>JADANN010000398.1:267500-1467500 GCA_018806985.1 Angiostrongylus vasorum
GGCCAAGCTCGCGCTGCAAGAACGCCTTCGCCGCTGACTTCTCTGCTGTCGCATGCTAAAATGAACAGTCCTTCTCCGATGTCGCAGACTACAATGAATGGGCGGTGTCTTCTCGTCTCGGCTAGTTCGATGACGTCGTACTTTAACCTTATTACCTGCGTGATTAAGTCCTCTGTCGGAGATTCAAATGGAAATATTCGTGCATTGTAGGTACACATCGTCGGCTTTGTCCTTGGCGATTTAGGCAGCCTGGAACGGCCCTGAGGTGTTAGCAGTCTCTCTGTACTCGTCCCAATGCCGCCATACCGTGAGCTCTGGGGGTCAGTGGAGTGAGGCCTACTTATTTTATTGTGCTTAGTGTTTGATACATAAGTATAGGTTTCTAAGCTCTCAATATGAGGCTGAATATACAAATGAGGAGCTTACCACCCTTCTCCTAGAGTAGATGTGTAGCTTATTTGTTGGAGACCACTCTTCACCGCCTACCATATTCTTCCCTGTCATTTGCAGGCTTTTGGTCGAATTGATTCGTAGCATACAATTCACATAAACTAGAACGCATCTACAGATTCATGCATGAATACGTCTTTATAAACACAGGAAGTATGTGCCAAATCGGCGCAATAGGGAGTCCCTTTTCCTTGATCAACCTGCGTCTCAAGGAAGCAAAAGTCGCTTCTGGTCTGCGATTAACCTCTATCCGCCACCTAGGGACGCGCCACGTTGGCTCGCGACTAAACGGCGTGATATTTCTTTATGAAGAAAATCTGAGGTTCGCAATAGGGGTGTATGAGGAACCGAAAAGAAAAAACGATTAAAAAACAAAGAAATGATCGGATAACTCTATTGTGGCGTGATCCTAAGACACCTTTGATAAGTCCTTAATCCACTGAAATCTTCTGTTTGCTCTGTTATTGTACTCCTTCTACGGTTTTCATACCATATGCAGCCAATCGATAGCGAATAGATAGTAACTAAAAATTACTGATCGGACAATAGTAACCTTGGGCGGAGCAATGCTACCGTAGCATTTTCGGTGAAGATGGACCCTGCTCCAGGCCAACTAAACCTGTCCCTGTATGTAGGATATTGATCTCACACTTGTCTAGGAAAAGCCTTCTCCATTCTACAGCGTCCAGGGCGAAGACCTGAGAATGCTGTTCACTGCAGCATTTATTAGCACACAATAGCTAATGTTTCTGCGGTTTGGCCTTCTTCAAAGCCTGGAAAGGTCAAATTAACCCGAATCTACTCAGCCGAACACCTTCATTATCTCAGCGGGTCGAACTAAGCACATGAATTTTTCACTCGTATGGCAAACAACTTCTTTCAAATACTCATCATTTTGTTTTTTGTGAGCTCTCCAGTTATCTGGTAGCGACCAGCAGGACGGAGTCCTACATGGGCAAGGAATGTTCCTGACTCAGCTCAGAAAAGGAGATTTATCTACTAAGTTTTATCTGCTGAGGTTATGAAAGTGTTCGACTGAGTAGATTGCATCTCACTTTGATTCTTCCAGGCTCTGAGGAACGTGAAACCTCCAAAGCGTCAGTATTGTGAATGATTAAATGCTGTAATAACAATCTCGTGTTTATATGTTCTTACGAACTGCCCTTGTTGAGCTGACGCGAGGTTGGTATAAGTTGTTGTCGTTGTTCTTGTTCTTGTTGGTCGACGGCCGACATCTCGGTCATTTGGCCTCCCTTAGAGCCGTGCTGAGTGGGGTTCGTGCTTGCTCATCAGGAAAACAGTGGATTAGAAAAAAAGTACAATTGGGTTATCATAACCTTAGCAGCATTGGTGCACGTGGAAGTATAAATGACGAAATGCTATTTTGTTTGGCGATAGGAAATGTTCTTTTCATTTATCCCTTGACTGTTCCGTTTTCCAGAAAATTGGGGTTATCAGAATGAGGTGAATCTACAAACCACTCAGTGTTAAGTGGTTTGTGTGTTCCCCTAGGACTCTAGTTTCCCGTCTTTCCACTGCCTGTGCCCAACATCGCAAGTTGA
Source organism: Angiostrongylus vasorum (assembly GCA_018806985.1). Taxonomy (NCBI): domain Eukaryota; kingdom Metazoa; phylum Nematoda; class Chromadorea; order Rhabditida; family Metastrongylidae; genus Angiostrongylus; species Angiostrongylus vasorum. The sequence continues at coordinate 269,513 of JADANN010000398.1, forward strand.
AAAACGAGCTTTGTAAATTTACACCATATCCGCATTTGTTTCTGATCAAGGTCGCTCCACACAAAAAACGATCGCTTTCTACTGGATTCACGGTTGAATAAATTAGGTTTTCGATTGAATTCGAAAATTCCACGTTTTCAGGCTACGAAACGAACTAACCTTAAAATATCTCACTTATTTCGGAGAATAATCGACCTTCGCTATTTGTGGTCCGATGCTGTTGCAGAACACGTAGACGTTCAGGTTGAGCCGTTATCGCTTTCTTCGCCCCGTAAAAATGTCGTCTGCCTCGCTTATGCTTTGCTTTACGAGGACAGGAACACCTTCAATGCGTTGCTCAAGTACTACAGGTATATTTTCCCAGTAATTAAAGTGCTTGGCAACGCATAACAGTACATTTGTCGACGTTCTGAGGAGAGGACAAGCACAATTCTCAAATTTATTCCGTTGTTCAACTTTTACATAGTATGTGTTGAATGCACCCGGTTACCCAGTCATGTGTGAATACATTAATTAAAACGATTGAGTTTGTGTAGAGCAATAGTTAGAGGCACCACGCAGTGAATGCAAGGCCGTTGGTTCAATCAGTGTCTAGGACACAGCATGTCGTCCGTCCCTCCATTGTCGACAATTTGGCACCACAATTGTCTATAGGAATAAACACACAGTTTATACGTCGCTAGCCTTCGCTTGCCCTTGTATAGGTCAAGTGTTGATTCAATCACCTCCATGGTGTCACGATTTGACTCAAATGCATGGTGCATCCCTATGGAATTGTTCAACGCCCAGTGCTTTTAAGCCCTTGTATATTTGTTTTGATACTCCAGAATAAGTCAGAAGCGCGTAAGCAAGCTTAAGAATTAACTAATTTTTTATGTTATTTTACTTCACTAGGAGATGATTGAATACAGAGATGGGACGAGGATCGAACAAACGACCATGTGCATCGTAGGCTACCTCTAAGCACTGCGCTACACGAGCTAAAGCACACAAGAAATACATTCCCACTAATTCAGAATTCGAAGCGATCTTCAGTATAAATTTTATTCTCAGATCTATTGGATCTTCTATTTAAGAAGAAGATATGACATTATGGTGGTCTACGTCGGCAGCATGACGGATGAAGTGTTCGAAGAAACTGCTCCGTATAAAGACATATTGGAGATCGTGCCATGGCCACTGCTTACCGACAAGTCTGTCGTTTTTTTCTTCCAGATATTTTTCCAAATTGTTGATATCTCAAACACACACACACCCACGTGCACACACACGCACGCACGCACTCACCCACGCACACACCCACGCGCACACGCACACACAGAGAATTGAGGTAGTCGAAATGAATATTCATCACTTGGATTTCAGCAGCGTTTTAATGAAAAGAGGTAGTTTTACGTATAGAATAACTAGGAATGCATCGAAAGTGGTTCAGCAAAAGAAGTATCTGTTTCACAAACAACCACTATCCATCTATCCCAACAAGCTGAATCATTTCTTCGTGGTCAATGTGATTTGGTAGGAGACTGGTTGTTCCGTGGCGAATAATGTACCGTCCTATCAGTTAGCTGTCTATCGGAAGTCATCTCATGGAGAACGAAAGCACATCTACTGTCATAATGACTTTCGAAGTGGGAAATAAATGTCTAGCGATAAAATCTTCCTACTACTTTTTAAGAAATTACCTACCATTCACATGAACGCGAGAGGCGCAGTGGTCGGAGGCGACCTGCAATACACATTTACACATGGGATCGATCCCAGCACCCCAAGCTCACCAAATCTTCTATCCATCCGAGTTCGACAAATTGGTACCAGTCTTGTCTGGGAGGATATCAGCACTGGCTCGGTACTCAGTAGGCCAGAGCGAGTCATTGTAAAGGCCAGATATGGATCTAATCACCTCCAAAGGATGCTTAATGGAGTCGAATGCATGAAGCATCCCTCAGGGGATTGATCAATGCCAAGAGCTTTATTTATTCTTTTACCTACCATTCCTTCTAAAAGCCGATTTCCGTTTAAGCTAGGCATAAATAACCAGTACTTCCTCGGCTCATTAAGATAACACGAAGTTGGTAACAATTTTTATTCAGCCAACGTTTCGTTTGCTGTCTTCGTCTTCAAGATTGATTCGAGTAGATTTTTAACAGCGGTTCGTTTTCGTAAACTTCTATACTAACCTCGTGCTAACTTAGTAATCCAGGAAGATACTTCCCATTCTCTTCAGTCCCGTATTCACAACTTCAATATGACTTCTGAATTCATCTTTTGAATAATTTCCATCTCAAATAAGTCCGAACATGCAATGTGTTCCCCTTGTAGATCGTCGCTGGCATCGGATCGTCTGCTGCTGCGAGCACAGTCGCATCTCGCGTCGCAGATCGCCGCGTTCGCCGATTGCTGGCTGCGATTCGCACCGACGTCGCGGCGAGTCACCATGAGCGACATCGCGGCGATTCGCTTCGAACACGCATCATTCATGGAAACAGCCGGGTTAGACGATCATGATTATCGCTCCTAAAAAGTCCACGACATTCAGGACTTTGGAAAACAAAAGAAATCAGAAAACTACAGGAAACATGCGCCTTTTCAGGAAAGCTGATAGCTTCGCTTCTTTTTGACACAATCGCGACAATGTCGCTTCTTTTCTCAAGAAATGATAATTTTTCAATATGTAGAGGACTTGAAGCATTGCAAACTTGATGAACTTGTACAACAGGTGTTAACTTAACGTTCTAATAGTATACGAGGTCTTTCTAAAATACCATCTAATACAACCACAACGATGCTGAAATATTTTCAAAACTCCGGACGGCAGGTGTCTGCGGTGGGGGAACGAACGCGATATTACCCGTTCCGGAGGTTAACGCGTTCATCACCACACCATGTGGGTCCTTCGTTTCGCCTGCCTCTCAGCTGGTTCTATCGATTAGTCATCAGCAATGAGCCATTAACGAGATTGATCTGGGGAACCACCCACATCAGTATTGAACCCAGTTAAGAAAGCCTTATGCTTAGATGGCCCTAGCACTTCCTCAGTTCGATTACTTGTCACGCATCTGTCGTCCCTTCAGAAGTTTAGGTTTTTGCTGTTTAATTCCCTTTGCGACTTGAGGATTTCCCGTCTTCTCTACTTATCGAAGTGCTAGTCGAACGCAGAAATCTCATACAGCACCATTTGGGCGTTCTCAAATCTACGTCACAATGCTTATCACTATGGATGGGAAGGAACTTAGCTGCCTCGTAAACGAATACTACTCTTCTAGGACGAAGGCGACTTCTTAGATTATACAACTGAGAGTTTGAGGGTATGGGCCGTGTTTATAAGAAAACCACGAGTATTTATTGGTGGTTACCTACATTATCTGTCCTCCGTTGCTTTTACTTTTCAGAAGTAGGCGAGTGGGTTTCGTTGGTTTATGGGGACAAACATATTCTTATTCGTGAACCTAAATTCTTCCCATTAGGCCGGTGATGTTCCTGCTTGTGCGTTTTCCACCGCGGTTCGGAGTTTTGCAAGTATCTCAGCATCGCTGTGATCGTAGTTCGCATAATACCGCGCCGTGAAAATTATAGTAGACAGGAAATAAAAAGTAAACATTTTGATACCGTCTAATTTCAGAACAGTTTAAAATTCCAATTTTTGAGTATCGTGTGCTACCAATTTCGTATGGCCGGTAGATACTTTGTTTAACATCTCACCGTATTCGATTTCACTCAGTGTGGCACTACCTTAGTTCTGCATTACCGCTTTTGAAATTTCCTCAGAAGAACTTCTCTGTCTTTTCCATATCACTCTACTCTTCTCCGTCCACTCCTTGGTGGAACGGTTTCTTGTGATGAGGAAATGAAAACCTATACCCGCCAGGTCAACAATGCTCGATGCCATGGTTCATTAAGGCGCACGTAGCGCAGTGGTTAGAGGAGCCCTGAAATACACATGGGTTCGATCCTGCACGCCAGGGTCACCAAGCCCTTAATCCTTCCGAGATCGGTAGAATGGTACCAGACCTGTCTGGAAGGACAGCAGCACTGGAGCCTCGATACATTGGTAAGCCACGGCGAGTCATTGTAAAGGTGAGATATGCATTCAATCACCTCTGACGATGCGTTATGAAGCCGAGTGCGTGGCGCATCTCTCAGGGATTCATCAACGCCAAGACCTTTAATCCTTCATCCTTTTATAGAACGCCTACCATTTTTATTCTACGTCGTACTTGCATTCAATCCTTTCCCTTCTGCTGCTCTTGTGCTATTCGATTTCTTCATTATGGCTGAATCACTAGCATGATCACTACCAAGGCGTCGATCCCTCTTCTCATTATGGCTGAATCACTAGCATGATCACTACCAAGGCGTCGATCCCTCTTCGTTGGCCATCCAAAGCAGAATTATAGTTTCAGGGAGGAATAAGCAGGCCACTCCTAATAATACATGGTCCCATTTTTCTTGAAGGTGACGAAACTTCGCCGGTGAATGTGCCTTCTTTCGGTTTGATTTATTTGTAGGAGTAACTCGCCTATGATTTCGTTGACAAACATTTCGCCGTAACTTTCTGACAAACATACTGATAACGAAGCCACGTTGCGACACAATGCCTAGAAACAAACTCGTTACAAGTGCAACCGGCCCCACACGTTGCGAGCGAAATAACCATCGATCACCTGGAGAATTCTACGGAGTCCCTTTGCAAATCGTCTACGTGTGACACACAATCCGTTCAAAATAGGATTATTAATGAACTGGGAAAATCAAAAGATTCGGACACCAAGATCAATAACCGAGCGGTGACCGATGACTGTTGGTTGTTCGACTCAGGACAATAACAGATTGTATGCAGAGAGAGGCCATTCAGCACAGATGCGTTGAACTTTTGGAACAAATAAGACTAGTTCCTCATTTTTTATCGCGAAACTGAAAATCGCTGTAAACTCCGAGCGGAAGCAGAAACGATATATGTCTCTGCAATGTTTTGTTCCCGGTTGTTTTTTTTGTCCCTGAGAACTTCGAATCTGCCAATTTATAGTAGTTTCTCAGTGCTACAGTTCAGATTAACGAGGTGGGTAAAGAGGAAATAAACCTCTGATATAAGCTGTCCGTGAGGAACCTAACCTCATTTCTCTTCTCGGTTTTTTAGAGGAGCATTTTCCTTCCATATTTCTGTTCGGCTACAGTCGACTTCTAACCACATGTGTAACCACCCTTAATTTCTGGCCACGAACGGTGTGCATTGAAAAATTCTGATAGGTTTTTCTGTAAATTATTCGGTGTAGGGAAATATCTTTTCAAGGACCTCCTCTGGTGAAGCGTCTGTGTTGAATAAGTTACGGATTGAATGCAAAAAAAGTTGCAAATAAACATTTTGGGAATAATAGCATGGGAACGATATGCATTGAACTAAATGCACGCGGCCCTTCTTGTGTTGAAAATGCGGTCGTCTAGTGTTTAGTTCTTGTAGAATTGTTTCCTTATTCAGAGAATCGATCTTCAAACATGTTTATCCATCGTGGGCCGTTAACGAATTACTCATCCATCGTATCGTGGAGAACGAATGTGAGATCCCATACTTTTCCTATCTACAAATCTTCGTTTAATTCATACGCCAAAAAATGCTACTGTAGAAAGATTCCTCTACTAATAGTAATCACTACTGAACTTTCGAATACAGTGAAACGCTGATCGAAAGTAGGAAAAACAGAAGATTCTATGAAAAAAGTCCCCGTCTTACAACTAGGTCATCACTCATTTATTCCTGATGTTTTGTTGCTCTCGAAAAGAGCAGTAGACTGGATAATTCATTATTCAGGACTGTTTTTAAATAACTTTGAAGCTAGAGATCTATTGACACATCGACTTTGGCAAAGTTTAAATGGACCTTCAAATACTAAAAGAGTTAATTTTATGCTAGTTGTTTCTGAAAAACGCGTTGAACACTGATTAGAGGTCCTGTAATACACACATGGAATCGATCCCATCCTCCGAGCTAACCAGGCCTCTCTCCCATCCCTCGGAGACCAGTGAATTCCTACCAGACTTTTATGGAAGAAAAAAACATGCCTTAATACATCGGTAGACCCGCATAACTCACTGTATAGCCATGAAATTGGTCCCCATAAGGGGTTAATGAACGACGAGCGCTTTAATCCTTATCTTTCCACTCATTTTTGAGTACAATGAATGAAAATCATCAAAAAAGCCAGTTTCCCTCTATATAACTGCGTCTTTAGTTGGGTAACTTCTAGAGTAAATAATACACAGCATCTATCCGAGAAGTTATCTCCGAATGGGTGGGTGAATGGGAAGAAATTAACTAGACATTCTACCAAAAACACACAACCTATCCATCCGCACTTTACATCGCACAATTAGATGTTGGTTTTATTCATATAAATACATAGCTAAGGATAAGGGAAAGGTCCGTTTGGGCAGGGGCATAAATACAAGTTCCCTAAGCAGGAATCTAGGTGAAAGTCTTGAGAGGAAATCGAAAGTCGCATCGCAAAACGTGTCGTGTCGGTGCGTAAACAACCGTGAATCATTCATAAAAACGAGCGATCAGAATGTGAAGAGGGAGTTGCTGGAATAATCTGTTCAGTGCTCCTGTCAATGATTCATTTTTCATAGAATCAGGATAATTCCAGCATATGTGGAAAACAACTGGAGTGCTTGAACTTCATTTCTGACCTCTAAGTGAGAAAAACTCGGTCTCTTAAAGGAATTGATTTTTTACGGACTGAAAAAAATTCTTTAACAGTGTTACAGACGACGATATCTTAATTGATGAGCATTGCTATGCTCGTGGCGAAGTGTTCGGATGGAAATCGGACTGTCATAGGACCATTCAAGACGAGAAAAAGGTTAGTTGGAAAGTTGTGTTCATGTCGATTGAGTCGAGACTTACCGTATGAGAGGCCTCACTCAACCCTGTAACACTCCCAGTAATAAAGGCCTTAAAGTAGCACGGCTAGTTATAAACACAACTTACAAGCCAACATTTGGTGTATCCTATCACGATATTGGAATTTCGACTGTGACTTTCGCTTAACTGAGTTCAATGCCAATCTGTGCTCCACAGATCGTTTCCATTGCGCATGATTGCTGATAGCACCGTCAGAGTAGTAAACGACTGGGTGAAAGAACGATAAAGCAAGGGTCACGGTTGGTGTGGTGGATAGCGCGTAACCTGCTATGAAGAAAAGAAATCTGACCGCCTCTATTATTCCGTTCTACTTTTTTCTTTTTTGAATTTCATTTTTATTCGATTAACGATAAGTCGTCCAGAAGAAAAAAAGACACCATATGGCTAGGAATGAAAGAGATCGTTTCATGAATATTTAAATGCTCTTCCCCTGCTTCGTCGGTTCATTAGCACTCTACGGAGACTTAAAACACCGCAAACCCTTTGCTATCCGAGTGATCGGCACCGAACCGCTGACTATGCGCACTCAATTCCCGCCACTTCTACAAGAAAGAAAAAAATCTCTTCCGTAATTAATAATACCTCTAGAATATCTAGACACATACTGTATAAAAAAGTACTAAGTATCGTTGTTCCACAGAACATTTATAAAGGATAAAGGACAAAGCTCTCGGTGTTGATCAATCCCTGAGGGATGCGCCATGCATTCGACTTCATTAAGTATCGTTGGAGGTGATTGAATGCATATCTGGTCTTTAGAGTGACTCGCGGTGGCCTATCGATGTATCGAGCCAGTGGCCAGTGATGCTATCCTCCCAGACAAGTCTGGTACCAATTTGCCGATCAGGAGGGATGAAGGCTTGGTGGGCCATGGGCGCTGGGATCGATTCCACGTGTGTTGTAGGGCACCTCCGACCACTGCGCCACACGCGCCCATAGAACATTTATGCAGCCATGAAAAGCAATTTTTATGGTCCTGCGGTTTCTCTCATGTGGTAGAATGGATGATCTAGAGTTTACAGCAACCTTAACCCGTTCTCAACAGATGTTATCGTAAACATTTTCCCTACAAAGAACATAGTATACCACCATCTTATTGCTCTTGGTTCTATAAGCATCTAATTGACGTTTTACAGTCTGCCTAGCTATCTTTTGGTAAGTTGTCTACGAATAAACGCGAATCAAAAATGAATCGAACCGATGACGTCAGCAACCTACGTGCCGGCCATTAATTCTCCATAACATTTCGAGAACTAATAGATATAAGATGGAAGCAGGTTGGATTCTACGGGAGAGAAGCCAACTGATGACGTATCTGACGAATTCAACTAATCGTGTGTGGAATACGCTTCAGAACATCTGCTTACATCTACTTGGTGCCTACGGAACATCAACTCCAGAATTTATTTTCATTCATGGTTCATTTTACAGGCATATGTAGCAGTTTTTTAAAGCTGTTTTGCAATAGAGATGTGGTCACAGCTTCTTTCTCACACCGCAACAATCGAGTATTCCATACTTACGTGGTCGACAGATTGTTACCATGCTTACCTGGAAAAGGCTCTCTTCAGCCCACAAAAAACCGAGGTCTATCTGTGGTTAAGAACTCAGAACCCTCTAATAGAGCCGTATCAGTTTAGCAGGAAGAACCTCCTTCAAGCAGCATCAACGACATTCATGGTGAAGACAAAAAATTTCAAATTACATCCGCACTGTTCGCATCCGTACACATGTATCAGAAGCCATATGAAGTAGTTGCAACCATTTTGCTGAGCTTTTTAAACTAAACTAAGCCTCAAAAGAGATACTAAACTATTTCGTATGTGTTCTAATGATCGGCCGGATCTTGTTGTATTACGAGCACATACCAGTCTATAAAAAAAAGCATTTCACTGTGGCTAATGTCTCTTTCGCCTTCTTCAGAGTTTCAATAATCGGGGTAGGAAGTCCACAGGAACTATTTCTTGCGATTTAGGTCTTCCTAGTCGCAAAGACTTAAATCCACTTGGAATGGAACACCTCACGAACATCGATCAGCCCATTGTTTATCAAACCAAACAATCGCTTAATCTACAAAGATTACTGATGCCGCCTGCAAGAACCTAGTGATTGTTGAAATCGACCTTTCAATATTTTCAAACCATTTCCATTCAGTTCACTTTTCACTGTTAATTTTCAGAATTCAAGTGTGGAAACGATTTTGTTGAGGAAATCGAGATTGCTGCCAACTGCTACCAATTACCAAAACGACATCGAGCGGTATGTGTTCCTTGTTTCTTTCACTGATACGCAGATTGACGGGCATCACGTCAAGCAAAACGAAGCAAAGTTAAGCACTTTTGTAAAAACATGACGCCCTTTGAAGAAGACAGAAGATAAAGCTACCGGAGCTGAAGAATTTTTGAAGGATACGCCATGTATTCGACATTATCAATTATCCTTTGAGATTTCGATTTAATGCATATCTGGCCCATATCACTCGCGGTGGCCTACCGATGTATCGAGCCAATGATGCTACCTTCCCAGATAGATCTGGTACAGACTTGCCGATCCCGGAGAGATGGAAAGCTTGGTGAGTATGGGAGGCGATATGTAACTCAAGTGTATTGCAGGACGCCTCTAACCGCTACGGTACACGAGCCCTTGATGCTCCTTGCTTCCTTCTTATTGACAAAAAACTTTCTACTAAACTTTCAGTTGTAAATTCGTGTTAGCTGCTTCCTTTCTTCTTCATGTCTAAATTGTCCCACAACGGGCTTTATAAGAGGAATTATAAATTCTGATCTCAAGGTTATTCGAGGATTTGCAACGAATTTATCTCACTTTGAAAAATTCGAACACAGCCATTGAAATCCCCTTCCTTTTTGAGCAATATCTCTCAATGTTTGCAAGTTCCCTCAGTTCCTTCATATCACACAGTACTTCCTTCTTCAGCGGTGTTATAAGCAACTTGTAATATCGTCAGAGTATATAGTACAGGTCCTTTCAAAAATACAAATGTGTTCTGTGAACTCATCTCTCGCCAGTTTGTCAACCTTTCAATTTTAGATGCCTACAGTACAAACCGTCGCAAGTCGAAAAATCATCGGTGATGAAGCTGGAGTTTGACCTGGAAAAGAAACGACAAGATCTCGACCCGTGTGAACTGCGGTTACGAAGGGAAAGTATGCGATGTCGCGTCGCCGTCAAATACAGCAGCGTTATGTTTCGCGAGCGAATGAAGATCAGCCTAGTGAAGAAGAGGGGTTTACTGTCGTTCTCACACGGGTGCCACCTCTGATCAGCAACCGGTGGTCTCTTCAGTAATCCTCATTTATGCACACCATAATATGAACTTTATTCAGTACTGGAACTGAAAGCGATGAAATCCCGCAATCTAATCTACCCCATATAACAGTTTTAGCACATCCATTGCAATTCCTAAAACTGACTTTCTACTATTTCTTTCTACTCGCTGATAAATAATATGCTATTTCCTTTAGAAGCACACACGAAGTTGTTACTATATATTATCCCACAATAGTTAACGTTTCGGCGAATTTCGCCCTCTTCAGAACCTGGAAAGATCAAGGTGATTGCAACCCAGTCAGCCAAAGATCTCCATAACGTCAACGGAAAAACCTCGATACAGATACACAGATTTCAATGGCATTGTAGATAAAATAGCTGGTTTCACATACTCACCGCTCTCTATGAGTCTTCCAGTGAGTATACCATGTGGACACTAACAGCACAGAGCCCACATGCGTAGTCAGCCCATCTCACGTCAAAACACCAATCTGAGATCATGTGTGGTAGCGTAATCATAAGGCACTCCTTCCGCGATTCATTTTTGGAACCTTGGTATTTATCCAGAATGCTTCGAGTGTTTTACGCGTGGAAGTCTTAACTGATAGCATGTAACCACTTGTGTGCGTATCAAGAAGGTAGCAAATTGTCTTCACTTTACTCTTTTTTACGGTATGCCACATGTACTCTCAAAGTACAGGATTCATTCCAGGAGCAGAAAATCAAAATTTTTGTATGAGACCTTTCATTTTCAGTTTTTTGTTTTTCGTAGCAACAAGCCACGGGTATGTCGTCGAGCTCTGCTCTAGCCCAAACCCTAAATTGCCCTAACCCCCTTAAACCTACATACACTACCAACAGTCAATTAAACCATGTACTACTTGCATCGTCTTCAATGTACTATAGATGAGCTACCACTGCATCACTAGTTTGGTACACTGTAGTCGAGAATAAAAAAATAGTTGCATCCCTAATTGTAATGAAGTAGTAAAGGAAAGTGGAGACATCTTCTCAAAAAGAAATGACCGCGTTCACTAAAAAAGGATAAAACTCTCGGCGTTGATCAATCCTGCGGGATGCCCCCATGCGTTCGACTTCAAAGGATCGTTTGGAGGCGAATGAATGCATATCTGGCCATTACAATGACTCGCGGTGGCCTACCGCTGTATCGAGCCAGTGCTGCTATCCCCCCAGACAGGTCTAGTACGAATTTGCCGACCCCAAAGGAATGGAAGGCTTGGTGGGCCATGGGCGCGGGGATCCATTCCACGTGTGTATTGTAGGGCACCTCCGACCACTGCGCCACACGCGCTCCCGACCGCGCTCATTACGTCCAGTAAACTAGTGGTGCTGGTAAATCAGTGTAATCAAGCATATCAATCCCGGTGAAATAGACCATGCATTGCCGTACGGCTAATTCTGCAGTAGCGTTTTCCCTATCTGTCCAAAAGAAACCCATTAATGACTAAAATTTAAGTCATCTGAGAGAAGAAGCGTACTGCGCTTATCGCAAAATCGTCTCTAGTCGAAACTGTTCTTCAGTAAAAAAAAGCGATAAGATCCGCAGAGTGCCACATTCCGTTGATTCTCACATAGATAAAAACTGCTTAAAATGGAGTGTCCATCAACACATTCGCGAGCGTAGGCACTGATTTTAGTGCAAGCGTGTTTGAGATGATGTCTCGAATAGTACGACTTGGTTTCAATGCATGTGATGCCCTTTTTTTTACGATAGGCAGTGTTTTCCTAGACGTTTTGTCTGCTATAGAACGCTGGATAGCATTCCTTTCTCAAGTAAACTTATCATTGTCACAGTTTCACTATCAACACGACTGATGAATGATATCAGTTGTAAAATCCATTAAGAGGTCGAATTCTCAATTCAGCCTTTCAAACGCTGGACAACGGAAGACGACTGATAAGTCAGTTAGTTATCTTATCATTTACAATTCGTTGTAAACTACACACTCTGAAATGAGAGAAGGGCAGGGGAGAGGAGAGAACTGAGCAGGTGGCAAACGTCTTGTCACTGGAAGAGAGTCATGCAACATTAGTGTAAACATTTGTGCTTTGTTTGTTACGAATAAAAAACGCAACTATGTCAAATAAGTAAAAAGTTGTAACACAGCACATGCTAGTCCTAACTCAGTTTTTCACGCTTGTATAATTTCGTCCTACCACACTCCAACGGCGCGTGTGGCGCAGTGGTTGGAGGCGTCACTGCGACACACGTGGAGTCGATCCCCGCGCCTATGGACCACCAAGCCTTCTATCCTCCGGGGTCGGCAAATTGGTACCAGACATGTCTGGGAGGATAGCAGCACTGGCTCGATATATTGGTAGGCCACCTCGAGTCATTGTAAAGGCCAGGTATGCATTCAGTCACCTCCAACGATAGTTAATAAAGTCGAATTTATTGCGCATCCCTCAGGGACTTAACAATGCCGAGAGCTTTTAAGCTTTTACACTCCAACGAAAGAACTGGCAGCTTTTTACCTGGATTCATGGAGCTTCAAAAAAACTCGTACCGAGAGAACGTGTATGTTATAAATGTTCAGACGTCGTCTATTGTTTAGTGGAAGAAACCTTCAGCTTCTGGCATTCTCATTGTATACCCATGCACATGTAACTAGAGTTTTAAGGATTGGGTGATAAACAATCAACGATAATAAGAGCGACCGTATCGCAGTCATCAGAGTTACCTAGTAGTAAACAAGGTGGGTCGGTGGTTCGATCCCGCACCACGTGGTAACCGGCCCTCCCTCTCTCCGTGCTCACAAAATTGGTGCCAGGTTTGTGTGGAAGAATAGAAATGCTGATTTGCTGATACGTCGGTAGGTATATAGGTACATAAATCACTGTATAAACCAAATATTCGCCCAATTACCTCTACAGTGCTATGCATGGAGCCAAATGCACGCAACTCCCCATGAGTACAGCAACGCGGAGCCTTACATGCTTCCTCTATAGGGCGAACAAGTATTCACGGCTATACTCCCAAACATAACCCTCACGATACTCTATGTGAAAAGACTGTCACTGCAAAATCATCTTGCAAAAGCGTTCAGAGAAATTACTGGTGACTAAACATTTTCATTTAGCATTTGCTATACAGAACTGCTTCTTTTCTTTAAGGAGCTGACATAACATCAATTCTGTTGAGAAGTAGCTAGCGCCGTTGTTAAGGTGATCAACATGTGTTGAATACTTACTTACTTGGATACTTGGATGGCCCATCTTCACTGGTTGTGCAAGCCCCAGCATTATTTCCAATTTTTCGGAGTTTTGCTGGTTTAGCCACTGTGGTTCTCTGGAGTCCCAAGGATAGCCGAAATCTGCCCCGGGTCGTCACCACCACAGACAGTCGCCGCCCTTGTGGATCAGAGGGAGATTCGCCACCATGCGACACTAGTTCCATACCAGCACGGTGGTGGATTCTGGTATTGGTTTACTCTTAGCTGTGCTTCCTAATGGAAACACTGGACTCCTTCCCAGCTTAGGAGGCCCTGCTACGAGGATGAATCCCCTGCTAAACATCGCAGCCCGACACACAGGAACACCTTTCAGCCACTATAAAGCACTAAACCGTTGGAAGGACATATGTTTAATAGGACGCATAATTTTAATATACAAAATAATGGGACTAAAAAACGAGTAGCCATCGGCGCGACAATCATAAACAATCCTATTCGACATTTCCAATAATCAAATCGGTACAAAGCCTTTTTTACTTCAAAGCCAAATGCTACTTCCCAGACAGAATCCACATAAACCTGTTTCTCTTAGTCATCCGATTAATTTGTTATAGTCGCAACAACGGCTTATTAATTTTACTGAATTACATTAATTCAAACAAGACATATGATCATCTCAGAGGTAGAAATCCGAGAATCATGATGACGTATGAAGTAAAATGCATTGTATTGACAAAAAAAATATGCATCAGATCTAACCCTTCCACGATCTCGGGAAGTACTCTTAATGTGTACGCTGGCGGACCCCACTGACCATGCATATTGATTTCAATGCGCACTGAAATCACTCCCCAACAAGGGCTTGCCCGGTGGTGGCGCGAGCCATTTGGAATTAGCCGTGCTCGCGAAACGGTTCACTATGTAGAAGAAAGACACGACGTAGAACAAAACTGGTTATCTCTAAGCAAAAACGGCCTCAAAAAAAATGCAAATAGGAAGCCAAGGCTTCCTAAAACGACTGTAAGCATTGACCAACATGGAACCCAACGAACTTTTTTCACAGCATGCAAGCTGACTGACGACTCCGACTCGACGTCGCCATCGGATCTGTTCTATTCGGGCGTCGTCGATGAATGAATGATCTTTGGCCAATCGGGGTCGTCGTGAACTCGACGTGCCCAGTTGTCCCACATGACTGATATGTTCCATGCGATGCCCCCGACCGCTCCCCTTCCACACTCGCCCCGTGCCTCGTATCCTGTCGTCGTCGTGCAGGGTCTGTGTTGACGTCGCGGTCAGCCCACGTACGATGGCAACTACTAGTATGTTGACGGTATTCTGAGTGGTATGCATGCGAGCATACCGTATTGATTTCAGCCGTTCGAAACTCATAACAACATTCACAATCAGACATTGACTGATTTTCATGATCTGCTTTTCCGCTCGCGCAAGGGCATTTCCATCGTGCTACATTCTGGTGCTGGTCTAGTGTGTTCTCTTACCTTTGTCGAATTCTTCCGGATTTGAAAGGTCGTGCACATATTAGCAGCACCAACACTGAGTATTTCAATATTATTTCAACTTTTTTTTGCAAATTACTACTTAGCAGTAATACCACCGTGAAACTCATCCCGTCTATTACGCCGATGGCCCGACCTACACGGACGCTTGTTTGACTCCGCCCCGGCGCCGACGAACCTCTCATCCCTCCAGGGTCGGGAAATTTCTACCAGACTCGACTGGGCAAGCCCACTCCCTCTAATCTGCGCGGGAGCGACTAAGTAGAGCTAGCCCAGCCCTCTAGGGAGAAACGTATGGACCAGCATTCAACAGTATTCGTGACGACGATGAAAACCTCAAGCAGCAGTTGAGGCCACACGCAGAAAGAAAAAAGCTGGGAGAGCTTCGTGGATGGTGGATGCGAGTAGGCAGATCGAATCCATATGCATATGACGATGAGTCATGTAGTAGGAAACAAAGTCACTTTGATACACCTTTTTGTCTTTAAGTAATTTTATTTTTCCGCTATCTTTTGCCGTGTATTATTGAACTTCACTCTTCCAAGTGCCTTATTATTCCTAAGGTTTCCTTCTTCAGACGATGTTGAGTACTTTGGCACGTACTTCGAGCCGTCTGATGTTCAGACGTGCCTTCGCATCGGCCCAAATGGATGCTCACGCTCAAGTCATTGATGACCAGAAGCCTATGGATGAGCAGAGCAATCCGTCCTTCTACAAGGTATGTTTCTTTCTAATGTTCTCGATCTGTTTTCCACTGCAGAATTGAAACGTTTTCTAGATGGTTGACTACTACTTCGACAAAGGAGCGACTGTAATTGAACCGAAGTTGGTCGAAGAAATGAAGTCAAATTTGATGAGTGTCAAAGACAAGAAGAATCTCGTCAGTGGAATTTTGAAGGCTATCAAGCCTGTCAACAAAGTTTTGTACATCACATTCCCTATTCGTCGAGATAATGGAGAATTCGAAGTTATAGAAGCATGGCGTTCGCAGCACTCTGAGCACCGAACTCCAACGAAGGGTGGAATTCGTTATTCTCTGGATGTTTGCGAAGATGAGGTGAAAGCCTTATCCGCATTGATGACATACAAATGCGCTGTTGTCGATGTCCCGTTTGGAGGAGCAAAGGGAGGAGTGAAAATTGACCCGAAGATGTACACAGACTACGAAATCGAGAAGATCACACGTCGTATTGCCATAGAATTCGCGAAGAAGGCAAGTACTTTTTCTCAATACTTTTGCTTCTTATCAGTTTTTTTAAAATTTATTCACACTTCCAAAAATGCTTTCGAAGTCATTCATAAGTGGTATGGTTTAAAAGTGCATGTAAGGTCCTTCAATTCATACATGATAAGGACGTCTGTAAGGGTCCTTATGTTCTTAATTTTCCCACTTCTTTCTTAAGAACTTTTCTGGCCATGTACTAAAAGGGTAGAAGAATAAAGCTCTCGGCGTTGATCAATCCCCTGAGGGATGCGCCATGCATTCGACTTCATTAAGCATCGTTTGGAGGTGATTGAATGCATATCTGCCCTTTACAATGAGTCGCGGTGGCTTGCTTACCGTTATATCGAGCCAGTGCTGCTATCCTTTCAGACAGGTCTGGTACCAATTTGCTAACCCCGGAGAGATGGAGGGTTTGGTGGAGCATAGGCCCCGCGGTCGATCTTATGTGTGTTGCAGGCGCCTCCGACCACTACGCTACACGCGCCCTCTTGTTTTTGCGATATACTACTTTCGAGAAAAGTTGATGAGTACTTTACGTGCCATGATCATTATAAAAGCTGTCATAAGCGATGCTGGTTTTATATTATCTTTTTCTTGCCGATTTAATATGGTCCTTAGAAGTGCAACGTGGTGAATATACGGCAACCTCGGCGGCACATGTAGTGTTTGATTTGGAATATTTCTTGGTTTCGCCTTTTCTTATACACAGTAGAAATGCAGATCGCAATAGTTGTTATAGACATGTGCAATCATCTTCGATTCTCTTTTTACTTTTGGTGCAGCGCGCGTGCTGACGCAGTGGTTAGAGGAGCTCTGCAATGCACATAGAATCGATCCCCACGCCCCAGGCTCGCCAAGTCTTCCATCCTTCCGTGGTCGGCAAATTGATACCAGACTTGTCTGGGAGGATAGCAGCACTGGCTCGATGCAACGGTAGGCGACCGCGAGTCATTGTAAAGGCCAGATGCACGTTCAGTCACCTCTAACGATGCTTGATGAAGTCTAATGCATGGCACATCGCTCAGGGATTGATCAACGCCCAGAGCTTTATCCTTTTTTTTTGCTTTATATTTTACTAAGCTTGTCGATGTTTATCTCAATAATATTATTTTTCTCTTTTCGTCTTGGGCCATTCGCACCAACACTGGCTATGATTCCCCACTACCTGTTATTATATTTTTGTGTCCTGAACACGTATTTAAAAGCGTATATAGTGGCATATATTAACGCCGTCCGTAGGTCATTAAATTGCTGTTGTGCCCGACTACTGGTGTTTAACACATTCGTAACAACGCCTAATTTCTTGTGGCGTGCCCATGGGATGACGCCTAATTTTTTTTGCGCGACTCGCTGTGCTTTCGGTGGAAGTCATACCGGCCACAATGTCCCGCATCTCTTTGTTTTGAAAGAATTTCTACGCTTGTATTAACCTATGTTTGCCCTACGTTCTTTTCTACATCCTCCCATGTTTTCGGTGCATATACAACTCTTGTATGTAATGAAAATAAAAGCTCGTCCACTGTGCAGTTATACTGCTGTCGGCATTCAATGAAGTTGTAGAATATCTGCAAGGAATGTTTATGTTAATGTTAATGTGTTAATGAACCTGTTACAACTGTAGATATTAAGACAATCTCATGACATGTGACAAAAAAGTCAAATAGTTGAAGAAATTCATCTGATTCCGATCTGAACCTTAATTTTCAGGGATTCCTAGGTCCTGGTGTAGACGTGCCAGCTCCCGACATGGGAACTGGAGAACGTGAAATGGGATGGATTGCTGACACATATAGTCAAACAATTGGACATCTTGATAGAGTAAGCCTATCTCTTTTCTCTCAGAATTTCGCAGTTCGTTGTTATGTTCTAGTTTTTAAAGCATCGTAATTAGGACGCATCCGCATGCATCACTGGAAAGCCTATCGTCGCTGGTGGCATCCACGGACGTGTTTCTGCTACAGGTCGCGGTGTTTGGAAGGGGCTTGCAGTATTTACTAAGGACGAAGAGTACATGGAAAAGGTGAACGACGGAAAAACACTATAGTCAAGTTCGGGAGGATAGAAGTGACGGATTAGAACAAATATTTGTTCCTTATAGCTTTATATAGTATTACATTTGGGCAAATAAGCATATTCTTGTCTCACAGTAACCTACGTTTTTTTAAATGGTCCAGATTTGCAACTTGGCTCCGTATATGTCATATCTGTTCCAGGTAAATTAGCAGGTTTTTGAACCGCTATTTCTAGGTTGGTCTCACACTTGGCTTGGTTGACAAGACTGTCATTATTCAAGGATTCGGTAATGTGGGACTTCATACAATGCGATATCTTCACAGGTTCTTAATATTGCTATAAAATGCATCGAGCGTGTATTTATCTTGCTCATTTCTCTACATGGATTCGTGAGTCTCCAGGGCGGGATCGAAAGTGATAGGAATCCAGGAATGGGATTGTGCCATCTACAACCCTTCAGGAATCCACCCAAAGGAGCTTGAGGACTGGAGAGACCAGACAGGGAGCATCAAAGTCTGTTGTTTATTCTAAATCACTTTCCAGTTGTTTTCAGACATCTCAGACATCCTGCCGTACAGCCAGTATTTTCAGAACTTCCCTGGAGCAAAGAATTTTGAGCCGTTCGGCGATCTTATCTATGAACCCTGTGACATACTTGTACCCGCTGCATGTGAAAAGGCTATTCACAAGGAGAATGCCAACAGAATCCAGGCTAAGATTATCGCTGAGGCTGCCAATGGACCAACAACACCTGCTGCTGACAAAATCCTTCTAGAACGTGGCAACTGCCTTATCATTCCTGATATGTATATTAACTCCGGCGGTGTGACTGTATCATATTTTGAATGGCTCAAGAATCTTAACCATGTCTCATACGGACGACTCAGCTTCAAGTATGAAGAAGAATCAAATAGAATGCTCCTCCGTATGTTTATCAACGAGTAATCTCACTAGTCGTTTATTCCTTCATTTTAACAATATCATCACAGGTTTCTCTTGATACCTAACTTGTAAATTGGTCAGAGGAATTTTCTGAATGCATATTCAGAATCCGTACAAGACTCGTTAGAAAAAGCTATCGGCAAGGAAGCACCCGTACGACCTAACGAGGCTTTCGAGCACAAAATTGCTGGAGCCAGTGAAAAAGATATCGTTCATTCCGGTCTTGAATATACTATGGATCGCTCTGGTGGAGCGATCATTCGCACTGCCCGCAAATACAACTTGGGCTTGGACATTCGCACAGCGGCATATGCAAACGCCATAGAGAAGGTCTATAACACCTACAGGACTTGCGGTTTCACCTTTACGTAGATGGAAAGAGTAGATAAAGAGTGAGATAAATATTGATTATACTCGTAATTCGGTGTGAGAGCTTCTACTTTAATGTTGTAAAATAATTCTAGTCATAAACTAGCTAAATACAAAATAACACTTCGAAATACAAAATATTGTTATACATACACAAAATTCTTAACGAAAGCTATGAGTTACATCCACAACAATTTGATTCGTGCTTGTTTCAAGCACAACTAATGGAAGGGAATGTGTTTTTGCCGAGTGCTAAGTTTGATCTGATTTCCATTTCAGGTTTAGTTTTCCATTTATTGTGGTATTTGTACTTGTATTAGACAGACATAAAATTTATTACCATAAAACTTAACGTCAACAATATAACAACAGTGGAGAAAAACGAATACCCCCAGACTTAACCCACATAATACCCTATATGCATTGAATACAATGCACTTGGTGAGAAAATGGTGCCTGCTTTGGACTTAGGTGGCATATCTGAGGAGCTCATAGTGATCTTTCAATTGAAATAGAAACAACTAGGATCTACAGATCTTTACCTATAATATACAAGTTAGCAGATTCTACCAAGATGCAATTCTGATTTTCTCTCATTTTTTTGCGCCAGTGTTCGCTTTGAGGATGTTAGTTTCAAGCATATTTAGATTTGAAAGGACACTGCATAAGATCTTATTAAACCTTATAGGGACTGAACAAAGTATGTTCAATAAGTTTGTGGAGTTCTTGTTTCCTCAAATGCCTCCAATGGTCAAAGAATTACCATCAGTTGTCAGAAAACTGACTCCAGGTGTTATGTATTAAGCTTACTTTTCATAGGATATTTTGTATCCCATGAAATCTACTGCGTCGCGAACCCACTGAGGAACAGGCTCTTCGGGGAAGCTATCGCTTAGGAACTTCTCCAGAAACAGTTGTACCTTGTCGGAATCGATTGCCTCTCGTATATCTTTCATTAAGCGTAACTGATGCCTGATATTGTGTACGGACAGAAGGTGGCATCCCACTGTTTCCTAAAATTTAAAACCGTTATTTTCCTTATCAATTTCCACATGTGTGAGATGGTTAAAGAAAGCGTAATTTAAAAAAAACAATGGGTATCCATGGTGATATGTTATTAAGTCTCTTTTCAAACTCGATAAATTTTAAACATTTGTCCCGTTGCGTGATGACTCATGTAGCGCAGCGGTTGGAGGCGCCCTGTAATAATGCATGGGATCGATCCCCGTGCAGCTAGCCCACCAAGCCTTCCATCTCTGCGGGATCGGTAAATTGATACCAGACTTGTCTAGAAGGGTAGGATCACTGGCTCGATACATCGGTAGGCCACCGTGAGTCACTGTAAAGGCCGGATTTCCATTCAGTAATCTCCAACGATGCTTAATGAAGTCGAATACATGGCGCATCCCACAGGGGGATTCATCAACGCCGAGGGCTTTATCTTCTATTATTTAACAGTGGTTCAATAAAATGCAACCAACAATACTAGATGGTCTTAACCTCACATATTCGCAACGAGATGTAATTTTGCGGCTGCCGTGTAGACGGTAGTCAACTTTTCGCTGGACGCACTGTGAATTGAATTCATCTCATACCGGCCACAATGTCGAGACAAAGGATGAACGTGCCCATTTTATGGCGTTTTTCGCCTCATATGTCAGCCTTTCTACGTATTTTACTACTGATCTCTGCGTTTGTCTTATCAAACGAATCCTCCACATTCCTTCATGTACTTTTGTACTTTTTTGGAACACTCTAAATCTTGTATCTGAAGAGAACAAAACCCAACATCCCGTCCATTTTCTGACCGCAGTGTTACCAGCTTTTTGTTACTCATTTTCACAAAATATATGAAGTAGATTTCGTCTGTATTACACCCATCCATTCCATCTGATAACGGTGATTAATCGCAGCGAGTGCAACAATAGTTGCAAAGGTTGGCGGGAATCCCTATAGATTTCACTAAAGAAATTAAAGTCTTTGTTTTGCGACTTTTTCCTTCACCGCCTTACTCTGTACCCTTTCTCCCTTTTCCCTGTCACATCCACTACTGGCGTGACCAATCAGGTTGTAATGAAGCTTCCCAATCATAATTCTGGAATAATTTTTAAAAAGATAAAAATGGTCAGAAAACTAGAAATTAACCCAAAGAAAGAATTGTGACGAAAAGGACGCGGATCCGTGCTACAGATTCTTTTTTATCCAAGCAAGCTTCACTTGTCACCACGCCCTCTGCATGTGTACTCTATGAGGTTGACCCCCACTTTCTAACATGTAGTTGACGGAAAATCGGTGTGTTTATAGAAACGTTCATCACGATATAAGTGTAGATTTCGTGTTTTCGTTTAAGATACAGAAATGTTCCAAATGGACAGCGTATTATTACAGTTGGCTCCAAACTCCGAGAAAGACGAAGTTCCCCGAAACATTGTGTCATTGTGAGATTAATATTTTTCTTAATAAGATAGTTTTAGTTTGTCAACACCGCAGTGATCGACAGAGCGCTTGCATCTCTAATGTTTTTTCCAATGTTTGTCCCAAATATTTTACTATCGTTACAGTTTGGTTGTTACGCAGCAGTGTACCGGCAACATGTGGCGGGCGCACGTGGCACAGTGTTTAGAGGTGTCCTACAAATTAGGACCAAATTTGTCTGGGAGGATAATAGCAAAGGCTTGATATTTCGGTCAGGCACTGCGAGCCATTTCACGGGGTACGTATGCACTCAGTCACGCTTCATGAAGTCGAATGCAAAAATACATTTTATATCGGCACTGTAGATATCCTCTTCAGACGAAGAGAAAAGTAAACAGAAAACAGATATAAGGATGCTTTTTTTTCTCTAAAACTCACTGCTTCCTTAATTTTCTTCGCTGCAGCATCTCTTCTACTTCCATACCATTCCTTACCTTGCTGCTCACCTTCGTCTATTGTTTTTGCTCTCCCGCTGCTGAACATATTACCTCTCTCTTCCTTTTTTATATCTTTCCTTTAACGAAAATCCATATAGCAGCACACTTCGAAAAGGACAGATACTACGTCGTTAATCTACCTCCGATAGATACACACCTATTTATCTAATCCACACAAAATTCTAGAAGCGCGAGAAGCAGAGTGCTTAGCGATGCTTTGCAATACATTCCTGAACTAACCAAGCTCTCCATCATTCCGTGGTCCACAAATTATTATCAGACCTGTTTGACACCTCTTTCCGATCCAAAAAGCCGATGACTCGCCTTGTTGAACACCTAGGTAAATATATCCCAGGATTTTAGGGATAATCAATTCAACCAACGTCAAATAACCTTCGTGGAAAGAGCAAAATCCTGAAGTATCAGCCGAAGCAATTCACAAATTAGAAGACTTTTTGTGAATGATAGTTGTACGGCAGGGAACCGAACGGAAGAAATTAGGGAGTCAGTGTAATATACCAGCATGGGCCACATCAGTATTCACACCACACAAGTTTTATTTCTTATTTTAAATGACCCGACTTTCACATTTACTTTGCGGATCACAACATTTCTTGCATTCACTTCGTTTCCTCGCGATCGTTATCAACGAAGGTCTTCTTTCGCGTGTGGGTTCGGCTGCTGCTTGAGAATTTTTTTCATATCTCTGAATGCTGGTCTATTTCCTGGAGTCCTGAGATAGCGGCTCTAGAGCATTCCCACTTAGATTGAAAAGATCCAGACAAGTTTCCAATCTAATATCAATTTGTCGACCCCGGAGAGATGGTAGACTGTGTGAGCCCATCGCGGGACTGAGCAGCGTTTTCGTGGTAGTCGGACATCACACGGACACTACAACTGGGCTACCTGTCTCCCCGATATTATTGTTGTTATATACATGTATATATATATATATATATACATATATATATATATATATATACATATATGTTCCAAACAACATTACACTTACCTTATTCATAACCATGTGGATATAAGCACGTGTGTACATTTTACACGTGTAACAATCACAATCAGTCTCAATTGGTGTGAAATCATCAGCGAACGTCCTCTGATTGAGGTGTAGCAGTCCCCCACGTCGCACAAGTGCTGTGCCGAATCTGGCTGTTCTGGTAGGGTACACGCAGTCGAACATATCTGCACCCAAAAGCGAGCAAACCACTAAATCTACTGGAAAGCCGACTCCCATCACGTAACGGGGTAAATGTGGAGGTAGAGATTCGCAACAGGCGGCCACAATTTTCCAGAACTGCGACTTCTCTTCTCCACCCGATAGACCACCGATTGCAATTCCAACCTGAAACTCATAGTTTCACGTGGAAAATAGATAGAAGTTTCATTGTTTTGAATGTGAGAATTTACGAATTCTTAGAAAAAAAATGACTTCATCACATTAATCATACGTATCATGAGTTTTTTCTGAATGAAACTTCCCACTTTTTCAGCGCATAAGATAAAGGATAAAGCTCTCGGCGTTGATCAATGCGCCATGCATTCGATGCGTTAAGCATAGTTTGGAGGTGATCGAATGCATATCTGGCTTTTACAATGACTAGCGGTGGCATGCCATTGTATCGAGCCAATGCTGCTATCCTCCTGGATAAGTCTGGTACTAATTTGCCGATCCCAGAGGGATGGAAGGCTTGGTGGGCCAGGTACGTGGGAATCGATCCCATGTATATTGCAACCCGCCTCCGACCACGGCGCCCCACGCGCCCATTCAGCACATAAGATATGAAATCAAATTTTACAAGATTCTTTCAATTTACTTTTCACAGACATCTCACAATGACTGGTCTATAGTAACTTCGTAAGATTTTTTAGGAAATGGAAACACTTGGAAAAATAGGTTGAAATAGCACCATTTATCCTAGACATCTTCGATTGCCATCGACACTACACGTTCTTGCAGTCGAAACAGTAAAAAAGTTGTAGGAAATAAGTTGTAACGCATGAGTTGGATAGTTAGATAAGGTGACGTTCACTGAAATGCTGCGTACAGCAAGACGTAATGGTACGACTCATTTTAGCGATAGCTGAGAGGTACTTCGTTGGCTTGCTTCGATTATTTTTTCTCTCTAGAACCTTGCTGAATTTTGTCTGACAGCAGCAGTTCGTAATAAACATCTGGCTCATTCGCAGCAGTTCCTGTTGACATTTATAATCACCTGTCACCCGTCGCTTGTCCCTTCGTTGATCGTCGAGTGACTTGAACGAGCTTCAGTAAACCTTCTGTTTCTCACTGTCACGGGCAAAAGTACCGCACTGGGTTATGCTCGTTCTAGGGACTCGTTGAGAGCATCACATTTTTCTTCTAGGATTTTCGTGAGGAACTCTCACTATCGGGTCGGTGGTCTTCCTGGTGTGCTTTTACCATCCCGAAGAATCCGGTCACTAACGACTCTTGTCCATCGGTTGTCATTCACACGCTTTACGTGTCCGGGCCATCTTCCCTTCCACCATGGGGCGTATAGACGGCTTCTTTGATCTCCGGAGTTGACGTAGATCGGAGCTATCAGTGATACTTCATCCAGCTTACGTAGCGACCAGGTTTCTGAGGCATACATTAAAGCAGGAACACTCGTGAGGTCTAAGAGCTGAGAACAGAGTCTGGTTTTCATCCGACACACGACACCCGCTTTTGTGCGAAATTCCTCTTTCACGATTGTAACAACGTTAAGATCGGCATCAAAATCAAGACACTGGTAACACATATAACAAATTTCGTACACACTTATCAGAATAATTCGTTTACTGCTCATAAAAAGTGAAACTCAGGGAACTTTCTATACTTAGTTACTCTCGAATAAGTCACACTAGGTTAAAGGTGAAGGATAGCCAAATTCGTGAAACTTCTGACGTAAAAACTTGATCCTACGAACTTACATGTTGACAAAATGCAATAATCAAAGTAAATGAGTCATCAAATGGCCACCCGCCCAGGTACTATGTGTATAAACAAGCGAACCTTGGCTCGTTTTATCATCTCAGCAACACATTTTTCACGTAAAGCAATGTCCAGACCGCCCTGTACAATTGGAAATAGTGCTTGATCCGACCGCGTGTGCGCCTTCTCACAACGATCAAGCCACCTATAGCCAGAACATCTTAATCCAGATCAACGCCTTAAACTAATTTTTTTACCTGTTAAAAAAAATAAATTAGATAACTAAATAAAGAGTAAAGCAAAAGCAGTAAAGAGTAAAAGCAAAGTATGGTAAAGTAAAAGTAAAGTGAAATAACTAAGTGAAAAAATAAGGTAAAATAAGCAACTAACTTTGAACTAAGTAATATTACCTTATGCTTCTTTGCATAGCTTCCTCAACAGTGTTTCCGGTTGTGAGCACATGGACGACATGGTCCAATTGCATAATTATATCGGCGCCAAGAGCCTGTTGTATTTCGATGCTCATCTCTGGAGTCAGGGTCATTAGCTCGCCAGTATGAGGGCTTTCGAAATTTACGCCATGTTCGTTAACAGACATGAGTTTGCTTAGCGACACCATCTGAAATCAGTTCCCGTAAGAACATTACAGAAATGTACTTTTCTTCTTGGAAGGACCTCGATGACTACATTCATATGTTGTGTGGATAACAATACATCCTCTATTTACTTAGGTGTCTTGTAAGTACCATATAAATTTAAGGAAGAACTGATCAACAAATACACACATTACGGGTAATAAACATTCAGAAAAACTAGAATGCATTAGATCTAGACTCTAACCGTACGATATTATAAACGCCTTATGGTTCATTTTTCAGTGGACCATATATGATTCAACAGAGTTCCAGCGCAAACATAACCTCCCTGTTTTGGTTAAAACCGTTGGCAACAAAAAAAATTCTTTCTGGAACAGTGAGTGTATGAGCTCTCCTTTCTTTTACCTTTAGAATGTTTAGGTCTCGAACCACATGTCCAGCCAGGGCTTACCCCCCATTTACTTGCATCGGCTAGAAGCAAACCTATTCCACTGCAGAACTCCACAAACTTCCCTTAGATACATTCCCATCATACCAAAACTGTGGCGTTGAGTGCCCCTCAAATGAGCAGAACCCATTGAGTCTCCGATGGGTGACAGAATGATCGTTCGAGTTACTTAATAACTGACGAGATCACAAGTATGTATGTGGATGTTCTCGATAGTTTTGATTTTTCCAATGAGCTAATGTAAACATAAGCATGAATCGACGTTATAAAACAATAGACGAGTATTACACAAATAATAAAGAATACTGCAGGGATTTCGAGGCACAAAAAGGCTTTCTACATGGAGAACAAGTCCTCAATTGTTATGGATCTACGCTTTAGAGCTACCTATTTGCTTCGAAGACAATCATTTGAAGTATTAAAGTCACAGTTTTTGTGCCTATACAAGCACAAAAATTATGACACAATTTGTAACACATACTTTTTTACTTACTTGGATACTTGGATAGCCCGCATCCACCGGTTTGCGGACTCCAGCAAAATTTCCATTCCTTCCCCTCTTGCGTAATAATCGTTCGTGGTGGTGGTATGTTTTGAACATAGTGACATCCGTGAGGTCCAATCCGTAATCCTGCAATCGTTGCAATCTGCGAATGCTGGTGGCTGAAGTTCGCCACCAACATGTCCGCTCATCATTTGGATGATGTTGCAAGAGAACGCTTGCATAATCTTGGAGTCAACTCCAGTGTTTTACTCGTCCATGTGTCATCTGTTCTTTTTTATTATATGATCGGCCCATCTGTGTTTCGCTATTGATGTATATTCTCCCGGATCCGGAAGATGAGCTAGGTTTCAAAGACCTGAGCTGCGCACTTCGGCTGGCCGATGTTAGTTCCCGTTAAAATTCAAAAGACATCATTCAAGCGCTCTGTGGAGTTCTGCGGATTTCTTGATGTGGTTGAGGTATCACACAATTTTTCCTGCATAACAAAGCGCTAGGAGGATTGCTGAATCGAAGGGATGAGCGCTGAGTTTCTAGTCCGTTAGTTGGTCGATGGCTTCCTTGAGTTCCTAATACGGCCTATGCTGCTCTCCTTCTGTCTTATTCCTCCTTCATGCTGTTTTCTATGTCCGCTGAACATCTAGCGTACACATACGAGGTGGTTTCTGTATTAAGAGAACCATCCAGTTCAATTTGTTCGTCATAGCACCATTGGTACTTCATGAACTGCGTCTTCGTCCCACTCAAAATTAAGATTCGATAGTGATTTCCAATCAATAACTATGCTCTCCTCGTCCAAATCGAGTGACTTCATTACCCACTGCAGTACGGCAGTAAACAGATTTGGCGACAATGTGTTGCTTTGCCGAAACCCTTTTCCCGTGGTTATGGTGAGGAGTCGATGAAAAAGTCGTATATTTGTGTTGCAGTTCAGATAACCATCAGCTAGTGTTCGTATATAAGGCGGGTCCACCCCTTAATCGACGAGTGCTGATAGGGATCCTCTCGTTTCGACTATGTCAAACGCTTTCTCGTAGTCGACAAAGGTAAGAACTAGGAGATGGTACTACCGGCAGACTTACCACCCGTTATACGTTTCGATATGCTTCACACAGCAGAATCCCTGTAGGAGCCCTGCTTGCTCAACTGGATGTCTTTCACCCAAGGTCTTCGTTATGCGCAAAATGATATTCCTGAGCAGATTGTAGACTACACTCAACAAGCATATCGAATTGTACTTACAGAGATCCTCATCCTTCTTCGGTACGGTGATCGTGCGCGAGTTCCTCCACTGGTCTAGAATTTTATCGTTGTGAAGGCAAGATGTAATGTGGGTTGCGAGAACTGCACATAATTTGTGGCTTCCAACTCTGAAGAAATCGGCGGTGATATTATCGTGTCCTGGGGCTGTGCCTCTCTTAGCGTTTTCTATCGCAAGTCAAACTTCAGAGTGTAGAATCCCGAGCGGTTTTTCACCAGCAGGATTTCGGGGTCCGAGATGGAGAATGTGGAACGGAAGAGAATGGTACAGAACCTTTCCAATATCAATTCCATATCATGGCGGGATGTAATGATAGTCCCATGCTCATTGGTCAAGGCGGATAGCGGAATATTATGCTCGCAAAGATACCAACAGCACTTTTTCAAAGTGGATAACTTTTAAGCCGCTTCCAGCAAATTTTCCGGCCTATACCGACGGAAATCCTTCTACAGCGGTATTTTTACCACTGGAATTTTCATCAGCCGTGTTAGGTCTGTTGCAGTAGGATCAAGCTTCAGTGTCCTTCTCTTTTAGAGCAACACCTCAGTGGTAATGGAGATACGGTCTCAACTTCTCGATTGAGGAATTGAAGCGAGTTCGGCATGAGTTTTAAGTCCTTCGAAAAGCAACATGTTGTCCTCGCCTGGGTTTTCATTTATCAGCCAGTCATATGTGGTCACGACTTTATTGAGAATATCCTCGTCATACATGACTTAATTCGTTTTCCTTGGACGATGACAGAATCTCATTCTTAGGTTATGGGTGAGTCGAATTTTCGCATGGAGGCGGTGATCAGATCCAGTGCAGAATCCAGGCACCACTGAGGTGTCAAAGAGGCAGCATTTTCTGTTCGGGTGGATATGATCGATCTCCTCATGAGTCGTGCCTTTAGTGGACTCCCATGTCCATCGGCGACCGTCTCTCTTCTCGAAAAAATGAATTCCCATGGAACAGACGTGCTGCGGACCGGAGTCCTACAAGACGATTTCCATTCCCATTTCGTTACCCTATTCCGAATTTCACTATCCTGCATCCATTTCCCCTTGTCGTTCCTAAACTGTCGTTGAAATTTCCAAAAACGAATTTATTATAAAGACTCATTGTCGTGGATTACTTCCTCCAATTGGTTATACAACGCGTCAAGTTCGAAGTCATCAGCTGAACAAGTTGATGACTAATAATTTACGATGCTGACTTTTTTCTGCAGCGCAAGTTGGAGACCAAGAATGGCCAACACTTCGTAAACCGTTGGAAGGATTCGCAACATGTACTAAATGCGTTAAACTTCCACTAGATTCAGTAGTCTCCAATCAAACATGGAGTTTGTCATACACACCTTTTACCAACGCTTACACGACGGCGTGATCTCTACAAGCGTCATTTGTTAGCAGACACAGCGGCCCGCGTGATTTCTATAGAGATCACTTTACTTTCAGTGCTTTATTTTTAGCACACAGAACTCTTTTTTCAAGTTCGCGAATGCATCAGTAATATCGAGCGCATGTAGCGCAGTGATTAGGGTGCTTTGCAATACAACACACATGGGTTCGATCCTCCGCCCCAGGTTCACCAAGCCTTCCAGCCTTCCCTCCGTTCGTGGTCTGCAAAATGGCACCAGACTTGCCTGAGGTGATAGCAGAACTGTTTTTATACATCGGTAGCCCACCTGTAAAGGCCAGATATGCATTCAATCGGTCTAACGATTTTTGATGAAGGCGAATGCATGACGTACCCTCAAAGATTGAACAACGTCGAGAGCCTTATCCTTTATTTCTTAATCCTTTATGAATTATATCGTTCATGAGAAAAATAGTAGTTGACTCTAAATGATAAAGCTCTCGGCGATGATCAATACCCGAGGGATACGCCATGCATTCGAATTCATTATGCATCGTTAGATGTGACTGAATGCATATCTCGCTCTTACAGTGACTCGCGGTGGCCTATTGATGTATGGAGGCAGTGCTGCTATCCTCCTAGACAAGTCTGGTACCAATTTGCCGACTCCGGAGGGATGGAAAGATTGCTAAGCATGGAAAGCGGAATCGATCCCATGTGGATTGTAGAGAGCTTCTAACCACTGCGCTAAGCAGGTCATACGAATAGGTAAAAAGACGGTGCGTGTAATAAGACTCAATAGGAAGTGAACAACTAATATTTGGTATTTTTTGTAGCGTACTGAGGAGGTTATCACCTGAAATCCTCCAGAATCTGTAAGAATTGATCGAGGCCAATTGATCATCTTGTGAACCCCTCCAGCCTTTTTTACTCTTTCATAACCTGGTCGATGCCCAAGATGGTAAGTGTTGCATAATAAAATGCGACAATCCATTTCCATCAGCTGCTCAGGCAAGATACCCTTCATTGTACCTTGAGTTCCAACAGGCATAAACACAGGGGTTTCGACAACACTATGAGGTAATGTCAAAACACCGTGTCGAGCTCTTCCAGCCGCCTGCAGAACTTTGAACGTCATTTTACACTCGGGATCGGTCGCCATCAATTCCTCACTCCACTAATGTTTCAGTGAGGCAAGGTTACGTCTCAGATCTAGTTCCTGTACTGCAAATTATGTTCAACATTACCTTTTCCTTAACTTATGGGACTCTTAATGAATTGTCAGGTCATATTCATAGGATCGTACAATGTCTTAAGTATGACAGTCTTCAGTTCTCAGAATTCTGTCGAAGTACATCGTAACGAAGATGGCAACCGCATACTCCAAACGAATATTACCTTTAACTCATCTCTTCTATTATTTTCTGCTACCTGTTCACAAGTCGATTCTCCCCGGAATCCTCAGGTAGCCGGGCCGGAGGGCTCCGAATTGGACTGCGCAGAGTGGTTTCCTCTCGGACAAGGCCGGTACCAATCTCCCGACCTCAAGGCAATGAGGGGGATTGGTGAGCTTAGGACATGATCGGACGAACACCGTGTTCGTGAAGACCAGTACCACAACCACTGTGTTACCCACCCCCCAAATCACTACCTACCTCTTCACTAAACGAACAAAGGGTAGAACTTTCGGCGCTAATCAAACAACTGTGGTATCAATCTGCCGACGTCGGAGAGATGGAGAGCTTGGTGAGCTTGGGATGCGGGGATCGATCCCATATGTATTGCAGGGGCGCCTCTGACCACTGCACCTTACAAGTCTTATTCGACCAAACTCATGGCCAATCATTGAGTTCATCAACAATAAATTTCTTGCAGAATAAGACAGTCAAAATTTGCACGCAATCTATCAATCGTTAGTGTATGTTTATTATAACGAAAGTAAGAGGATTTCTAGGTAAAAAGAAACTACTAAGGCGTAAAAATTTGCTCAAATAGTGACATCGGGAGACAAGCACACTAACATGAAATGAATCCATCGGTTGACTTAGATTGTCTAAAATCATTAAGAAACAAATCTATCAACTTATGCAACATGTACAAATTAGGTCTGTACTATTTTCTATCTACAATTTCAAGAGCATATTTTGTTATACATTGGCACACTGAACGATTAAATGAGTGGAAGTGTTACGGGAAAAAGCTAGCGGTCGGTTTTAGTGTGTCGGAAAAGTAATGCCATATTATCATCGTTTACCACAGCAAACCTAACACAATGACCATGACCATGAGCACAATCCTTGTATAGCAAAAGCTCATAAGCGTTTTTGTTCAATCTTTAGACGGATCCAACGCAGTATCCGGATCGCATACTTCCAATATAGCTCTTCCTTCAACTTCCGACATTGATAGTTGCTTCAACACCTTTAAAGAAGCATAGATTCACGTTCATTCAAGAATTTTGTTGAAAAAACATACTTGTACCTATCCCGAGACCATCAGAAGTGAGTGCTTTGTATGTCGATTTCTCCTTAACTTAATAAAAATTGAATCCGCATACCTGGGAGGCTTGATTAACCGGAAACACTCTGTAGTCAGGAGCTTCGATTTGACCCCCAGCAATAAGGTGCACCAAATTCTTCAGCTGTTCCATGCTGCCCCTGTAGTGATACAGTTTCTCTTTGTGAAAATTCAATTACAGGGTAAAGAATAACGCTCATAGTTCTGGCCAATCTCAACAAAACGCGTTGCGAAACTCATGTTCCATTTCCAACATTACTGAAGCGGCAAGAATTTACTTCCTACAACTAGCTTGGGAAAGCCAACTAACAGAGCAGTAAGCGTTATACTTTGTGGCCAGTTCTACTAAGTCCGGTTCATCGACCGCGAACCTCAGCTACGCTGATGTGCATAGGTAGAGTCCTCATATGACGTGCTGTGCTGTATCCCGATACTCTCTCTCAGCAGTAAAAAAGTGATCATGATTCCAAAAACGAATTGTAAAGAAAAGGCACACCTTGTTACACCCATAATCGCAAGCCTATTTTTGGCAACCAATTTGATAGGAAGCTGAACATCCAATCCCGAGAGTCCGCCAACGAAAAGCACACCTCCCTTAATATACAAAGGTTATGAGAAAAATACGTAGAAGTAGAAAGGATGAACAGTAGAAGTAAATAAAAAAGTAGAACTCACTTCAGCTAAACACTTGAGAGAACGAGTGACTGTTCTTGGCGATGTTACGAAGTCGAACACAACATTCACTCCAGTTCGTGCAACATCTTTCGTGCGCATGATCAAGTACTCCTCGAATTCTGAAACCCAAGTGAACAGAATAAGAAATGTAAAATTTAATTTACGAAATAATAACTACATCAAAAGCGGGTAATTTCACCTTAAATTAAACTTCGTAAGCATACAGAAACATAGCTGTACAAATCCTTCAAATGTATGCAGTCCTGCTGAAGGGTTGTACTGGGATCATCCTGTTTCCAAACGAACTACTTTCTTGGAAACCCTATCTCAATAGAGCTGAGAGTATGTTTCAACACTTCGTCCAAATTTTACCAATGAGAACAACAGCAATCTCCTTATTTGCAGTGATTCCACACCAACCATTATCCTTTCAAAATCTTGGTTGAACCACGCAGTGGGGTTGACCGACCCTCCAACCCACCCGAGGTAGCGAAATTGGCAAGTTTTTTCTGGAATCAGCTAGTTTCCTCCAACACACAAAAGATGGCAACTGCTTGAGACTTAGAAACACTTCAACAAGGCTAACGCAGAATTCTACGGAGAATCGACTCGAAAAGTATTCGACGACATTCATAAGGAAAATGAAAATCACCACAAACAGCAACCGAACCAGCGCACCAGTTCGAGGAAGTACTTGGAGTATGGATGCTGGGTAACGAACTGATTGCAAGAAGTACTCGGATCCGTACAACAACTGAGGTTGAGTCGTTTAACAAAAATTCTACTTTCCATCGCGTGTTCGCCGTGTGAAATCCAGATGATCTTTCCTTATCACATTTCCTTTGTCCTCATATAGCTTGATTACCCTCAAAATACTTCACCAAAGTTCCTAAAGTCGAAACCAATTATGTACGTAGCAAAACCTATGCTACTGCTTTTCAAGCCTACGTATGCGAAATGGGAGTGGAGTAGCAGCCTGGCTCAATCCATCGGTAGGCAACTAACTGTGAGGCACTGTGAAGGCCACATATGCATTCAGTCACCTTTAAAGTTGTTTAATGGGTTCTAATGCATGGCACATTCCTCAGGAACTGATCAATGACAAGATCTTTATCCTTTTTATCCTTATCTTAATGTGTAAAGAAAAGTCAATTTTTCTGGTCAATTTTCTAAGTCGAACGCCTGGTTTGCATCAGAAGACGGATGTGGTGATTTTCTTTCATTATTAGCAAAGAAATTCATTTACTACAACACCTTCAGTCTTGGCAAAAGGACCATAACAGAGAATGTGAAGAACATTGTAAAATCCCACAGAAACTGCAGCGGAGAGCAAACTTCAGCCAATCACACGGCCGAAAAAAAACACCTTCAGAGAATTCGTTTCACTCAGGAAATCAGATTTATCTCTAATATCTCACATATCTCTCACTATATATCTAACACATGTCTCTAACAATTCAAATCTGCTAAGGATAGTGCTTGCCTGAATCATCCCAGTGGACAACAAAATCGGCACCGTTTCTTTCGGCCAAACATAGTCTCTCCTCCTTTGCATCAGCAACCATTAGTCGGATTTTCATAAAAATGTAAACAATTAAAAGATATTCGTTTTGAGGTCTTGTTAAAACAAGAAAAAGTGTCCATTATTCTGCTAAAGCACATAGTTCAGTGTTACATTGTTTGTATGTCCACCCCATGCCTTTGTTTAGAAGTTTTATTGATAGCTTAGAGTTCAATGCCTGACTTCGAAAGCGTGGCATCGTGGCATGATCTCTAATCTTTAGCCACAGCCGCTGTGAATATTTTTACTCTTTTCGCCAACAACAATCCCTGTGGTATCATCAGTAAACTCGTCCAAAAAACAATTCTCTATCCTAATGGGATAGTGAATAGTTTTCCTGGATAGACGTCTAACCCAGCATTTGTTAAACACGCTCGAGTGCATAAAAAATGCAATAAAACCTGGATATAACATTCTGGATTAAAAACGCTATGTGGTAAACAAGGGAAATATCGAAAGGAAAATGAATGCATGTCAATGTCGGGCAACCGGACTCGTTGAATTCACGCTATAAGTGGAAGTCAATTCACGTTGGACCATAAGTATTAGTTTGCATACAAAACGCCATTATATAAAGAATCTAATAAAAAATTAGAAGTCACATTCCCAAAAACCATTACGAGCAACCAAGTCATGACTTATAAATTTAAATGGCATGACTCCACCTTGACTAGTGGTTATGTATCTACATCTATATCAGTAGAGCTTCTCAAGATTGAAAGGGAAAAAAACCACGAACTTGTCATTGTGAGAAACGAGAAAGTGTTTAGCCAGTTTAAGCAACCAAAGCCCAAGTCCACCCGCTCCGACGATCAAAAGATTGCAAAATCCTTTCGACTGCGAAAACGCCTCCACGATAGGACGTGCCTGTAAAACAGCACTGAGAGCCCAAGTTGCACCGGCTGGTAGAATCGATGCGACATGCATAGACAACGAATCCGGTATCTTCACTAGGAACTGGAGCGATGGTACAGCAACAAAGTCAGCATATCCATGACTGCACATTTCGTCAGTAGGCCAAACAATCACCTGTCAAACAGTTCTGTTAGAATGTATAGAATTCTTACGCACCCGTCCACAAGTCTCATTGGCAGATTCAAAACTCAACGTTCAAAATATATCGAAGCTGATCTCATGCCCTCAAATACAGCTCATGTCAGCAAAAGGTCCCTATCACAAAACAGAAACATGAGACCTTCAATCTACTTTTTTAAAAATCCGTTTACTTATATTCATGAGACTTCTTATAATCATTGTGTCACAAACTTTAAGCCTCATTCTGTTTCGCTCGAAAAGTTTGATGGGATCATTACGCATTGAATAAGTATTATAAAAAAAACTACTACAAAAAACTACATAGAGTTTCATATATTCGACAAAGTTCTTTGGGAAAATGTTTAAAAAACTGAGACTTCTGGCACAAAAAAAGATATGAAAACTATAAACACCTTGTCACCAATCTTCAAATCATAATCGTCAGGAGTACTTTCGGCTCCGAACGACTCCACCACACCAGAAACCTCGTATCCTGCATAGTTATAATTGAAGAGGACACAATAATTCCTGAGAAAGTGTATCAAAACAAAAAATATTAGGCTGGTGATAGTAGCGTTGGGTAAAAAACTAGCTGAGAGAAACGCAAAGCGAGGGAGCCCCCGGAAAAGGTAATCGTGGTTCGATCTGGCCCGGGTTCCAAGTTTTGTGAATATCTCAGCATCCTTGTGGTTAAAAATATTAAGTTTCTCACAAATTGATGTCCCACTTCCAGTTTTCACTTCCTATGGTTTAGCAATAGTTTTCTTTTTTTCGAAAGCTGTAGTATAATAGACCACTGCAAAGTTCATTTTACGCCCTTTCGCAACCTATAACGGAATTATGATAGTGTTTTTGATAAGTTTTAAAGCTTAGGACTTCAGATGTCGAAACAGGAATTTTGATAACTCTATCTCAACGAGTTCTAGCTCGGACGTAGTGCAGTCAAACGGCAAGAAACATCAATAAGCTATGGGGTGAAAGAAATGACAATGAAGCAGAGTGAAATGTTGACTTAGAAAACTTCATCAAGATGAATTCGAACTTGAACATGAGGCATGTCGAGGACTTGCTTCTACTATTGCTGGCAATGAACCGAAGCCGTTGGTGGAACCAAATACATGCAAAGTTGCAGAAGAACTCGGTCTGACCATCTCAGCTGTTTAGGAGAATCTAAAGAAAATCAGAGAACTGAAGTACCTCGACAGATGGATGCCGCACAAATTAAATGACAAGATGTGAAATCATCCTTTTAGGCATCCTCGACGCTCCTTCTGCACAACCAGAATGACATGTTTCTCGTCCACATTGTGATTTGAAACGATAAATAGATTCTGTACGAAACCGGAGCGAACCGGCTAAGCTGCCGAACAGCGATGAAGCCAAACAGCATTTTTTCAAAACCGAAACCGCCCGAAAAAAAAATGTCATGGTGAGCGTAGTGGTCCAGAGTTAGTTTAATCTATGACAGGCTCTTGGATCCGTGCAAACGATTGCGGCGAAGAATTACGATCGATAGATTGATAAAAAAGACTTCAACGATTGTGGGTTGTGCACCTCCCACCCCTTTGGTCAACAGAAAGGGAGCACTTCATTCTTTTCTTCAGAACATTCGCCACAACAACGCGCCGGCACATGTCGCACTCCGGAAGCTGTAAAGATTAAACGAGCTCGGTTAGGAAAGATTGCCTCTTCCAGTGTACTCGTCGGACTTCTCGCCTACCAACTACCACTTCTTCACGCGTTTTTTTAACTTCCAGCATCAGAAATATTTCACCAATTTAACGATTGCCAAAACTGTAGTCAATGATTTCATTGCATCTAGAAGTCTAGAATTTTAAACATTTAGTGTAAATAAACTTGTTTCTCGATAATGAAAATGTGTGAATTTCAATGGCGTTTCTTTCGATTCGTAAAGTTTATTTCAAGATGAGATGTGCCACTCTGAAAAGACAGGTTGGAATCGGACCTTAATTTATCGTAAAAAATAGAATGTAGTAACGCCTCAGTAATCATGAAAGAATACCTAGCTTTCGGTTAAGGTCCATCACGTAAAGAAATAAAGCGATCTGTTTTCATGTGAGGTTTTCACTTGTAAAGAGGTCCATCATTCAAAAACTATAATTCGGACCAGAATACTACATGCTAGTCAAAAGAAACACTTGAAATTAGAAAGTCACTTTAGAGAAAAAGCAAATGAACTATGTACCAAAAGGGTTGGTAAACAATTGATAAACAAACTGCTTACACTCAGACGACTGGAAAATCTAGAAGTTCTTGAGTAGAGAAATTACGGCGTGGCGCCATTCAATTTCTATCTCAAGTATTCTATCTTCTTCCCTCTACCTTCTAATTTAACGAGAAAACTAAACTTTGGTGGAATATCAACAAGTTGGAGTTATTGCTAACTAAATTTAACCATGATGATGCTGAGATATTTGCAGAACTCTGGACCGCAAATGGCTGCAGTGGGGGTCGAACACGCTATTACCCTTTCAGGAGGCTAACGCGTTCACCACAATACCGTCTGAGTCCTTGGTTTCGTTTGCCTCCTAACTAAATTTTGAAAAAATGGTCCAAAGTGGGGTCTAATATTGGAACACCTTAATAAAACAAGTTATGATGGAGTAGTTAACAATGCTTGATAAGTAGGCAAACCTGGAAATAAGCTGGTGTCCTTTATGCCGTTAGTAATCCTTGCCTGCTTTGTGTTAGTTACTTCACGGTCTGTCAGACAAACTCCAGCATAACACACCTAGAATCGCTTCGTACTTGAAAATCGAACAAGTCAGCGAACCTAAAATTCAATTACTTCTGCGGAATGTCCTCATACTGACCTTTACTCTTGCACCTTTTGGTGGTACATCCGGAATTGGTTCTTCATCGAAAAACTTCACTTCTTTAAGATCCTTTGGAGAACCAAGAGATATGCGTCTGTTCCTTGTTACTGACATATCTTAACGTGAGCCATGTAATCCATATTTCTATCCCCACATTTCGCACGCTTTTGTTTAGAACGGACAATCAGCTGTTGAATGATACCTTCGAACTGATTCCCACTTTAAACCTAGCACATTTATATTGAACGATTATGAAATATAGCATCACAAGAGCCAATCAATAAAAACGAAGTTCGGATCAATAATCTGTCCAGAAAAAAAAGGATTTAGCTAAGATACGACTCGATACGAAGATGTAAACATCAGGTCGAGAATGCGAACAACTGTTGACCATCGACTCGGATCATAGGGTCTGATGAAGACGAAGACGTCGAAACGTTAGCCGAATAAAGACCGTATATCAACCTCGTATAAACTTATAAAAGAAAAAAAATTTATATCGATTAGTCATACTATGGTTAAAGGAAAGTCGGTTTAGAAACACAAAAAATAGAGTTTTGATTAATAGTTCGTCTAGAAAGACGAGGCTTTAGTCAAGCGCTCGAAAGGGAGTGCGAGTCTTCACGAGCAGATCGATGAAAATGCAAAAAAGTCACACAAAAACAGCTTTAAGGCGCCTGAAAAGTGTGTAATGTGGAGCACTGAATATTTTTTACATGGAACGATTAGGAAACTTCTAAATCCTCTTGAGCAAGGTTGCGTTATAAACTCTAAGCAGCTAGCAAGTAGTAAACACTACTAAGCACTAAGGTCTAGGTGCCCTTAAGTGAACTACTTAATGTACTTAAGGTCTCCATTACTACTTATCAAGTTCATAATCGATTGTTATGCAAGTCGTTATCTAGATAAGGTCGTCTAGGTAAGTATAATCGCTCCCTAACAGAAAATTAGACAGAAATGTCATCAAAACATAATCGCTCCCTAACAGAAAATTGGATAGAAATGTCACCAAAACATCTCTGATAGGAAATGAAACTTCAAAGTTACCAGGTAGCGACAAACGTCTACGTAAAGCTAATCATCCGGGCAAAACAAGAAGCAGAGCCGAATGGGCCGTCAGCGGTCATGCGCCGTCCGACACGCGATTTGCGCTAGCGCGGGCCCAGCTCGGCCGTTCCACGGTGCACACAAACGCGGGTGCGAGGAACACCTGCCACTCGCTCGTGACGGGGCAGAGGCCAGTGTGGCATCTCGCGGAGAGCCTCGATTTCGCAATCGCGTGCCATTACCTTACTCCCACCTGTGTTACTAGTTTCCCAGGTTTGTCCTCCATTTATCCTTGATCCGAGCAAAAGATGGAAGCGTGTGGCGCAGTGTTCATAGGCGCCCTGCAATACACACAGGATGGATTCCCGCGCTTCTGGTCCACCAAGGCTTCTATCGCTACGGGTTCTGCAAATTGGTACCAGATCTGTCTGGGAGGATAACGGCACTGGCTCGATACATCGGTAGGCCACCGCGAGCCCTTGTAAAGGCCAGGATGATATCCATTCAATCACCTCCAAACGATGCGTAATGAAGTCGAATGCATCGCTCATCCCTAAGAGATTGATCAACGCCAAGAGCTTTATCATTAGCCTTAGCGCCCAAGAGTGGTCCAGTGGGTTCTCCTCGCCTTAGGGATTCGTTGAGCACCAATTATCGGGTCGGTAACTCAAAAGACCAACTTTCTATGAACTTCGGCATAAATAGTTGATATATTTATTTATTTGGTCTAAACTGATCTTCTTTAGCTGGTGCGAGGTTTGTATAGGTCTTCGTTGTCGTTGTCGTTGTTGTTGGTGTTGTTCGTCGATGGCTGACATTTCGGCGATTTCGCCTACCTCAGAGCCTGGACGTACTTAATGTAAGAACACTAATTATTCGGTGGGAAAAAAAAGGCCAAAGTATTAATGAAGATCAAACTTTTAAACAGACACTATACTGGACGGAAAGGCTACTCACTGTGACGTTACGAGTGGGACTGGCTCACACGTTGTTCACGTGGGGTCGCGAGCAAGACACACCCCGGGGTCAAAATATCATTTTGAAATGGGGCGCCAGGTCACGTGTGATAGTGAGGCATTCGTCTTTTTCGGTTCATCTTTGGATTTTTGAAATTTATCCAAAACGCCTCAAGAGTCTTGCGCGTTGAAGTTTTCGACTCCTGCGCTAGGATCCGCCCAGTCACTTCAAAATCATCGCCATTGTGCTTTTGTGCAATATGCGTACCTTGAGGAGTGCTTTGATGAATTTTAACTTTCCCACGTAGATGTACTTTATACGGACACAAAGTGGTCTACTGTTTCCCCAATGTATTCCTCACCGCATGCCTTACACGAGATCAAGTATATTCTACCTAAAATCATGCAATCGCCGTCTCTCCCGTTAGGACAGATCATACGGTTTTCTGAAAATATTTCTAGACCACCTACGGTGCGCGTAACCAAATGGCACGCATGTAATGGAGTCATTCGATGTTACTTCACTTTATACCAACGTGTCGAATGACTCCGCAATGCAAGCCATTCTCAAGTTGCTCGTAGAGCACGAAAAGAAAATAAAAATGTACGGCTTGTCGATTGCGCGACTAATGACTCTCTTAAAACAGTGTCTTAGTTGTTCAATCTTCAGGTGGTCTGGAAACTATTTTTGCACAAATTAGAGGGTTGGCCATGGGACAGCGTTTAGCACCAAGCCTTGCCATCGCATCGTTTTCATGTCTAAGGTGGAAGCTCCAGTTCTCGACCACCGACCCTTACTCTACTGTCGATACATAGACGACTGCTTCATCGTCTGTTCCACACAAGAACAGATGGATGAGTGCTTTGAACTGTTAAACCGACAGTCATATTATATAAAAATTTACACGAGAAAAAACTAACCGAAAACTGGCTTCCATTCTTGAACATCCAAATAAAGCTCTCAGAAAGTGGCCATGTAAAAGATGGTATCGTAAGCCAATTAGTAAGAACATACTAGTTCACTACCTCTCCTCTCATCCTTCACACATGAAAAAAAGCACTTATCAAAAACATTTACCGTACGGCTAAAAATGTGTGCACAGGAGAAGAGGAAAGGAAGGGATCGCAAAACCTGGCACGAAAAATTGCCATTTCCAATGGCTACGACGTAGAAGCCACACGCGTTAGACAAAAAACGAGGGTGGTTCCCCAAAATAATGTTTCGGACGTAAGTAAGATCCCTTTTAAGCCTCCCTTCATATCAAATGAAATAAGTTGCGCCATTAAGAGATGCTTAAGAAAAAAGTGGTCTTGAAAAATTATGTAACGATTACTGACATCCCACCCAATACCCTACGCCCGTCAGTTAGTTTCGCAACCGTCTCTATGATCGTTTGTGCAGCTCAGAAAACTGTATGATCTGTCCTAACGGGAGAGACGGCGATTGCACGAGTTCAGGTATAATATACTTGATCTTATGTAACGCATGCGGGGGAGGAATATATTGGGGAAACGTGTAGACCACTTTGTCTCCGCATAAAAGAACATCTAGATGGGAAAGTTAAGATTCATCACAGCACTCCTCAAGGTACGCATATTGCACAAAAGCACAACGGCGATGATTTTGAAGTGACAGAGCGGATCCGAGCGCAGGAATCGAAAACATCAACACGCAAAACTCTTGAGGCGTTTTGGATAAATTTTAAACATCCAGGGATGAACCGGAAAGACGAATGCCTCACTATCACACGTGACCTGGCGCCCTATTTCAAAATGATGTTTTGACCCCGGGGTGTGTCTTGCTCGCGACCCCACGTGAACAACGTGGGGGCCAGTCCCACTCTGTAACGTCGCAGTGAGTAGCCTTTCTGTTCAGTACGGCGTCTGTTTAAAACCTTGATCTTCATTAATACTTCAGCTTTTCCACCGAATAATTAAAGTATTCTTATATAAAATACTTCCAGGCTCTGAGGTAGGCGAAATCGCCGAAATGTCAGCCATCGACGAACAACACCAACAACGACAACGACAACGAAGACCTATACCAACCTCGCACCAGCTAAAGAAGATCAGTTTATACGATCATAAAAATAAATATAGAGTCGGTATTCTCATTGCTGTGCATTTGACATCTCGGCGAATCCGTCATTAACGGCCAAGCATAAACTAAGGCAGGAACTACCGTTGATTTGAAATGGTGGGCATGGATTCGGGTGTTCTTTGCTCTGTTCACTACATCCTCGATGTTCCTGAGAGCTCCCCCAACCGCTAGTTAGTTTTCTTCTGTTCAACTTTGGAGCTAAGTCGATCAACATGTTGATTTTCCCGACCTAGATAAACGTCGCTGGAGCGTTTGGAGGTATTCGTTCCGTTGTGAATGGAAAATACTAAAACTATCTTCATTAGCATCCTGAGTTGAAAATCAGTCTTTTACTGATATTATATGGGATACGTTTAATACTAGAGCTCGATTCTCCCAGCCCGAAAGTCTTGTTAAGACTAAATTAAGAGCGGTAAAAACCACCAACCTAGTAACCACCAGCAATAAGGTCGGAAATCTACCTCAAATCTACAGAGGTAAGAGAATGCCTGCAGTGCTGATGTCAGAAAGTCCTGGCACTGCGGCCTCTAGACTGTAGGGAATGAAAATCCTGTCTAAGCGATTACCCTTGGGGAGAGCCATTTAGGTATAAAACCCGTATTTGGTAAAATACTATTATCGACAACTGATGACGACTATAATCGGTTTGTAAAATACCTGTATGACAGTGGTGGGAAAGCCGAGAACGTGAAAGTAACCAATAAGTTGATATCACCGGAAACTCCAGCGTCTATAGCGTGTGGTTATTGCAAAAATCTCGCAAAACCACCTTTTTGTCCTCACAAGTGATAAAACTCTTAATGGCAGAAGAGGAGCGCTATCGTTCGATGACGGTAGGGGTTGAAAGAGCATGTGCATTATCTACTGGGGCATAGAGAATTACCCAGCTAACAGCTTTGAAATACCCGCTCAAAATAATCTCGACACCCATGAGTATGGTCATCCACGAATTGCGCTATATCCTCTTCGACAGCTTTGTCCATTTGCGTACACACTGCTTCATCTCGGGCGGACAAGTCGCCGTAATAGTTCTTCTATCAAATGCCAGCGCTACTTAGCCGATAAAGTTTCGTACAGGTATTCAGTCTGGAAAGTACTACGTACTCGAATATCCCAAGAACATATTGACCATTGCATTAACACCCTTGCTTAGCATTTCATACGATACCTCTAAGAATGCATTGCTCCCAATAAAGGGCAGGCCAAAAGAATCTTGTTGCTGTTGCAAAAAAGAAGATCCTGCAACAACATGACATTCTCACACTAAAAAGCTAAAAGCTTTCGGCGCTGATCAATCCCCTGAGGGATGCGCCATGCAATCGACTTCATTAAGCATAGTTGGAGGTGACTGAATGCATATCTGGCCTTTCTTTACAATGACTCGCGGTGGCCTACCGATTTATCGAGCCAATGCTGCTATCCTCCAAAACAAGTCTGACACCAATTACACGACTCCGGAGGGATGAAAAGCTTGGTGAGTCTTGGGCGTGTGGATCGATCCCACGTGCATTGTAGGGCATCTCCGACCATTGCGCCTCACGCGCCCCTATTCACTTATTACCACTCGAAAAATGGTTCAACACCACTCTCGAAACAATCTCGTAGAAGCTGGAATGGGACAACATAAGAGTGGAAGTAGACAGATGCCACATACCCATATCTACTTTAGTGGTAACGTCGTTCTCATAATACGAAGTATAAATAAGCGGATTAGCTTTATTTCGATGAGGTTTGCGAAACTCCTCATCAGTAGGATTTCAAAGAAAAAGTCTTCATGAGTACCGGATCTGTTTCTAAAGCTCACATCCACGCCGAAGGAAGAAATATATTCTATTGCTCGTTTGTCAATGGATCGAGAAGTCAACATGATGAATGACTTCGTTCTGGAGCTGAGTAGGAGGATTTGGACAGCTTTCCGCGTTCAAAAAAGTATCGAAAATGTATATGACAAGTTGCAAAAGGTTTTCTGACCACACTTGCCACTGTAATATTCTTCCTGTGCCGATGCTTGTTGCGAAAGCCTGGACACTTCC
This sequence comes from Angiostrongylus vasorum, assembly GCA_018806985.1. NCBI lineage: Eukaryota > Metazoa > Nematoda > Chromadorea > Rhabditida > Metastrongylidae > Angiostrongylus > Angiostrongylus vasorum. The sequence goes on from JADANN010000398.1 coordinate 313,746, forward strand.
TAAGCAAGATTCGGCACCATTCGGCGTCATCGAACGCGCTATCGAATGCTGGTACGAACATCCTGTTACACAAGCCAAGAAGGGCCATCTTACGTCGACCACATATGCGAATGTGCTGTGGTGTCAGGAAGCCAAGTTAACCCAACCCTGAACATCTCTCAACAAGTCGTGGCATAACAGCCTTTAAAAGTAACGGAAGACCAACAACCCAATGGCACGACCTCTTAGAGGAGATCGTGGACGCAAAATGCTATACTTGTCATATCCAAAAGAGAAAAACACTCCACTGAGTAACAACAGCACAGCACAGAGAGACAAACCACTAGCCCCCATTGGAACCACTCGATGAGCAATGGTAAGTCCGGTGATATTTGTGTCGCTTGACCCCAGCTAGCCAATTCGAACAGTCACTTTATAGACGTAAGTAGAAGGATACTACACAACTTCTTCAGTGGATTTCTCTGTTCTCAAAAAGACGTGTTCAACTTCACTGGGCACAGCTTACTATAGATAATTTAAAAAAACCACTATGGAAACAATATACATAAATGAAATTTTTATTAAAACAGTTCAGATAGCAGAATGATCAATTAGAATAATGACGACGACTTCGTAGTAAATTCTTAGAAGAAAACACAACTAGGAAAATGTTGTTATTCCACATGAGATTTAATGATATTGGCCCCTGACAGAAATCATCATTGCCCGACGCTCTTCCTGTAAATTGAAAACTGTAACAGTTGAAAAACTATTTAATCACACTTTTTAAAATCACGCTAAAATAGCACTTTTTTGGAGCTTTTGCACTACTGTACACCTATAGACCACTGTGACAATATCATCGTTCGCAGCTTAAAGCATTGTTTAACATTACCAATAATCCACATCACATCCATATCCAAGCCTGGCTAACCGCAGCCACAAAATAGAAAAAAAAACAAGACTTACTAAAGACGTAGTTTGATGATCATCAGGATGAATAATACGCGTTTTTGCTCCCAATTTGTTCGCAACCGCTGCAGCAGAAGAGTTCAACACAGATGAATGAGTACCCTGTAAAAACGGTCTACTATTTTCAAACCTCGAAAGCAAGCAGCTATTTGTCATTACAAAATCTATAATTTTAAACTAAACCACAAACGGTCAGCCCTTTCATATCTCGTAAACTTACAACTCCATTTCCATTATAAATTGCACCACCATAAGGATCCCCTGCTCCTCTTTCTGCACGTTCATCCGGACGACGATCAAAGCGAGACCCTAAAAGTGCAACTTGCAGAGGTTAGAATTAAAAAAAACACTACGCTGTCTCTGTTAAAGTTGTGCTCATAAGCTAACCTAATCCTCTGCCATATTCATCATTTTGCGGTTGCATTTCTCTTGAGAAATCACGGCTGAGGTTATTGTCGTGTGATGGACCAACGCGACCGTTGAAATCAGGTCTAGAATGAGGGGCATGTGCATAACTATCAACTCGTTCCAGGTCGTCCCTGCTGTATTCGTTGGGAGCGGCAGTACGCGCTCCATATTCATCCCTCGAATTGGGAGGAACACCTCTGCTGTAATCATCTCTCTGATTTCTAAAATCGTTTTTGTGGACTCCTCGGTACTCATCAGAACCAAACCGATCTCCTACTCCCTCATAATCATATCCGTCTTCACGCGTGCCCCTGTTATAATCAGGAGCGCTCCTATAATCTGAATCATAGTCTCCTCTAGATTCGTCCCGTCCACTATCAGGCATTGGTCCAATTTTAGATGTCGGCAAAGGAGTTTGGTTTGAAGATGCAACCGACGATGTAGACATTGGCGGAGGAGCTGGCATTCCGAATGGAGGTACCGGGGGCATTCCCATTCCAGGAGGCGGAGGCATAAAGGGTGGCATTCCGTGAATTCCTAAAAGTCCCTACATAAGAAAGTGAAATGCAATATACTTCTTATAACTATGAAAGAAAAGATAACGAACCATGAGGTACAATTGGTGGCATTCCTGGCATCATAGGAAATGGTGGAAAAGGTGGCATCCCAGACATCATTGGTGGCATTGTCGGCATTGGTCCAGGTGGCATAGGGGGAACGTCGTCCTTACGATCTCGTTTAGCCTCAGGTTCTTCATCTGCAACGGTAATATAGAGAAAACGGAAATTAACTCTCTCGAAATCTTTAACCATGCTCTACGACCTAGAAAGTTTCCACTCTTTCAAAATATTTGGTTGAAATAAGCAATTCCAAAATCCTACGCCTTTACCCAAGCGAACAACGGTGTTATCACTTTCTTAAACATTTCCGTAAACAACCAAACAAAACTCATTTTTCGCATATCATTGCCTAAGAGACATGCAATCATTCATCAATAATGTCGTCCCATCTATCTTTGCATAATTAGTCCCATGCAAGCTATAAAAATTACGGACTCGTAAAAGTACAATTTGAGGAAAAGATGTTCAAAGTCAACCAAAGACCCACAAGCCATTAAGGCCGAGGCGAAACACTAGGTAGTGTGCCAAGGATAGTTCAATCCAACTAAAAATACCAGGCTGCTCGGAAACTAATGTCGACTTTATAATCCCATTATTCATGTATAAGTGTTAACAACAGTATTTACTTTTCTAGTCCCGTACTGTAAGAAATCATTGCATAGCTCATGTTATGCATTTTCCTTCCACATAGTTGAATTGTAGTGTAAACAGTGTTCTAACAGACCCTAAAACCCAGATTTTTCTAGAACTTCATTTTATATGACTCGTCTTCACACCTGCTGTACAGATCCCAGAATTCACATCCATCATCCGTGAAGATCTTCCCACTTTTATGTGTCGCTTTGCCCGTTCCACGAGGATTTTCCTTCCATTGTGAATGTCGTAGAATACAAGTATCTCAACTGTTTCGAAGTACGGAAAGAAGATTTGAAAGCCAAGAAATCTCGACAAGTGGATGTTGCACAAATTGAATAACAATCAAAGAAATCGCCGTTTCGAGGTGTCGTTGTTTTTTAGCAAAAACCAGAGTGACCGGAATGTCGCACTACCGATGCTGCAAAGGTTACACGAGCTAGACCACCAAACTCTACCTAATCCATTATATTTGCCAGAACCTTCTTGTACCTACTGCTGCTTCGTCAAGTATCTCGACAATTCCGCGTGTCAGAAATACTTGAGAGACCAGTGGAGGCCAGAATTCCCCACAACAACCTCATCGCCTCCAGAAGAGCAGAATTTTAAGTAATCACTATAAATAATACTGTATCTCGTTGGCAAGTGTCTAGACTCAAATGGTTCTTATTTCGCCAAATTAAGTTTACTGAACAAACACATGCCGTTCTAAAAATACAAGCTAAAATCCGCCATTAATTCCCGAGCAACCTTCCATATCTCACGCTTGCACGTGCCCTATCCATGGCTGCATCATACCCGTGATGAAATAAACGCTTTGCTGAATCGATCAGAATCGACAGCGCCACGCCCGAAATGTCTCACCGGAATTATAATCCATGGTGGACGTTGGTATGGGTGATGGATGATCCGTGAACTTTTACGAAACAAAAAAGAAAGACAAACCTCCTCTAGTTGTTCCGGGTGGTATACCCTGCATACCATAAATCTCCATCTGTGATGAATCCCTTCCGGGAACAGCACCCGGAATCTTGTCGATCGTTTCTTTGTGCACCTATGGTTAACATTCAGATACAAAATAACGCGAACTTACTGTTTTTCGGGGCTATCAGGAAAAACACGTGAAAAACGGACGAAAAAAAAAGCAAAAAAAAAAACAAATGAAACACCACTTTGACCCACAAGGTTTGGTTGGAATGTTCAAAATATCAGAAACTGAAATATTCAGAGAGAAAACGATTCATAACGTTACCTGCATGCAGTGAATGGCTAGGCCTGGGCCACTGAACAACTTTTTATGGCATATGTGACATTTGAAGTGTTTTGCCTTCTGGTGTTGGATCAGAACTTTCTCATCGTCGAATTCTCGGTTGCAATACCTTGAAAGAAGCATCTGTTAAATCTTCGACATTAAAGGGTTAAATCACCTTCATCGAAAAAAAAAGGAACATGTTAGCAATAGGTGTTAAAGCAAATAGACAATATCAACGTAGACAAATCGAAAACACTGTCCGCTTTAGAACTTTTCACTCAAAAGTTCCACCATGTTGAAGCTTCCATAACTCCTAATTTTTGGCAAGGTACTGACGTTTTTCAAAGTACTTGGGCACTTGAATGGGTAATCCTCAATAGTTGTGCGAGCCCCAGCATAATCTCTATTTCTTTTCGGGACTTTTGCTGGTTTAGCGAATGCGTTTCCCTGGAGTCCTGAGGTCAGCCAGAGCAAAGGCTGCCCCAGATCGTCACCATACGGGCAGTCGGCGTCCTTGTAGATCAGAGGGAGATTCGGTACTACGCCAGTAGTTTGATACCAGGATGGCAGTGGATCGTGATATTGGTTTACTCTTAGCGGAGCTTCCTGATGGAAACGCCGGACTCCTTCTCAGCTTGGCAGACCCTGCGGGGGATGAATTCCCACACTGTGCATCGCAGTCCGACAACCAGGAACACCGACCAGCCACGAGGCAGTAAACTGTTGAGAGGTTTTCAAAGTAACGGATGTCAAATCCATAAAAATCATCTGTAATCAGAAAAAAAATGCCAAACAGTGAGTAACTCCGCGTTGTACTTCTCTCTTCAACAGTTAACTCTTTGCAGTGACAGCCACCTGCTATACATCTAAGTAAAGCACATATGAAAGCATACCCACCAACACCAAGGCTTTTCGATCTTCTTCTTCTTGCGACCCATTCAGAATGCGGCTTAGAACTCCACAAATTCCTTCCTGAAAATATGACTTATAAGTTATGGTAAAAAACTGAACATATGAGTAAATTGACGTAATCAGTTCAGTGGAGAAATTATCAATAACTACTGAGACACAAATGATCGCGTGCCAAGATACCAGATGCTTTCATTATTCTCATCTGTTCCCTTCGTATCAGTTCCAATGAGGCTCATTGAGTGGTTTTGTCAAAGCAAAATCAAAAACAGTACGTAGACTCAAAATACGCTAGTATAGAACATAACAGTATGTCAAAACCGACTTTCCCTTAACCTCGGAACAACTAATCAATGTGCATTCTTTCTTTGACAAGCTTACACGAGGTTGTTATATAATCTCTATCCGCCTAAAGTTTAAAACGTTAGCCGAATAAAGGTTACATAACGACCTTGTGTAAGCTTATCAAAGAAATCATACATAGCATAAATGCTATTTACACTAAAGAACAAGAACACTTGCACACTTCGATGTGAGAGTGCTTAGTCCTCAGGTCATTTAGGTCCGGCTTGGACTATTGGTTAGGAATCAAAAGCACTGTGTCTGAAGTCCTTACACAAAACACAGGGTTGTTCTCTGCTTCTCAGGAAATCAATCACAAATGACATAATTCTCTTCTTCACCCAAACTGAGTAGAAACATGGATATGGTAGTGATAGTATAAAGTGAAACGACAAAAGTTTCCAACGCTTCAGCAACAGCCGATATCTCCAATGAAAGTAGAGGGATATTCGGCAACCATTCAAATTGGGCATCGATCAATTACGGACGGTGACGCGGTGCCAAATTTAGCCGAACGATCTCTCGGCGTATAGAAACCACCACTTCGTACGGCTTCAAATTTATACGAGAATGAAAAAGGCAACTACGAAGTACCCCGACTAGAAACCCACAGGAGGAATTCCAGGACACAAAGCAATGAATGCTAGCCCAGAATGGCGATTTTAATGATGAATTCGTACTGGAATATCTCTAGCATATATCGAGATGAAGCACTTCTTCACCACCTTCGAATGAGACTTAGGACGAGAGTCATATATTCACATATTAAAGGAAGGATTACATGGCAGATTTTTTTCTCTGACTCTAACAAAAAGGCAGAGACGCAGAGAGCAGACGTGTACACTACGATCGGAGCAGGCGATCGCGTGTGGTTTGCCGTGGTCCGACCACACCACGTAGGTTTTGTAGTACTTTGTCTCCTGGATATTTTGAAGTACAGAGGTGGAAACCCAAGTGCTTTCGAAATTGTAGTCCAACCATTTCACAACGGCCACTTCCAGGAGTGTGGAATGGGGGGTATCTTCCTTGCTAAAATTCTCTGAGATTTGTAATTCGTCAGTGTTTCGTGTGAAACCATGTTTCAGTTGACTGGTCTCTATCTTACTGTCTTTTAAGTTTATAAATTGATCTTTTGGGTTTTCTGGATGTAAAATGTTCCGGTTGACATGATTGTTTAGTAGCAAACTGGAGTTAATGTAGCATTTGTTCCATGAATTTCCATTCCCATAGTTCTGCTGATCTCAAACGTCTTTTTTCAGCTGATATGAAGGCTCTGATTCTTGTCGGAGGCTATGGAACCCGACTCCGGCCGTTGACATTGACGCAGCCGAAGCCTCTAGTGGAGTTCGCGAACAAACCGATGATGCTCCACCAAATTGAAGCTCTCGCTAAAGTCGGAGTGACGAGTGTCGTGTTAGCTGTCAGGTGACCTGTTTCATAGTTTTTAGTTCACTCTGCTCTTACCAAGTGCGCAGATTTAGAAAAGTAGACTGAACCAAGCCAAGTGAGACAGCCGACTTAGCTATGCTTTCACCAGTTCGGGAATCCTTATACGTTAAAAAGTTTATCAATTCTAGACATGCGAATCACTCCCCCGTACCATAAAACCTCATGGATTTAGTGCATCCATCTCGCCCAAATTGAATTTTTTTTTGTCACTTTTCACATTCGATTCGTTTCCAAGCATCTGTCATCCACGAAGGTCGCACGAACCTCTTCCAACTTTCCCGTGTCGCTTCGGGTGCGCTTGTGGGTTTTCACTTCATGTTGAGTGTTGTATAATGCTGGTCGAGTCGACTTTTCCTGGAGTCCTGAAATAGCCTGGCTAAAGTTTACCCACTTAGATTGCAGAGCACCTGTATTTGCGAGGACGTATTCATGCCTGCTTGCGTGGGTATGTGCTCGTCTGTGCTGGTTGTAATGAGTCAATCTGGACTGAAGTCTGCAGTAACCTGACTAGAAGATACGTGGGTTAAGATTCGCCTTCAAAAAAACGAGCTCAGCATCTTCTCTGGTAGATACCAGCACCTGTATCACCTGCGGTTCCGTTGATCGTCGTATGACTCGAACGGGGCACCAGTACATCCTCCATTCCTTGCTTTCGCGTACAAGAGTAGCTCCGTGAGTTTTGCTTGGTCTAGGGACTCGTTGAGAATCATACCTTTCTTCTAGGCTTCTAGGCTTGTCGTGAAAAATTATGACCATAGTGTCAGTGTTCTTCCCTACTGTATGTTTGACATTTCAAGGAATGCAGTCACAAACGGCTCTTGTTCATCGGTTGTCGTTCACACGTATTACATATCCGGTCCCCTTTATTTTCGACAGTTTGACATATAAAACGGAGTCTCTGACTTTTGGTCGTTGACGTAGGTCGGCGCTTCGAATCCTTTCCCTCAATTTCGTGATGCCGGATTCTCCCAGCATCTTCGTTTGGACTGCGCGTTCAATAACGCTGTGATCTTTCATCCTGCTCAAGCAGCGACCGTCGAGAAAGTGGGCACGAAGTCGGGTATTCTCTATTCTCTCCACTACATCTTCGGTGCCCTACAAAGCTCCCCAAGTCGCTCGTTTTCTTCTGCTCAACTCTGGAGCTAATTCATTCATCATGTTGATTTCCCGACCTAGATAGACATAACTGGAGCATTCGGAGATATTCGTCGTTGAGCGTGGATGGGGCATACGAAACTGATACATTCCCTCATGAACATCGTTTTCGTGAGGTTTAGTCGAAGACCAATCTTTCCATAGGCTTTATCAAAGTCGGCAAGCATACGTTACGCTTGGCTAATGTTTGGTGTTATAAGAACGATCTCATCAGCGAAACGAACGTGGTGTAATTGCCGACCATCGATTTTCACTCACATATTGTCCAATTCCAATGTTCGCTTGACGTTCGCGAGGGTGGCGGCAAATAATGTTGGCGAGATGGTATTGCCTTGCCTAATCCCACTTTTGACGTCGATGTTAATACCGTTGTGGAATTCTGATGTCTTCCTTGTGAAATATTTATATAATTCACGTTTTTCTTGGATAAGAAAGCAAGGGTTTGTATGCTTATCGAAGAGAAACAGTGAATTACCTATCGATGCCGAAGTTAGCAGAAAGTCGGTCCTGGGGATTTATATGACTTTATTTATACGGACTTATAAACTGATCTTATTGAGCCGATGCGAAGTTTGTATAGGTCTTCGTAGTCGTTGTTTGTTGTTTTTTTTGTCGTTGCTGTTGGAGTTGTTGGCCGATGGCTGACGTTTCGGCGATTTCGCCTTCCTCAGAGCCTGGACGTATTTTATGTAATAGTGGTCTTATATTCAGTGAAATACTTATAGTATCAATGGAAATCAAACCTTCAAATAAACGCCATATCGATCAAAAGGCTACTCATCGTGCTGTTACGAGTGGGACTGCTCGCGTGTTTTTCACGTGGGACGGCAAGCCAGATCCATCCAGTGGTCAAAATATCATTTCGCGTCGAGTCCAGTGTAGAGTGGAGCTTCTGGAATTGCGAGTAATCACGAAAGGTCCTATTCGTCGTGATAAACTATGACGGCTGCTCACCCTGTTCTTTTTCCAATTCTTAGGTTCCAGTGTGACGTTCTTCTGTGTCCATTGTTAGCCTTAGAATCTGTAATGATGGCCTTTACGGTCTTCTCTGTTAAGCTTCCGCAAGTCCATGTAGAGCGTCATTGAGAAGGTGCCTAAAGTAAGGTCCTAACTTTTATGTACTGCCTATTCTTTTTTCATAACAGTGCACGATGTGAACTATAACAAGGATTCTGAAATATGACCAGAACTCGTAACCCCCAGAGGGCCTTGGATCCCATGATCACTCATACCGGGTGCTTGCATGTTATCCACAACAGAAACCCAAGCCCTTGCTGCGCCTTTTAGCCAGTTCTTTACTCTATCGTTGCCACTAATAATCACTGTTGTGGGTGGGGTAATCGCGTGTTCGAAGCCGACCTAGGATTCCGAGCTTTGCTGATATCTGAGTGCCTTTGTGGTTATAATTCACATCATACCTAGGATAGTTTTATAGGAAGAATTTTTTACTAGAACGGGGCCTTCATATTCTTAAGAGTACCTATTGAATCTTTAATATTAGTGAGGTAGCGTATCCTGTTGTGGTAGAATACTTCTGATAAGGTAGGAAGGAAAGAAGAGTATGAGAAGGTATACCTATTGAGAACAGACCGTTGTAAATGTTATGGGAACGTACATTAAGAGGATGAACAACGCCTTCAGTCCTTGTAATAGAATTTTTTTGGCCAATGTAATTTATTATTGCACTGTCCATTGTGGTGGTTAGCGCTTCCTTGCTTTAATATGCTTTATCCTTCAGACGTCCATTTATTTCATTTCATTTTCATTGCGGACGCTTGAGTTCCGCTTTTACCACTACGACCACTTTTAATAAACTGCTATACAATTTGTGATAAAATCGTTTCGTTCAGCTATCGTCCTGAGCAGTTGGAACAAGAAATGAAGGTACATGCGGAGAGGCTCGGAATTCAAGTCCACTTCTCGCTGGAAGAAGAGCCTCTAGGAACTGCTGGACCACTTGCTCTTGCTAGGTGTTTGTACCTCTTATTTCTTCCAGTGCATCATTTTGGTGTTTTACGATATTTCATCTTTGTAAAGTAAAGCGAGCATCCCTTTTAGGCAATATTTGGATGGTGACGAGCCATTTTTTGTCCTTAACTCTGATGTTATTTGCTTATTCCCATTCAAAGAAATGATTGATTTTCACCTATCGCATGGCGGCGAAGGGACTATTGCTGTTACACAGGTATAGTGCTCATGGACTTCTTAGTTAAATTCACATTCGTGATAAGTTTAGCTTTTTTTTGTTGTTTAGGCACAAATAATATTTTATTTAATGATATATGATGTAGGTGGGGTACTGCAAAGTTTTTACGTATAGACATGCTTGATTATGAATCAACACTTTCGAACCATTTAAAGTTGACCAAGAGATGAAGCAAAAGATGTTTTTGGTATAACTCAGATGCTATGGATGTACACCCTTTACATGGAACTCCTGTAGTGCAATGGTTAGAGGTACCCTGGAATGTGCACCTGATTCCATCACTGGTTCAATCACAACCTCCGGGCTCACCAAACCTGCCATCCCTTCAAGGTCACCAAATTGGTGTCCGATTTGTCTGGGAAGGTAAAAGCGCTGACATGATATATAGGAATGCCATCGCAAGTCATTGTACAGTCCAGGTATGCATTCAATCACCTCCGTGATGCTTGATGAAGCTGAAAGTGTGGCGAATTTCTCAGAAATTGAACAACAAACACTATCCATCTTATCCTTCACTCTTTGCATGGACTGTGCGGGTTCTAGCATATTTTGGTTAGGTATTTTTCTAGTTGAACGATTTCTTCCTCATACTTTACCCTTACCCAGCGAAGGAAGGCTTGTCAACTTGTCAATGACTTTGTTCAGGGATAGGAGAAATAACTACTAATGGTTTGTTCTTAACTAGGCTTCCAAATGGGAAGGCCGAACTCGTTTTTAGATTCGCATTTTTTCCTGAAAGAACTTCTAATAGAAAACATAAAACTTGGATATTCCTTTGTCACGGCAAAGAGATAAACAGTAAATTATGAAAAACAGTAAATTATGAACTATAACTTTGGATAGGAATAAGAATGAAAACATGAAAAGATAGTGTACTTCTGAATGTCTTTTGCAGATGTACTGTTGTGTTTTGCTCTATTGCTTAAGAAGATGACTACTAAGTTGTTGGGTACTTTTACATATTTGTGTGACCTTGAAATGCCATCCTTAGCTTGCATTTATTTCTTCTTGTCAATTTTCATATCGGTGACTCATTGGAATGATTATATCACCAAAGTTCTCTTCAGGTTTGTTAATTTTTTCGCGTTTTGCTATTTCTTTCATAGGTTGAAGAGCCCTCAAAGTATGGTGTCGTGGTATTTGACGAGCACAATGGCATGATTGCTGAGTTCGTAGAAAAACCTCAGGAATATGTTGGCAATAAGATTAATGCTGGTCTTTACATATTCAATCCATCAGTGCTTGATCGGATTTCCGTGCGTCCGACAAGCATTGAGAAAGAGATTTTCCCACGGATGGCGGAATGTGGTACTCTTTTTGCTTTTGTCCTTTCTGGGTTCTGGATGGACGTCGGGCAACCGAAGGACTTCTTAAAAGGGATGTCGTTATTCCTCGATCACAAGAGAACGACAGAACCTTCAATGTTAGCGAAGGGTGGATCAATCCAAGGAAATGTTTTGATAGATGCTTCTGCCAAGATTGGGAATAACTGCCGAATTGGTCCTAACGTGGTGAGTTAGTTGGTTAAAGATGGCATAATTTTTTCCTCCTTTACCCATTCACAATGAGCAAACACAAACTTTCGTGTTGACACTTGTTCTTGTTGAAGTCAAACTTGCCTTTAGATTTTTTTATTAAAAAAGAATTTGTCAAGCAAAAGCCTCCCGACGGTTTACCGCCTCATCGTGGCTGGGAGGTGTTCCTGGGTGTCGGGCTGGGATGTACAGCGGGGATTCATCTTCCCGGCAGGGTCTCCCAAACTGAGAAGAAGTCCGGCGTTTCCACCAAGAAGTCCAGCTAATAGTAGACCAGTACCAGGTTCCACCACCGTCCTGGTATCAAACTAGTCGCATAGTGACAAATCTCTGATCCCCAAGAGCGGTGGTGACGACCTGGGGCAGACTTTGGCCTGGCTGACGTCTGGACTCCTGGGAATGCATGGGGGAACTTCGAACAGAAATATATTTAAGCACCCAATTATAGATCTATAGATGCTGAGATATTTTTTGTAAAATTTCTTCCACTCTGCGAAGGGCTTCGTTTTCACCCGTTGGAGAGAGTGAGAATCAACCCTTTGCTGCGAACAGCTGGTGATGTGCAGCTTTAACAGTTTGGTTTGGCAGGTGCCCTATTTTTCACGGCTACGCTGTGTTCAGTAGAATCTATACTGTCGCTGTTTTTCATTAGTAGTTGTGTTAGCGATAGACGTCCAGCACTACGGTGTCATTTTATAGCAGTACACAAAGTGTTACTTGCACACATTTCAGGCGAGAAGTGGGGCAGGCAGCATACTTATTAAATGAGACCCTATACCGTCAATCATGCGATTTCGATGGCTAGAATGTATGTAGAAAATGTTTATTTGACAGGACTGACTCGATCTTCAAGGTGGAAAAGAATCACCTAAGCGTTCAAGATTACCATTAAGCCCATCATTTGGGATCTTTGAGATCCATGCTGAAAATATTCAGTATACCTTATTAGACCCACTCTTTGTAACGGATCCAGTTTCCAATATCAGGTTTAAATGTCACTACTTTCAATTTCAGGCTAGACCAGTTATTTTTTGTACGTTGTAAATCTCGTCTGCTGAAGTGTGCCTGGTTTAATTCCGTAAATGTAAATACCATAATGTAGTCACTTTTTATTTACTCCCTATTGTTTTTTCTTGACAGGGTATGGTGTGAAATACATCTACAATGATGCTGAAGTATTTGCAAAACTCCGGACCACTGGTGTCTGCGATGGGGACCGAACACGCTTTTATCCTTTCTGGGGGCTAACGCGTTCACCACCACACCATGTGGATCCTTCATGTCACCTTTCTCTCAGCCGTGAAGGGGTCGCATGGTATGGTGGTAAACGCTTTAGACCACGGAAAGGGTAGGAGCGTATTCTTCGGCCCCACCGCAGGCACCAGCGGTCCGTAGTTTTGAAATTATCTCAACACCACTGTAGTTATAAATGCCGTGTTTTCATCTTCTTTATTCAGTTTAGATGTAGGAATAGTTGGTACAACGTTTAGTATGCAGGTAATCGGACCAAGAGTGCTCGTCGAGGATGGTGTTTGTTTACGTCATAGCACAATCCTATCCGATTCTGTTATTCGAACTCATTCGTGGATAAATCAAAGTATAATTGGACGAAAATGTTCAATCGGGCGATGGGTACGCATCGAAAACAACAGCGTTATAGGAGATGATGTTGTTGTTCACGACGAACTTTACCTTAACGGCGCGCAGGTTTTGCCTCATAAGTCAATTGCCAGCAATGTTCCCGAACCACATATTATAATGTGATCGGTTTTTTTGTTGTATTTTTTTCGTTATTACTGAAATTAGTCAGAATGGTGGTGCCAAATATTCTTTCCTAAATTTTCACTGTGATCGATGCTGTGATACGTTGTTGTGAATATCAGACGTTCTCTTGCACTGCAATGTGTTTGATATTGACCCCTCCACGACCGCAATTCTCTTACTTTTATTCTGCTGATGATTTCTTAGGTGACTGTGAAACCAAAGGGTTAGGGTACGCGTTTCACTGAGGTTCTTCTCATGCTGTTAAGTTTTGTTTGCTTTTTCGTTGTTATGTGGTTTTCTTGGGTTGTTTCTATATGAATGTTACCCTGTTTGTCAAAGACATTGATGTACATGGTTTTTTTCCAATCATTAAGGTGGTATCAGATAATATAGCTGTCATTTTCTTCGTGGTTGTTATTGCGAGTGGTCTTAGTGGTAAATTGGGAAGTTGTCATAACTGCTGTTACGAAATTTATGGTGCTCAGCAGATGACATGGGTGACCTCGGGCGTTAAGTACAGAGGAAGATGAACTCAATAGCGAGTTCCTTGGAAGCAGAAGACTGGCTGGATATATCCGATACGCCTTCTCTTCCATCTCTTTCATTAGACGATATCATTAACGAGGTGACTGGTTTAAGATCTGTGACACTTTTCAGAAGATATTTTGAACCAGAAGCAGTAATGATCTCAATTTATTCTCCTAAAGTTACACTTTGTGATGTGAATTCTTCGGGCACGTTCACCATTCAGGTTTCTCATCTTGACGATGAGGCTTTGGATGTACGCCTATCAGATGGTGTTGAGCTGAGCATATCACCCGTAGAAGCTCCCACAGGCTACGAGCTTGAGAATGTTGTGAAGACAAAGAGACTAGATTCGATATCTCACCAGCTGCTTTCATTCCGAGCAAAGAACGGGTTTGCTGTAGCGATTGCTACTGGTGGCAGTCACATTGCAGTGGCTACCAGTAAGGGCACATTACTAATTTTTGACGAAGAGGTATAGTAGATTTGTAATGTATAATTGGTTGCAGTGGTTTTTTGCTACTGAAGTAATACGCTGTCTTTCCAGTCTGCAAAAAAAAGTTTATTGCTCTTACTTATGTGGACACTTGGACGACCCGTCCTCACTGGTTGTACGGGTCCCAGCATATTCTGTACTTCCCGGAGTTTTGATGGTTTAGCCATTGTTCCCTGGACTCCCGAGGTCAGCCTGGCCAAAATCTGGCTAGATCGTCATCACGACTGGCAGTCACCGCCTGTATGGTTCACAGGGATATTTGCCACCATGTGACTAATTTGATACCAGAACAATGGTGAATTCTGGTATTGGTTTACTCTTGGCTGTGCTTCATGATGGAAGCGCCGGACTCCTCAGCCTAGGAGACCCTGCTGGAGGGATGAATCTCCCCGCTTTACATCGCAGCCCTACACCGAGGAACAGCCCCCAGACACAATGAGATGATAAACCGTTAAGAGGTATTTCTCTTTAATTGCGTTTAAATCAGTTTTGCTCTTGTGATCATAACAGTCGATTGGGTTGGTTTTGGAGTTATTATATTTTTTTCCTCTTACAGGCATTTATTTGCAATTTTGTAGTCAATCGTTCAAATAATGGATCGAATGTAGAAGAATTCCAGAATAATGTTCTGTTAGTGCTTGTGTGCTCCCAAAGCTTTACCGACTCACGTGGCTGGGAGGTGTTCCTGAGTGTCGGTCTACAATGTACAACGGGCAGATTCATCCTCCCGGCAGGTCCTCCCAGGCTGAGAGTGAGTCCGGCGTTTCCATTAGGAAGTACAGCTAAGGAGTAAACCAAACCACGATCCACCACCGTCTTGGTATCAAACTAGTTGCATGGCGGTAAATCTCCCTCTGATCCGCAGGGGCGGCGACTGTTTGTATCAGTGTATCTATCATCGAGCTGGGGCAGATTTTGGCTAGGCTGACTTTCTCAGTTCAGGGAACCATAATGGCTAAACTAGCAAAACTCCGAAGAAGTGGGAATTATGCTGGGGCCCGCACAACCAGTGAGGACGGGCCATCCAATTATCCAAGTAAGTATTCATGTAATTGTTGTATATTCTTACCGTTCAGGGTCGATTGGAACGTTTCTGGTCAAGTTGTGAATCTGATGGTTCAGCATCATGTGTGGCGTTCTCTGGAAGTGGGAGATATGTTGCTATTGGGTATAGTAGGGGATTTGTAAAGGTAAAAACGTACTGGAACACAAAATAAGGCTTTGCTGTGGTTCAAAATTTATTGCTACGAGCACAATGTTGCTGAGTGATCTGAAAAACTTGGGCTCCAGGCCAGATTTCGAGACTACACTTTTCGTGGTCTGCATCGTTACCCACTTCACCGCTGATGCCTGTGGTCCAAGTTTTGTAAATAAGTCAGCATCATTGTAGTTGTATTTCACAGAACACCCTGCCGTGAAGAAATAACAGGCGGATGATGAACAGTTACAGATTATCAATCAAAAAAGTGGTGCAGTTGAAGGGCAGATCAAGGAGGCAGTACAGATTGGGCGTGGAGTACTAGAGGTTCTGTTTCTGGATTCAGGTCGCACTCTTTTGACACTTGATAGCGGTGGATCGGTTTTTGAAATACACGCTCGTCATAAGTTCCGTTTAGGAAAATCAAGAATACGTTGCGTATTTTCTGGTTGTAATGGCGAGGTGCTTCACATGCGTTTGATGCCTCAAAATCTCCTTGCTCTCCTTACCGTTTCTAAGGTTATGGTCATTTCAACACGTTTACGTGGGTCAGTGATTTGTGTCTTTCCAATGGACACCGACTTGAGTTTTCCGCCTTTACTAGATTACATTGAAGAGGGCGCGAAAAGTGACGCACAAGGTGATCTTCGTGTTTGTGTGGGACGTGGATATTCGCTTACTATGTTCAAGATCAATCCACAGCGTGCAAGCATCTCTAGAAATGCTGTTGTGCTCCTTCACAGATTTGAACTTCCTCAGCCAATAGTGAACCTTGGTTTTCTCACGAAAACGTATTTGGTTGCTTTTGATGAGAAAAGTACTTGTTTAACTATCAATGGTGACAAGTGCACAGTCACGGAAGACTCGGAACGATGCAGAATCTCCCTGCAGTTTGCCACTTCGGATTATAAGGGTCTAACGACCGGAGGCAATGTAAGTCCAGCAATGCAGTGTATAGCCGAGAGAGCTTGTTACCAATCTGTGTGTAGAAGCCGCAATTCTATTATTGTGCTCTCACACGATGAACTGTTCGAACTGAGTCTGCTTTCTGACGAAGATCAGATGAGGCTGTTCGTTGACAGAGGAGATTTCGTATCGGTGTGCATGTATTTATTCGATATCTATCGCGGACGCGTGCTTGTTGACAAAGAATTTAAAGGTCGTGTTCCAAGCCTTCTTCTCGAGCAGTTACGTCGAGTTGTTGACATAACTATGAGTGGATGCAAGGAAGGGAAAATATCTGATCTGGTATCACACTATAAGGCATATATTTCAATTCTTCTTACAATTTGTATAGGAGCACAAATGCACACGTTTTTATACGATGAGGTGTGGCCAAAGGTCGAGTTAGATCCGTTGTCTCGTCTTATATTTCTTGAATCTCTCGATGATTTTGTCCTTGATGGAACCCTGGAATCGGCACCTCCTTCAATTGTGTCAGCGTATATCACTCATCTGGCTTCTGAAGGGCATTTCTCTCAACTTCAAGCCTCTGTCGTTCGTTTTCCAATCCACTGTGTCGACATACACTATGTTATGTCAACATGCAAACAAAACGGTCTCTATGATGGCATCATTTACGTGATGAATAAAGCCCTTGGAGATTATATTTCACCTTTGGAAGAAATGCTGTGCGATGTTTCGTCCTTTGCATCTCATGAAGTACTGTCAGACTCAGAAGTGGAGCGAGGCAACCGTTTACTGTTGTATCTACATTGTTGTCTTGCGGGCCATGCCTACCCTTTCGGTTCTCTACCTCAAGAACAGATGTCTACAGTGCCATATCAAGTTTATCAGTGTATCACATCGTTGAAAGGCAAGGATGGTGTCTTTTCTGACGTGTCTTATCCCTACCTTCGATTACTACTAACCTTTGATGCACAACAGTTCACTCATCTGCTTCGGACTTGTTCTGATGCTCCTGTTTTTCAAAGTGAAGGTAGACTCCAGAGACTTATAGAGAATATAGGTCGATTATCGATGGACCTTCGGTGTGAATCCGCTCTCGTTCATTTTCTTGTACTCGTGAGCCAGTTGACTGAAAACAACAGCATAATCATTCCCATTGAAATTGTTGAAGAAGTAAGCTTATTGAACACATTCGTAGCTGGTTTTCCTCCCTAACGGTTTGTCACCTCATCGTGGCTAGGAGGTGCTCCTGGGTGTCGGACTGCGATGTACAGCGGGTGGATTCGTCTCCCCGGCAAGATCTCCCATGCTGAGGTGTCTAGCTTTTCAACTAGGAAGCCCAGCTAAGACTAAACCAGTACCAATATCCATCACCGTCTTGGTATCAAAATAGTCACATGGTGCCAAATCTCCCTCTGATCCACAACGGCGGCGACTGCCCTATGGTGGTGACAATCTGGGGCAGACTTTGACTAGGCTGACTTCACGACTCCAGGGAACCATAATGACTAAACCAGCGAAACTCCGGAAGAATGGAGGTTATGCTGGGGCCCGCGCAACAAGTGAATACGGTCCAATTAAGTATCCAAGTAAGAAGCTGATTTCTTGACAACTGGAAATAATTGCCGATAAGTAGAGCATATGAGGAATTGGGAACATATTTGCAGATCCAATTAAGAAGCTGATTTCTTGACAACTGGAAATAATTGCCGATAAGTAGAGCATATGAGGAAATGCGAACATATTTGCAGAGGACACTTTACCTTGTTGATCTTGAAATATATGCAGTTTCTTAGAAGTGTTATTAATCACTGTTTTGAAGTGAAATTAAATGCTTCTAACGGTGGAGAGTACCATAATGAAATAGACCACGTCATAGGAAATCGGTTTTGCCTAACCGATGTCACTGTTGTCCCAAAATCCTGCACGGGATCAGACCACCGCATCCTTCGTGCAAGCTTCCATTTCTCGCAGAAAGGAGAAAAGCCGCTAATTCAAAAAACGAAGTCCCAAAACCACCATGAACTGGGACCTATTCAATTCAATTCAATTCATTAGTCGGTTGTTGGGAAGGTACCGTTGTCGACAACATCGACGAAGAATACGATTGGCTCATTCAGCCTCTTCACGTTAGCGCTATGAAAGCTGAGAGTTCGAAAGTCACCAGGAGACGTCTGTCTCCAAAACCACTCGCGTGGAATGGCACGAGCTGAGGACAACCGCGAACTAAGGTCCGAACTTGCAAAACAATACAGACAAGCGATAAAAGAAGGTCTTAAAGAGAGAAGAGCATCACTTATGATCGAAGCTGTAGATGTTGGGGAACGTATTCGCAAAGCCCACCGAAAACTTCGCCAATTACAAGACCAAGATGATTGCACTCCGACGCCTAGACGAACACTTACAGCGTCCAGAAAGGCAATGGAGAAAATCATTCACGAATACTGCTCACATCTCTTCAAATCTGAACAGCGCCTGTGTTCAATAAGATCTCAATTGAATACGGATGTGTAACGAAGAGTTCTCGCTTTAAAAAATAAATCTGCACAATGTTTTCCTACATTTGCGTTGGTATCGACGCGTATAGCGCAGTGGTCGGAGACGCTTTGCAATATACATGGGTTCGATCCTGCGCCCAGGGGCTTACTAAGCCTTTCATCCATCTGAGGTTGGCAAATTGGTACCAGACTTGTCTTAGAGGATGGCAGCACTGATTCGATGCACCTATTAGTTATTGTATAAGCCCGATATGCATTCAGTCACCTCCAAGGATGCTTAGTGATGTGGAATGCATGGCGCATCCCTCAGGGATTGATCAACGCCGAGAGCTTTATCAACCATTTTTTTTACTAACCCATGTGGTCGCGAATGTGTTAAGAAAAGTAACTACAGTGCACAGCACATTGTTACTGACCTCTTTAGGTGGTCACAACGTTGATGCGGATGACATGGCAACACGGTTCAACAGAATTCGCCATTGTCGAGACGTTGCAAGCTATTCCTCAATTAGATAGAAAACCAATTCTGCGAATGGCTGTTTCTCCTATGAGGTTGGTGAACTGTGCTTTTTTCTTACTTACTTGGACGCTTGGATGGCCTATCGTCACTGGTTGTGCAAGCTTCAGCATAATTTCCATTTTTTCGTAGTTTTGCTGGTTTAGCTGCTGTGGTTCCATGGAGTCCCAAGGTCAGCCTAGCCAAAGTCTGTCCCGGGTCGTCACCACCACAAGCAATTGTCCCTGTTGTGCATAGGGAGATTTACCACCATGTGAACAGTTTGATACTAGGACGGTGGTGGCTCCTGGTACTGGTTTACTCTTAGCTGGGCTTCCTGGCAGAAACTCCGAACTTCTCAGCTTTGGATGTCCTGCTGTGGGGATGAATCCTCTCCCTATACATCGTATCGCGGTGCCCTTGAACACTTCCCTTCCCGTTGAAGCGGTAAGTCGTTGGGAGGGTGCTTTTTTTACACGTAGAAATTGATAATTGGAATTGGAATTGTAGGAATATATTCTTTCGTAAAGGTCTCTTTATTACTCAAATGAAATCTTTTTGAAAAACTTCCACAGCGAGTGTTGTTCAGTGGACAAATCATACCTTATCATCATATGATTAGGACGTATTTTAATCTCTTGCAATCATGTTTTGGGTGACCATGTAACTGGACAATATTTGTATCTCTATATTTGGCCCTTATAAATTACTGCTGAATTTAGGAAGGAAATATGTGCATTCATTTATTGTGGTGATAGGAAATTTGTAGACCTCATCAAGTGTTACCTGAGAGGTATGGAGAACGAAATATTCCCAATAATTCGCCGAATTTTCCATGCAGATCTTTCACAACAGGAATTTGACGAGATATCTGTGGTTGTGCTGCAGTTAATCCCTGTGGGTAAACTTGTTTTCTAAACTGACCAGATTTTCAATTTGCTTACTTATTAATCCCTTTATAATTTAGCAGCTTTCTATTGTGAATGCTCGGGAGTGTGGAGATCTTGTGATTCATTTCTTCCCTCACTATCTCCTTGGTCTCCGTCTGAACACCATCGAAGATAGAAAGGCTAACTTCCCTTTGTTGAAGGCTGTGTTTGACATTAAGTACGCTGGATCCCTTCTACAGCGAATTGTACTTTTTATGGATGTATGGATGTTTTATATTTAGGCGAGAACGTCAGGAAACATTTATTCAAATGGATGATGAAGCGGACGAGCGTCTGTTTGAAGTTGTGTTTGAAGGCATTGTAAAGGAACAACCAGAAAATTTGGATAATATATTGCAGGTTAAATTTAACTTTGGATTTATGCTTAAACTTGTCATATAGTTTATGTTTAACAAATGTCGGATATTTGTGCTTTTCAGGATCTGTTACTTTACTGGCTGCCTACTGGCTCACGTTCCGACTTCTGTTTAAATCTTGCCGCAGAATCTGATTGCCCCAATAGCACAATTTTGCTGATGGAAACTCGCAATCGATTGGATGATGCTTTCGAAACACTTTTCCAGCATATGAACTCCGATCAAGGAGATCGAGATCGATTTGGTTGGTGGTTCTGAGTGCCGACTACGATTCTACACGTGATAGCAGTTGTTGCTTCAGGATAGGGTCGAAGACCACAATCAATGTTTCAGTGGCTTGGCTTGATAAAAGTCTCTCATTCTGTGGGCGACACGCTGGCTTAGCCCATTCTTGTGGTTGGCTCATACGGATCATGCGTGCAGTCACACGTGCTAGTGTTGAGAAAGATTTCGTAGGTGAGTAGTCTTTTTGCCTTAATATTAAACCCCTGAGAACGTGTAAATCCTTAGTTAGGAGTCCTAAAAATGCCTCTGCTGAATGTACAAGTATTAGGAAGTCAAAGAACTCATTTTTGACTGCGAGAGGTATGTTTTCAGATATGGAATTTCGTCTTCGTTCATTAGCGGGAGGTATTCTCGAGCGTGGTTCTGAACATTCGTTGGAACTCGTCGAGTGTCTTCTAGAGTACCCTTCTTTCAAATTTGGTTTTTTCAGGGATTACGCCGTGTTAATTCACAAGATCCTCTGCACTTGTCTACATGAGTCGTTTATTCTAAAGGAATTATATTTGTGTATAGTGAGTTTCCTTAATGTATGTCACAATGCGCTTACATGTTTTATCCGAAGTGGTCTCGCAAAGTAATGAGGTCTTCAGTTCGTTTGTTGCCAAAAACGACAGAGTATGTGTTCAGGATCAGGAGAGTACATTAGACCTGTTATCTATGCGTATGCAACTATCTCGAAAAGTTGGTGGTGTCATCCAGAATCAGTGTGTTCTATGTCGATCACCAATAGCGAAAGCCGCTTACATCTTCAGGTAATTCTATTGAAAAGGGACCAATCTGTAGAATGCCTTACATTATGCACTGAAATAAGTCCTCTCCGTCTTTCAAATTTTTTTCCTTACATCGGTAAGAATTTGCTTGAGTATCGAAAAACACGTCGTTTGTCCAACTTTTGGCAGTGTCTCATTACGATGAGCCGTTCTCTAGAAACTGGAGGGTCAGCTGATAGCAAGTTCCCACCATTATGGTTCTCTCACCTGTGTGATAGACTTCGCTGGCAAGGTGGCAAATCGGTTGCTGATGCGTCTCTAAGTGTCTAAGTAATATTTTAACGAGTATATCTCTGTGGCCATGAAAGATAACAAGAAGTGTGGTGAAAAGTAGCAAAAATTTTGATGACGATTGGTAAAAAAAAAGAAAAAAAATGAACTTTGCATGGCAAATTTGGGGTACTGTAACAAGGATATGATGTACCTTAGTCATATTGTCTATGACCTTTATCTCAGTCTAATGACCATATTTCATCTCTTGTCATAATCTGATCGAGAAGTGGGTCGTTTTTTTGCGCAAAAGAAATCAAAAACAGACTTTGTTATGACAACGATGGAATTTAAAATCTGAAAATTCTAGTAATATTTTTAAAGTTCAGTATTAGCCAAATATATTGGACTGACATTCGAAGTAACCATTATATCTCCACCAAATGCATTTATTGGATGAAGAGAACTGTTTCTAGGATGTTCGATAGTCATCGATTCCTTTGAGATGCAGTTTATAAATTATATGAAGAGCTGGATTGAAGCACCTAGACTTTGTTTGCAAAATGACCTGTCGTTGCCCGCCGTTGAAAACATGTGTGTTTTGTGCTTTGTTTAGGGATTTGTTATCAGTTGACCGATCATGGATGAATGGATGACATATTAGGTTTTAATGATATTAGAGACGTTAAGAACTTCCAACGATTTACCGCCTCATCATGGCTGGGAGGTGTTCCTCGGTGTCGGGCTGCGATGTGCAGCTGGGGAATTCATCTCCCAGCAGGGTCTTCCAAGCCGAAAAGGAGTCCGGCGTTTCCATCCGGAAGCCCACCCAAGAGTAAATCAATACCAGAATCCACCACCGTCCTGGTATCAAACTAGTCGCGTGGTGTCAAATCTCCTGTGATCCACAAGGTGCGACTGCCTGTGGTGGTGAAGACCTGGGGGCAGCCTCTGGCACAGGCTGAGCTCGGGACTCGACGGTACCACAGTGGATAAACTAACAAAACTCCGAAGCAATGGAAATTATGCTGGGTCCCGTACAATCGGTGAAGACGGCCCATGCAAGTATAAGTATGATGCCGAGTAAGATATGAGAGACTAGGCGAATAGATCCTGTTGTCGATTTTTATTCATGATCTTATTTAGTTTTTTTAATCTGTGTCTATGGGGAATAACTTTTATCTTTTTTCTTATTTTCCTCTTTTTTGTCTATAAAAAACGCATTAGAAAGGTATATGCCTTCTTTCTATGGACCCTTGTGACGGCTATCTAGTTCAGTTGCGGTCACCTCGTCCATATGGAGTGTGCTAATGGTGAGAAGCAGTGTCCTTGCACTTCGGAGAGCTCTTACAAATTTTTTCAACAGCAGTACGATGCGCAGTCGTCAGTGTTACGCCCAAGATTTCATCAAACATATCAAGATACTAGAGATATCTTTTCAAAATGGGACGATCCTTTGGTCCTTACTCCTCACTGAGAGCTCCGTTATAATTTTACGAGTCCCTCCTTTAATATGATAATTTGATGTGATTAATGGAGAGTGTGATACATTTGCTTATTAATGACAGACTCGGAATTCTAAGTGATCCTTATCGTGTGCCTGCTCGACAACGCTTTCTAGATGTTGCAATTTTCTATCTTTTCTAAAGTCTAAGAGATTACTTGTTCCATTTTTTTTACTTATGCCCCTACGAGGTGCTACAGATGTTGGGTTTAACCTTAAATGTGGCCTATTACAAATATTGTTTACTAATAAAGAATCTTACAGCTGAGTTCCTGTTACAATTTTGTTATGGCCAAACCACGGATGTAATCGCGAAAGTAGTGTAGTTGTAAGTTAGTAATGATTTGTCCCATACTAGAGCTAGTGGAACATTTTTTTATAAAAGTGCAACATAAACGTAGCATTGGGATATCTATAGAAGCCCCAGGAATTTGGCTGCTCAAAGAGTTGCAGAAATGTTCCTTGCTAAGTTGTCCGTATTGCGAATGAGTTGAGTTTCAAGTGGCGAGAGTCCAAGTACGAATGTCCTGTTATCAGAATTTCGCATCCGTTGTTTATCGGACCGTAACGGCAAGGTTGATTAAACCCCTGTCTGTGTTAAAGAGCCCCTATCTATTGCTAAGATCTAGCATGATGTATTGCACTTCTCCCCCTAAGGGCATGCTAACACTGCGTTCTTATCTATGTTAAGTAGTACTTTATTTTCCCACCAGTTCATCAATGGGTAAAATAAGTAGCGGTCAAATTAATCACTTCATGGAGCATTTTTCTATGTAAAACAATCCAAGCGAGAATCGCTCGATATTTCGATGTACAATTTCAAATTATGGTGCAACGCATAAAAACTTTGATTATGACGCTTAGTCCTTCGTCGCAAGTGCTGTGCTGTGACCTCAACACATACCGTCCTACGAGTCATACATATGTTCCTAATTAGATACATTCCGTGCCTCCCTGTTAGTACAAAAGCAGTCGCTCCGGTTCACAAAAGGAACGCTGCAGACACCGAAACATCTCGGTACTCTTATTTATGATACGGTCGCTTCCACTGCATGATCCTCACCTGTGATAGTTCCTGTTGCTTGACGAGTAAACAACTAGAAAAACTAGATGTTGGTCACGGGTCCGCAAAGCTGTTGACAAAGTACAAAATATGTGGTGAGAAACTTTTGTGCGGCCTAACCTATTGGTTTACTTTGCTCAGTT
Source organism: Angiostrongylus vasorum (assembly GCA_018806985.1). NCBI lineage: Eukaryota > Metazoa > Nematoda > Chromadorea > Rhabditida > Metastrongylidae > Angiostrongylus > Angiostrongylus vasorum. The sequence continues at coordinate 338,373 of JADANN010000398.1, forward strand.
CACTGCCACTGATCTTCTTGATCGATCCATAAAGGATGAAGGACAAAGCTCTCGGCGTTGATCAATCCCTAAGGGATGGGCCATGCATTCGACTTCATTGAGCATCGTCGGAGGAGATTCAATGTACACCTGGCCTTCACAATGACTCGCGGTGGCCTAGTGTCGAGCCAGTGCTGCTATCCTCCTAGACAAGTCTGCTACCAATTAACCGACCTCGGAGTGGTGTAAGGGTTGGTGAGCCACAGGCGTGGGGGGTCGATCCCACGTGTGTGCTGCAGGGCGCTTCCTACCACTGTCCCACATCGACCCATACATTAGTGCAAATTGTCAAACGTCGGATTGCTAATTGTTAATTGTGTTGTAGAGTGTCTGCAGCACAGTGGTAAGAGGTTTTTGCAACACATTTAGGATCAGTCGTTGGTGCGGCCCTTCGCCACGGGCTTACCGAGCCTTCCATCTTTGCGATGTCGGCAAATTGGCAGCAGATATCTCTGCCATTACACAAACACTGAAATGATACACCAGTCATTGTGTAGGCTAGATATGCTTGCAACCATCTTTGGGATCGTTGATGAACTCATCCACATGGCGCATCTCTCAAACTCCTCAAACTTCCAGCACACATCCTCGGTATTAAACTGAGAGCATATTGTTTCCATATATGAAAAGTGGAATCACCATACAATCGTAAAGGTGCAGGTTGCGTAATGACCAGATATGCTGCGCACTGAACGCATGGTCACTGTTCATCCTCGCACTGGATTACATTGGATTACAAAAAGAATATACTTAACCCGCCTTCAATGAGATTCATCACAAAGACAAAATCTTCAGTTGGGAGTCGAATCCCAGGCGCAAATTGAAAAACCTTCGTTGGTGGCAGATGTGGAACAACAAGCCGATGGAAGGAAATTCTGCGATCCGCACAATATGTGCTGTCGTGTGATCCTGTGAATAAGACAATAATGAATACCTACTAGATCAAAACCTCACGGTTTACCGCCTCATCGTGGCTGGGAGGTGTTCGTAGATGTCCGGCTACGATGTACAGCGGAGGGATTCATCTTCTTAACAAAGTCTCCCAAGCTAAGAAGGAGTCCGACGTTTTCATCAGGAAGTCCAGTTAAGGGTAAATCGGTTACCAGGATCCACCATCGTCCTAGTACCGAACTAGTCGCATGATAGCAAATCTCGCGCTGCTCCATAAGGGCTGCGACTGCCTGTCGTGGTGACGACCTAAGGCGCAGACTGGCTAGGCCATGGATTTCTTCTGATGTAACATGTTCCTCTCATTCGAGTTTTAAATAAGTCGTCCTAGAAGTTCACCAAGGTATCATCACTACAGTACTTGCTTGCCCTCGTGCTTCGTCTCAGATGCATAGTGTGGACCACAATGGTGAAATGCTAAATTCAAGATGAACAACAAAAAATATAGAAGATTGTTCATTTGCGGGGATAATGCTGATGTTTCAGAAATGTCAGCATATAACACCTTGAACGCATACTTTTGTTACCAACAGAAATGACCAAAATCTATAAACAGTTCACGTAACAATTTAAATCAATTTACTCGGCTCCTCTCCTAGATTTAAGGACCCTTGACACAATTTTCTGCTCTTCAAGAAGGAAGGAACGGAGAATGCGCTCCTTCACAGCGTTCGGCGAAAGGCAACCTCCATATGCACGGGAAACAGTTCTCTGGTTTTTCTTCAACCTTCTAAGCTCACGAGGACGCGCGGGTGTGATCTGAAATATTGTCAAATGAAAAGAGGTCCCATAATACACCGGATGTTTTAAGCCCATTCTTATACCATAAATCCTATAACCCAGAGGAGATAGAAAGCCCACATACCCCAAACATAGTCGTTACATATATGCGCTGAAATAACGTCGTATATTAACATATTAACGAGCATGCAAATTTCCTTAATAACTTAAGAATTCGCTGATAATACGCCTACGACACCGCATGGAGACTGCATCTTGCTGTGCCCCTGTAATGCGAATACAGTCTCTTCAAATGTCGACCTTTAAGCCCTTCTTGAGACCGTTGGTTGCATCAAATTCCATGTGATCGCTCTTCAACAGACAAAAACCATGAGGACTGATATGCCAATCAGATGATGGAATCCTTGTCATTCGTGGAGGGAGATCTCTGTTCCGAAATGTTGGGAGCGTCGACTTTGTCGTATACCCATCTATTTTCCACCTAGTCTAGTGACCCCATAGGAAATACTATCACCGTGCCTAGCCCTTTGCGCGTCAAAAGAAAGCCAGTATCATCAACTGTTACTCACCGAATTTCACAGCCGATGATAGCGAAATGGACAAGTTCTACAACTAGATGGAGGAAGTAATGCATAACCAGAAGTCCTCTGTAAATTCGCTGTTGGAGACCTCAACTGCAGACTAGGAACGGCCATCGGATGTGAATACAGGATGGGAAAAAATCAGAATAGGAGAATGGAATGAGAATTAAAACGGTCTTGCTGGACTCTTGTCGTTAGAACGCCTCCTTCCATTAGAATCCAATTTCGAGAAAAGAGAAAATCGTTGATGTATGAGGGAGTCTCTTAATGGTGCGACTCATGCGGAGATCGATCATATTCTCACGAACAAGTGATAGTTTCTCTTTGACAATTCGGTGGTACCTGGATTATGTACTGGATCTGACCAACGCCTTCTTCGTGCGAAGAGTTGATTCAGCCCTAAGCTAAAAAAAGTCCTGTATTCGTCCAATGCCAAAGAAATAAGTCATGTCTATGTAAGACGAGGCTATTCTGAATTAAGTCCTCTCTTCGTATGAGTGGCAGATAAACGAATATCCAGCCGACGACCACATGCTGCTTCATGAAGAACTTCAAACTTGTGCCGAACTCGCCTCAGTTCCTCAACTAAGAAGTTGTGCACAGATTTGCATTACCTCCAAGGAGTTGCTTGAAAAGAGGACACTCAAGCTTGATACCACTGCAACATACCCAACATGGCTGACAAGAAATCCTAGCTGTAGATCTTCCCAAGAGAGTTACTGCAAGCAGCTCAAAACGATCTAGTCTGAAGCACCGTCGAACTATCACTACAGCTTGCCATGACATGGAATGAGTAACGGAAAGGTTCTATGTCAACCTTACGCGGTCCATAATTCCGGTCTCGGACCCCCGAAATCCCTGCTGGTGAGAAAGTGGTCGCGATTCTACATTCTGAAGTTCAAGCTGCGATAGAAAGCATGAAGACAGGTACAGCTTTAAAACCCGATATCATCACAGCCAATTTTCTTAGAGCTGGTAGCCGCAAATTAGACGTACTTCTCGCAATCCAAGTGACATCTTATTTAAAAAAAAAAAAATATTCCACAGCAATGGAGGATCTCCTGCGCAGTCGTGCTTCCCGAGGGCGCCAAAGAGATCTTCGTAACTACCATCCAATATGCTTTGTGAGTGTACTCTACAAGCTGCTCAAAAAGATTGTCCTTTTACGAATATCGAAGACCTTGAATGAGACATAACCAGTTGAGCAGGCAGGGTTCCGACGGGGATTCTGTTGTATGGATCACATTCAAACCGTACCACGAGTCACAAAAGTCTGTCGGGAATTCAACCTGCCCCCCTTGGCCTAATCTTTACCGACTATCAGAAAGCGTTTAATAACGTCGAAACGAGTGCAATCCTACCAGCGCTCGTTGTCCAAGTAGTGGACCCGTCCCATAAACACTAGCAGACTATTACCGAAACTCCAGCATATACGTACCGTTCTCTCATCGACTACTCACCATACCCGTTAGAAAAGAAGCTCGACAAGGCGACACAATATCGCCGAAGCCGTTCATTACCCCATCGCAATAGATAACAAGGTCACACGATTTGAATGAGAAGGGCATACGTATTGATGCAAATTTCCTTTCAGATCTTTGCTTAGCGAATGACATTTTCGAGTGCCAGTGATGCTAAGACAATGTTCAGTCAATCAACCAAGCGGGAATTAAGACTGGACTGTACACAAAATGGGTCGAAGACCCAGTCCATGAAGCAACCATGGTGCGAAGTTGAACAAATGGAAATGGATGGTTCTCTAATTCCAGAAACCACTTTGTACGTGTACCTTGGAGTTTCAGTAAACATGGAGTACAACATGAAGAAATTAGATAGGACAGCAGCATAGGTCACATTTAGACCACTCAAAGAGGCCACCAACTAAGTAACGGACACAAAACTCCGCGCTCATCTTTTCAATTCAACGGACCTCCAAGCGCTCTGCTATGCAGCAGAGACGTACGTTTGATATCTCAATCACGTCAAGAAATCTTCGCACCACCCAAAGAGCATTTGAACGATGTATTCTGAAATTTAACTGGCACTCACTTTGCTGGCTGGAATGCCCAGCTCAGATATTCGAAGCCTATCCCATCTTCGGGATCCAGGAGAATATACATCAACAGTGAAACACAGATGGGCCGGTCACATAATAAGAACAGATGACAGGTGGACGAACACAACAGTGGAACAGACTCCAGAAGAATGCAAGCGTCCTCTTGGAAGACCACCCTAATGATAGGCGCACGTGTTAGTGGATAACGTCAGCTTTCTGCACTCACAGAAGGCAACGATTTCAGGATTATGGAAGGGGTCTCATGGGTGTCACCATGTTCAAAGCATACCATCACCATAGACGATTGCGCGAAAGAAACGAATGGAAGTTATGCTAGTACCCGCACAACCAATGAAGATGGGCGATCCAAGTATCCATATGTGAATCATATACTTACTATTCACACGCTCGCGAATGTGTTACCATAGGCAAAATCTTAAAATGGACATAAACAGAAAAATAAAACCTGAAGAACTCGAAAGAAATACCACCAATAGTGCTGCTAACTATAGAGAAACTCGAACAGGTACAAGCAAATTCTATCCGTTCCTACCAAGTGCCAGAGCTGCTAGGTGAGCTCTAATCGCTCAACAGAAACGAATTTCGTCATAATTTTTAGCATCTGTTCGTTTTACATCTCATTAGATATCCACAGGTAGTCACTGATATAAGGCTAGGGCTGGGTCCACCGTGGTATAGCATAACTGGGCTTTCAGTTTAGAATTGTAAAACTCGAAAGCTTGAGTAGCAGATCTATCGAAGAATTCCCCACTGTACGTAGCAGTTTAGTATACAGCAACACCACACAGAAACTTTAAGGCAGAGGAAGTTTGACAGGAAACGAAATTTATTAGGTTTTAAGTCAGCCAAATTTTAAAACAATGAAGCAACAAGGTATCACCAAAAAAAACCAATTACCCAAATATTTATGTTTCAAAACAAGTCGAAAGCATTGCAAAAATAATACGTGCGCAGCTGCAGGATTGAAAGCAAAAGAGCAGTGAATTATGATTTGCTTCAAATACTTTTCTATTAGTGATGTACAAAACGAAATTTCTCCATTATTCAAAAATTAATCTACCGTGTTAACACCCTAAAGAAAAAGAAGAAAGAAGGAAATGAATATGCCTTAGCTTCCACATAGCTCTGCTTTGACATTCATCAATGTCAAATCGTTGTGAGGAATGGTCCTTTCTCTTTATAAATTAATTATGCAACTACACAAACGGTCTACAATTGTAGAATGTATTCCAACAAAACATCGGTCAAATCGTGAATCTGGGTCGTCTTTGGCACAAATGGCACTCGCAAGGAAACTTAGTGGCCTTTTCTACACACATACTAACTTAGTTCATCCATTCAATAGAGTAATCATCTATTTAAGGGACAACACAAGAACTTCCACCAATGCAAAAAGTAGATCCGGAAGACAAGTGAGTACAGTCGCTTCTTAATCTAAACGTTTTAAGAAGTTGCAGACTCCTCAGCTATTTCAGACACTAGAACCCACTTAGATAAGCAACCAGTCTCGCCGGTTATTCTATAATAGGGCATCATTCCTGTATAGATTTACAAAAGACAACATGAACCTTAGAACATGATTGTGCGTTCCGCTGCCACCATTTCAGTAAAAAAATTTTGTTTGTCGCACGATGGCGAAATAACCGAACCTTCCGCTTTGCGACTCAAAACTATAAAATGAACTAATGAGTGAAATACGAAAACCTAAAATATAGTCCTGAGCGCAAAAGCCGCTCTTAAGAAGTTAGAGTTTAACAAAACGCCTAGGAAAGTTGTAATGCAAAACACCTGGCAACACCTTCAAAGTCCTAGAACCATGCTAGAAAGCAATTTCTTGACGAAAACTGACAGATTATCCATATACCAAATGGACATAAGCGTGATTCATCCCGCCTAGAAAAGTCGAGCTGGACAAGCAAATTTCTTGCCAAAACAAGAGAACGAATACGAGTGTGAAGAAATCCCAAGGTCGAAACAGAATGACAAATTTTAAAACTACAAGCTCAGAAACCACCATTGTGGAAGCAAAGATTTTTGGGTATTAAATTGCGAAGGACAGGGACCGATAACGAGACATCCCTAGGATGTGTTACCCAAGCTAAGAGACGCTTCCATCAGGACGCCCAGCCAAGACCAACTATACTGCAGCAGATTCCAATGATCTAACGGTAGCTACAAACATGAAAGGCACAACACCGAAGGTCTTTTGACGTCCCTTGGGCAAATGCAGCCAAATGGTCCGCAGGGCAATTTTGGCAACTAGACATTGAAAATACTGGATAAGCAAATGAGTATCCAACCCCATGAGATAAAATAGAACAGGAAATCCAACTGTTCTAAGAAAACTAGAATCAAATTCACGCTAAACTTCCCAAACAAGATCCAATCCAAATCTTCTAAGACTACTACGACCTCATTCCTAATGCCCCCCATGAATAAAGGTTAAAATACGTACTTTTCTAAACAAAGCAAAACCTAAACAAGTATTAGTAGTCACTCACACCATGAAGCTTGACGCCAGTATCTTTACATCTTGGCACAGATCCTCGCTTTTTAAGATATTGATAGACAAGTCTGCCACCTGGAGTCTTCACAATCTTCGCTTTATTCGACCTTGTATTGTAGGACAACCGACGTCTATATGTGACACGCTGGGCCATATTACCTAAATACTGTAGAGTATGCAGTAAAAGAAGATGCTAGAAACATGAAAAAACGGTTCCGCAGAAACCAGAAGCATAAAGGACTTCGCGCCTCATAAGTTCTATCATAAAAGAAACAAGAAATATACCTATGAATCCTCACTGAACAACAAAACCAGTAAAATAACAGAACAAAGAAAGGAAGAAATCACTGGCAACAAATTATGCTGACGGAAAAACCAACCGGATGATTACGGTAACTGTTGGATTCGCTGTGTATTGCGCGCCCAATTTGAATAGAAATATCTCGAAAATCAATATACGTTTGGAGGGACCTGCAGAGGGTAGTGCAGCGGCTTTTCAGTTCTTGTGATATCAGTAGCTTGATTGATCTTATTTAGTGGCTTCGGTTTTAAAATTTAAGGGAGATTTCGCTCTTTACGAATAGAATCATTACGTCCTTCATCTTTAAGTTGCTCAATTTCCATTCTTTCTTTTCCTTTCGACATTGCACCAGCCCCCCCCCCAACATCTTCTCTTTTCATCGAACGCAACTTCTTTATGTAATCGTTAGGGAGCTTCAATCTAGCTGCATTTAAATTTACATGGACTAAAGATGAAATTGGCGGCGTCTGGGGTTCGCAGGACCGACTTTCGATGAACTTAGGCATTGTTTAGGAAGTCAGTGTTCCCTTTGTCAGCAGAGGCGAGAATGTTAATGATAAGGTTTATTCAGCTGTATTTTCGGGACAGTACTTACGACGTTACTTTGTCCTTTGGAGACCAATAGCCGTAAGCGTATATTTTTAGTGATTCTTCATCGGTAGTGGACAAAAACTTGCTCTGTAATTGCTAGTGTTGGGAGTCGTGGACAAGTAAGCATGCCATTCGACGCATGAAAAGGATAAAAAAACGATGAAGCTTTCTACGTCGATCAATCCCCGGGGAATGCGCCATGCATTCAACTTCACTAAGCATCGTTTGAGGTGACTGCATACATATATGGCCTTTACAGTGACTCGCGGTAGCCTACCGTTGTAACGAGCCAGTGCTGCTATGCTATCTTCCCGTACAAGTCTTGTACCAATTTGCCGACTCCGCAGAGATGGAAGGGTTGGTGAGCTTGTGGCGCGAGGGATCCATCCTGGTTTATTGCCGGGCGCCCCTAACCATTCAGCTACACGCACCCCAGAATTCGGCGCAGAGCCATCAAAAAATTGACCTGCCCCAGATCAGTGGCTGGCTTGGATCGAATTAAAGGCGAGTTGCAAACTGGAAAATTTGTAACGCACGAAGCGTTGATCAGTCTCTGCGGGATGTGCCGTGCACCCGACTTAAACCATAACGGATGCGCTCCGTTCAGCGTAGCTCTTCGATTGGAGTACGGCCATTAGTCGTCGGTTACGGACTTTCTGGTTTTTTGACAATGAAAAGGTTTTTGATAACTAGACGGCTTTAGGGGTTGTGAACTTAAATCGCGGAACAGACCGTACTCTATCTCCTAGGAGTATGAATGAGTGTACTTCTTATTCACTGTGTGTTACTATGGTCCCTTATGCAGATACATTCCTGTCAGCACTTGGAAGTACTTTGCCTTTGTGTTCAGTCGAATTGTTTTTTATATGCGTGCATTCCGTACAGTAACTATTGATTGGAATGAAATAGCACTTAATTGTTGATGTACTTCTTTGTTTTGTTCGACTTACACGAGGTTGTGGTATAACCCTTATTCGGCAACGTTTCGATGTCTTCATCTTCTTCAGAGCCAATGATCTGAGTCGATTGTCTATAGCCGGTCGTTGTCACGATGCGGGTCTTCGTAGTAGTATCGAGTTGAATCTTCTTGAATGGAGCACCGCTCGAATGAACTAACTTCACTCGGCGGTGTCCTTTTGTATAAGATGGTTGTTGACTGATTCTTCCACCGAAATGTTCTGCTCCGAAGAAGACGAAGACGTCGGAGCGTTGGCCAAATAGAGGTAGTGTAACATCCTCGTGTAAGCTGAACAATAAGGGAAAAAAAATTCGTTGATTGTTTCCGCCGAGGTTAAGTGAAGGTCGGTTTAGTAGAGTACTTAATTTTCAGTAAAATTGCCAGTCAACGAAGTTCTTCGAAGAAAGGTTTGTCCTCACCAGGACTTCCATCCCATCGGCGTTGGCAGATTGGCAGCAAACGATTCGTCTGTGAAGATGGCAGAACCGACTTCATCTATCGGTAGGCAACTGCAATTCACTGTATAGGCCAAATTTCCACTCATTCACCTCTAACGATCCTTGGTGGAGTCGAATTCATGGCACATCTCTTAGAGGTTGATCAACGCCAAGAGCTTTATCCTTTATCCTTTAACGGTATGCTGTGGGTATCGTGAATCCAAGCGCAGAATGGGTTTTCGCAGGTCATATCTAGGCCAATTTTCCATGGAAACCATCGACTGGAAATAAAAAGTCCGGGAGAAAGCTCTGTGCGACGATTAAACAGCCGAGAAGAAAACGAGTCATCTTCTATCTGCTCCCTGATCGTGAATGTGTTGAACGACAGCACGAGAGCGATTTGTCGATTTGATAATCATTCTAGATTCCGAAAGCACTCTTACCATCCAGGACAGATACTCATCTGACAGTGAACTGTTCTAGCGAACATTTCACTGTCAGATGAAGTACAGAACTAGTAAGTTGGTCCCACGATCAATCTGTTCATGAATAGTCAGTACTTTTTTAGGTTATTAATTAACGTGAGGTTGGTATAAAAGGTTTTATTCGGCTAATGTTCCGGCGTCTTCCTATTCTTCAGAGCCTGATTGATCCGAGTAGATTGTCCACAGATGCTCGTCCTCGAGATGTGGATCCTCGTATTGGCATCGAGTCAAATCGTCTGAAGTGGTGCACCGCTTGAATGAAGCTCCCTCATTCAAGAAGCAAGTAAAAAAGTTGAAATGAATGGCAATAGATCAGCACTCGTCCTGTATAAAATGGCATTGCTGGGTGAGGTCACTTTATTCGAGCGCTGCTCTGCTTGAGAAAATTCATTGCGATACAATTACGATGACCCCATATCGGAAGAATGATTGGCTGTAGACAATCGACTCAGATCAATTGGGCTGTAAGGAAGGCGAAGGCACTGAAGCGTTAGCTGAATGAAATCTTTTAAATCAACCTCTTGTTGGCTTAATAGTCTGGGCATTTCAAAATCAAGCGAGTGTTTTGCTGATTGTCTGAAATAGGTTGTAAAGTCGTGAAGGTGATGTCTGCCAGAGTCGATTACTTTTCCGATTCGTCGATGAAGGAATGATGCGACGATATTCAGTATGGAGTAATGCTTTTTATGCAGTTGTGAACTTCCGTATATATAGAATTCTTGTCATCAGTAGCGCCGGCTGGTGTCGCTTTTCGTGGGGAAAGCTTCTTGGGAGATTACGTTTAGAAGCGTTCATTTTATTGCGAAAAAAAGTCCTGTTCAACAGAGAAATCCCTGGGCACAGATGGAATTCCAGCAAGTCGCACTATAGATGATTTGATCATAAATGCGATATTCCATTGTATTTCGACTTATTTACATAAGCCCTTTCCACATGTTCTGTAGCACCCAGCGTTTGTCTCATTCGATGTGCTGTCGTATTCGTTGATCGTATCCTTCGTCAACGAAGGTCTTTGAATTTGCGTATGAGTTCTGGTGCCACGGGAATATTTTGTCTTCTTCATGAATATAGTTTATTGATGGTCGAGCTGGTTTATCCTGGATCCTTGCTATAGCCTTACATTACTTCACTAAGTCTTCACTACATGCTCCTGACTTTAGTGATACAAATGAAGCTTTTCATAGAAAGCTGTGGCACTAACTTGCTAACCCCGGACGGATGGGAGATAGCACACGCTGGAGTCGAACCAATAACCATATGCGCGTTGTTACACGAAATCTCCAACCACTTGCTACTCACACCCGCTTTTATTTCACTGACACAGAAAAAGTGGTGCTACGCTAGTCGACTTACCTTTATATAGGAAATCCACTGAAATGTAATCCCGGTTGCAAGGCCCTGTAGCTTCTTAGACGATCAACTGGTAGAGCGGCCATCTAATGGAATATGCACTCAGCAGTTCACCACGCTCGAGATAAATCCATGTCGGCGACCTTGGCGAGTACTCGATGACTGGCGCCAATATGGCTGTGCGTCAGTGGCAGGATTCGTTAAGTCCGTTCTAATCTACCTAATCCTTTTACTTGTAGACTAACTTAATATTCAGTACTGATATTATTTAAAGCTTTTCTTTATGTCTTCTTTGGTGAGGATTTCTTCTTCCTTTTTTTCTCTTTCTGGAATCTATTTTAAGCTTCTTTTTTATTCCTTGTAGTGATCCGTTCACACTTTTTTTGCTCTCCCATTACATTTCTGTCTTCGTGAATTCTCTCGTCTTATTTCTGTAAGCGATTAATGGTCTTTTTATGACTACAACCCCACGAGGTAACATTAAAGTGTGTGGGAATAGGAGAAGCCAAGCGGAATATCGATTCGCTCCATTATTTCAGAAGCTTCATCATCTTGCACTTTACGCTTTTCACACTTTTTATAGCTCGTTCAATCCTTCTGAAAGCTTCGATGGTTAGTTTCTGTTTGAACAGATTCCTATTTGTTTTATGAGCACCTGTGTTAAAATTACTATTCTTGATTTTAAAGGAAACCGAAGGTCGTTTACGTGAACTATCTCTTTTACAAAGGTCCTTTGTGCTAGAATAATGTTCCTAACTTGTTTTCTCTAAGAAGCTATCTGAGTAACTTTGCCTTTCAAACCGAGACACATAGCAGCCCGAAGCGGATGTGACGCTCTGGTTAGGGGATGGATGCCCGCCACGACACACTGTGATGAGGGGAATGCATCGGCAGTGCTTGTACTGTTGCGCTGTTGTTCATTTGTCATTATTATTTGTTATTATTAATTAGAATGCAAGGATAAAGCTCTCGGCGTAGATCAATCCTTGAGGGTTGCATCATGCATTCGACTTCACTAAGCATCGTTGGAGGTGATTGAATGCGTATCTGGCCTTGACAATGACAAGTAATGGAAGTTTGCGCGCATGTGGCACAGTGGTCGTAGGCGTCCTGCAACACATATAGGATTGATCCCCGCGCCCATGACTCACCAAATCTTCAATCCTTCCGGGGTCGGCAAATTGCTACCAGACTTGTCTGCGAGGATAGCAGCATTGGCTCGATACATCGGTAGGCTACTGCGAGTCATGTAGAGGCGAACAGTTACCTCCAACGATGCTTTATGAAGTCGAAAGCATGATGCGTCTCTAAGGCACATTGATCAACACCAAGAAGTTTATCCTTTTATCTTTTTCACTGAACGCATACACCCAATTTTATATGGCTTAATCTTAGTCTCTTATCTTTTCTGTAAATTAAATCACGCGAACTTTTCCTCTGGCTACTATAAAGTAATGAAGGGTTGATGGTCCAGTGGTCATTCAGAAGAGTTTATACGCTGATTCCTATGAAGTTGTCGAATATCTTCTATAACCTGTATTCAAAGAAGCGTATTCCTTTTTACTCCGGAAAGAGCTGAATATGACGGAATTGGCACAACAAGTTCAAATCGCATTCTTGTACCAAAACTATCATTGTTACTATTTGCTACCATCGGGTTGGTGTAAATGTGACTGTGGTTTGAAAGCAGAAATTTTGAACCATTATAGCCAGAGTATGAAGTGGTTGTATCGCAGTGAGCAGAGGTGTCCTGATATACACACGTAGTTGTTGGTTATATCCCACTCATTGGGATTACCAAGTCCTTTATCCCTCTGGGTTCCACAAATTGGTAACGGACTTGTCTGAGTGGAAAACAGCACTAACTTGATACATCGGTGGGTCACCGCAAGTCATTATATAGACCAGATGTGCATTCAGTCACCTCTACCTTTGCTTGATGAAGTCGAGTGCCTAGCGCATCCCCCAGAGATTGATCAACGCCGAATGCTTTACTTTTTTCAGATCTCTAACTTTTTTAAAATCCATAATTGTAGAGCAGTGGTTCAATATACGTTTTTAATTATTTCCTCTGAGCTGAATATTTGAACAGTTTACTTTGTGGAATCAAGATTTTGTTGGTTCGTTTAGTCGACCAATTCAATAAGTTCGAGAACACGACTTGCTTCCGCATCCAATGTCATTTCGACTTCTTTGGATTGAAGTTTTGAAGACGTTCTCCTGTCTAGATGAGGTTTAAGCGTTGGCGGAATCTCTAATCGGCTGTGAATACGAATGTTTTTTTGGTGTGCTTTATCGGCCGCTACCGTGTTGGTTTTTGCTGACGTGGTGGTGTTCTCTCTCATAGTGGTGTAGTCTTTTCCATACAGTATCTATTGGTTTGCTGTCTTTTTCCTAAGGATATTGATTTCCGCAGATAGACGGCTGAAGTCGATAATTTCGTTGTTTACTAAGCAAGGTTCTGCTTGGTAAACAGTTGACCGATGCCACTTCAGACCACAATAATAGCATGAGGCGCTATTTTTCGTCCGTCTATCATTGATTATTTCGTCAGATTGAGTTAAATGAAGACAAGGGTATAAAATGAAGACAAGGGTATAGATGTATTTTTTCTTGAGCAGCACATCTTGTCCGAGTTAACTGACGGGCGTTCTGATTGCTTGTAGTGGAAACAAATACAGGTTGCCTCCGGGGAAGTCTTGATTTAGCGGTTTTCATGGGAAACCTTCGAATTCCCAAGACCGCTTTTCTATTAACCTCGGCATTGATTGATAATTCATTGTTCTTCTTCGAGAACCTCGTGTTTGCTTATCGAACAAAAACAGTGAACCTTCGAATATCGTTTGTCTAACTAACCTCCGAATCATTCCGGAATCCGATCATTTTCTTGTTCGCTTTGTCACTTTCATCTGATGTACACCTTAGTGGTTACGAGCCTGCTTTTCCACTCCCGATTTGCATCTGGTTGCTGTTGTTGCTTTTTGTTGCAGGCCATACCTTACAGTATTCTGTGCGATTTCCCAAGAATTTGTTGCTGGACGACAGTACCGTCAACATTTCGTCGCCTTAGTACAGGTGGTCGACTGTTCAGTAGTGCCACTGTCAAAGTTTTCCTTATCCATGACCGATTGCACCCAGCTTATACTGGACATAGTCGGTTCAGTTGTTGATTGACGAGAGCTCGTCTGTTACCGTATTTTTATTTTAAATGCGCTATTTCCAGAGCGGAAGTAGAGACGCTGTTCAGTAATATTCGCAAATCCCTGGTTCAACCTCGTACGGACCAACTAAGCCTCCCATCCTTTCAGGGCAAGAAATTCGTAAGAGACTTGTCTGAATAGCCCCTCTACACCAAAAGGCTGGTGACTACATCTAGTGAACACTAGAGAACCCACTAACACGACTGTCCAGGTCTTCAGAGAGAATGAACTCGATGAGCACACAGTGACATTCATGAAGAAGACTGAAAATCCTCAAGCAGCAATCGAACCACCTCGCAAAATCCAAATATCTTTGTGAAACATGTGTGCGAGGAAACGAATCGAAGGCACGAAGTCCTCGGTCTACACGACTGATTTAACAAATAAATAAGATTTTCCATCCGGACATCTCTAGAGATACCTTGTTATGTTTTTTAGATTGCACACTTATACAAGTTTGTTGTGAAGGTTTTATTTGGCTAACATCTCTACGCTATCATCTTCTGCAGAGCCGTTGATCCGAGTTGATGGTCCACAATTGTTCGTCCTCGCGTTGTGTTGAGTAGTGCCGGGTCGTGTCGAGTTGAATGTGCTTGGGTAGAGCACCACTCGAATGAAGTAACTTTTCACTCGGTGGTGTCCTCTTACACAGGACGGTTGTAGCTGATTGTCACGTCACCTGATAATGATTTCTTTCCTTGTCGTTTTATTCCTTCTCCCTTTTTTCACTTTCCATTTTTTTTCCATTTCTTTTCATTTCTTTTTTTTTCTTCTTTTTTTATTTTCTTTCTTTGTGCTAGCTATTCTAGTACGGACTGAAAGATCTCATTATCAAATCGACAATCAGTCAGAAACTGTCCTGTATAAAAGGACACCGATGAATGAGATTACTTCATTCAAGCGCTGCTGCACTGAAGAAAATTTGACTCGGTACGACTGCGAAGACCAACACCGTAAGGACGAACCACTGTGGATGATCGACTCGGATCATCGCCTGAAGAGAACGAAGACGTGGAAACGCTAGACGAGTAAAACTTGTATGAAAAACTCGTGTAATCTGTAGTATATAAAGAAATGTACTGATTATTCACGCCGAGGTTAAGTGAAAGTCGGTCCAGTAAAGTATTTCTCATTATAATGTTTAACCTTTTATTTACTACACGTTTCTTTTTTTCATTGCTTAGCGTTATTTGAGATACAACCACAATATTGCTAAGATATTTGCAAAAATCGTGCCCCTAGCCTGGCATTCGAACTCGCGATTACCTCTTCCTGGAGTTCGCGTGCTACCCACTGCACCACCGAGGCTCTTCTTTTGTTTTCCTCTCAGCCAGTTTTTTACCCTAACGTTACCATCCGCAGTCATCCGTTAGTAGGAATCATCTTGGGAAAGCAAATCAACATTTGACCCAATTAAGCTGAGCCTGTAATCGAAATCACTACGTATAACTTTTTACTTACTGCTTAGTATCTTAACTTTTTCTTTGTTGCCTACTACTTTTTTTCACGGCAGAGTTGGCTGCGATTTTGCAAAACTCTTCTATCTCATTACTTTTGTCGTTATATTTAATAGGTTCTTTGGATCTCCTTGAAGAACATCCGGCGGTAAGATCACCTCAGGAAAAAAGACTTGGATGTAGATAAGATGGAGTGGATAAAACACACCTTAGGAATTAGATTACCTAATAAGTCTTCTGGTGTTACACCGTTGTTTGCTTCGTCTGCGGTGTTATTTGTTGTATTTCCTAAGGTTTTCTTCAAGCTCGAAGAGCTTATTAATAGGACTTCTCGCCCTGCCAAACATATTTTCGCGGGTGCTTCTGCCTTTTTCAATGGTTTTCTATAGGAGCAGGTTTAGGGCCAAAGTGGTTAAATAGTTCTGTGCAATTCTACGGCCTGTTTCGATAACGTTGATCTGAGTTCGTTCCTCATTTTCGCATGTGTACTTCCTCGTATTGCTGTTCTACTTGAGTGTTAGTGATGTCTCTACACTGTGATATATAATGCTTAAAAGTGGATTTGTGCTTTCGCGAAAAAGTCTTTGCGAGGGGAAAGCGTTAATATTACTGCGTAGTCTACTTGTGATTTTCAATCAAATTTACTTCTCTTGAATCGTAGAAGTGAGTTGTTTAATGTACAAGCTTTGACCGTTAGTAGTAGATTGTTTGGAGGTATATATTCGTCTTTTGAGGAATTTGATGCATCGCTTTGTTTGTTTGCCAAATGCTAGAAAAAATATGTAGCTTTCCTGTTTCAAGGCATTGGACCACATATTACTTCTGCTACTTAACTCTGAAACTTGAGCAATTAAACTTCTACTTATAAATAATGTGAAGTAACGTAACAGTAACAGTGTAGTAGGATTAACATATACAGTGGTAAAGTAGAGATAACTTCAATGAATTAGTAATAGAGGACGATGAGTACTTACATTTAAGATCAGTTGAGTTAATGTTAGTCAAGAGCAGTAAGAGGGAAAAATCATGTCAGATATCACGGATGACTTCGCAAGCTGATGTTGGCATGTACACCATCGAGAACAGGCAGAGTTTACTATAAGGGTAACAACTCTTTCCTAGTCACTCCTTTTACAAGTATGCAGATGTGGCACACAGAACATTAAGAAGACCTTTCCAACCAAATGAGACGTAAGTATATGAGCTAAATCTACGAGCTTATGAAGCATTTTGCACGTAGTGCAAAAAGAGGTGCATGGAGTTGTAATTAAAGAATATTCTCTATGAGGTAGAGAATAGTCTTTATGCTTATTGGATCGAGGATCTTTATGCGTTCGACAAATCCTCTCCGTATATGGAAGAAACGAAGGTGAATTTTACGAGAATTGCAGGTATGGACCTGGCTTCGCGAGTGGTGTCAGCCGTTAGCCGTGCCGCCGAGTCACCCGAAATGGTGAAGCATCCTAGGATAGGCATGGTGGTCGATGTTTCCGACGCAAAATTCATTGGCGGCTTCATTCCATGTAGGAAATTTTAATTTTTACTTTACTGCTTCTTAAGCGTGATAGATTTTGCAGAAAAAAAAGCCTTAATAGTGGCGTGTAAAAGGTTTATTGAAGTACACTGCTTCGGACGTAACGTTTTCCTTAGGTCTATCTACAATTTCATCACCTCCAACAAGAATAGGAGGCCAATTCTATGTAGGTAGACGAAAAGTCCTAATAGTTTACCGCCTCATGGTGGCAAGAGATTGTTTCTTGGATACTGATTACGAAGTACACCAAGGTTATTTAAGATAAAAAGAATTTTAGTGTTTCCATCCGCGAATTTTAGCCAAAGGTAAACCATGCCAAAATCGACTCCAGTCAGTTTCCTTTGGCTACTTTATTTCCAAAAACAGTAAAATAAAGGACATTGTAGCGAAAATGTGGTATGCTTTGCCTCCAACGAGAGAACGGAACTCATTGAGTAGTTATTTGCATTACGGACCATTTGAGATTTTACCAGTCACCACCTGAGTTAGGTGAAAGATAACATGTATCAACTTATCCTGCTATTCTTACAATCGACGTCATTGGTCTCAAGTTCCTGTTTTAGGTGGTGCTTAGGCTTCTTATTACTTCACGTATTCGTACTGTAACATAATAACATGTAACTTAATCGCTCTTCCTTCTTCGTGTTTATTGTTCTTTGACGACATCCATTGATAATATATCAAACAAACCGTTGGTTTTTCTTATGCAAGCAGCATGAAAATTCTTGTATGAAATGGAAAACCACTTCTTCACCTTTCGTAATTGACCGTACTTTTGTTTGAAAGCAGGCTGTCTAAGCAGTTGTAATTCACTGTTCTCTTGATGAGCCACATACGGTTGTTTATATAGCATTTATTCATTCACAATGGTTGACGTTCGGCGACTTCGCCTTCTTCAAAGACGGAGGGTGGGGGTGAAACTGACACACAGTTTACTCAGCCAAACACTTTAGTATCCTGAGCAAATAGAACTTAATACATAAGTTTCCATTCGCATAATGAACAGCTTCTTTTAAACACTCACTGTTTTGTTCTTCGTAAGCCTCCAACTATTTAATGACCAGCTGCACAGAGTTTCACATGGGCGAGGAATGTGCCTGGCTCGGATCAAAAAATCAGCATGTGTGGTGCAAGATAACGCCTGATCACCAGCCACTCTTCCATGCGGTTCATTTTTTGGAATTTTGGAATTCAATAAAAATGTTTCAGAAGTTTTACCGGTTGATGTTTTGGATTTCTGTGCGAAGATTGTGACTTTTATTTGAAAACCTTCTCCGTTATGTCTTTGTGCCCTGTGCATGCCCAACCGAGTGTTGTGTTTGATTTTTTTCCCTCGATTTTTCCCATCTAGGTGTTCCGTTGTACGGACGCACAGTGGTCTACTTGTCTCGCCGATGTATTCGTGAGAATTTCTCCAGGAAAAATACCCATTTCCAATGACTACGAAGTGGTAGCTACCCGGGATAATTTTAGAGGAAAAAATGCCCTCAAAACAACAAGTCTAGTGAAATTAGGGTCCTGTTCATCTTGCACTTTTATTTTAAACGAAATAAGCACAACCATAAAATGTTGCTTAAAAAGGGCCGATTTAAACAAGTCGGTAGCAGTGATTGAAAAACTCCCGAACACTCTAGAACGCCAGCTAGTTCGTAACCTTCTGTATGACCGTCTATCCGAAACGTGCGATAGCATAATTTTCCCCTAGCGAAAGAGACGGTGATCGGATGAGTTCGGGTACGCTGATATAATCTCTTGCAAAGCGCATGAGGACTAATACGTTATTGAAACGGAAAGACCACTTCGCATCCGTGTAAAAGAGCACCTAGGTGGAGAACTTGAAATCAAACAAGAAACTCTGCTAGGCGCGCGTAGGGGCACGAAGACACAACGGAGAAATCTTGATGTAGAAGTCATCATCCTTGCACAGGAATCTAAGACATCTGCGCGCAAAACTCTTGGTGTGCTTTGGTAGATTCCAGAAGTACAAAAATGAACCGCCAGGAGCAGTGCCCTTTGATCACGCGTGACCCCGCGCCGTACCTCGGGCTGATTTTTTGACCTGAGCCAAGCACATTCCTCGCCCATTTAGGACTCTGTACCGCTGCTGTCCACCAGTTAACTGGAAATCTTATGAAGAACAAAACCGTAAGTGTCCAAAAGAAGTTGTTTGTTATGCAGATGGAAATTTGTGCATTAAGTTCTGTCTGCTGAGGTGATGATGTTTTACTGAGTAGATTGCGTGCCGTTTTCACCCTTGGACACTCTGGATAGGCCAAATCCGCGGAAGCGTCGGCTATTGTGAATGAATAAACGCTACAATAACAGCCCCATGTTCGCTCATGAAGCAAACAGTGAATTGTTGACCAATGCCGAGGTTAAAAGAGAGTTTTGGAATAAACAGTTTTTCGAGCTAAATGGCTTGACGAAGTGTTAAGTAGCGGTAGTGTATCGTTTACCATGTTTCTCACATTACATACCCATTAGCAATTATGGACGTGTTTCTCGTATTAAACTATTTTCAAAAAGTCTTCTATACATATGGTAACATTCGACCTCCGAAATTTACCTTAATGGATGCATTTAAGGACCAAAATGAGCTCAATGAAGTTTTGAATGATGAGAGAAGGGAATACTAGGACATCAAGGGATAAGAGGCAGTAGTTTTGGTCGAGAATCCTTGTAACGAAGATGTAATTTTCATAATTTTCTGATGCGATTGGCCCTTAAAAATTAATGCTGTACTCATAGGTTAAACATGAATAAATCAACACTGCAATATTATCGGAGTTACTTCAAGCCCTGGTGGAGAGGCAACCGTACCCGTATTCACGTCCGGAGTTCCTCTACTTCTCGGAGGACGAGGTTCTTCTTTCTGCCGATCAACGAGTTCGTCCCGTGTTGTGTCCAAAATATTCATCCAGGATGCCTCTTTATGCTGGTTACGCTGAAGTTATCAATGCAGGTACAAACAGTCCATTTTTGTTACAGCTTCGATCGAAGAGTAACAGCATTTAGATCAGTTATCATTTCGTTTAATGTGTTTTTTCTATTAATTTTCACTTTTTTTTATAGACAAGGGGCGCGTGAAGCGCAGTGGTCGGAGGCGCACTGCTATACACATGGGGTCGATGCTCGTACGCCATGCTCACCAAGCCTTCCATCCCTCCGGTGTTGGCAAATTGCTACCAGACTTGTCTGGGAGGATGGCAGCATTGACTCGATACACTGGTGGGCAACCACGAGTCACTGTATAGGGCACTTAGGTATTCAATCATCTCCATCGATATTTAATGAAGTCGAATACACGGCGCATCTCTCAGGGATTGATCAACGCCGAGAGCTCTATCCTTTATAGCTTATTCGTAAACGTAGTAAGAGTACAGAAACGTCCAGATAATTTTCACATTCCTCCATGATTGTGGTTGTTAATTCTTCAATTTCTTTTTCTTATTTCACGCGACCCAACATCACATATCTTATGGATCCAATAAGTCTTTCCGTTCGGTTCGTTTCTAATTGGTGTGAGTTCGGCGGCTGCTTGAGGAATTATGGTAATCCTTACGATTGTATTTGAATACTGGTCGAATAGATTCTCCCTGAAATCCTGAGATAGCGGTAATGGGGCGACCCAGTATTTACACCAGGCAGTCGCCTTTTGTGAATCGACGCAGCTCTTTCGAGACAAGTCTGGTGCTAATTTCCCGACTTCGGATGGTTGGAGTGTCTGGTTGGCCAGAGCGCGGTCAAACCAGGCTTTATGCGTATTAGTCAACATCAATACCACTGTGCTACCTGATGCCGGTTGTTTATTTAACACTATAAATTCACGTTTTATCATTGGACATAGTCCTGTCTATAAAAGTTTAGTTTTGTATTCCAGAGTCTAGCAAAAGTTTTTGTTAAAATCACTGTTCAGGGAAGACGTTAAAAAACGAAGATCAGGCCTCAGCAAGAATTATGACTCTTGTGCAACAAGGTTGTGATGCTGAACCAGCTAAGGAACTCGATCACTGCCAGAAGAAGCACAATCTGTACGTTTTTTCATTCCAAAGTTTTTGCGTCACAGGTTTGATATGCATGATAGCTGAGAGTAGGGCAGAGCAAGTGGTGTAGTGAGTAACACCTGAGTCCCTGGAAAGGGTAATCGCGGTTTGATTCGGCCTGTGGTCCAATTTCTGCGAATATGGCAGCCTCATAGTGTTGCATTTCACATCATGACCTGCTGTGAAGAAATAGTAATAAGCAGTGAATAAAGGTTAACATAATGAGAACAATATTATTTAGTAAATTTTTTTGTTCATATTTAGCGACCATTTAGTCTATCAC
Source organism: Angiostrongylus vasorum (assembly GCA_018806985.1). Taxonomy (NCBI): domain Eukaryota; kingdom Metazoa; phylum Nematoda; class Chromadorea; order Rhabditida; family Metastrongylidae; genus Angiostrongylus; species Angiostrongylus vasorum. The sequence goes on from JADANN010000398.1 coordinate 359,904, forward strand.
CTTAGATTCTTGTTGCATTACTAATAATACTTAGTAGATCGCTAGTTGTGCTTCACCTGTTTTAACGTATGGTCAGTGGTCCATGATAGCTCAAACTTTTATTTGCAGACCATTTTAATCATAACTAAGATGATGCTGAGATATTTGCAAAACTCCGGACCGCAGGTATCTGCGGTGGGGAACGAACGAGACAGGCGAAACGAAGGACCCGCATGGTGTGGTGGTGAACGCGTTACTCCCCGGAAAGGACAATAGCGCGTTCGTTCTCCACCGCAGACACATGCGGTCCGGAGTTTTGCATCATATTCTATATCTCAGCATCATCTTAGTTGTATTTCACATGATACCCTGCCGTTAAAAAATTAAAAGTAGGCAGCAAATAAAAAGGTTAACATTTTAATTATAATTGAGGTTTAAGATTGAGGAGCAGTTTAGACGAAAATCCTTGTCCTAATTTATTTATTAAAACATTTGCAGATGTTCCGTTCCAAAACCTTTTGTGAAGGACGACGACGAGCTGATGTCACCAAACGACAGCTGCGCTGTGAGTGGAGATTTCTACACCCTCGACTTTTTGTGTGACACTGTTAACTTCATCGTAGTTTATTTCGACGACAAGCGCTTGGATTTATCAAATAAACGAAGATATAAATTCAGTCGCAATCGGCAGCAGGTTCAAGAGTTGAAGCCGCTTTCTTTGCCATATTCGATGGACATGCCGGAACTGGAGCAGCTTTGGTCGCTGCTCGTTGTTTGCATGAACACGTGAAGGTTGAAATCACTACTATTCAGCTAGAATTTTCACTTAAGGTCTAAATTTGCTTTTTAAGGCTCGATTAAGTGAAGTGCTGGAATTGATCTTACAGCTGGATCGAAGTGAAACGCTTCTGTCTGGAAGATCGCGTTCAGATTCGTCTTACAGTATCTCTAAGGTGCCGTAATTTGTACTATTTTTAAGTTGTCGCAAGTAGTTGTTTAGACCAGATATGCATTCAGTCAGCCATCTCTATGCTTGATGAGGCTGAATGCATGGCGTATTCATCACGGATTGATCAACGCCGAGAGCCTTAACCTTTTTATGATTCCTGATCTTAATTCTTTATACTCGCATTAGATCCATAATCGCTTTCTACAAAATATTCAGAGTTTAATCCGGTTCCAATGACGTAATGAGTGATCTGATCGGTTGATATCGGTTGTCTCAGCTCTCGACGTCGTAGGCGCTAACACCTGGGTTGCTAAGTAGTAAGACCCTTCATTACTGGTCGAGCTATAATCAGGAAGCTGATTTCATCACCAAGGGCATTCACCGGTCCCTTGTAGTGGATCTGCAACATTGGGACTTGTTTGATATGAGGACGGCGGTGACACCTGGTATTGGTTTGCTCCTAGTTGGGCTTGAAGGTGGAGCGAACGTTCTTTCGGGCGACAGCTCACACAGTTAACTGACGTGTTTATGGCTCACATCAACCATCTACATTCGTAGATGGAAATTGTTTCTAGTTTGTGGGATGTGCATCGAGGTAGTAGTTAGACCACCTTGTTGGACAACGGTTGCGCAGAATGACACGAAGGAAGATGTGCTGGAACACGCACTGGTAATGAAGACGAGTAGTACAAGTGTCCAACTATCCATAATAGACGTGTCCCTTCTGTTAACTGTGCGTTTTGAATAATTCGAACACCGTACTGGTCATGGTCTTTACAGGTACAGGTGGACGCTGAGTCAATCCGATGTGACGAATTAGTGATCGGTGCTTTAGAAGGAGCCTTTGTAGATATGGCATGTGTTTTCCCGTTCTAGGTTATTTCCGACGTTGAATTCCTATTCATAGAGATTTTAAGGATTCTCAAATTGCTGAAGACAAGAAGACCTGGAGAATCAGTGGTGGATGTGCCGCCATAGCAGTACTTGTACTGCTAGGAAAACTATATGTAGGTGGGTAAAGTACATAATATCAGTGCACATGGAGATGATTGTGAATTGATTTCTACTTTAGCCATTATGTCAGTCATTTGCTGCATTTGTCATTGATTTGCGATTGTCGATTAATACCATTGTAATTTCCCGTTGTTTTCTTCCACCCCAGAATCTCTAACACTTTTTTCTAAAGATGTGCTAGCATTTTCCATCCGTTTTTGCCACGCTGACTCAATCTCGAATCCCTTTTAGACTAGGTTTTTGTAGTTTTCTCCAACTCAAATAATGTGTATATTTAAAGGACGGTAGTATGAATCATTCATGTCAAGATTTTTTTAGCTTTCTTTTCTCTGAAGCAGTTTTTTTTCCGATTGGGGGTTTTTAATACTCTAAAGTTCTTACCTCCCAACGGTCCGCCTCATCGTGGTTGAGAAGTGTTCTTCGGTGTTGGGCTGCGATGAGAAGAAGTCCGGCGTTTCCATTAGGAATCCCAGCTATTGGTAGACCAATGGCAGGATCCACCACAGTCCTAGTATCAAACCATTCGCATGGTGGCAAATATCTCTTTCGTTCACAAAGGCAGCGACTGTCTGTTGTGGTGACGACCTGGAGCAGACTTTAGCTAGGCTGACGTTGAGACTCCAGGGAACCACAATGGCTAGACCAGCGAAACTCCGAAAAAAATGGAAATTATGCTGGAGCCCGCACAACTAGTGAAGGCGGCCCATAGAAATAAACAATTGAAGTTATTTCCAGATTACATCTAATAATGATTTCAGCAAATGCGGGTGACTGTCGAGCTGTGCTGGTGACGGAGAAGTGTTCTCGACCACTTAGTTCCGACTTCACTCCCGCTGCTGAGCGAAAGAGACTGCAAAGTCTTGTAAGTTATTCTGTTCACTTTTATTAAACTGTGGTCTTCAAATTGAGCAGGTGACTATTCCAAAAGAGTGAGTAAAGAGCTTTTGTTACGGAACTTAACAGTGTAATTAACTAAGAAGTTGTTTATCAGCAGTAGAATGTTGGGATAACTGGATTCCATTTCGTTGTTGTAGTCGTGTTGTTTGTTTTTTAAAGCTTTCCTGTTCCTTATAACGGAGGCAGACACAAGAATGATTGTGGATTTTTTCATCAGGAATTCTACAATTAGGATATAACCGCTTTTTATTTACTGCCTATCCTTTTTTTCATGCTAGGATATGTTGTGAAATACAACTACAGTGTTGCGGAGATTTATGAAAAATTCTAGATCGCAGGTGTCTGCGCCCGGGATCGAACCTCGCTGTTACCCTTTCCGGGAGCAATCCCCTCTACAATTAGACTTTGTATTATTTATCACCGCCTTACATTGTTACGTTGCTCTACAACAATTTAAAACCAATTTCTTTTCAAACACTTTATCATGTAAGACTTTTTTCCTTCACTTAATTTACTGTAAGATCGAGTGCTTGGATGATATTTCCATGCAATTAAAATCGTGTCGTTTCGTGATCTTCCATCATTTGAAAGAAATCTGAAAAATGGAAACGATCGTTGAGGGAGTGCCACTAGAACTGAATGAACAACAGTAAGATGGTCGTTATGAAATGTTCTCTTGTGTTCTTTTACGATACCACAGTGTGAGATTCAACGAGAAGTGGATTCCATACGATGACGTCCAGTTTAGTAATTGAACTGAATTGAAGCTCTTAAGCGTTTTTCAACTTCAATTCTTCATTAAAAGATATTTGTGATGATTCTTTGTTTTGTGCAAATGGGTCCGTCGTATAAGGTTGTCATGCTTGAGATGTCATCTGGCCTACAAAAAGTGCAATGTGTTTGTTGAGACAGCCAGTCGGAGTGGTCTACTCTTTTTGCATAAAGACCCTTGACGTTGCACAACTAACGCTGCAGAAGTTAAACAAATTGGACTAGGAAACTTTCTCACCTATAATATCTGCCAGACTTCTTCCTAAAGCACTACCACTTTTTTTTTACACCCATTTTGATAAATGTTAGGCTTTAAAATCTTCCGAAAGGAAGCCTCTGTCGATTTCAGAACTTCAAGATTCTGTGATATCGTAAGTAAAATCGTATCTTGTCGACAAAAGTATAATTGTAGCGGTTTTTAGTTCGACTAATGCACACCTATTTGAACTGGGGGGCGTGTAGCGCAGTGCTCGGAGGTGCCTTGCAATACACAAGGGTTCAGTCCCGTGCCCTACATTCACCAAGCCCTCCATCGCTTTGGGGTCGGCAAATTGGTACCAGACTTGTCTGGGAGGATAGCGGCATTGGTTCGATACGTCGCTAGGGTACCCGCGAATCATTGTAAAGGCCAGATATGCATTCAGTCACCTTTTGCTTGGCGCATCCCTCAGAGATTGATCATTGCCGAGAGCTCTATCTTTTATCCTTTTTGTTTGTACTGACCTGAAAGTTATGGTTCAAAACTGGTTGTTCATTTTGCCTAAACCTAGTGATTCATTGGAATTTGACTCTCAATATCTTTTCTTTCGTCCATTTTACGACATTTTCTGAAGTGTTCTGTATTTATCTTTGAAGATCTTTTGTTTAAAAAATGCATTTAATTAGTGGTATATAAGCCATTTTGTTCGATGACCATCAGTCATTTTTTTTGGTAACCGCGTGATTCCTCACTTGTGGAACCCTAGGATTTCTAAGGGAAAAAGAAAACTACTACTTTGCTATAAGTTATCTGAAAATAATTGAAGATGGTGAAAATGAAGCTGCATTGTTCTATACGAATACAATCTTACCCTTCTGTGCAGTCTTGGCCTCATCATTCAAGGCAAATCTTCCTGGCATAACTTTTTTTAGATGCTCATTTAAATTGAGAATGAAAATTCTATGGAACAATCTAATTTTCAAGGCATATCAGAACCCCGAGCTTATTGGTAACTGCTTCACTCGTTTGGAATATTCCCGACCGTTGACAAAGAAAGATCTGAAGACAAAGGTTCTCTACAGGTGAGTTACGATTTGCTCCACGCTTAGTTATTGCATAATGACATTTTATTACCAAATGGTCACTTCTGAAAAGTGGCATTTTATAATCTAAGGGATTGGTTCATGGATGGTTGGGCTTCAAAAACAGTCAAAGAGAGCGATCTGAGGTCTCCGTTGATCAGCGAGTCGTCAAAAAAAGGTAGACATGCCTCTATTTTTCATGGAAAGAGGATTCATGTTCCATTTTGCTTAGAGAACTTGTCAATTATCCACTATTTATTTATAAATTTTGGGCACGATGGTGTGCAAAATCTCTCTGTAGCTTCAGAAGAATGAAAAAGTAGGAAAGAATGGTTGTAGTAGATTACTTTGATTTACTTTAGACATTTAGATGAAAGAAAACAATTGGGAGCTCGGACGTATTTTATAAGATTTTCTAGAGACGCCTTTTGAACACCATTGGAGTGTCTCGAGGCTTTGGAGACCATCATTTGTTCACGATGGACGATCACCTACCTATCAAGCCTTTCCTCTCTTCCGTTCCAGAGGTAGGTTGGCACCGTACTGTTGACAAACTAAAAGGTACAAAAATTCAATTCAGTGTATTAATAGAAATAAGAGTGATTTTAATTGCATAGTTGATCCGCTTTAGCGAGTTGAAGTCAATTTTTTATTAAGAAGCTTGAAAACTGTCAGATGGCATCAAAAGCACTAAAATTGTCGTCACATTATGGAAAACTGATTGCTAGTTTGGTTGTCATTCATTTCCAGATGGGTTATTCATCGCAATGTGAATCGCGTTGTCTGTAAGAAGGCATGAGATCAAAAGCCTTTATAGAAATATGCACTGTTTCAGTCATATCTACATCAAACAGTAATCTACTGCCGCAATACAAACAACTACTTTTTCCCATTGATACAGGATCTTTCGTCGAAACTCTGGACAGCTAGGGCGTCAGAGTCCTATAAATAAGGGTTCTTCATGAGAAATTTCGTAATCGGAACTTCATCGTTCAAAAACAACATTATCAACGTTAGGAAGAGGCTTTGACAAGTAAGTGCCATCGTCTTAAAAGCACTAGGGATGAGTGGAGCATTGGTGGTGATGCCATGCATCACCAACATGATTTTGGTTCGATCCTACCTCGGGCTCATTAGGCTTCTTATCCCACCGCTGTCAGGGATTTGGTGCCAGATTTGTCTGAGAACGGCTCACTTCCTGCAGTCGAACGCTCTAGCCCGGCTATCCTGGGACGCCACGAAGAAATGCCTCGACCATCATCCAACGAGATTTATAAGGAAGGCGACAATCCTAAAGAAGCCGCTAAGCGAAAAGTTGCAAGACCTCCATGGAAAAGAGGGAACGAATCAAATACAAGAAGTGCCGAGATCAGTACAATAGACGCCAATACGAGTCGTGAAGAATAAAAAGAATTTGCCGCCTCTGTGAGTAATGTGATGCAGAAACTTGAATGAGACTTGGACGAACTTGGAAGTGAAAGCTGATGGCCAGCGGCAACTACACCATCTTCACAGATGGCATTCTCATTGTAACATCGAACACTAGCTTTCTTCGTCACGGCCAACGATTTTTCTATTTACCTTTTCAAAAACTGCAGTGAACAATCTTGTCCAATGGGACTTTATGGTGGTCGTCGGCAGTATGGGTGATTGTGCTAGTTTTTTGAAATTGTACTTTAAAAAACTTCAAAAGGGAGGTGAAATTCTAGAAAAATAGACATTCTAAAGCGACTGGGTAATTCTCTTCTATGAATTTGTTAAGTCCGAAAGTCTTCAGATATCTTGGTTGTCGGAAAGTTGTGTGGAGTATGTTTAGCAATTTAAAATTAAAACGGAAAAAAAAATCCAGAGCAAAGTCTATGTGTGGAATTTGCGCCGTATGAGGGCGTTGAACTTTATGTTAGGGTTTCAGTATGTTAAGCCAAAGTTGTTTTCCACAGAACTCATTGTGACTGCACACTTTCGCAACTAATTTCTTTAACAGTTACGTGGTAAGAACTTTGACAGGAATATAGGAATTCCGTTGTGAGCAACATTAAAAGATAATATAAAACATTCTCACATCGGTGTTTTTCTTAAATTTATAGTCTGTGAATTCAAGTCGTAGCACCCTGTTTATGATTTTCTTCCATGTGTATAGGTGTATATATATGTGTATGCGTATGTGTATGTGTATGTGTATGTGTATGTATTCGTGACGTATGGAGGTTTGGAGGAGAAGGTATAGTCTTATTTTATTTTTTTCTTTTTTTTTTTTGTTTACCATGTGGAGCTCCCTATAAGAGAGAGAAAGAGAGAGAGAGAGAGTGGAGGGAGATAGAGAGAGATTGGTTCAGAGCCAATAATAAGATCTTCCAGGTTCAAGTTTACGATTTACGCAAGCTGGACGTTCTCACGGATAAAGACGTCCTTATCATAGCATCGGATGGTCTATGGGACGTTTTGAGTAACGAAGATGCTGGTCTTATCGTTCGCTCATCATTATCGGCAACTGAACAGAACGAACAATCAAGGCATGAGGCACTCCATCATTTATTGTCACTGTGATTATTTGTCCTTTATTGCAATCGTTTCATTGGGAAGGTGGGGGGGGAGGGTAGTGCAGTGGTTAGATGTTTTGACTCGATCCCGCGCTTAGAGGAAATCAAGCTTCCCATCCTTCTAGAGTCGACTAGTTGGTACTAGACTTGTTTGGGGGTAATAGCACCACTGATGTGATACGTTCAGAGACCTCCGCAAGTCATTTTATAGGCCAGGGATGCATTCACTCACCTTTAGGTGATTAAAGAAGTCGGATGGATGGTATATTTTCAAGGATCTATCAATGCCGAGCGCGTTATCACTAGGATAAAAACATGTTAAGATACAGCACGGATACAAAGATCTAAACAATTACATCTTTTCAGGTACAGCATGGCTGCCCAGGAACTGGCTAGTGCTGCGAGAGGTTATCAAAGTGGGAATAATGGTCACCGATGGATGATGAGCAGTGGAGGTAGCGCTTCTACGGACGATATAACGGTGAGTTATTAGGTATCTCTGCTTTGATTCTATGCTTCTTTTTGGCAAAATGACACCCTTTCATATTTAAAGACTTCTACTGGCCACCTGGATCTGTTCCTTTCTTTTCTAGATCTTCATCATCTTTCCTCCAAAGCTCATAGTTTCTATACAGGATCCCAAAGATTTTTTTTCTAATTATTTCGAAGTGACTACTAGGTGGTTGTAAAAAATGTTGACAATTTTGAAATGCTGTAACTCGACTCAAATACAGGTTTGTTAACAGTCATGATAGCAAGTCATGTATGAGAGGATCCGTGTGCTTTTAAAGATACCTTGAGAAAATTCGTGCTTTCCTTGGTTCGTTTCCATCCCATAAACTAACCAAGGTCCCCATCGTTTTTGGAATCAGCGGTGTAGTACTAGATTGGTTTGCGAGATAAAAACACATGATACATTGGTAAGGCACTGACAGTCTGATGTCTTATGAAGTGGAAGGCAGGGCGCATCCTTAGAGTGTTGATAAACGCCGAACGGATTTTATCTTTTTATAGAACTATTACGAACAGTGGACCATACAAACTATGTATGACGCTTTTTTCATTACGGTTGATTATTTGGCCACACGTAGTTTTTTTATCTACACTTTTTATTTTTACTCAACACATTACTGGATTTTGCCAAGGACATAGAGAAAAGCTACATTTTCGGCTTGATGTTTAGCAGGAAACTGTTCTTTGGTTAACCTTTCGATGAGAAACTATTGCTGGTCAAGAGGCTCTACCAGCTCCGTTTTTGAGAGTACAACGGATGAGGAGGATACCGAGATGTCTCTACCAGACAAAAACACGGACGAATTCTGCTACGACTCACAGCGGACCGTTATATCGCTTGTCACTCTCGGTACATACGGCGAAAAAATGGGATGTCGTCTCACATAATAGCCACACAAAATTGGGAGCCTTCAGGAGTTTTCTAATGGATAGAGTGAACTACTGAAAGCGACCGATTTTTCGAAGACGTTTGAAGCATTGCTTTGGTTGCTCAAGGTTTTCCAAATAGTTATCCAAATACATAAAAGAGAAGCACTCAGTCGGTGAATGATCGCACGAATACGCTGGATGAGACGGAGTTCCGTAGCCGGATACGTTTAGATTCTGTGGTTGTGTACTGTTATGCAGGAGGAGTGGTCTTTGTTGATTGAATCTGGATATGCAGTCTTTGGGAGCGTATGGCGCAGTGGTCGGCGGGAGGCGCTCTGCAACACACACGTGGAATCGATCCCCCGCGCCCATGGCCCGCCCACCAAGCCTTCCATCCCTCCGGGGTCGGCAAATTGGTACCAGACTTGTCTGGGAGGATAGCAGCACTGGCTCGATACATCGGTAGGCCACCGCGAGTCATTGTAAAGGCCAGATATGCATTCACCTCCAACGATACTTGATGAAGTCGAATGCATGGTGCATCCCTCACGATCAACGCCGCGAGCTTTATCCTTTTATTTTATGCAGTCTTTGAAGTGTTTCTTCAAATTCATGATATCTTTTCTGGTGTTATCGGCTTCCCAAGAACCAAGACGCTTTATTACATGATTCCACATGCCGAGAACGAATTACTATCAATTAATTCGCGGCCACATGTCATATATTGATAAATGGGCAAAAAAAATTTTAATTACCTACTAGAAGAAGTATCTTAACTCATGATGGACTCTGTTAACTGGAAAACCAATAAAATCCACAGATATTAGCCACACAGGATACAATTATATTTTACCATCATGGTATTGTAGCTGCTAGTGGAAAATAGGCCTTCGAGTCAGTACTCGGCACCGAATATTCACTAGCTTTTAGCAGAATGCTCGACTTCGTGAGAAGACGCCACGCGGGACCTTTTTCGTAGTTGTCACAGAGCAATATCTCAAACTTGGGTAATTAAACCTTTAATACACAAATACAACATTAATAACATAATAGTAACGATGGAGAAGTAATGTTAGAGGATTGACGTGAGTTAAAGCTATGAGGTGCTAAGGCTAGTAGTGAAGTGAGGCTAACAACGAGATAATGGCATTCGAATATTACTATGCCATTAATAAGTAATTAACACAATTACATTAACAGTAATAATGAATAATTACCAAGAAGTAACCGTTGGTTAGCCGTGAGCGATGCCGCGTCGCGTCTATCCGCGGCCGGCGCGGCGGCTGAGGTAGACAGTATGCTGAGGGCGGAGGAAGGAGACTGTATGCTGAGGCGGAGAGGGATAAAGACGGGCGGTATTTCCGGCGAGCTAAGATTTCAACATTATAGCGATGAGGTGCATTTTAGTGGATCAATGAGGACAGTAAGTGATGAGTCATCTACGGAACACAGTCAGGCGGCTGGTCGTGGATAACGCTATGTAAGCAACGTGAAGTTTGAGCATCGATGGGTGCCACCATTGCCCTAAGAGTCAAGGGCCACTATGATAATGGCTGGGAAACTGATAAGCCTATAGCAGCTTAACAGAATACACAGCATAAGTTGGCCGCTCAGCGGCCTTGTACGCATGGCGTACCGTGTGGGAGGAATGGTACATGCCACCGATGGCGTTGCAGACAGAACGCATTTTAGTATAGCCGCCGCTACTGACAACGCACCGCAGATCAATTGGTAAACAATGAACAGTGACACTAGGATGAGGATCAGGATGATGATGACGATACAACGAGCTGGTGGGAAACGTGACGTAGTGACGATGATGCGAAGTTAACGTACAATTCACAACTGTCATTCAATAATGATATGATGAGTCCAATGTACAGTAATGACTATGTGCAGTATGACTTAACAACTGCGATAATCTACATTGGTGACACACGAGATCAATACGGTACGGATCTAGACGGCGAACGAGCCCTGATAGGCGCGAACCAGGATAACAATTCACGAAGCTATTTATATGCTTCCGGAGAAGGCGGTATTTGGCATAGGTCCAGCATCATTACCGAAAACATCCGTCGGCTACCTCTCCATATCCTCTCAAAATCCTATGGTCAGCTGGCAGACGACAGCTCTCGCCAGCATCCTCATTCTCATCTTGATATTGTACGCACGATAACTTTTTGGACAGTAATAACAAACAACAAGTTCGGATTCTAAGAATAGGTTTGCATAACAATACTGTTTACAGCGGTTCAGATTCTAGTTTACAGCGATCAAAGTTCCTTAGGATGGGACCAAGATGTTTACGTTCTACGACATTTGCTAGGTAACTTGAGAAAAACGGATATGACACTTATTTCCGAAACATACAGTCATACAAAGATAGAAATAGATATAGAAGAAAAATAGAAACTATTCTGGGAATAGCTGCTATACATGGAACACCACAATGTTGTGCTAGACGAAATCCCACTCATTCAGTCACGTGGTCACTTGATATGTGAGCTATAATGACTAGCTCAACAGAATATAGTTATCAAGTCAGCTATTGGAATTTGATAATCGCTAGTTTGGAATATAATACTCGACTTCGTACGACTTCCCTATGCTAGACTTTTTGTTGTTGCCACATAGCAAAACTACAAACTTGGTTGATTGAACTTCCTGCAACAATAATAGTACAATAATAGCGGTATGCAATACCAAAACAGTACGAGTGACAAGACGTTAACACGATAAATAAGCGAGGGTTAGATGATGAGTGAGAGATCACCCTTGAGACATGAGAGCAGCTTTGCCATAGGCTGGAGAGTAATATTATGTACTAGTGTCAACTCGGATACACATGTAACGGTACAAGAGGCTTGATATTATAGAAAGCACGTGTGTGTTTGCAATATTCTTAACTTATAACGGTACGATGAAATTAATATATTAGGAGGAACGTGTAAGGTTACAATAACAGTGTAGTGGGGTTGTCTTATTAGAAGGCAAATGTGAGGTTGTATCAGACTAACATAGAGTAACAGTGCGATGAACTTAATGTAAGTGTAAACAGCGTAACTATTAATGTGGTCACTAGGAAGGATTTTCTAGTGAGAAACGAGTTGTACTAACAATGAAAAAGAGGAATCTGTGGAGTGACAACGTTTTAAGTAGGATAAATGACCCATCACGCAAATACATCAACGTATATCGAAGGATTCATCCGCCTTGGAACGGTCGGTAGATGATTTGTTGCTTCAATAATGACCTTTTACGGTGCTTATAGAGAGCACAAGTGTTTGAGAAAGTTGCTAGATTACCAACGCCTAGCGGTTAGATGAGGATCGATAATAATTTTACGTCAGTGTATCAGTGATGCAGGAGAGCGAGATTTACTTAACATTGTTCTAGCCTATGCAAGTCAGAGAGCTGAGGAGATAAGATCAGACGGAATAACAAACTGATTTAGGACGGTGCTGGGTATCTCTACGCCTCATCTGAAGGAAAATGGTACTGCTTTGGGGTATGCAAGCGCAAGGATACAAGGATGTGCAGTTTCACAGGAAGCTATTTTACGGCAGATGTGGAAAAAGTACACACGGGTGGCAACTACTCATCCAGTGTGCGAACTATCGGACAGAGATGAACAGTTCCTGCGAAGACATTATAGAGACCTTTCCCGCCAGCTGTAAAACAACTAGATGAGATGAGACGTTGTAAAGGGCGTTTACATGAAAGCGATGCAATCCCTTATAGAGGAAGTTTATGTGCTTATGACTATAATTAGAAAGTTGGTTTCTTACTGAGAAGGAGTAGATAACATTTGTTATTTTATGGCAAATGTTGTCTGTATCCTCCTAATGGTTTACCGCCTCATCGTGGCTGGGAGGTATTCCTGGGTGCCGCGCTGCGATGTACAACGGGGTGATTCATCCCCCCTAGCAGAGCCTCCTAAGCTGAGGATTCCGGCATTTCCATAATGAACCCCTGATAAGAGTAAACCAATAATAGGATCCACCACCGTCCTGATATCAAAGTCGCATGGTCACAAATTTCCCTCTGATCTACAAGGGCGGCGACTGCCTGGGGCAAACTTTAGCTAGGCAGACCTCGAGACTCCAAGCAACCACAATGGCTAAGCCAATAAGACTCCGAAGAAATGGAAATGTTGCTGGGGCTCGCACAACCAGCGGTGATGGGTCATCCAAGTTGGCTACATGAACCTCGAAAGGAAAATAACGAGAAGTAGCCGACTTTTGCACACGAAAAGCGTCTCATCTCTATGGGGACACCAAGTTTATATATTGTTGGCGAAGATATGTAAAATCTAAAAATTTTTTATTTTAAGCAATGAGGTTCACTATGAGCTCAGCGAGCTTGACATCACATTGATAGCCACCAGTCACTCTTGTCTTTCGTTCAATTCTACTGATTTATGAGGTATTGACTCACCTGTGTCTTTAATTGATTATTCTCCTTCTTACTTCGGAACTTCTGATCCTTCTTCTCAGTACAGTCCCCTTGTCAACAGCGGATTCGCCAACGGTGACAATTCGTTCATTCTGCTCACGTAAGAGGCAGGCTTCTGCCAGTATCTTTGGAAGGAGGTGAATATAGTCAAAAACTTGAGCACAGATCGAACTACTTTCCTTAAGCTTCACTATATCCCCCAATGCTATCGTAAGCTTGTCAAGCTAGGTGCTGCATCATCTTCACTGTTCGGCTCAGATACAAAAAAGGTAAGACATTCAGAGATGTTCGCTCTGTCGAATAAAATTAGGCATCAGAAATGAAATTATTCCTCATCGGCATTCTTTTCTGGAGATTCAACCACAGATCAGTTCAGAGTTTCTCCACATGTGTTGTCAAAATCGGTCAGCATCTGTTTTGCCTGCTTTATGTCTAATGTTATAGGAGAAAGTGTACTTCTAACTTGTTGGCAAAGTGATTATTGTTCATCATACTAATTTTTAAATTTAAATGTCCGGGCTTCACGTATTGTGAGAATCTAGTACTGCTTTCATTCGGTTAGTTGTCTCCCATCTGTCATCCACGTCTTTGAATTTTTGCGTGTGGATTCGGCTGCCACTTAAGAGCTTTGTCTCTTCTTCATGTTTTCACAATAAGTCCCTTTTGTGGACCAGACACAACTTTTTCTCAAACAAATCTATTATCACTACTTAACACGGAAGGATGGGAGGCTTTGTTGGGTAAGCGCGAGGGTCGAACTGGTGACCATTCGTGTATGTATTGTACTATATCTCTAAACAGTGCACTTCCTGTGTTACTTACTTTGGTTAAACAAAGGCCAGATTATTTTTGGTCACATATGCTTTTTTCGCACATAGAACTCTGCGTAGCAGAGCGAATGTGTTCATGAGTGCTTCGGAAGGAGTACTTCACTGATAGGGAAGAGCACTTGAAGCAATGTTCTAGCGCGAATCGTTTCAGGTTTTCGTTGTTCCTCTGAAGTATTGCGTTGCTCCACCTCCTGACGATGACGAGGACGATGAGATGATAAGCCTGTGTGTAGAAGACTGAAGACACCAATCGCGCATCATTGCACCATATTGGTGCTCCCGATGTTTCATCTACAGTGGATTTCTAATCAGTTCGAATGGCAAGTTCTGGAAACCATTCAAATGTAAGTTGTCGATGTGATCGAATAGTCGAGTACCTGGTATTATTAAGAAAATGGTTAGATGACTAAATGTATAGCTGATCTATCATATTGGAATAACGATCATTCTTTTACGATCCTACAGCTGCTGGCTGTTTTACTGTGATACTCCTTTACACTTCGTAAATTCGTATTTTCATTATTTCGGTACAACTTAGTAAATTATGAATTAGGCTCAATATAATCACAAAGTGTATGCACAACCAAACTGAATACCCTGGAATCATGGGACATGGATGAAACAACATATCAATTTAGGCTTGGAAACGATTCAAGCAGTACACCGGGAGAATAGTACAAGCATATTCATACAATAATTTAAACTTAGTCATTTGGTAAGATCCAACAACTTCGTACTATACAGGGTACATTTACACGTTTTACAGTAAGTGAAATCACCTGGTCCTTAATCCGTGTTACTCATTCCAATTCATTAGGCTCATTTCGTTGCCTTTCATCTAGCAGTTCCTTGTTCAGTATCTTTAAAAAGCTACATTTTACACTTTGACACAATAAAGACAGTATAATGACCAAGCAGTAGTATAGCTGACAGGTACAACAAATCGGTGTTGTCTACAAGAATTCACGATTGATTCTTGCTACAGTTAAGCAAGATCTATTTTGGAGGTGTCAGATATGCAGGATTCGAATAGTCTAAAAAGCGTCACGAAATGCAAACCGAATCCTAATATTAGAACTCTTGCTGAGTTAATAACCCCCCAACTGTTTACCGCTTTATCGTGGCTAGGAGGTGTTCGTGGGTGCCGGGCGGCTGCTAAGCACAGCGGGGATTCATCCTCCCGGCAGGGTCTCCCAACCCGGAAAGGAGTCCTGCTTTTCCATCAGGAAGGCTAGCTAAAAGTAAACCAATACCAGGATCGACCACAGTCCTGGTATCAAACTAGTCGCATGGCGGCAAATATCTCTCTCGTCCATAAGGACTGCGACTGTTCGTCGTGGTGACGACCTCGGGCAGACTTTGGCCAGGCTGACTTCAGGACTCCAGGGAAACACAGTGGCTAACCAGCAAAACTCCGAAAAATGGAGATTGTGCTGGGGCCCACACAATTAGTGAGGACGGGCCATCCAAGTATCTAAAGTGTATTGCGTTAATTTACCTGCCAAGTCCATTTTTGGTACGGAGATTCAGTGTCGCATTGCTGCATGTAGAGAAAGCCTGAACTGTCAGGAGCTGCTGTCAGACACAAAGATGACACTGGGTGGAAGATCATTTCATCATCGATCCAGTACTTGAAAAGTTGGTTTCCCTTCATGCTGTGACAGTCAAATAGAACAACTGGCGCTTTATCAACTGAAGTCGAACAATCGAAGCAAACGGAACGTCCCTCTGGTCTAATGTCGTGCCACCGTGTTAGACGAAGATTTTGTTCTCCCATTTCTTTCGGATCATCGCTAACACATTTGCTCAATCCAAATCGTTGATTCACTTGCTTGTACCTCGTGTCAACACACATTTTCGTTCCCTTATTTCGGAGCTCACCTAGAACAAAATTCATTCAACCGGAACCACACTGCTAAAAAAAACCTCGAAAGAAGAGTTGGTTAGTCCAGTTGCCGAATAGAAAGTCAAAATAGTTCTTTAGCTTTCAAGACGACGCTGGTTTTTCGACAACCCACGACAATTTCTCGATAAATGAAGTATTTAGGAGTTCAGAACTTTACAGATTCATATCAGAGAGTTTGCTCTATTGTAATAATCGTAGATATGACTTTTGTACAGTGCCCCCTTCAAATTTAAATACGTTTAGATATCAAGATTTTCAAAAATTCGAAAATGAAGTTTAAAAGTTCTGGAAATTCCACCGAAGGACCGGCACGTGCAAATACGAAAAACACTAGGGAACACCGTCGCGTCCTCCTAGACGAAATCCCGTTTGTTCATTCGCTTTCATATCCAAAGTATGAGCCTTGAAACAAAAAAAAATGCAAGAGATATGTCGAGGATTTCAGAAAATCAAAATTCCATAGTGCTAAAGCAAGAGAACTTCCAACCTTTAGAAAAAAGATTTCCAGATTCTAACAGTTCTCATTGCAATTGGTGAAATTCACTGTAAGGTGGGATATGTTGATTTGAGGTGGAATAGAATTATTTTCGCATAGTAGGACTCCTACAGAGGTGACGTCGTCGTGCGAGATTTAATAAGGCGAAACCGTTCATGAAATGTTGCGCATGTGTGCTTAGCCAGTGTGGAAAGTTTTACCGCTTGCAGACGGCTTTGGCTCCACTGCTGGATAGTAAAGATCTTGATCGAAAGCCACTTCTTTCATGAACCAATCAAATGATTTACACTTCAGACGCTCTCGTATAGCCTTCTGTTTCGATATGTCGCCTGAAGATAATGAGAAATAATCTGTGAAAACAACAGCACAACAGAAACAATGAGTAAAAAATGTTGTGTTATATCTGTAAAATAAACTATCTACGACCAGTGATCTAAGGACTGGTCGACTACAGAGAGATGGAAGCTGGTTTGGCACAGGAATGCGATTCAAACCGCCTTTTTTGACGTTGAGCGCTCAAATTACATTAAAGGTCTCCATGAAGAACATACCAGTGTTAGTTGCCTCCAGCGCAGGTCGATGTTTGTAAAGATGGTGTTTGTACTCATCCATCCAAACCTAATGTAGTGTTATTTTGGCTTCGTACCTCAAAATGCCCACGGAAAGGAAGAGGACTGAAGAAACGAAAACGAGCGCCATACCTCAGCTACTCTTTTATAGTTCCGGCTAACGAAATCACCCATTCCTGCGTTCTTGAATGGCGCATATTTGCAGCGATAAATATGCGCTACGCGAGAACAAGGCGCATCAACCATTCGACCATGGCACTGCCAAACCTAAGAACCAAAAGCTTATACTTAACAAGTGTGCACGAAGTGAGGTGGCAGAGAGAGAAAACTCACCTTAAAACTTAGTTCGTACTGCTCACCGCCCCAAATATCGAGCCCTTCATCATATCCTCCGAGTTCCCAAAACCATTTGGACGAGATTGCAAAATATCCACCAGCCATTACAGGATTTGGGAACGGCTTCGTAGGATTTGCCCGGTCCTTTTTCGTGAGAGGTAGTCGCTTGTAGTTAAAAGTCCAGTCAAACGAACCTAAAACTATGCTTTTAGAAATGTGGAGAGTATATGCATTAATTAGTTACAAAATCAATCACTATATTGTTAAGAGGGTGACGAACAAGTTTAACAGATACTCGTCGGTCAGGTTTGAAACAAACAAGGTTGTCATGAAAACACTTTTAGTTTTGTTTCTTCAAATTTTGACATCTTGTTTTAAGCGATTCGAAAACAAGATATAAATCCGATACTTTTTCACTGGCTTTTCTCCAAGTTAGAACGAGTGCGGACAAAGTGTTCGAGTTCACCTATTTCTTATCATTATTTAAATGGCTCTAATTTACAAACTTACTTGAACACTTGCAGGGTCCGTCTTCACTGGCTGTGCTGGCCCAGCTTAATTTCCATTTTTTCAGACTTTTGGTGGTTTACCCACTGTGGTTCCCTGGAGTCTCGAGGTCAGCCTAGCCAAAGTCTCCTCTGGGTCGTCACCACCACAGGCAGTCCCCGCCCTAGTGGATCAGAGGGGGAGATTTGCCACCATGCGGCTAGTTTGATACCAGGACGATGGTGGAGCCTGTTATTGGCTTTCCCTTAGCTGGATTCACTGATGGAATCGCCGGATTGCTTTTCGGCCTGGGAGACCTTGCTGAGGAATGAATCCCACTGCTGTACATCGCAGTCGGACACACAGGAATACCTCCCAGCCACTATGAGGCGGTAAACCGTTGGTAGGAGCTTTGATTTTATACGAGCTAGTAGCAGAAACATTAATGTAGAAATAAAGAATAAAACTTAAGTTTTGAAAAGGTGTATAGCATGAACCTCCCAACGGTTTACCCCTCATCGTGGCTGGGAGGTGTTCCTGGGTGTCGAGGTACGATGTACAACGGGGATTCGTCCCGCCGGCAGGGTCTTCCAAGCCGAGAAGGAGTCCGGCGTTTCCATCAGGAAGCCTAGCTAAAAGTAAACCAATACCAGGATATACCACCGTCCTGGTATCAAAGTCGCATGGTGACAAATCTCCCGCCGATCCACAAAGGCTGCAACTGCCTATGGTGGTGAAGATCTGGGGCAGACTTTCGCCAGGCTGACCTCGGGATTCCAGGTAATTCAAATGGCTTAACCAGCAAATCTTCGAAAAGTGGAGATAATGCTGGGGCCCGCACAACCGGGGCCTTTCTAGTATCAAGTAAGTAAAGCATAAAATGAACGTAAACTGCAGCCGCATTTAACACTTAAAGACCAATGTGGGTGGGATTCTACTTATACATGAAGGGGAAATTGACCAGCGTGGGCTGACGTCATTCCATGGTTTTGCGGCCGTTTATTTTGCCGTATTATGGTTATTTATTACAGTTTTTGTACTCAACCGATAGCTTATCCAGTGCAGATTTTTATTCTGGCGTTGAACCTGAAAAGCTGTTCTGGAGAAGTTATTGCCTTCCTGATAAATTTCACAATAGCTAAAGGTTCGATGGTCCGGCATTTTTCAGAGCCTGGAAGGGCCAAAGCGCAATCTGTTCGGGAAAACACTTTTATAATCTCAACAGAAGGAACTCAGTACTTCGCTATCGATCGCATGAGAAACATCTTGTTCAGACATTTGTTGAAAAAAAAAGGATGTGGTCAACTCACACCGGTTAATCTGCCCTTATATACTTAAATGGAAATCCATTCACGTTGAACTCTAAGTGTTAAATCAAATTGCACTCTGATGTAGAGCTTGTTGTCAAGGTTGTCAACAGTATGTTAAAAGTGAAAGTTGTGAGAAAACAGACTAGAAATAATAAGTGGAAATAAAATACACCATGAGGAAAAGAACTACGTCTAACCATCTTAGGGACCAACAATTTTGGTGATGCTGTGTACAGAACTCACTAAACCAAACTTATAGAAGTTTCCTCAATGATTTACCATTTTCCCATAGCGAAAAGTGACTTTAATTATTGCACTTCACTGTTTAAAGACAGCACAATTCGACAACAATCTCTGTGGTGGGTACAGTCTTCAGCAACAACAATCTCTTCCCAACAAATAGTTTTAATGCTAACTATCGGACGTAGAGAATAGTTCTTCGGCCTAGCACAACGGTCTGTGCTAGATAAGACATTGATTTTTTATTAGGCCATTTTATTTTACAAGACCTGATATCATATGTTGTGATCTGAACATTTCTTGCATTCGGTTCGATTCCTGCCATACACATTCCATGAAGTTCTTCGAATTTTGCTTGGTGGTTGGATTACTGCTTGAGGAATTCCCTTTAGTCAATGCTAGAGCGTCCTCGAATCTTCATGACAAATTGGCACCACCTTCTGTGGACTTGAAGGAGCTAGCTAGTTCCAGACCAGTGCAGTAGCAATTCCTTGACTTCGGAGAGACTGGAAGTTCAGTGGGCATAGAGGATGGGTTCGAACTAACGCCTTGCTCTAAAGAACGGCACAACTACCACTATACTACCTAAGAAATCATTCACATATAAGAAGTAAATAAAAAGGATAAAGCTCTCGGCGTTGACCAATCCCTGAGGAATGCGCCATGCATTCGACTTCATTAAGTATCGTTGGAGGTAATTGAATGCATATTTGGCCATTAAAATGACTCGCGGTGGCCGATCGATGTATCGAGCCAGTGCTGCTCTCCTTCCAGACAAGTCTGGTACCAATCTGCCGACCCTGGAGGCATGGAAGGCTTGTTGGACCATGGGCGCGAGGGATCGATTCCACGTGTATGTCGCAGTGGCGCCTCCAACCACTTATAATAATTAGAACGAAAAACTTCTTGCACCAATATGAACGACTTCAAAGAAAACGACTTATTATAAACATACGTAGATCTATTTGCCTGACCAATTTTAAGGGTAAATTCACGTACGCTGGACTTCAAAAATTATAAATGCTTGTTACGAACTGAGATACGCTACTTTAAAGATTGAAGATCAACTAATTATGGCCATTTATAAATCATATAAGAACCACGTTGTCGAAAATGAGGTCAAGAAGACTGTGACCTGAAATAAGCGCTAGATGGAAGACTTAATTACTAAGTCTAGGAACTAAATTATCTCGCTTATGCCCACTCTATATGGTACATGTTTTCGTAAATGAGCTTATCCAATAATTTGGACCAGAATCTATGTTTAGATAAAGAAAAAAAGGGAGAGGAAGTGGAAAGCCATGGGAGTGTTTATGGCTTTGCGAAGTAGAAAGTTGGGAAGAAATAGCAATTTTACTGAAACAGAACCACAGCGATGCTCAGATATCTGCAAAATTTGGACCATGGAGCAGATTCGAACCCACGATTATTCTTTCCGTGGTCTCACTCATTGCCCGGTGCACCACCAAGGCCATTGCTTTGCCTTCCTCTCGGTAGGTTTTTTTCACCCTAACGCTGCTATAAGCAATTACTCGTCAACAGGAATGATCCGTGGAGCACAAATCGGCAATGAACCCGAATAAGCTGAGGCTGTTGTTAAAATCACAATGTTTGACTTTTTATTTACTGCCTATATAGCTAGTTATTATTGATTTTATTTGCTGCCAATTACTGCCTATTATCTAAGTATGATTTCGACTACAGCCTCAGCTTAACTGGGATTCACTGCCGATTTGTGCTCCACAGGTCATTCTCACTGACGGGTGAATGCTCGTGGCACCGTTAGGTAGAAAGCTGGTTGAGAGAAAGGCAAAGCAAGGATCTTGGTGGTGCATCGGATAACAGGTTAGCTCCCTGAAAGGGTAATCGAGGGTTCGAAGCTGGCCTGGGAGTCGAGTTTTGCAAATATTTCATCATCATTTTGGTTGTACCACACATACCCAGGCAGTAACTAAACAGTAGGGAGTGACTAAAAAGTTGAACATTACAGCAATATACTTCTTTCTTGGTTCTATTTTAACATCTGTCAACTGCTACGGATTTCTATTTAGCACATACTCCGAAAATTTACCTCTTGCACCTTCATCCTGTGGCCGAATCTCATATGTTTCGCAATCAATAATGTCGACGAAAGGACAAACGACCGTTCTGATAATAAATATGATCAAACATCGTATCCCAATACACAAACCCTATTCAACTGTTTTGTTTGAGCTGAAAACGAGACACGCCATGACTATTGTATGAACCGCGGAAATGCATCGAATTCCGCTGAACAATAAAATTTAATAGGCGGGAGAAACAAAGTCACTCGAACCAACTAAAATCATAACCTGTAATCCGTGACTATAGGATCGAGTAATGGAGGTAGCCAATTATAATTAGCTTCTGAATGAGCATCCAGAAATACCAAAACATCTCCAGTCGCTTTTTCGGCACCGAGTTGGCGGGCTCGTATAAGGCCTTCTCGTTTCCTTAATGTCTCAGTTTACAGAATTACCAATTCACGTTCTTATCCTTCAACTACAGAAACTCACTTCGTTCTAAGAACTTTAACAATACTGTTAAGATTCTGACGTTCGATAAAGTCTTCAAGAGGCTTCTTCAGAAATGGTTTTTCACTGAAGTCATCCACTAATATGATTTCCTTCAACAACTCCTTCGGGGATCGGTTAATGATCGAGTACACAGAGCGCAAGAGAGTAGAGTTATGTTCTTCATGGAAAGGAAATATAACAGAAACGGTAGGTAGCTCGGAATTGTATTCCATGCTCTTACATCCCGGATTACGGACGTCTTTTATTGATCGATTCAGTGGAATCATATCCGAAATGTAGGCATTGTACCCATTTGCACGATACAATGCCAACTAGAAGCAAACAGAATCAAAATCCAAAGGAAATCCACAACCGAATAGTGGAAACAGCTTCCAATACCACAATCGTACCGCTTCCTGTTGAATTTGAGTATCATTCGGAACGGAAACTGGCTTTCCCTGCTCACCTGGGCCAACCCGTTCCTGATCAGCTTCGTATGCGTCCCGATCCTCCCAGTTTATCTTAGGTTTTGCTCTAAATTTCAGGAATGGATCTTCAGGAACCAGATCGTTTTTCGCCACAGCACCGCCATCTTTACCATCACTGATTACTCTACCTAACCGACCAACCCGTCGGTATTCCATATTTTGCACTACGGGTCCAAAAACAGATATCATTACGTAGAAACACCCGACTATAAGGACATATTTCAGTACCGTGAAGTACCTTCGACTAACATATCGACAGATATTTCGCATGCCTGAAACGGAAGACCATTGTGACAACTGACATGTAGATGACGCTATGAAGAGAAACGCATACTCCGGTAGAACTATAAACGCAGGTACTTGGTCAATAACAATGTGCAGAAGAAGGGAAGCAGTGCAATTCACGCACTGCCACAGGTGGAGACCCACACGGAGAGACTCACCCACGTCAGGAGATAAGCGTTCCCAGACAGCACAATGAAGCAATGTGGACGGTGCCAGGATAACGTCATCATACGCGTATAACAATGGCGATGCACCTTTGCCGGTAGTATATAACATCACAATAACGAATGTCAACCATTAGTCCCACTCTACTACATAGGTGAGCGACCAATACGATCACATCTGTGTCGTTCCCAAGACGGAAACCACCAAATTTCTGGTTAAACTAAACAAAGGCAACTGCAGCAAAGATTCAGCGACGAATTGTGGACCGCTTACTTCTCACTGATGACGGTAAGAACCCACCCCCCTCCCCCCAGCAAAATTCCCACTTTTTTTAGAGCTTTGCTGATTTAGCAATTGTGGTTCCTTGGAGTCCCGAGGTCAGCCTAGCCAAAGTATAGCCAGGTCGTCACCACCACACGCAGTTGCTGCCATAGTGGATCAGAGGGAGATTTGCCACCATGCGACTAGTTTGGTACCAGGACGGTGGTGATTCCTGGCATTGATTTACACTTAGCTGGGTCTCATCGTAGAAACGCCTGACTCCTCAGCAAGGGAGACCGTACTGCGGGATGAATCCTCCACTGTACATCGCAGCTCGACACCTAAGAACACCTAGCCAAGATAAGGCGGCAAACCGTTGGGACGGCAGAAATTTCTACATATTCAATTTTAATTCCTACAGAAAACAAAAAAGGACCATAACTGAAAAAACTACGGGATTGTCACACATGCGTTCCTCAGGTAACTTCGTAAGAAAGCAGAAAGGATAAACAGTATTTTATTAGCAGGTAACACTCCGACTGTCAAAACAGCAATTTGCAACAAAAATGAACAACAAGACGGTTTAGGCTTTGTATCCACGAGAAGCACGTCTTCCACGCGCACGTTCGAACTTGCGTCCCTTTGAGCGGACGTAGGGCTTTGTGTGACTATGCGGGACTCCTGGAGCCGGACCGAAGTGCTTTTGCGCCTCACGAGCTTTACGAGGGCCCTGTAAGGAAAAACAATGGGAAACGAAAACTTGTACGTATTATATCATAAAAAGTACGAGATGGACAGTTTTCGGAACACACCCCTTTGGAAAGTGAAAACACTTCTAAGCTACTGTTAGTCTGCATCACTCTATCAGTGTCGAGATAACAACAAGATGTTGAGATATCTGCAAAACTCAGACCCTAGGCTGGCTTTTATCCCGGAATTACCGTTTCCACGGTCTCACATGCTCCCCACTGCACTATGGAGACCCTTCCTTTGTCATTTTACCAGCCAGTTTTTTACCCCAACGATTCCATCAGCAATCACCTGTTAACAGAAATGATCTGGGGAGACCTTCAGTCGTGCAGTGAGTAGCGTGTAAGCTCTCAGAAAGGGCAATTGCGAATTCGAAGCTGGCTGGGGTCCGAGTTTGACAAATATCTCAACATCACTATGGTTGTAGTTCACATAAAACGCTGCCGCGAAAAAAAATATGTAGTAAATAAAAAGTTAAATACGGTGTCCAAATAATTTTATTCTCGAGGATTTGTCACAATGTCCAATAGCCTATTTCTCAAATACGATGCGATTTTTAGCTCAGAAATAAAAGCTAAAGCCATTTTTGATCGTTGAAAAAATAAACCACTAGTCTTGGTGCATCAGAATCAGGGAAAAATAGTTAGATTTCCATGACATATGCCTATGTCATACGAAATGCACTGATCATAATGTGGAAAACAATAGCCCTATAGAAAGTTAGTACAAAAGTGGATTAACTGCTATGAATAATAATGAAACCACACACCAGTAAGCAAGAAGTTCCCCTTATTTGGATAAATTCACAAAAGGATATAACTTACTTGAAGAAGAAGAGTATTTTCTCCTCTGGGAGCCCGTAACGCAAGTTGATCGAGGGTGATCACCTCACCTCCAGCCTTCAGTATACGGGCGCGGGCAGAACGTGTGACTTTAAGAGCGGCAAGCTGTAAAGCATACATGTATTGGCAAGCTGTAAAGCATACATGTATGTGAAGAATGGTCAGCATGAAAAAGATAGTACATTTGACGACAAAATTAAATTACACGGCGAACTAACTCCACAAATGCCTTTTGAAACACCTTCGCCACAACTGAAATAACAATGCGACCCATCGGTCACCTTAATTCGCCAGTTGAGGATGTTACTTCGCAATGCATGCCACATGTTTTATAATACGAACCATTTATTTCTTTTCATCAATACCTTCCTGAGTGTATTTCGCAAGTTTCCGGGACTGCAATTTGTTCCAAGGATAACGTTGGATTCAGCGTCATGACAAAGGCGTGTGAACAAGAAGCATCTATATATCGCACCACGGATCGTCAGAAAGTATTTCACTACTATTCAAAGACGGCAGTTTTAACCCAGTACAGCCCCGGCACCGCTTTTTCGTGGTTGGCCCCATCGAAAACAAGCAATCTTTATCGGCTCTGAACTTCCTGGTTTCTTGACAATAAAACTTTTTCTCAATAACTAGAAGAACTACGGGTTTTGAACAAGACAGGAATGTAAAGACTTTCTCTATCAATTCATGAGCATGATTGATATGTAAGCTACTATTCACTATGGGCTACTATGGTCCATATTGCAAATAACACTGCTTTTAGCACTTGGAAGCATTTCTCAGCTTATGTTGGGTGTATTTCGGTATTTCCATATCCCCATATTCCCTACAATAACCATAGCTCTTAAGGTGAAGTAACAATAGATTGCTAGTCACATTTCCAGCCAATAAACTTTTCCAAAAAAAAAGGTTTTTCACAAATCATTAAACGCAGAGAATGGCCTTCCTGGTCTCACCGTTCCTATTTTGATCTGTTCTCGATTAGCAATCGAATGGATATATATATATATATATATATATATATATATATGTATGTATATATATATATAGTTCCCAAGATCGACTTTCTATTAACCTCGGCATTGGAATATGAATGCGTCGTTTTCTTGTTCAGCAATCGCGAGGTTGTTAAACAGCATACATTTACTTCCATAGAAAAACACAATACAATACAACAGTACCTGACGTTTCGGCAGTATCGCCTTCTTCAGAGCCTGGAAGGGTATACTGATATACAATTTACTAGGCCAAACGCTTCAATAACACTTTAAAAAAAGACGAAAAACTCTACGGTAATTACATGGCCAACAGCTTCTCGAAAAAATGTCTAAGATAGAAGCCCCTGCTCTCGATCTCCGGCCACTACTGTACTGCAGACATGCAGATGATTGTTTTGTCATCTTCTCTACGCAGGAGGAGATGGACAAATGCTTTGAATTATTAAACGAGCAGTCTGAGTACATTAAGTTCACCCGGGAGAAACCGAGAAAAAAACTGGCTTCCGTTTTTAAACGTTCAAATAAACCTATCAAGTAGCGGTTACATGACAAAGTGGTACCGAAAGCCAAGTAACAAGAACATCCTCGCTCATTTGCTTTCTTCCCATCCTTTACCCACAAAGAGGGCACTTGTGAGAAACATGTTTCGAACAGCCACCTCTGGGTGTACAACCAGGGAACTAAAGGAATAATCGCGAGACTTGGCTCGGCAAATAGCCATCTCTAAGGGCTACGAAATAGTTACCCACGAGATAAATTTAGAAGGAGAGCGATGCGCCCAAGCGAAACACTTGGCCAAAAGAAAGTCCCGTTTATGTTGCCCTTTATAAGCGATGAAGTAAGCGTAGCTATTAAACGATGCTTAAGAAGGGCAGCTCTAGAGGAATCGGTAGCGATAGTTGAAATACCACCGGCTACTCTACGTCGTCAGTTAGTTCGTAACAGCCTGTATGACCGTCCATGTGAAAGAACAAATTGCGTAATTTGCCCTTACGGCAGGGACGGTGATTGCATGAGTTCAGGTACGATATACCTGATCTGTTGTAATAATTGCGGAGATGAATATACTGGCGAAACGGGCAGACCTTTGTGTATCCGTATAAAAAGAACACCTAGATGGCAAACGAAAACTAAGACAAAGTACCCCACTAGGCACGCATAAGATACAAAAAGCATAGCGGGGGGACGATTTTGAAGTAAAAGTCAATATCCTTGCACAGGAAACTAGAACACCAGCGCGAAAACTTCTTGAGGCTTTTTGGATAAATGCCAAAAACCCTACAATGAATAGCAGGGATGAATGCCCAGAGGTCATACGCGACCTAAGCCCGTATGTTCGCATCAATTTCTGATGTGGGATGGTGCAGTCATCAACCTTATGCGACTATAATCAGCTGTTTTAATCTTCCTCATTGGAAGTCACGTAAAAAAGCGGTGAGTTTTTCGAGAAGCTGTTGAACATGTAATTACCATAGAGTTTTTCGTCTTTTTGTAAGTGTTATTGAAGCATTTGGCCTAGTAAATTGTATATCAGTAT
Source organism: Angiostrongylus vasorum (assembly GCA_018806985.1). Taxonomy (NCBI): domain Eukaryota; kingdom Metazoa; phylum Nematoda; class Chromadorea; order Rhabditida; family Metastrongylidae; genus Angiostrongylus; species Angiostrongylus vasorum. The sequence goes on from JADANN010000398.1 coordinate 387,218, forward strand.
ACCCTTCCAGGCTCTGAAGAAGGCGATACTGCCGAAACGTCAGCTACTGTTGTATTGTATTGTTTTTCTATGGAAGTAAATGTATGCTGTTTAACAACCTCGCGATTGCTGAACAAGAAAACGACGCATATATATATATATATATATATATATATATATATATATATATATATATATATATATATATATATATAGTTTGGCAAAAAACAAGAACTATGGAACCCATTAAATTGAATGTGGACACCACAGTGTTCTCACGGTCGTTTGGTCGAAATCGCTATGGTCACTATAGTGTTCGTATAGGGGTGAAAAAAGGTTAAATAGGGAAATCTTTCGTAAATCCATTAAAGCTATCCTCATTGCTTTCTGAGAAAACCTACAATGCCGTCTTGTTTGTGGACAAAGTACCACTCCACACGAGGAGAAAAGTGTGCCTTCCTGCAGAAAACTACAAACATATAGTGCTCTCGCTATTCGAGTTCTCCAGTGCCTTTTCGGGTAAACGACGATTTTCGTTCGTGACTGTGTGATCATAAATCAGAATGAAATGTAACGGACTTGTTGCCAACCACCATGCACAAGGTAGGAACCAGTACGAAAAAAACTGGGTTGATTTGCTTCAGTTGCACACTGAGACTACCAATGGTACAGTTCTAGGGCAGAAATTGGGTAAGCTGACCTCGGGACTCCAGGGAACCAGAATATCTAAGCCAGCAAAACTCCAAAAAAATTGGAAATTATTCTGGGGCCTGCAAACAACGATTGAAGAGGGGTCATCCAAGTATTCAAGTATTGAAGTAATGCTACAGTTTGCCATTGAACTAGCTACTAAAATACTTTAAACACTTATAAAAAACAAAGATTGCTCACAGTAAACTTCGGCACTTCGTAAAGTCGAGCGTCGTCAGTAACGGTACTACAGGTGACCACAATCTTATTCGAGTTGTTCTTCTTCTTCAATATGCGGCTGATCCGGGCAATCGATAGAGGAGCACGGAATCGTCGCGACATGAAAAGTCTCCTCATGATGATGTTGTTAAACTTTTCACCGGTTCGTCTAGCCAGGAACTTGTAGAGCTAAACGCAGATGGGTTAAATAAGGAGGCCATAGGGACAACATGAAGAGTTCCATGCATAAAGACAGAAACGCTTGAGTTGCTGGAGGAATAAGGATAAGCAAATATCAAACCAATGCACCTTGGCCAGAATTCTAAGGTACGGATCTTCGCTTTTCGGTGCAGTCCTACGAACCTTGCGGTCGTGCTTATGGTTGATGTCAATACCCTGAAAGAAGAGGACAAACAGCTGCATCGGAAAAAAAAGTAGCAGTGTAAAAACCTCACCATCTCAGGTTGTGGACGATTTCAGGATCTACCTGAAAAAAGACAGTACTGCAAGAGAAGGCGGAAGAACCAACGAGATAGAATCAAAAGTGGCAACTTAGTACTGAAGAGACCCGTAGTAAAACTAGCATATCCAAATAAAACAACTAGAGTCCCAGTAAGATTGTAAACAGAGTTTTGAAATATTAGAAAATAAAGGGACTGAAAAGCAAAAAACTATGAAACATGGTCTCCAAACCAATTTCCATTATTAAACCAATACTTTCGTCGGGAAAATATAGTTTCGGTACAGCTATTCTCACAAACATTACTAGAGAGGTCAAAAAACTCGAGGTTTCGAAAGCCCAAGACCAACAACACGAAGCAAAAAGCTTCAGAAAAACCATTACTAACATTGCCCTAGGGCAGAGATTCGCCTAGCTGCCTTCGGTACTCCGAAGAACCACAGTGGCTAAACCAGCAGAACTCGGAAAAAATGGAAATTATGCTGAGGCCCACACAACCAGTGAAGACGGGCCATCCAGGTATCAAGGTATTACTGACATTGCTACTGTGCAGAAAATTCTTCTAACAATTCTTACCACACCCTTCGAATCATCCTAATGAACATTTTAGTGATATAAGTCAACCAATAAGCAACTATAGCTCCAAAATTAAAGAGAAAGCAACAAGTAATAAGTCACACACCACCTAAGAAATAAGGCCTTAGCAACCCCACAAAATGGAAATAAAAGCGTATAACGGTGACAATCGTTGCGGGACCTACTTCGGCTGGACTGTTGGAATCCCTATATTTTAGGTAACGCTGCGAAGACAGACGAGTGGTATGCATTGTTTTCATTTGCAGGATTTGTATTATTCAGGATGGATTTGTTTCAGGATTAAACATATTGCTTATTTTAACCGTTTTATTACAGCCTATTCTTTCTAATGGCAGGGTATATTGCGAAATATAACTTCAGTGATGCTGCGATATTTGCAAAACTCAGGACCGCAGGTGTCTGCGGTTGGGTGCGGACGCGCTATTGTCCTTTCCGGGGAGTAACGCGTTCACCACCACACCATGCGGGTCCTTCGTTTCGCTTGTCTCTCAGCTAGTTCTTTGTAATGCAATCCAGAAAAAACCTGAAACTTTCGTCAAGGTGGTCAAACGTTCCCTGTAGTCCTGGCAGTGTTCTTGGGTAGACACTTGAATATTTGGATCCTGGACGGCCCGTGTTGACGACTAGTGAGATCCTCAGAACACCGACCATTTGTGTCTTTCTCTTGCCGTCGTCGTCATCAGTAGTCGTTGTCCGTTTCGCACATGATCATCCTGGAAGAGGTGGCATCCTCGTGTAATCCACCCTAGAGTTCTTTTTGCCCATCTGTTATCTGTTCTTACTGCTATATGGTCGGCCTCTCTGTGTTTCGCTTTCCGTGTATATTCTTTCGAATCTTGAATGGGAGTGAGGTTCCGGAGATTTGAGCTGCTCCATTCGGCCTAATCTTCGTTGAAAACTAATTAAAAGTTACTGTCCAGAAGTAGCGGTCAGTAAAACGGTGATGGAATCACCGCCATCCTCGAAGAAAGGCGACAAAGTTGATCCATAAGGTCCGAAGACCGCCAGTGGTGACGACCTGAGAACGCTCTATCAAAGGAGTTCAAGACTTCCAGGAAGAAGATATAACTTAGCACGCAATTAACCCTAGTGAGCCATTCACCGAATCAAAAATCGCTTCCACGTTGCCGGTTTGTTTCTTGATTGTGCTGTAGGGTTCTTCACACGGCTTCGCTCACAGCTTTAGATGATCAAGACCGTGTTTTACTGATCAGCTTAAAGGATGTTTTTACAGAGCTTTTTGTTGTGGCAGACGTTCAGGTGCCATCATCGTCTTCAGGGTTTCAACGATTGGAATCGACCTTTCACAGCGCTTTTTCCTTGCGATGTGTGTCTTTGTAGTCACGGCTTCGCTGAATGTCAGCTACTATAGCTTCGAATTCTGCCTGATTGGTTATCCCCATAGATAATCTTGGATAGGCAATCAGTCAGGGATCGTTCTGGATGATTGGAACCCAGCCCAATGAGGTTACTCCATTCGTGCGTTGTTCCCCTCCATTGGATTCCTCCGTCGCGACTCTGAAAAGCGAGATGACGTCGAATAGTAAGTCACGATAAAAATTCCTGAAACATCCTTATTTAAGGTCATGATTGAGATGCAGTCTTGATTACTCAGGTCTAGACTAGATGAGGGTTGGATTGAGCGAGCGAGGTTTCAACTGGATCTAGGTGTATGGGTTATATAAAAACTGTGGATATGTTTTCTATTTAGTGACTGCTACAGGTTTTCACGGCAGAGTGTTGTGTGAAATACAATACTGATGGCACTGATAGATAGGAAAACTAACTGAAGAAAGACGAAACGGAGGACCCGGATGGTGTCGTAGTGCACGCGTTTGCTCCCGGAAGTAGCGCGTTCAATCCCCACCGCAGACACCAACGGTCCGGAGCTTTGCAAATACCTCGGAATCACTGTGAATATGATCGCAGAAGTCTCTTTATGGCAACGCCTCCTGTTCTTTATCTTCACATTCGCCAATTATAAAGGCGTTCGACAGCGTCAAAACGAAAGCCATCTCATGAGCTCTCGTAGAGCAACGAATTAGTGGATCACTTTTGAGTAAGATTTCTAGATGACCGCTATCGTAACTGCAACATGAAAATACAGCTCCTTCATCGACCGTTCAATATTCTTACACGTCCAACATTGAGATGGCGTTTTGCCAGAGTTATTCATTGTCGCATTTGACATTGGTATTGAATCCTTTGGTTGAAATAGAAACGGCATGTTGATGGCCAATTTCTACTGCTTCGGGGTTTTTTTTATGACGACTTCATCATCATTTGTATTAGTACGAATGAGGCGGAAACCGAACACAAGAAGCCCAAGAAAACCAGAAGCATCATACAGCGTTTCTACAGGCAAGCATTGAACACGGGCATAGGAGCTATTCAAGTTCCCAATCTAGTGCTAAGGCCTTTTAGAAACTTGTTGATGTTAACTTTTTATTTTCTGCCTTCTATAATTTTTATGGTAGGGTATTAAGCGAAATACAACCGCAGTATTGCTGAAATATTTGCAGAACTCCGGACCGCAGGAGTCTGCGGTAGGGAACGAACGCGCTATTGTCCTTTCCGGGGAGCAACGAACGCGTCCACGGGTCTCCCTCATATGAAGGATCTCGAGCCGGTTAGTGGGAGGCTACGCGGCTCGTCCCCAGGTGGCGGACAGAGTGTTAATCGCGGACCAAAAGCGACCCTTGCTTCCCTGAGGCGCAGGTGGATCCAGGGGATGGACTCCCTGTTTCTGCTGCGCCGATTTGGCACATACTTTCTGTATATGCTAGGCGTGTTCATGCATGCGTGTGTGGATGCGTTCTCGCTTATGCGGATTGTATTCTACGAGTCAATTCGGCCAAAAGCCTGCAATCAAGTGACAGGGAAGTATATGGGAGGCGGTTAGGGACTCGCCTCCAACAAATAAGCTCCATATCCACTCTCGGAGAGCCTGGCAAGCTATCCGTGAGTATACCCAGCCCCACGTTTAGAACTCAGCAAGCTATATGTGAGATCAAAGTGCTAAACACAGTAAAAAAAAAGCGAGCCTCATTCCCCCTGACCCCGAAAGAGCCCCCTAATTTCGCAGCGCTGGGTACGACCAGTACGCAGAGGCTGCTAAAATCTCAGCGCCAATGGAAGCTGCCTGGATTACAAAGAACTATAAAGAACTACGGTGACGATCTGTACTTACAAAGCACACACACGCATCCGAGTCCTCGATGGAGGACTTGTTTATGCAAGCAAGAAAAATAAGGTACGAGTTCATCGGCCTAGCCGAGACGAGATGACGCCACCCATTCAACACCATCTATGACACCGGAGAAGAACTGTTCCTCGGAACATGCGACAGTAGAGGAGTCGGCGGCGTCGGCATTCTCGTCAACACGAGTTTGTCCTTGAACATCGATTCATCGAACAGCTTACAGCCCGAATCGGACGTTTACGATTAAAAAGATGTGGATCAATACCGGCTTTGACAATCTTCGTCGTTTACGCGCCGACATCAAACTGTGACGAAGAAGAAGTCGAAGCGTTCTATATGGACTTGGAGAAGTTCTACAGAGAAGACCATACATTCTTCAAGGTCATCATTGAAGATTTCAACGCTAAGATTGGGCCAAGAAGAACGTTTGAAGAACGCCACATTGGGGGCCCACGGATTAGAGTGGAACGAACAGGGTGATCGGCTGTCTGAATTTATCATGACGACCAAGACCATCCATGGTAACTCGCAATTCCAAAAGCCCCACCCTCAACACTGGCCGTGGGAATCTGCCAGTGGAGAGTACCATGACGAAATAGACCACATCATAGTAAATAGAAGGTTTTGCTTAACCGATGTCGCTGGTGTCCCAAAATTCTACACGGACCAGACCACCGCCTCTTTCGTGCAAGCTTCCATTTCTCGCCGAAAGGGGAAAAAAACCGCTAAATTCAAAAACCGAAGTTTCAAAACCACCGTAAACTGGGACTTATTCAATTCATTAGTCGGCTGTTGGGAAGATGCCGTTGTCGATAACATCAATGAAGAATACGATCGGCTCATTCAACATCTTCACGTTAGCGCTATGAAAGCTGAGAGTTCGAAAGTCACCAAGAGACGTCTATCTCCAGAAACACTCGAGATGATACGCCAGCGTGGAATCGCACGAGCTGGAGGCAGCTGCGAACTAACGTCCGAACTTGCAAAACAGTGCAGACAGGCGATAAAAAGAAGATCTTAAAGAGAGAAGAGCAGCAGTAATGGTCGAAGATGCAGAGGCTGGGAAAACTATTCGCGAAGCCTACCGAAGCTTCGCCAATTACAAGACCAAGATGACTGCACTCCGACGTCCAGACGGAACCGTTACAGCGTCCAGAAAGGCAATGGGGAAAATCATTCACGCATACTACTCATATCTCTTCGATAGCCACGTCCACCTTCCCGTCATATGAAAGAAAGGAGGATGGATATGTTGTACCACCGGTTCTCGCTTCCGAAATCCGTCATGTCATTTCGTCGGTGAAAAAGCGAACAGCACTGGGTCCGGACAGGGAGAAGACCAGAACACCTAAAGAACCTTCTACCAGTCCTCGTAAACCCACTGACTCGGCTCTTCACACGTTACCTGTCTTTATGCAAGGTCCCTACTCAGTGGAAGACCAGCAAGACCGTGTTATTGTTCAAGAAGGGTGACCTACGCGATATCGTCAAATATCGCCCAATTTGCTTGCTGTCTGTCGTCTAGAAACATTTCACTTGAGTCATCTTTTTACAATGCGAACATTGGAATGGGATAACAGGATTGACTGAACACTAGACGAAGGACAGCCATGTGAGCAAGCAGGGTTTCGAAAAGGATTTACTACGATGGACCACATCCACACGATATCAAGGCTCATTGAACTATAGCGAGAGTACAGAAGACCGCTCTGTCTCACTTTCATCGATATACAGAAGGCATTTGATTCAACTGAGCTTGAAGCAGTCATGGAAGCCTTTGATAGTCAAGGAGTCCCTACTCAGTACATAAAGATTCTACGTGAGATTGCTACATCGATATTAACATTGACGTCAAAAGATGAGTTAGACTAGGCGATACCATCTCGCCAAAATTAGTTACCGCCACCCTACAGAACGTCATGCGAACACTGGAATGGGATAATATGGGAGTGAAAATCGATGACCGGCAGTTACATCATCTTGGCTTTGTGGATGACATCGTCCTTGTGACACCAAACATTAGCCAAGCGGAACGTATGCTTGCCGACTTTGATAAAGCCTTTGGAAAGATTGGTTTTCGACTAAATCTCACAAAAAATGATGTTCATGAAGAATGGATTGGTTTCGTATGCTCCATTCACGCTCAACAGAACGAATATCTCCGAATGCTCCTAATATGTCTATCTAGGTCGGGAAATCACATGGTGAACGACTTAGCTCCACAGTTGAGCAGAAGGAAACGAGCAGTTTGGGGAGATTTCACGAGCATCTGAGAATGTAGTGAATAGAATAAAGAACACTTGACTCCGCGCCCACTTTTTTCGACTCAACGTACTTCCTGCCCTAACGTATGCGTCATAAACCTGGTCGCTGCGTAAGCAGGATGAAAGATCACTCAGCGTTAGTGAACGCGCAGTCGAAAGCACGATGCTAGGGAGTGTCCCGTTTCACACAAGTAAGGGATGGGATCCGAATCTGCGACCTGCGTCAACGATCAAAAAATCAAAGATGCCGTTCTGTACGCCAAACAGTCGAAGATAAGGTGGAACGGACACGTAACGCGTATGAATGACAACCGATGGACAAGAGCCGTTAGTGACTGGAATCGTCGGGATGTCAAACATACTTCAAGAAGACCACCGATCCGATGGTCAGATTTCTTCACGAAGAGCCTAGAAGAAAGATATGAAACTCGACGAATCCCTAGAGCGAGCAGAACCCACTGGGCTACTCTTGCACGCGAGAGGGAAAAATGGAAGGCTTACTGGTGCCCGCTCGAGTCACTCGACGATCAACGGGACTAAGGTGATACAGCTGAACGCATTCACCACCACACCATGCGGATCCTTCGTTTCGCATGTCTCTGAGCTAGTTCTATCGATCAGTGCCGTCAGCAATCACCCGTTAACGGGACTGATCTGTGGAGCCCACATCGGCATTGTACCCAGTTAAGCTGAAGCTGCAGTTGAATTCACAATGTTTACTTTTTATTTTCTGTCTTCTATAATTTTTATGGCAGGTTATTAAGCGAAATGCAACCACAATATTGCTGATATATTTGCAAAACTCTTGCAAAAAACAAAACTTGTTGATGTATCCATTATTAAATCCAGTCATAACCATACCGAAGACGGCGAGAAAGCCAGGACCGACATTCTATTAACCTCGGCATTGATCAAGTGTTTCTTCGCATTTTTTGTTGAGCAAACGCGAGGTGTTATTTTATTCTTTATTCACGAACAAGCTAACGTTTCGGCGGATCTCGCCTTCCTCAGAGTCTGGAAAGGTCAAGTTGGCAGTAATCTATTTGGCCAAACACCTCCATAACCAAACAGAGAAAACGCTAAACCTAGATTTCAATCACATTGAACACAAAATAGCTTCTTTGCACACTCACCGCTGTCTATGAGTCTTCCACTGAGTATGTCGCGTGGAGACCAACCGCACAGAATTCACAAGGAAGCGTAATGTGCCCCCTCTCATCAGAATAATAGGTTTATATACTGCCCAATATCACGCGTGTTAATGAGGCATTCTTCCCTGCGGTTTATTTTTCGGATTTTCGGAATTAGTCCAGAAGACCTCGAGAGTTTTGCGCGCTTGCGTTATCGATTGTTGTGCGAGGATCGTGATCCGTACTTCAAAGTCCTCTCCGTTTTGTCTCTGGGTCCTATGCTTGCCTAGTGGGGTATTTGGTTTACGTTTACCGACTAGGTGTTCTTTTTATGCGGACACAGAGTGGTCTACCCGTTTCGCCAATGTATTCGTCTCCGCACGCCTTACAGGTGATCAGATAAACTGTACCCGAGCTCATGCAATCACCGTCTCTACCATTAGGGCAAACTATGCAATTTTTGCGTTGCACATAGACGGTCATATAGGCGGTTACGAACTAGTTGGCGCCTAAGAGTACTCGGTGGTATTTCAACTACGTTTACGGAATCCTCTAGACTCGCCCTTCTTAAGCAGCGTTTTATAGCTGCAGTTACGTCATTTGAGCTGAAGGGTAGGATAAACTGAGACCATTTTCTATCGCTAGAGTTGTCGTTTAAGGGGGCCTAGGATTTCCTCTACACCTATCACGAGCTACAGTTTCGTAGCCATTAGAAAATGGCTATTTGCCCGTGCCAAGTTCCGGGAATTTCTCTCTCTGCTCTCTTCCCTGTGCACATGTTGGTTGCTGTTCGAAACATGTTTCTTACAAGCGCCCTTTTTCGTGTGAGAGGGGTGAGAGGAGAGGTAATGAACCAAGATGTTTTTTACTACTTGGCTTTCGGTACCACTTTGTAATGTAGACATTTTCTGTTAGGTTAATTTGGACGTTCAGGAATGGAAGCCAGTTTTCTTTCGGTTTCTCTCGGGTGAACTTGATATACTCTGACTGTTCGTTCAACAACTCGAAACATTTGTCCATTTCCTCTTTTGTTGAGCAAAGGGCAAAACAGTCATCTATATATCTACAGTAGAGTAACGGGCCGAGACCGGTCACTGGTGCTTCCACCTTAGACATAAACTCAATAGCAAGACTTGGTGCCAGTTGCTGTCCCATTGCCAACCTTCTTACTTGAGTGTGAGTGTAGTACTTACCGGGCCATCTGAAGAATGAGCAGCTCAAGCATTCTTTCAAGAGTGCCATCAACTGTTCTATCTTGAAGCCATACATTTTTATTTCTCCTTCGTGTTGTATAAGGAGTTGGAATATGGCTTGCATTGCCATTGTCATTCGACACGTTTGTATAAAGGGCGGTCACGTCGAAGGACTCCATCACGTACGCGCTGTTGGGCTGCGCAGTACGTAGACGATTCAGAAACATCTGTCTATTCGTAAGATGGGCTGGAATGTGTTTCAACAACTGGGTAAATATTAGGGTTAAAAACAACGTTATCCTATCCGTCGGCCCTTCTGCACAGCTAATGATAAGTCTAACCTTAATGATGGATCGGTGGACGCAAGATCATTGCTGGATACTAACTTATGAGTTTTTATAGGCAAGTCCAAGACGGGACATGTTGGTTAGTCAACTTTTAGTTGAGAGATAACTGATGGTTTTCAACTAGCAGCCCTTGCCATTTTGACCCATTCGTGGTTCAATTTTCGGTATTTACTTTTAAACTCCTTCTCAGATGATGGGCGATAAAGTGAAGCATCTTCAAGATGCTTTTTCGTTCTCTCAACATCTAACTGATGGGGAATTACGACAAACTCTCTGCCCTTATCACTAACGGATAGTTTTATGTTTTTCAACCTTATCAGCTCTCGTACCTCTCCCATACTTTTTTGCACTTCAGTGAGGTTGGGGGCTCTATCTTTTCGCGCGATAGTGATTAAGGACATTTGAAAGTTTCATTCATAAACATCCGAAATTTAACATCAACTTCACTACTGGGCTCTTGTTGTCTAATCAACGGCTGAGGAAATGGTGCTATTGGTAGGGCCCCCACTTGATGTTGTTCGCACCTATGTTGCGTTTCATCTCTAGCTTTTTTGCGGAGTCTATCTTGAAGTTCATGTAAACTACATGCGACCCTATGCAAGGCTACCTTAGAAATGGGTTCAGATGGTGAGAAACTCGGTCCCTAATTCTAATAACGAGCGCGCACCGTCAGGGAGAGTCATGCCTCCTAACACGATTAGACTTGAATTTTCTTGCACATTATTTATCCTAGTGTGACCTATTTGATGTTTGTTAGTGGTATTTCTGTGCGCTCTTGAAGCTGTGTTATGCGATTTACTCAATAGGTCTTCGAATTTTCTCCTCAGTTACTTTAGCACTAGACCTAATAGAGTTGCAAATCAACACTGACCCACCCCCTATTCTCCTCCGGAGGCGGTCCTTTAAATACTGGGCACGACATCTTTCCTTCGTTTCGCACTTCCACTTGACGAACATCTGGTTTTATAGGCTTCGTAGACAGGTGCGTAGTATTCGCAATTCGATGTCCAGTACTCGATGACTTCGACGTTACGGCCCTTTATACAAACGTGCCGAATGACTCCGCAATGCAAACCGTATTCGAACTCCTTATACAACACGAAGGAGAAATAAAAATGAATGGCTTCGAGGTATAGCAGTTGATGGTACCCTTGAAAGAATGCTTGAGCTGCTCATTCTTCAGATGGTCCGGAAAGTACTACACTCACACTCAAGTAAGAGGGTTGGCAATGGGACAGCGACTGGCACCAAGTCTTGCCATTGAGTTTATGTCTAAGGTGGAAGCACCAGTGACCGATCTCGGGCCGTTACTCTACTGTAGATATATAGGTGACTGTTTCGTCCTTTGCTCAACACAAGAGGAAATGGACAAATGTTTCGAGTTGTTGAACGAACAGTCAGAGTATATCAAGTTTCACCTACGAGAAACCGAAAGAAAACTGGCTTCCATTCCTGAACGTCCAAATTAACCTGTCAGAAAATGTCTACATTATAAAGTGGTACCGAAAGCCAAGTAGTAGAAACATCTTGGTTCATTACCTCTCCTCTCACACGAAAAAGGGCGCTTGTAAGAAACATGTTTCGAACAGCAAACAACGTGTACACGGGAAGTGAGCAGAGAGAGGAGTCCCAGAACTTGGCACAGCAAATAGCCATTTCTAATGGCTACGAAACTGTAGCTCGGGATAGGTGTAGAGGAAATCCTAGGCCCCCCAAACGACAACTCTCGCGATAAAAAGGTCCCGTTTATCCTACCCTTCATCCCTAATGATGTAAGTGCAACTATAAAACGCTGCTTAAGAAGGGAGGGTCTAAGGAATTCGGTAAACGTAGTTGAAATGCCACCAAGTACTCTTAGGCGTCAGCTAGTCAACGGAAAATTGCATAATTTGCCCTAATGGTAGAGACGGTGATTGCATGAGCTCGGGAACAGTTTATCTGATCACGAAACGGGTAGACCACTCTGTGTCCGCATAAAAGAACACCTAGTCGGTAAACGTAAACCAAATACCCCACTAGGCATGCATAGGACCCAGAGACATAACGCGGAGGACTTCGAAGTACAGGTCACGATCCTCGCACGGGAATCGCGACCACAAGCGCGCAAAACTCTCGAGGCGTTCTGGATCAATTCCAGAAATCCGAAGACGAACCGCAGGGAAAGAATGCCTCATTATCACGCGTGATATTGGGCAGTATATAAGCCTATTATTCTGATGGGAGGGGCGCATTACGCTTCCATGTGAATTTTGTGCGGTTGGTCTCCACGCGACATACTCAGTGGGAGACTCATAGAAAGCGGTGAGTGTGCAAGGAAGCTATTCTGTGTCCAGTGTGATTAAAATCTTGGTTTAGCGTTTTTCTCCGTTTGGTTATGGAGGTGTTTGGCTGAATAGATTGCTGTTAACTTGACCTTTCCAAGCTCTGAGGAAGGCGAAATCCGCCGAAACGTCAGCTTGTTCGTGAATAGAGAATAAAATATCCAAGTAGTAACTCTGACGTTTCTTAAGGAGCAATCATCGGAAGTAAAAAATATTGGAAACATTTCAGTCACCGTCAAAATGACGTCAATTTCCAGTTTAGTATAGAAACCTGAATGCATTAAAATTGATCTTTTCATTGTTTGGCATTTGTAAACAAAAGGTTTTGAGCTCCTAGCCTTCATTGCAAACTCTTCAGGACGTCGTCACTCGCGTCGTTGTCTTAGCAGTGTTACCATCTTTAGGAAATCTTCTAGGTGAATCAGCTTCCCGTTACCTTCTACCTCTTTATTACGATAGCTGATTCGGCTTGATATATCCCCCCCTAGCCCTCCTTCCTTAGCGGTGGGAAGATGAATTGCGGGATTCGCCCCTATCCTTCAATAATCTGAGTCATAAGGCACTGAATTTCTATCCAATCTATGAAAACCAAAATCATTCTGTTGTGACGAACTGAAAACATTCGGATTTCAATGAAAAACACCCTTGTCCAGTATTTAATTTGTGAATGACGGAAGACAACAGAGGCACAATTTACAGTCGAAGACTCGTGGGAACCCGACCACTTGTCTGGTTGACGGTGGAAACGAAACGAATGGAAAAAGGACTGCGATCCGTATGACATCTGAAGACTGGTCGCCCAAGTATCTAAGAATGTAAGTATTGCAATGTCAGTACTTTGTAAATAATAGATGGTCGTATGATTTCCCTTCGGCTTTCCTTGTAACATCACCAAAGCATTCCGGAACCGTTTGACAATCATTCAAAAAACCTAATGTATGCTTATAGCGTAGTTCTTCAGTTATACCTAGTCTTGTAACCAGCCCACTCCCTATAGCTCATTTTTTATTTTCCTTAGGATGCTATGGAGTACTGATATTAGTGAAAGCATAAAAACCATTCGTCTATATTCACGTGGTTTTGGAAAATGTATTATGTAAAAGATCGCGCTTAATCTCATAGAGGTAGTAGTCAGCCTTTTTTGAAGCAAAGCCGAGTAGCAAAGCGCTTGTCATGTTTCGTTCTATCGAGCATTTTTTTTATTTTTATATCTATTTATCTACTTTCTACAGAAGTACACTAATAAAGCGACGGCGTCGTAGGCTAGTGGCCATGAGCTCATGAATTTTCGTAAGACTGCTATTTGGAAGCTCTTCACATAGCTCAACTATGAGCATTTAAAATTGAATATGAAGGAATTACCTGTTTGAAGCAGCTTCTCGGCACTGCCAAACTTTACTGAGTAGAAAACTGAAACGCCTTGAACACGAGTTTCACACATCGTCATGATCAAATTTTCCACTTTTCGAATTTATTTTTATCTTTTATTTATTTTATTTTTGATCCGTCTTCATGTCTACTGCGCGGATCCCAACACTTCTCACATCCACCTCGTTTCCTCGTATACATCTTCCACGAAGATCTTCCAACTTTTACGTGTGGCTTCGGTAATTGTTCGAGGGTTTTCATTTCGTCTTGAATGTCGTAGAATGCTGGTCGAGCAATTCTCCCTGGAGTCCTGAGATAGCCGGGCTGCAGCGTTTCCAATTGGATTGCAAGGAGCGATTTTTTTCCCACACAAGTCCAGTACCAATTTCCCAATCCCGTAGCGATGAAGGGCTTGGTTGGCCCGGAGTGGAATCGAACTAGCACCATATTCGTGATGACGGACCTCACTAACACTGTGCTATCCGTCCCTTGTTCGAATTTCTTTACACCACAGAAGTGAAGTAAAACTTGGTGCTTTAGAAATTTCTCCCACAATGTTCATCAGAAAGTTTGTAAAAATTGTTGCATTGCATATTACAAATGTTGAGGGAACGTTCACTATCCTGAATTGTTTATTCTGTAGCGTTCGGCCTGATTTACGCGGTGATATGAGAGATTTCGGTCGATGTCTTATCAGCCAAAGATAGAGGGAAAAGAATAGAGCGTTCGGAGTTGATCAATCTCCTCAGAATGCGCCGTGTTTTCGTTTTCATCAAGTATTGGAGACTGAGTGTACATTTAGTTTCTACAATGACTTGTGGTGGGTCTAATTATTTACCAAATCAGGATTTTCATCTTCTCAGACATGCCTGCTGCCATCAATTTCCCATACCATGGGGATGAGGAGCTTAGTCAGTCTAGGGTTTCGAACCAGAAGCCACATGTGTACCGGGTGGCGTCTCTTGCCACTGCTCTAAACGAGCCTTTACCAAGGATAGATAACTTCTTCTTGCCTGCGACAAAAAGTCGTGGTTGTGGCTGAGCCTCCCCTTTTTCTAGATCTTAATAAAGGGATAATTTCGGAAGCAGTTATTTTTCGAATTCCGAAATAAAGATCTCCAAAATTCACACATCTTTTAAAACGAGCCATGAATTTATTTATTCCATCACGGTAAAGTTCTAGGTTGCTAGTACACAAGTATGTTATGAAATAGTTTCAAGCACAGGGGTCATTGTGGAAGAAATTTTTCCTTCCAGTATTTGTTTAGGTGTTTTCAGAAAATACGGTCTGTTGTTAAGAAGTGCGGAACATGTCATGTAAAGTAACGCTTCGTTTCCCCACACTTTTCCTACTGGATTTGGAATTAAGTCGAGATCTCCGAAAATGGTTTTATTTACCCCCCGACTCCTCTGTAGGTTTTCGAAGCTAATTTCTCTGAAATGTGATATTCAGATAGCGATCAAGGTCTCGTAATCGTCCTGAAACACACAAGCAGCGTTCTCGTTGAATTTAGGATAGCTAGGTGGTTCCTGGTCAAATAGGACGTTGACATCTCGAGTCGTTTCTTCAGGTTCATGTCTAAGATCGAGTTCATCCAAAAAATAACTCAAACTTGCAGAAGTAATTTTAGAACTAAGTCCTTAACATGAAACTGTGGAGAAGTTGACCTGTAAAATAGTATGTAATATGAAGGCAAAGGAGTAAAGTTTTTATTTCAAACAAAGCGTAAGTTTTGGGAACGATAAAATGACGAAAATTTCTGATCTAGTGGTACATGAAACTAAACGACGACAGATTTGAGATGTATACATCTTCACTTTGTATTAGAACAAAGCACACCATGAATGAGCAATAGTAATCAGTAAATCCGGCGGCTAGTAAGGAGGCAATCTGACGTAGGAGAGCGATCCCAGAGCTAAGTGACATCGTCATTCCAATTTGACAGCATGTATGGATTGCGATGGCAAGAAAACACTGGATATAAAGTTAAGTTTTCTGACTAAATGGAATGAAATCGCTCCGAAGAGAAGACCTAGTTCAATGAGTGAAAGATTTCGATCGGTATGCATGATCGTGGTCGTTCCCTGAAAAGTACCATCACATCATTCTTGTCGGAGAATCAAGTGTATACCGAAAGTTTTAAATGAGTCTTCATAATGAGTCCGAATCCATTTGTCATGAACAGCGGTTTGGTCAAGATGAGCCGAAAAAGTATTTTCATCCGTTAAATCTGGACAATGCTTAGCGTTATACAATCAGTAACACCAACGATGCGAAAGTGGTTTTGTCAGCTCCTTCTCTCAAGTATTCCGATTGGAAACTCTGGCCTTCTTGGTATTGTAGATTATAGTAATAGTTCACTGATATAATATTGCCTCGGCATGGCCATTTACGTCAATGGTACATCATTCAATCCATGAAACCTGGTAGCTACCTTTGATGAACTCTTTACCGTAAATATTCGGAGTTTTTAGGAAGAATTAACTTGACAAGTATTTAACGACATTCTTAGAAGACGATAAAAATCCTCAAGCAGAAGAATCCACATTCAAATCCGAGAACTTTTGTTGATGATGAACGCGAAGGAACGAAACTTATGGAAGAAGTGTTGGGATCACTACATTAAGCGATGTCCTATTGGGTGGAATAAAAATAAACAACGATGGATTGTAGGAAGTAGGGAAAGCTGACAGTAGTCGTAAAGGTTTTCTTACACCTGATAAGGATACAAACGAAGTAGTAGTATTCATGGTGTTGGTGGACACACCATTTTGTTTATTTCAATGGTCATATTTTCTCTATTATCATTAACGGTGTTTGGCGAAATATGTTTTCTCTTTCAATCAAGCTGACGACATTACCCTTGTTCCGCCTAGCTTGTTTCAACTAGTTCAAGGGGTTGTTATTACTTTTGTTAAGCGTGAGGAGTTCAGAGCTCCTAAGCCTTGAGTAGGGCTTTTTTTTGAACCAGACTCCGAGCCAGTTACTACGTACTTTCGCGTTCCTTCGTCATTTTTTTTGACTGGACGGAGATCGTCTATAGAAACTCAAAAACATCCGCATGCATAGAGGTAACCTGTAGATGAAAGCTATTAAAAACATCGAGAATGGAGAAACAGTGAACTCATTCCTTGAGTAGGCATCTAACGGTCTGCTCTTCACACACTACGTATCTTTACGACTAGCCTGCGCTAGATCGGTCACATGAGCGAGGTTAGAAAAGGAACACATATCAAAGCTGAAAAAAGTTCTTCAAACAAATGGGGAGTGAAAGGTGAACACAGAAAAGCCAAACCATTTACGAACAACGAGGACACCACTGAAACGGAGAACTTGATTGCTGAACGGATTAAGTTCTCCAAAATTTTCCTGACTGGTGCTTTTCTTCATCAGCAGATCGTTATGGTAGCATAAATTTATTGTAAATGAACAGTGTCATTTGAAAACGCTGTGAAAGACAGTGAATAACAAGGAGAGATCGAAATAGAAGAAATACAAAACTAAAAAGTAAGCTGAGAGACAGAAGAAACGAAGGATCGGCATGGTGTGGGCTAGCCACCGGCAAAGGTAATAGCGCGTTCGTTCCCCCATTGCAGACACTTGCGGTCCGAAGTTTTGCAAATATTTCACTATCATTGGATTTATATTTCGCAACATACCCTGCCATTAAAAAATAGTAAGCAGTAAATAATAAGTTAAAATTGTGATTATAACTACAGCCCCTCAGCTCAACTGAGTTCATTGCCGATTTGAGCTCGCCAGATCAATCCCGTGGACTGGTGATTGCTGCTGGCAGTGATCGATAGAACTACCTGAGAGACAGGCGAAACGAAACACTGGCATGGTGTGGTGGTGAGCGCGTTAGCCCCCGGAAAGGGTAATAGCGCGTTCGTTCCCCCCTGTAGACACCTGCAGTCCCGAGTTTTGCAAATATCTCAGCATCATTGAAGCTACAAATTGAAGGTTTTGTAAAGTCACTGTAACAAAATTTACAGCAAAAAACTGCGAAGGTTTTACATATTGCTGAGTAATAGCTATCTTTGCCAGAGTGTCTGTTAGTTCTATTCCCAATAACGTTGTCCACCCACTCGCAACGAGACTCCTTCACTATTAAGGTCGTGCTGGTGGGTTTCTTTCTACTCTGGTTTTTGATATAGTTTGTCGAATTTCTCGTTCAATATGCCATATGCGACGCCATCATGATTTCACTGATATCACTAGGAAGCCTGAAGAAAAAAAAGTGTGCGAGCGGAAATGACGTCAGCTAGTGACGCCAAAGACCATTGGAGGGTAAATGGCAGAGATGATCACCACTTCAGTAGTGGTTAAAAGCATTCTTCACAGATGACGACTACTGCTCGTTTTGTTGCTTTCCGAAGTGGGCTTAATTTGCACTTTTTTTTCTTCGAGTTCTGTCGATTTTAATCGTGATATAACACTTTTGTTTGGGTCAATTCAATTTTATATGTATAGAGATTGACCACAAAATGTTAACGGTAGTTCGTTTGACTATGTCCTATGGGCTAACCAAGCTCTCCCTTTCCCTCAACGGTCGTATATTGGTGGCAGAATTGTCAGGGAGGATAACAGCATTGACTTGATGGATTGGTAGTCTCCCATAAGTTCTTGTCACACCAGATATACATTGAATCACCTTATGACTCATGGCGCATCCAGAGGGTAGAACAAGGCCAAGTGCTTCATCCTTTTATGATTTATGATTTACAGCTAAATAAGTAGAAGTGCATATTGATGTGGTGACCAACTCTGCTCTATTTCCGCCGCCTAGATAGAAGTCGACGGCGCTTCCGGCAGAAGGCATCGCCTTAAGCTGCGAGGGAAATCTGTAGATAGACAAAGAAACATAATATTTGAGTAGAATATTAGTAGTAACCAGAGAAAAGAAGAACTAAAGAAGAAGATGACCACAATGATGATGAAAACTCACTAAATAGCAATGTTTACCGTTTTTATTTACTGCCTACTATTTTTTAATGGCAGGGTACAATGCGAAATGTAACTACAACGATGCTGAGATATTTGCAAAACTCCGGACCGCAGGTGTCTGCGGTGAGGAACGAACGCGCTATTGTCCTTTCCGGGGAAGTGGCGCGTTCACCACCACACCATGCGGGTCCTTCGTTTCGCCTGTCTCTCAGCTAATTCTTATCGATCTGTTCGTTCCCCACCGCAGACAACTGCGGTCCGGAGTTGCAAATATCTCAGCATCGTTGTAGTTATATTTCACTAAATAGCCTTGTTTAATGTAGAGCTGTGAGCCTAGAATTCCAAGTCTTTTACTTACTTCTTCATTTATTGCGTTGTTTTTCTTTTGTTTTATTTTATTTGACCCGTCTTCACGGCTACTGTGCGGTTCCCAGCACTTCTCCCATTCGATTCATTTCCTGGCATCCATTATCCACGAAGATCTTCCAACAACTTTGATGTGTGGCTTCGCTTGCTGCTTGAGGATTTGCATTTCATCTTGAATGTCGTAGAATGCTGGTCGAGCAATTCTCCCTGGAGTCCTGAGATAGCCGGACTGGAGCGTTCTCAATTGGACTGTAGAGAGGAATTTTTTTTTCCAAGTAAGTCCGGTACCAGTTTCCTCACTCCGGAGAAATAAGAGCCTTGGTTGGCCCGGGGGTGGAATCGAACTAGCACCATGATCGTGATGACGGACATCACTACCGCTGTGTTATCCTCTCCTTGCGTCATTGTAAATACAAAACCTGCCTAAGAAAGGTCTATCCAAGTTTCGTAATGTTTGCTTTATCTTTGGCTGAAGGCAACTTGGCTAAACGGGTGTAATGCCTTATCAGGAATGAGTAATCAAAATGAATAGATGATCGGAAAATTCGGTACAAGAAATCGAAATAAGAACGGTCTTTTTAGACTCCTGCCGACAGCACGTCTCTACCATGGGAATTCTTTCTTAGAGAAAAGGAAGGATACTTAAACAATTAGCGAAGGATGAGAAGGATGAGCGAGAATTCTTAACATTATTCAGATTAGCTTCCTGAATGTACTTAACGAGCTTTTCACGATTATTATCCTATCGCTCATGTGAAAAACTACCGTTGAACAAGCAGGATTTCGAGAGCGATTTTGATGGATGGACCACGTCGAAACCCCATCTAGGGTCATAAATGTCTGTCAAGAATATCATCTGTCTCTTCTTCCTAGTTCTTTTAGGTATGACCAATTTTTGGAACCATTGCACATTTCATTAGAGCTCGTCGACCAATGCAAACTCCTGCCAAATAGAAATTCTGGCTGGTTGCTGTTGCAACTGTACCGTGAAATACGGATTTTCCGTCGATAATTTGTGATTCCCATAAAAAAGAAATCCCAAAATGAGCCAGCAATTTGTCAAAGCTACTAAGCAATGGGGGGCGCGTGTGGCGTAGTGTTTGGAGGCGTCCTGCAACACACACGTGGAATCGAACCTAGCGCCCATGGCCCAGTAAGCCTTCCATCCCTCCGGGGTCGACAAATTGGCTCCAGACTTGTCTGGGAGGATAGCCGCACTCGCTCGATACATCGGTAGGCCACCGCGAGTCGTTGTAAGTGTCAGATATGCATTCAATCATCTCCAAACAATGCTTAATGAAGTCGAATGCATGACGCATCCCTCAGAGATTGGTCAACGCCGAGAGCTTCATCCTTATCCTTTGTTAATTTAAAAAATGCTAAAAAGGTCTCTTTGCTCGTCCTTCTTATGTTTCCCTAGTGGACTGTGTACCTTTCCTTCTCTCGAAAAAAGATTTTCCATGGTAGAGACATGCTCTGGGTAGGAGTCTAAAATGACGGTCCTTATTTCGGTTTTTTTATAGCGAATTTTCTGACCATGCATTCATTTTCACTACTCATTCCTGATAAGACATTACATCCGTCTAGCCAAGTTGGATTCCGCTAACGACGAAGACAAGACAAGCATTACAAACCAATGTCATATATAAAAGAGCATCGCCGGTTGAGATTGCTTCATTGCAGAGATGCTCCACTTAGAATATCCGACTCTATACATAGATGGAAGCACCACATGGAGAATACGAACAACTATGGACCATCGACTCCGATCATCGGCTCTGATGTAAACAAAGATGTCGAAACGTTAGCTAAAAAAAAGTATATTTATCAACCTCATGTAAGCTTATCAATAAAGGAATACATGTTGATTACTCATGCCGAGGTTAAAGGAAAGCTGGTTTTGAAATATTGTCAAATCAATGCTGTTTCTCCACAAAGAAGCGTGGTAGAACGTTCCGTTTTGCTTCAAATGCTCC
The DNA here is from genome assembly GCA_018806985.1 of Angiostrongylus vasorum. Lineage (NCBI taxonomy): Eukaryota > Metazoa > Nematoda > Chromadorea > Rhabditida > Metastrongylidae > Angiostrongylus > Angiostrongylus vasorum. The sequence continues at coordinate 408,278 of JADANN010000398.1, forward strand.
AGGAGCGAGATCGAACCAAAAACCACATGTGCGTTGCACGGCACCTAACCATTGCGCTACACGCAGCACTTCGTGTGGTGATATCCACTCAAAATTCCGCACTATATAAATTTTCTTCAATAGTGTAAATAAATCGATTTTGACGTCGTACAACTTGTCTTCATTATTTATCGTTACCTTTCAGAACTTCACTGAAGTTCTTTACCATAACGACTTCAGTGACTGGATGACGTCACTATCTTAACAAATCAGCAAAAAAATCTGAAGAGAATCTCTATGTATTCATGGACAACGACAACCAGTGATAATATTTATTGTTTCACAAGACAGAATATAATATAATAAGCATCTTATGTAGATCGGACCTAAATACGGTAGACCCGAGCGTAGCCCGCACATTTCACCCAAACACCCAATTTCATAAAACCTGACGAATTTCCAAAACGCGACTTCACAATATATTAGTTCGAGAACCCTTTAACTCAATGTTTAGTTCGAACTGATAGCGAAATTTTAAATGAGATTTTCCTTTCCCGTAAGTAGTCGCAGGAACATTTTAGGTCGCTGGTGGAATTCCGCACACTTCATAGGTGCCACGGATGCGGCCCACCACTACGGCCTAACGGATAACAGATATGAACAACGTTGATAAAATGCTAAGAACGAAGTCTGATGATGTCATTGGAATTGTCTGTCAACGAGTCGTAATGGGTTACTATCCGAGACGTCGAACCGCGATTCCTGGATAGTGATGTCTCCCGAGAATTGAAATCGTTTAAATTTCTGTACTCAGCCTCGTAGTATTCCATACACCTAAAAAATCATTTCTTCCAGTACTCTCTGCTTTAGACATTAATAGCTCAAAGTATCTATAAAGATATCCACGAAATTCTTGTCACTATAATAACTTCCGTAAGCTGCGTGCGGCGCAGTGGTGGGAGGCGCCCTGCGACACATAGAATCGATCCCTGCTCCCCCTGGCTCACCACGCCTTCCATCTCTCCGGGTTTGGCAAATTAGTACCAGACGTGTTTGGGAGGGAAAGCAGCACTGGCTCAATACATCGGTGAGCCACCGCGGGATTGTTGTAAATGCCAGATATGCATTAAATCAACTCCAACGATGCTTAATGAAGTCGAATGCATGGCGCATTCTTCATGGATTGATCAACATTTAGAGCTTCACCCTTTTATCCTTCATAAGAGCTTCTTTAAAAAATAGAAATCCCACTTAAACATGACTGCGAGTGCCTTCATCGTCACAGTAAGTTACTTCGAATAGGGATGGAATTTAGAAGATTCTCGCTCGTTCATGAAAAAAACAGGTTTTTTAAGACTAGTCCTGAATAGTTTATTTGTAAAAAAGACTTCTTAGGAAGGAATAAAATGGAAGTTCTGGAGTTTTTCTGTTCGTGTCGATTTTTTTTTGCCGAATTCTCAGAAGGGAACTGATCTTCACGGATGCTTTCAGTATGAACAACTAAGTGAAGGAAAGGATTCGTATGTGATCAGATAGCAAATGATAAAAAATCTATTCAAGTGCATTTTGTTAATCTGCTTTCTGCAACAACCCGGCCGTCCACAGAAAGTTATGAGGATGTTTCTTTCGCCGCCTCTTCGATGACTAGTTGCCTACACGAGACGCCAATATATTGCACGAACAAGACCTTACTATGTGGAATAGAAATGGATCTCATTCAAAATTGAGGGAGATCGTTTTCGTTCAGAAGAACAACCCCGTTTTCGGCCTCAATCATCAGCCTGTTGCAGTGTCCCGGAAACGTTAGTTACATCTACTAGCTGCTTTAGTCAAAGTACAGAAGTGGACATAGCTAGCCTTATAAAGTGATCGACTCCTCTCTAACGGAACTTTGATATGGGAAACAAGTAAAAGGCCTATAAATTCGCTTTTTTGTGCCTTTCAAAAATATTCCATGCACTCCGTAATTCCAAACGGTCATCTAATCTCGAATCGGTAGGTGTTCTTTAGAAAGCCCCCCAGCACCAGCGCCCAAGACGAGCGCGGACGTTCAGTGCACTTTGCTGCAGCCATCATTTCTCTAGGGTATCTATCAGTGTCAGTATCTTCTTCTGAATAGTCTATCTATTGAAATGATGTTTCCGTACAAATCGTTCTTCGCTTTGAATTCTCTATTTTTTTCTCGCGGATTTTGACTTCGCAGCACTTCAACGAAGTCGGACAAAAACTCGCTTGTGACCAACACCTCCGCCAAACTATGATATCTGATGACGAACCTACTTTTATATCGTCACGTTTTAGTTAGAATAGAACAGTTACCTACTTGCATACAGAGTTGTTTTTTTTCAGGATACGCCGCACAGGTTATTGGGTGTGGAACAGAACACTTCAGCTAGGCACTAGGAGTTTGCAAAAGCACTCTTCGCGAAATATCACATTCCCGGGTATCTCACGCTACTCGATGAAGTCTGTTATTGATATTAAAAATAACCTGTATATCACAACAGCTTCGCCAGATATTCACAAACGAAAGCACTATGAAGACGGCCACGGTGGCGATGATCACCGCCAGCGCAACATTCTTTGGTGGTGGACTGTCCGAATCCAGCGAATGGCCTGAAAATCCCGGAACTAAAGTGTCCGTACTTTCCCTTCCTTGCTCAATTCGCTATTGAGTAATTACTCAAGCACTTGAGAATATACAATATAGTTATGTCACGGCTCGTTCATGAGTAATCCAAAATTATGGTGTCACGGAAGTTATCGGGCCAACCTTGCAATGTTAAGCGGCAGATGTTGGTTTACTTTTAAAGCTACAATAATAAAAATGTAGTACTATTGAAAAATAAAGGAGGAAAAACCAAAAGAAAGAGGCTGAAAAACAGGAAATAAAAGGATCGATAAATCTAGAGGAAACGAAGTATTAAACAGCGTGCTAAACATGAACATAATAGAAAATTAAGAGCTAAATAAGTTAGCGAAGCCTCCAGAATATGCCAGTTTTGCAGCATGTTAAAGACCTGATGCCCGATCAATATTTATGTTATGAGTTGCAGAATTCCTTAATGTTCAATCTTTTTAGTAAAACAAAGCTCACCGATGATTAGGTGCATTGTATTGAATGAGACAAGAGAAAATATAAGAGTGATAGCAGCCATCAGCATGAACACTATTTGTTGAATTACCTGAAACGATTACTGCAGGGGTACGGTAGTCGCACTGTAGATAAAACACGCGCCGCCTTCAAAACTTCCTCAACACGAGAGAATATTTCGCTATTCATCAATGCAAATAGTTTTTATTTCAATGGAGTAACCGAATATGTAGTGAAAAATTCAATACACTGGTTCGGTTCCTGTTGTGTATGAACTGCACAGAATGCATAAACTTCGCAGACAAGGTGGGGTGCATTGGAACAGAAACCACATTTATATCACGGAGTAAAGTCTCGACATACTAGTTTTTAATTGAATTTTGCCAGTTATCAGTATAAAAAAACAGTGTATTATCGTACCGTGATGATGAGAAACGGATAGAGGTATTTATGCCGCTTAGTGATAACTGCATAGATTGCTGGGATGACGACACAAATCGGAAGGATCAGCCAGATGACCATGGAGCGCATTCCAAATAGCAGCGAGAACACCGAATACACCACGTACCAGACCAGAAACGCTTCTGTTCCAGTCTGAACAATCCTTTACGATATGGTAGTTACTCTGGTCGAAGAAGATCGCCTTAAAATTTACGCCTTCCTCGTTTTTTTTTGTTCAAGAGAAATCGTTACGATGAGCGCAATCGCCGTAAAGTAAGCTTTGTTTTATCTGAGAACTTATCTTTATGATATCTAGGTTATTTCTCTTCTTTTTCGCGCAAGAAACAAAAAGAAACCTCGAGAGAAACAGTTAATTTGTCCCGTTCTCACAGCACTGAATCGAAAGGGTCGTTAGCACGAAAGGGTTCGGAACAGAGCGATTGCCTTAGTGAACAAATGATTCTCTTGCATTCGTTTGCATTCATTGCGATAAGCTGTAGCTGGACTGTCGGGTGAATCCAGTGCAACTGTAAGAGGTATTTTGTAATCATTTGTTGGTCCGAATTCGAAACCTATTCTTCCGAAGCTCATCATCTCTCTGAAGTTGAAAAATCGCTACCAATTTGTCTGGGAGGGCAAAACACACGGAGTTGATAGGCAGCACAATTCATTGTGTAGGCCAGATCTTCCATCAGCTATAGAATGTCGGACGCAGGACTCATCTCTTAGGAACTGATCGAAACGGAACGATTTATCCTTTTTTCATCCCTCATGGTTCGAATCGTGGGAGCCACATTGGAGACGAGGACAGATAAAGCGACCCACGAACGCAACAGCATCAAACTTACATGCCGAGATGTTCAACAGAGTCTCGGGTTTTTTGGCAGTTTTCAGTCTATTCAACTCCTCTCTGGATCGGGTTCTAGAGAGAGAATCAGTGAAATGAGGATAATCCGCTTGTATTCATAGCTGGCGATCGAAATTTTCGGGTGGTTTAATTGAATCTGTGTGGAGACGACACGTCGTTGCGAAACAGACACTGTGGATATAGGATTTGCTTTAGCTGAGACGTTCTGAAAACGACAGTAACGGGCTTGTTGGTTTCGATCCATTTGCTTGTTAGTGTTTGAGATCTAGCTCCTCCTTTTCTTCTCCCTTCTTTACCAATTTGTCATCCGATGGCTTACCACTTAACGACTACAACATTATCTGACCCTCACCTCAACTAGAGGGAAAATTTGATGGCACATATGAAAATTATAACGAGGCAGAATAAAAAAGGATAAAGCTATCAGCTTTGATCAAACCCTGAGGATGCGCCATGCATTCGACTTCTTTACGCATAGCTTGGAGGTGATTGCGTGCATATCTGGCCTTTACAATGACTCGCGGTGGCCTATCGATGCATCGAGCCAGTGCTGCTGTCCTCCCAGACAAGTCTGGTACCAATTTGCCGACTCCGTAGGAATGGGGGGCTTGGTACGCCGTGGGCGCAGAGATCGATTCCAAGTGTGTGTTGCAGTGCGCCTTCAACCACCGCGCCACACACGCCCTAACGAGGCAACATAGATTTCGAAATAATCTGGCCTTGTATTCGCGTTTTTGAGCAGACTTTTACCTTCGTGTCGTTTTAATCTTCACGTTTTCCTTCGTTTGTAAATAGTTATAATTCTTCAAGCCTCGAACTGGAATTTCTTTCGCGGATAAAATTTGTTCTGCATAAAATTTCTAACTGTAATTTCATTTATTGATCTTTTTGTTGCGTAGTTTGAAACGAGAGGATAAAATACCAGAGTAAATATGGGTACTTATTGTTGATCTTATTGGAAAAGGAAACTTACAACCACATGACACAGTCCGCACAAGCAATGGAAGTGCGACGGATCGACAGAAGACGTGACGTCCGACATCTTGGATGGAGGTGTGCTCTGAAACAAAAATTACTCTTCCATTTCGTCTTCCTTGTCCAAAAAGACCGCGGAATGTATGGAACAACTAGGAAAGGAGAAAATCTCGGGGATATTACAGCAGAATTGACTGAGTCACTGAATGGATGATGCCAATGTCACGACCTATGGAAGTAAATGGAAGTAAATGTATGCTGTTTAACAACCTCGCGATTGCTGAACAAGAAGACGACGCATTCATATTCCAATGCCGACGTTAATAGAAAGTCGATCATGGGAACTGTTACAAGATGTCCCAGCAAAAATACTTTCGACTTGTGAAGGAAGCATTGCCACTAAGACAAAAGATTGTCTTAGCTAGACAGCAAATCAACTTTCTCCGCCGCTGTTTTCAACATCGAGTCGTGCCGAAGTTTATAAAAACGAAAGCGAGTTCACGAGATATGCGGTCAACCCAGAGGACAGCCAAGAAGTACGAGGTATCGAAATGGAACTACTTCGAGCTGCACTACCAAGCAAAGCAGAACGAGATGTTTGCCAGAATGAAGAAGTGTACGACGAAGGAACATTTTTGTGCTTTGTATTTGGAGGATCAACTTTGGAGGAGAATAGTTGGTGGGTCAATACTGATGTGCAATTCTATTAGGTTTAATGCTAAAAATGACCTTTACAGCGAAAGTTTGAGAATCTATTGAATAATTCGCGTGTCTCGGCTTCAAGAAATCACAGACAAACGAACTTTGCTACGAGTCGAAGTACGGTTGATAATGCACCAAGAAAATCTAGGGTCACCGTGATTGGGGGCATAACAATACCTGAGAGTGCGCGTTCGCTATTAGAATTGAGCCCAAGTTTTGCACCATCACAGCCCATTTCTAAAACGACCCTGCGTAGGATAGCATGCAACCTTTATGAGCTTCAAGATCGACTCCGCTATCAGGCCAAACAAGAAACATCAAATAGAGATAAAAATCAAGAGGCGGCGTCACTACCACCATCTCCTTTCCCTAAAACGTATTTTTAGACAGCAGGACCCTAACGATGGAGTTGACATAAAATTCCGCATGTTTTTCGGACGGCGTTCTCAAGACCCTTAATCACTACCGCGATAGAAAGTTTATCTCTAACCTTACAGCCCGCACAAAAATGTGGCATGCGAGAAATTAGAGAATTAATAAACTCAAAAACAATAAGATTGTCTGTTAGTGATAAGGGGGGAGAGTTCGTAGTTATTCCTCGCCAGCTGGATGTTGAGATAACAGAGGAACATCTTAGTGATGCTACCCTCTATCGCCCTATCCTCTGAAAAGGAATATAAAAGTCAATACCGAAAGCTAAACAATCAATGGGTCAGTGTGTAGCAAAGGCTGCAGGTTTAAAATCATCGGTTATTTTCGCACTTTAAAATCGATAAACCAACATGTCCCGTCCTATACCTACTTATTAAAACACATAAGTTGGTATCACCTGATGATCTTGCGTCAACCAATCTGTCATCATTTAAGGTTAGACCCATCATCAGCTGTGTAGACGGGCCAACGGATAGGATAACCTGGTTTCTAAGCCTAATACTAACCCAGTTGCTTAAACATATTCCAGCTCACCTCACAAACACCCAAATGTTCCTAGAACGTCTACGTAACGCGTCTCCTAATAACGCGTACGTGATGGAGTCCTTCGACGTTACTGCGCTGTACACCAACGTATCGAATGACTCCGCAATGCAAAGCCATCTTCGAACTTCTTGTTGAACATGAAGGAAGAATAAAATATGCATGGCTTGTCCATCCAGCAGCTAATGGCTCTCCTAAAGGAGTGCCTAAACTGCTCGATTTTTCAGATGGTCTGGGAAATATTTCGCGCAAATAAGGGGGTTGGCTATGGGACAGCGACTGGCACCAAGCCTTGCCATTGTGTTTATGTCTAAGATAGAAGTCCCCTGTTCTCGATCTCCGGCCACTACTCTACTGCAGATATGTAGATGATTGTTTTGTCATCTTCTCTACGCAGGAGGAGATGGACAAATGCTTTGAATTATTGAACGAGCAGTCTGAGTACATTAAGTTCACCCGGGAGAAACCGAGAAAAGACTGGCTTCCGTTTCTAAACGTCCAAATAAGCCTATCAAGTAGCGGTTACCTGACAAAGTGGTACCGAAAGCCAAGTAACAAGAACATCCTCGTTCACTTTCCTTTCTTCCCACCCTTCACACACAAAGAGGGCGATTGTGAGAAACATGTTTCGAACAGCCACCTCTGTGTGCACAACCAGGGAACTAAAGGAAGAATCGCGCGACTTGGCTCGGCAAATAGCCATCTCCAATGGCTACTGAAATAGTTACCGCACGAGATAAGTTTAGAAGGAGAGCGACGCGCCCAAGCGAAACACTTGGCCAAAAGAAAGTCCCGTTTATGTTGCCCTTTATTAGCGATGAAGTAAGCGTAGCTATTAAACGATGCTTAAGAAGGGCAGCTCTAGAGGAATCGGTAGCGATAGTTGAAATACCACTGGCTACTCTACGTCGTCAGGTTAGTTCGTAACACGCCTGTATGACCGTCTATGTGAAACAACAAATTGCGTAATCTGCCCCTTACGGCAGGGACGGTGATTGCATGAGTTCAGGTACGATATACCTGATCTCTTGTAATAATTGCGGAGACGAATATATTGGCGAAACGGGCAGACCTTTGTGTATCCGTATAAAAGAACACCTAGATGGCAAACGAAAACTAAGACAAAGTACCCCCACTAGGCACGCATAGGGATAGAAAAGCATAGCGGGAGACGATTTTGAAGTAAAAGTCAATATCCTTGCAAGGAGACTAAAACACCAGCGCGAAAAACTTCTTGAGGCTTTTTGGATAAATGCCAAAAACCCTACAATGAATAGCAGGGATGAATGTCCAGAGGTCATACGCGACCTGACCCCGTATGTTCGCATCAATTTCTGATGTGGGATAGTGCAGTCATCAACCATAAGCGACTATAATCAGCTGTTCTAATCTTCCACAGTAGAAGTCACGTAAAAAAGCGGTGAGTTTTTTCGAGAAGCTGTTGATCATGTAATTCCCATAGACTTTTTCGTCTTTTTGTAAGTGTTACTGAAGCGGTTTGGCCTAGTAGATTGTATATCAGTATACCCTTCCAGGCTCTGAACAAGGCGATACTGCCGAAACGTCGGCTACTGTTGTATCGTATTGTGTTCTTCTATGGAAGTAAATGTATGCTGTTTAACAACCTCGCGATTGCTGAACAAGAAAACGACGCATTCATATTCCAATGCCGAGGTTAATAGAAAGTCGATCCTAGGAACTATGTCACGACCGCGCTATTGTCCTTTCCGGGGAGGGTGATTGCTGATGGCAAAGATCGATAGAACTAGCTGAGAGACAGGCGAAACGAAAGACCCGCATGGTGTGGTGGCGAACGCGTTACTCCCCGGAAAGGACAATAGCGCGTTCGTTCCCCACCATAGGCACCTGCGGTCCAGAGTTTTGCAAATATCTCAGCTTCGTTGATGTTATATTTCGCAATATACCCTGCCATCAAAAAAGAGTAGGCAGTAGGCAAAAAGGCTAAAATTATGTCACGACCGTTGAGGATCTGTTAAGAAAAAAAACGAGCAAGCACATAGAAATAAAAAGAAACAAAGCTTCAAGAACAGAAGGACAGACCATGTAGGACCCAAAATGTTACCTATAAGACACAAAAACTTATGGTAAATGCATTAAGTCCGAAGAACAACAGTTTTCTAACCCTATGCTTACCCTACTCGCTCAGGTTTCATGGACTTCTCAACAAAATGAATAATCTTCTAACTGGTCTCCTCTTCTTGGAAACAGGTTAGGAGACAGAAGGAGTGCTCAAGATCCTATTCCTTGTTTTTACATAATCTTTACAGTCATTCTCCTCCTCTTACATCCTATTCATACTCGAATTAACTCGAAAAGTTGTAAAAGAACAAAGAAGTTCATGAGAAGAACACCTAATCATCATAGCTCTAATTATGGCGCTTCTATCCAAAAATGACACTTCAAAAATCTATAGATGTACAAAAAAAAGAAAGTAGAAGCAATATGGAAAATTGACTAGCAGAAAAAAAAACATTGAAACACTGACACTAAAAACACTAACTGTGCCTTCTCCTCGTCATCACACCTGCAAGTGCAAAAATAGCCGAACGAAATAACTATATATACCAGGCAACTTTAAATTTTAAGAGTTCAAAGAAAAATACAGGAAACAATAGATTAGGAAGCAGTGAAAGATGACGAAAAAAAAAGAGAGAAAAGACAGCGAAAAAAAACTGAAGGAAAAGTCCTATTTCTCAACGTTGTCTTGAGGTACTACTGTCAGAGATAGAAATATATGAATGAGAAACCGTCGATTTGTCAAGAAGTGCTGATAGACCCTCGATTTTCTGGAGAATCTCTCAGAAATCTCTGAGAAATTTAGTTCGTCGCTTTGGACGACATGATTTTCTTCGGAAACAAAAAACAAGAATTAGCTCCTAAACAGGGACAAGCCAAAACAGTAATACAGGGCAGAGGTTCAGCATGGAAAAAATGAGACAAATTCAATACGAGCTATGAACACATTTCAAAACTAGGTATTTACTGAGTCCTTGAAGTTCAGAAGCGGCGGGAAGATTACAGTAGACTACGACAGTTATACGTGGATTAATGACGTACCAAGCTGAACGAAGTAGAACAAGAATTTTCACTTCTCCTTCCCTTACTGGGCAAACTCACACATCTTAAACCACCACGCGTCCCATCCGTATCCACCAGCTGAGAAGCATTCTGAATACGGCATTGTTCGTGAAACCCTCTATAATTTCACACAATGTAAAACGATGGAACGAAAAGATCAGTTGCCGAAAATCACAGCTAAACGTTATCCCACTATCATTCGAGTGAAGCATGCGAAATTTAAGAGATAGAGGAACTTTCTCCGAAACATTCCGATAAATGTACCACACTTCATTGATCATTCACACCGAGGGTAAATAAAAGCAGGTTTACAATAGCTTTCCGATGAACGCCTGCCGCGTATGGAAATACACAATGTACTCTTTGGCTCGCATCCACTAGCGGGCAAAAAAAATCTAATCCCTCCCTCCGGAGTCGACAAATTAATAGGTTTGCCTGGGACCAGCCCAGTCCATGCAATCCACAAAAGCTAGCGGCTGCTTGTAATGAAAGCTTGCGAACGCCTTAACTACGACCATGTTAGGATTTAAGAGAGAATCTACTCCACCGGCATTCAGCGACATTCGAAAGAAAGACCAAAATTCCTCAAGTAGCTGGCGAGCTCATGCGCAAAGATGCGGAGACCTACGTGGAATATGGATGCGGGGAAACGAATCGAATTCAAGAATTGCGAGGAGATCTAGAATTTGTGATGACTGGTCGTGTGAAATTTCAGCCACTCCAAGTAGGCATGGAGCATACATGTAAGCGACTCCGTCAGTACTTCAAAACGTGACGTACTCGTAAATTCTTGTGGCATGTATCAGACCTTTTTGGATTTCTTAAGGAAAATAGAAATCATATATGTCACTGAAATTTCTCAATGTTCCATGGAAATATTTACTAACAGCACAATACGGAGGGAAAAACGTACTGTGTGATTAAACAGCCGAATGAAGAACGGGAAAAAGACGAATAAAGAAACCCTTTTAATCATCACTTCATTAGCTTCCAATTTTCTAAACAAAGTGATCGAATTTGTGGCTGAGCTATGAGGAGAGCTCTGTTTTTCGTCTCGTCCTCCTTCTCTTTACCCACCCTTTTTGCTTGTTCGTAACTCTGCTTCGTTTGTTGAAATTTGCCTGGGATTTTGTAAATGGACCAATTTCATTTCATTTTCGCCCAAATTTTCGAGTAAGTCACTCGGTATTGCTAGTAGAAGAGCTTGCAATAGAGAGACGAAAACAATGGGGGTGTTCGGAGACGTGCGACGAGCCTCTGATACTTCTCGTTCATAGAAATGGTCTAACCGATTCAAGAGAACGTAAGAATTATCAGCGCCAGCACCGCACATATTCAGTGGCCTCTATGATGCTTGTCAAAAACTTTATCCTTTATTCCCTACAAAAAAAAGTTATAATTAAGCACGTTGTTAAACTCCGAAGGCCTACGCCATGCATTCAACTTCGCTATGTGTCGTAGAAGTAACCGAATGCGTACTTGGCTGGCAAAATGACTTGAAAAAAATAAAGTGGCAAAGTGTTAATGAAGATCTAACATGTAAATAAACGCCATATTGTTTAAAAAATTACTCACCGTGCTGTTACGAGTGGGACTTCCCGCGTGTTGTTCACGTGGGGGTGGCGAGTGAGACCAATTCAAGTAAAAAAGAATCATTTTTAAATAAGGCTCCAGATCACGTGTGATTATCACATTAATGAGGCATTCGTCTTTCTGGTTCATCCCTGGATTTTCAAAATTTATCCAAAAACGCCTCAAGAGTCTTGCGCGTTGATGTTTTCGATTCCTGCGCTAGGATCCGCACAGTCACTTCAGAATCCATCGCCATTGTGCTTTTTGTGCCCTATGCGTACTTAGAGGAGTGTTTTGACGAATTTTAACTTACCCACCTAGATGTTCTTTTTGCGGACACATTGGTCTACTCGTTTCGCCAACATATTCCTCACCGCATGCGTTATATGAGATCAATTATATTATACCTGAACTCGTGCAATCCTCGTCTCTCCCGTTAGGACAGACCATACAGTTTTCTGAGCTGCATAAACGATCACTGAAGTGGTTGCGAACAACTGACGGCGTAGGATTTTGGGTGGGAGGTTGATAATTGCCGCATAATTCCCATGACCACTTTTACTTAAGCACCTTTTAATGGCGTAACTTATTTCATTCGATATGAAGTGTAGCTTAAAAGGGATCTTAGTTACCTCCGAAACACTATTTTTGGGCAACAAATCTACCGTTTCGTCCGACCTGAGTGGCTGCCACTAATCGTTTTACTATGAACAGGAACTGTTGCCGAATGTTGAACTGTGATTTAGAGTAGAAGCTTCAGCAACCCTTGCAAGCCGAACTAAGCTGAAAATGCTCTCGGCATTTCTATTCAGAAACACAGTTGGAAGTAGACCAGAGGAAGGAACCACAGCCACCGAAGAATAAGCCAATTGCCAAGATAGCAATGGGCTTTGCGATTCGAAATGATCGAGAGGTTGCCAGTGCTGATAACTAGGAACGAGTTTCTAGTCGATGACTTGGATCTGGATAAATGTTGAAGTAAAATAATCAGGCATAGAATTCCACTCCGGATTAATTCCAAGTTCATAATCACGCGGGATACTGGGTAGTATTTAAGACTGTCATTCTAATGTGAGTCTAATTCTAACTGTAACGAACCCATTCGTTTCCCTCTCGCGTATCTGTTGCCCACGGTCTGCTCAGCTTCCAATGTGCTGACGTTCGCGAAGCCTATTCCTGAAATCGTTCCCATCCGCAAACGCAGAACGTTGACTATAGCCACGAACACGTCCATTTATCGTTTGTCTGATCTTCCAAGAGGACGATTATTATATGACAAGTACATCTATTTTTCGCTATCCATGTACGCTCTCCTTGATCCCGAAGACGCGCGCTTACAAACCATGCGTGGTGGTACGTAAAGGGTTCCAACAGGTCTCGTTTAAAAGAGTTGTCCGAGAAGATAAAAAACGCTGAGTAGAGTAGGTCTTCATGAATCAATGTTTAGGCCAAATACGCATCTAGTCACTCCACGGTTGAAGTCGAATATATGTCTCATCTCTGAGGGATATATTAATGCCTAATGATTAAGCTTTTGGTGCAGCACAGTTTACCGATTTGGTCGTTACATTTATTGCTTTCCAATGTTCATCAATTTGCAAATGGGAGAACTTTCTTCTCTAGAGAGGTCTCGTCTTTAGCAGAAAAGTGATAAATTTGGAAAGCGTATTGATACTTGGTGATGAGACAGCCGTTATCATAAGCTACTAGTGATGTCCGTTCAGTTCTGAAAAGCTTCATTTTACGACGCTCCCAAAGCTTAGCGGGGAACTATTCACATTTAATTAGGCAGAATGCCTCAGAATATTATTCTTCAGCTGCCGACATCTTAGTGATTGACTATGATTGACTACTGGAGCTATCTCAGTTCGTTAGATTCTATTTCACTCACTCAGTTTATCTGTTTTAGTTTTACGTATCAGTTTACTGGCGTTTTGTTCTACATCACAGTTTAGTTTTTAAAACAATGTGTAGATGAGAGGAACCTCTCCACCAGACCGTCCTTCTTTTCTCTCCACTACTGTAGGAGGTTCCGTTCAAGAGTAGTGTTAGTTTGCACTTTTTATGAGGGTTTGATTCTGTCGGAATGCGCAGCCCAGTTCTTCAACAGCCATCCTATCTTCGAGATCAAGGAGAGCGTACATGGATAGCGAAAAATAGATGAACCTGTCATATAATAATAGTCCTCTTGGAAGACCAGCCAAACAATAAATGGACGTGTTCGTGGCTATCGTCATCGTTCTGCTTTTTGCGGATGGGAACGATTTCAGGAATAGGCTTCGCGAACGTCAGCACATTGGAAGCTGACATTATCTTCCGCGAAATTCCTAATACGAAACTTCTTTCGTATTTTTAGTGGAAAATGAGATCCTTAGGGTGATGGCTGTCACTGGCGACAACATCAATCTCTTCTTGTCTTGACGCTGTCTTCTCGCCATCAATTCCATCACCTCATTACTTCATTACCACATCCACCACCAAATTCACACCCGTGCAAATGAACCAGCTCTCTCTCGAAAAGTTGGCAAAAGCTGCTTTTCTCCTTTAAATCAATGACTTCATTGTACTTTTTCTATCTCGATTGCTTACGAAAATTATTTCCAACAACTTTTCTCTGGCATACGCCATTTGGACATTTTGTTACCGACACCAAGAAGACACACCTCCTTAGTTATTATCACTTTATCTCAGCTCTTTTAATGAAAGTATTAGTTAAAAAATCACAATTTTCGTTCTATTAATTGCCTAAACCCTAAAGGAAACATATGATGCTCGACGAATCCCTAGAGCGAACAGAACCCACTGGGCTATCATTGCATGCAACAGGAAGAAATGCAAGATTTACGGGCGTCTGTTCGAGTTATTCGACGATCAAGTGGGCAACGGGTGATCCGGTAACACAAATGGTGATATCACAGTGGCTAATATACCATTCGATTTGAGAAACCTCTGGCTTGACCACGTACCAGCCCCACCAAACCTCCCACTCAACATAGGCTGAAATTGATACCACACTTGCCCGAAAAAAAGATCGCGCCGATTCATAAACGTTGGAGATTGCCCGTGATAGAGAAGGGGGGAATGCCCTTACGCAGTTATCTCAAGATTCTAGGGAGAAAAAAATCCGACAATCTTTATGGAAGACGGATGTAAAATATCGAACAGAATGGTGCTGGAATCCGCACAATATATGTGACGCTGGGTCTTTTTCTTTACAAAAAGAATTAGATTTTTTTGAAACTTAATAGCGAACAACGTCGACCGCTTCATCCGGTGTCTTTTTTTTCACAAGCGTGACCGTTATGATTGCAGAAATAGCAAAACTCCCCACGGTGCCTTTTTAAAACCTGTGTACACTTGCATTAAAGGGCGCGTGTAGCGCAATGGCTACGGGCACCCTGCACTATGCGTAGGATCGACCACGCGCCTCAGGCTCACCAGCCCCTTCTATCCTTCGGGGTCGCTAAATTGGTAGCAGACCTGCCTGTCTGAAGGTATAGCAGCACTGACTCGATACATCGGTGGGCCACCGCGAGTCGTTGTAAAGGCCAGATATACGTTCAGTCACCTCCAACGATGCCTAATGAAATCAAATGCACGGCGCATCCCTCAGAGATTGGTCAACGCCATAAGCTTTATCCCTTATGCTTTTAAAGTTGCTTTAAAACGACTCTATACAACGAAGTTTTATATTTTCAAAGCGATGTCAGACGAACGGTAAAGAGTCAAATTGAGAACGAACAATGCAGGATTTGCAGCACATCGTGAGAGTATTTTACAACCTCTCACATTCAACACTACAATAATGGGCAATTAATAGAACGAAAATTGTGACTTTTTTAATTAATACTTTCATTAAAAGAGCTGAGATGAAGTGATAATAACTAAGGAGGTGTGTCTTCTTGGTGTTGGTAACAAAATGTCCAAATGGCGTATGCCAGAGAAAAGTTGTTGGAAATAATTTTCGTAAGCAATCGAGATAGAAAAGTACAATGAAGTCACTGATTTAAAGGAGAAAAGCAGCTTTTGCCAACTTTTCGAGAGAGAGCTGGTTCATTTGCACGGAATGAGGTGATGGGATTGATGGCGAGAAGACAGCGTCAAGACAAGAAGAGATTGATGTTGTCGCCAGTGACAGCCCTGAGGATTTCATTGTCCACTAAAAAATACGAAAGAAGTTTCGTATATGGAATTTCGCGGAAGAAAATGAAAAGATGAAAAGGAAAAAAAAAGGACAAAAACAACATTGAACCCATTAAAACTTCCACGTGGCATTCGTGGTCGCCATGGCGCACTTTTTTGAGACCGATAATGGAGTGTTAGCACATCTTTCAATTCGATTTGTGTGAAGTGGAAACAACTAGAATACACATAGAACATTGTGGATGCTTCTAGCTAAGTGAAGCGCAGGTGCGTATGGAATCGTTTCGATTTGGCGCGAGACTTGGAAAAATTATAACGCTCAATTGTAAGAATGAGTTCTATTTCGTTATAGCCTGCAAAGGAAAAATATTCAGTTAAGGAGGAAGCAATTCTAGTAGGAATTATTCTCAAGGGACATGAACTCTGCGGCGTCCGCCCGTTGGTTTTAGGGTAGCGAGACCATAGAAACATCTGCACTCAGCCAAAAAAACATTCGAAACCACAGCTGCTGGCATTGGTAATCCGAGTCTTCCGGTATTTTTGAGGTGCCAAAGAATTGGAAGAAAAATCTCGTTTTCGCCAAAAATAATGTGAGTGATGGAGAACGATATTGCAGGCCACCTCCGCTCTAGTGGTAAGAGAATCGTTGGCTCCTCAACAGGTTTCTTAAAAAGCATATCTAAAGGATTAATTCTAGTGTAAAGATTGAAAAACGCATTACGGAACCCAATTTCTGTTCTTCCTTGGGGCAAGTACTAGTCAACTTTCACTTATTCAACAAGCCACTTTATAATACTCACACTTAGGCAAAGCAGTTAAACAATGGAGGTACCATTATACTAAAACGATAGAAAAAACCACGATGTGAACAGACGAGCTTTCATGAACCCTAAGGCGATTAGATCGCATTGGTAGAAGGTGGCAAAAATTAGCTTCTGAATACCCAACTGGATATGGATGAGGTACTCTCGGTGCTGGAAATTGAAATGAATAACGGAAGGAAGGAGAAATGAAACAGAAATCAAACCAGTGCAAACGACTGCAGAAGGATATATTTAGGAAAGACTAAAGATGTCGAAAGCGCCGCGGTCTAGCGAAATAAATCAACCGCTCCCAGGAAAAACATTCAGCTGCTGGGGATTCGGCACCGAACGTCACCAATAATCCTTCGAAGCAAATACGATGTTCGTCCCAGACTGCCGACTTGCATTCAGCATTCAGCAACCGCTCAAAAGAATTTTTTCCTGGTATGATGACCTGGATCAGAGAGCGAACAACTCTGGCCGAGCAATTCTCGGTTTGAAATCAAAGCCACAAAGCTGTCGCTTGCATCCATTTGCATTTTTAACGGGTAAGCAGCCGGCCGGACTTGACATGCACAACATAATTATCTTTAAGGAAAGAATAAGCAGAAGGCCATTTGTATGTGTGCTCGCTAAAAAGTCTGTAAGGAACGAATACATACATACAAACGAGAAAAATAATCCCTAGGCACGATTATTTACTTCCCAAATCATCATTTACTTATACTCCTTTGTACTACAGTATTTCAAAGATAAAAATATATACAAGTTACAGCAACTGAAATTTGCACTGCCATATCTTGAAGAAATACCGTTTATTCTAGTATACAAAGGGCGCGTATGGCGCAGTGGTCGGAGGCGCCTTGCAACATACACGTGGAATCAATCCCTCCGCCTATGGCCCACCAAGCCTTCCATCCCTCTTGGGTCGGCAAATTGGTACCAGACTTGTCTGGGAGGATAGTAGCACTGGCTCGATACATCGGTAGGCCAGCGTGAGACAATGTAAAGGCCAGATATGCATTCAATCACCTCCAACGACACTTAATGAAGTCGAATACATGATCCATCCCTCAGGGTTGATCAATGCCGAGAGCTTTATCCTTTTATCCCTTATGGTAAGAAATAACAACGAATACAGCGAGTATCCGGAATACTCTGAAGTGAAGTAAAAAACAGATCGCGACAAGCGCAGTGTTTAGGAGCAATTCGCATACTTTATTCACTGCTTCGGCCACGCCCCCTGACCAACCAAATCTCTCATCTCCACGGGGTTGGCAAACCGATACTAGGCTTGCTTGTGAAAAGCTTCTTCCGACCTACGAAGACGGACGATTGCCTCAGAGCTATTCCAAGATTCTACAGA
Organism: Angiostrongylus vasorum; assembly: GCA_018806985.1. Taxonomy (NCBI): domain Eukaryota; kingdom Metazoa; phylum Nematoda; class Chromadorea; order Rhabditida; family Metastrongylidae; genus Angiostrongylus; species Angiostrongylus vasorum. Next base: position 426,295 of record JADANN010000398.1, read on the forward strand.
GAATCTAATTAACCGGCATTCAGCGACATTCATGGAGAAGACCAAGGTCTTAAGTGGCAAATGAGTAAAAAAGCAAACCCGGGTTTCTTCGCGTGTGATGAATACAAGTAAGTGAATCAAATGACGTGCTGAGATTTGGCGGGTCTCCACGATGACGGGTTATAGCAGGTCTCTGCGATGACGGGTTATCGTAATAAAAGTAGGTAAAAAGCTAATAACAATGCGATGTCGACAAGGCGCTCTCGGACAGCTGGCACAGCCTTTTCCAGCTCGAAAGGGTTTGATTGCAAATGCATTGGGTTTCTCATTGCCTCTGATTTTGTCTCCTAAAGATTTTTTTTACAGCAAACTTTTTATTCAACCGTATTTTTCATATATCTACGAATTTCACATTAAAATTTAGGAAAACGAGAAAAAACTTGATACTTGATACTTGAACGGCCCGTCCTCATTGGTGGTGCGGGCCCCAGCATAATCACCATCTTTCGGAAATTTACTGGTCAAGTCATTGTGGTTCCCTGGAATCCCGAGGAAAGCCTGGCCAAAGTCTGCCCCAGGTCGTCACCACGACAGGCAGTCGCAGCCCTCGTGGATCGGAGTGAGATTTGCCACTATGCGACTTTGATAGCAGGACGGTGGTGGACCCTGGTGTTGGTTTACTCTTAGCTAGGCTTCCAGATGGAAACGTCGGATTCCCTTCTCAGCTTCGGAGACCCTGCCAGGGGGGATGAATCTCCCGCTGTACATCACGGTTCGACACCCACGAATACCCCCCAGCCATGATGAGGCGGTAAGCCGTTGAGAGGAAACGTTGAGGAGAAAAAACTTGACACAATTGGTTAATCTCCCGAAGGTTAACCGCCTCATCAAAGGAAAATGGAAAATTTACTGGCTCTCGCTCCAGTTATAGAGAATATTCTTCACAAACATTGGAATGTTCTCTACGTAAAACGTTTCGAATACTGTTTCCGGTGACCTCATCCCTATGACGATCTGATAACCTCATGTCGAACGTTTCGAATACTGTTTCCGGTGACCTCATCCCTATGACGATCCGATAACCTCATGTCTAACATTTCGTAGGCGGTTATCTCATGAAAAATATCTGCAGTTACAGTCCTATGATTTGTCTATCGCCCTATCAGACTGCAATGCTTGAAAAATGTTTCCAACACCCTTAGTGGCAAACCGTCTCTGCGCCTACTGCAGCTCGACTCCTCCCAGCACAAAAGGTGTATAAACGGCTCCCTGGTTAGCTCGCTCAGTTCACAGCAATGCTGCCCAAATCACCATATCCTTTCCTCACATCCATCCCATGTAGTAGAATTCATCTGACAACCTCTTCACTCATAAGCAGGTCCTGAACACCAGTGATCAGGCTGTGCCTATTTATTACTTGTACCATTGTCCTATTAATTATACAGTTGTATTCTTATGCCACAGTTGTTGTATAATTATGATAAACGGTTTAACTACCTACGTTTGAGGTGTCCGGCATTGTGACTGCTAATCACAAGAAGTCCCGCGTGGCACATACAAAGGCGAACAGCTAATTCCGACCGAATCTTCTTAACTACTTGGTATTCCTATATCAACGAGCTGTCTTAACACTATTCACTCTACAATGAAAGGGGCGACAGGTGATACAGGTGATATCTACCCATTCCCACCCAGCGGTTTACAGCCTCATCACGGCTGGGAGGTGTTCCTAGATGTTGGGTTGCGATGTACAGCGGAGTGATTCATCCGCCCAGGAATGTCTCTCGAGCTGAGATGGAGAACGTCATTTCCATTAGAAACGCCAGCTAGGATTGGTATCAAACCAGTCGCACGGTGGCATATCTGTATCTGATCCACAAGGGCGACGACTGCCTGTGGTTGTGACTACAAGGCGCGGACCTTGGCTAGGCTGACCTTGTGACTCCAGAGGACTACGATGGCTAAACCAGCAAAAAGCCCGGGACAATGGAAATTATGCTGAGGCCCGCACAACCAGAGAGGACGGCCTATCCAAGTATCCTAGTAAGTAGTTAAGGACTCGGTGGCCATCTAATACCTTATCCATGTTCGTCGCCACTGTTTTACAGATCATGGCATGCGACTCGCACGCACCACCATGCTCGAGTAAAACCACCACCATGGACGACGAATGCGAGGGGAAGGAAACGAATGGTAAATGTGCTGGCGTCCGATCATCTCGTGAAGACGGACCAACCAAGTATGTATCCAAATAATTGACGACTTCCGGCTTTGTTAGTAATTACAACGAAGCTGTAAAACGTGCGATGCAAAGAGTAAGAGGATAAGAAAAGATAAAGCGTTCGGCGTTGATCAATACCTGATGGATAGCCTTACGCTTTCGACTCCTATTAGCATCGTAGAGGTGAATGAATGCCGATTTGCCCCTACATTGACTTGCGGTAGATTATCGAGGAAGCAAGTCAGTGCTGCTGTCCTCCTATACAAGTGTGGTGTCACTTTTCCAACCCGAAAGGTATGGAAGGATTGGTGTACCTTTGAGCAGAGTCGAAACAACGACCCGATGTGTATATCTGTTGCGCACCTCTAACACATGAGGTACACCCAACCACCACAATTTGTCTATTTATTTGGAATAATTCTGAACTAAGAGTATTAGCGTGTTCGATCCCTTCTGCGGACACCTGCCGTCCGGTGTTTTGCAGATATCTCAGCAACATTGTTGTTAAATATATCGATTATTTATGTCGAATTTTATAGAAAGTCAGTCTTTTGAGTCATTTTCTGACTAGTGTGCTCTGATATTTTCTAAGTATACTGAATGTTTTGCCTTGTAATCCTTTCATCATTCCTATTAGATGTGCCATACCATACAAATGTAATCCAGTATTCACTGAGTAACTCGAGAGGGGAACCAGTATCATCTACATTTGCCCATGAAGCGTATCAAAGCCGCCGTGACGAGAGTTAGGCTCCACTCGTCTACAACAAAGATCACGTATTTCAGTATGAGGCATTTCTTCTACTGTCTTCGACGATGACGGGAAACCTGTCGGATTCTCATACAACTTTATTTTGAAAAAAAAGATGAATCTGCCATCAACCAAATTTCGCGTCTAGTAAAAAACACGTTTATAATGCCTCTAGGAAACGATGTGCTTTTCACCCTTCACTCCACTACTGAAACATGGCGAACTGGCAGTGTTATAAAAGAAGGAAAGCTGCTTGAGTATGACTGTACGCCAAATAAAAAAGAAAAAAAGCTCTCGGCGTTGATCAATCCCTGAGGGATGCGCCATGCATTAGACTTCCTTAAACATCGTTGGAGGTGACTGAATGCATATCTGGCCTTTACAATAACTAGCGTTGACCTGCCGATGTATCGAGCCAGTGCTGCTATCCTCCCAGACAACTCTGGTCTCAATTTGCCGACCCCCGAAAGGATGGAAGACTTGGTGGGCCATAGGCGCGATGATCGATTCCACGTGTGTGCTGCAGGGCACCTCCAACCACTGCGCCAGGCGCACCCTTCTACCATAAATAATCGAGTTTCGGATTACACAGAAGTGGAAAGCAACATCAGCTTCCAACAGAAAAAATCAACAGAACCTCTGATTACCGTTTTCGTGTGGTCGCATCTGTGGGAATGGCTCACCAAACTCGAAGCATTCTCAAAAATGTAATGATACGAATTTCTTGGGCACCCACAGTACATTCCATTCAACAGATCATTTTGTGCTTTAGGACGAAACGTCACATGTCGAGAAACATAACACTTTTGGTATACTCTGCCTCATATTTACTTCGGTCACTCTTCGACGTTCTTTAAATCAAATGTTAAGAACGAAAGAAGCCTCCAAGGAATTCTGGATGGTTGCTGTTATGTGTTTTGGAAAATGCGGTAACAATATCAACTTGACGCCGAATTTTTCACCGCACACGTCGTGAACTAGTATCAACTCATTCCGGCTGATTTACCCCCAAACAGAGCATAATCTCCATCTTTCTTTGCAACACCTCTAAATTTCTTACGAGCAGGCAGCATTTACTTGTTTCATAGCTTACTATAACGTTTTTGCATATTAGTAGTTAGACATTCGTAAAAACAGATAATGAAGAGGAGGGTGGCGCAATGGTATTGATTCCGTTCTTCACGTGCACGGGGCTGGTTTGGCCACGCCCACGACACACCAAGCATCTCATCTCACTGGGTAGGAGACTCTTGTATCAGATTTGTCTCTGATCGGCCGACTTCCCCCAGTCAACATGAGAACGCCTTGACAAGGTTATCCAAGAGTTCCAGGAAGAATCTCTGCTTATATGTTTAATATGTTTACATGTGTTGACCAGCATGCAGCGATATTTTTAGTGATCTGCAATCTCTTCTATGTTAACAACGGTGAACTTCCAAAAACACTGCATGGAAGAATGTCGCTACTCCAGTGGCATCTGCTTTTATTCGACATCTGAAAGACGTCATTAGTCATTTCTGCTCATCCCTGTTTTTTGCAATCGCTTAGTTGGTCACTAGAATATAGATACTCGGGTCAGCCCTCGGTGCCGAATAATCACTAGCTCAGGGTAAAATGCTCGACTTTGTACGAATTTGCCAAGCGGGACTTTTTGACGTTGCCACAAAGTGCAATGTCAAGCTTGCGTTATAGCCGTTTACAGCAATAATAGCAATAGAACATTGACGATATTACGATATCCAAAAAGGGTAAGGAATATAAGCGTCAACACGAAAATGGAAACTCTAAGAGCACTAGTTAGTTGGGGGAACCAACCGAGCTAACCGAGCGAAACTGAGGGAGCTCTAACCGGCCTGACATAATGTTCCTTTTATTTCTCTGTAGTGGGTGGGGTTTTGACGGAAAAAACAAGAGTTTGTGCTCAAATAAGCATTCTAGAAAGTTCCTTAGTTAGTAAAAACTAAATCAGATAATACGGCATACAAGAAGCTCCGTTAGCATAAAAGTCCATCAGATAGCGAAGGAATAGTTTGTACAGAGAGCTCATGTGAAAGCAACGCAGCATGGAAAATTCATCTGGAAACGATAGGACTAAAGGCTTATACGGAAAGTACATTGGAAGGGCAGAAGCAAATGCAAGAGATGGACGCTAAGTAGCAATTTGCAGAGAGCGCAAGGATAAATGCAGTTATCAGTAAATATAGGTAGTACGAGAAGCATACAGTAATGCAGGAATAATGCAGGAAATAGGAACTACTTAGTGAATACAACCATAATGATGCTGAAATATTCGCAAAACGCCGGACCGCAGGTGTCTGCGGTGGGTTACGAACGCACTATTACCCTTTCCGGACACCACTGTGGTTCTAATTCTCATATTACCCTGCCAAAAAAAATTGTAGTAGGCAGAAAATAAAAAGTTAATACTGTGATTCCGACTGCACCCTCAGCTTGACTGGGTTCGTTGCCGATTTGGGCCCCTCAGATCAATCCCACTGATGGATGATTGCTGATGGCATTGGTCAATAGAACTAGTTGAGAGACAGGAGAAACGAAGGACCCGCATGGTGTGGTGGTGAACGCGTTAGCCCCCCGGAAAGGGGAATATCTCGTTCGTTCCCCAGCGCAGACACCTGCGGTCCGAGTCTTGCAAATATCTCAGCACAATTGTGGTTGTATTTCGCATATTACCGCATTGAAAGAAAAAAAATTGTAGTAGGCAGAAAATAAAAAGTTGTTTCAACTCCAACTGCTATGGTGAATGATAGATGTCGCATAGAGTTTGCGGCTACAAAAAATCTACTCAGCTAAAGTACCACAGGTTGCAAAACACTTCCAAAAGCTGACGACAATGTGTTTGTGTGAATCGACAGAACGACAGAGCAAACTCTTTTCTACAATTCATTCATGTGATAGCCCGAAAAGCTCTCAAGTTATCGAAAAAATTTTGTTCAGGTTCTAAAGAGTAACAAGCATGTTGATCCCACGTCCGACTTTCTATTACCCACGGCATTGATCAAGTAATTCTTCGTATTCTTGTTGAGCAAACACGAGGTGTTATTTTTATTCTTTATTCACGAACAAGCTGACGTTTCGACGGATCTCGCTTTCCACAGAGCCTGGAAAGGTCAAGTTGACAGTAATCTATTCGGCCAAACACCTCCATAACCAAACAGAGAAAACGCTAAACCTAGATTTCAATCACATTGAACACAAAATAGCTTCTTTGCACACTCACCGCTTTCTATGACTCTTCCACTGAGTATGTCGCGTGGAGAGCAACCGCACAGAATTCACATGGAAGCGTAATGTGCCCCTCTCATCAGAATAATAGGCTTATATATTGCCCAATATCACGCGTGATAATGAGGCATTCTTCCCTGCGGTTCATTTTCGGATTTCTGGAATTGATCCAGAACGCCTCGAGAGTTTTGCGCGCTTGTGTTCGCGATTCCCGTGCGAGGGTCGTGACCTGTACTTCAAAGTCCTCCGCGTTATGTCTCTGGGTCCTATGCATGCCTAGTGGGGTATTTGGTTTACGTTTACCGACTAGGTGTTCTGGGGACACAGAGTGGTCTACCCGTTTCGCCAATGTATTCGTCTCTGCACGCCTTACAGGTGATCAGATAAACTGTACCCGAGCTCATGCAATCACCGTCTCTACCATTAGGGCAAATTATGCAATTTTGCGTTGCACATAGACGGTCATGTAGGCGGTTACGAACTAGTTGGCGCCTAAGAGTACTCGGTGGTATTTCAACTACGTTTACGGAATCCTCAAGACCCGCCCTTCTTAAGCAGCGTTTTATAGCTGCAGTTACGTCATTTGAGCTGAAGGGTAGGGATAAACGAGACCTTTCTATCGCTAGAGTTGTCGTTAAGGGGCCCAAGATTTCCTCTACACCTATCACGAGCTACAGTTTCGTAGCCATTAGAAATGGCTATTTGCCGTGCCAAGTTCCGGAACTCCTCTCTCTGCTCTCTTCCCGTGCACATGTTGGTTGTTGTTCGAAACATGTTTCTTACAAGCGCCCTTTTTGTGTGAGAGGGGTGAGAGGAGAGGTAATGAACCAAGATGTTTTTTACTACTTGGCTTTCGGTACCACTTTGTAATGTAGACATTTTCTGATAGGTTAATTTGGACGTTCAGGAATGGAAGCCAGTTTTCTTTCGGTTTTTCTCGGGTAAACTTGATATACTCTGACTGTTCGTTCAACAACTCGAAACATTTGTCAATTTCCTCTTGTGTTGAGCAAAGGACAAAACAGTCATCTATATATCTACAGTAGAGTAACGGGCCGAGATCGGTCACTGGTGCTTCCACCTTAGACATAAACTCAATGGCAAGACTTGGTGCCAGTCGCTGTTCCCATTGCCAACCCTCTTACTTTGAGTGTGAGTGTACTACTTTCCGGACCATCTGAAGAATGAGCAGCTCAAGCATTCTTTCAAGGGTACCATCAACTGCTCTATCTCGAAAGCCATTCATTTTTATTTCTCCTTCGTGTTGTATAAGGAGTTCGAATACGGCTTGCATTGCCAGTTTTCATTCGACACATTTGTATAAAGGGCGGTCACGTCGAAGGACTCCATCACGTACGCGCTGTTGGGCTGCGCAGTACGTAGACGATTCAGAAACATCTGAGTATTCGTAAGATGGGCTAGAATGTGTTTCAACAACTAGGTAAATATTAGGGATAAAAACCATGTTATCCTATCCGTTGGCCCGTCTACACAGCTAATGATAAGTCTAACCTTAAACAATGATGCATCGGTAGACGCAGAATCATCGCTGGATACTGGCTTATGAGTTTTTATAAGCAAGTACAAGACAGGACATGTTGGTAAGTCAACTTTTAGTTGAGAGATAACTGATGGTTTTTCAACTAGCAGCCCTTGCCATTTTGACCCATTCGTGGTTCAATTTTCGGTATTTACTTTTAAACTCCTTCTCAGATGATGGGCGATAAAGTGAAGCATCTTCAAGATGCTTTTTCGTTCTCTCAACATCTAACTGATGGGAAATTACGACAAACTCTCCACCCTTATCACTAACGGACAGTCTTATGTTTTTCAATTTTTTCGTTTCACCTTTAGCTTTTTTTGAAAGATGAAACGCAAAATAGGTGCGAACTAACACCAAGTGGGGGGCCCTACCGACAGCACCATTTCCTCAGCCGTTCTTTAGGCAACAAGAGCCCAGGAATGAAGTTGTTGTTAAATTTCGGGTGTTTAAGAATGAAACCTTGAAGGTCCTTAATCAATATCGCGCAAAGAGATACTGCTCCAACCTCACTGAAATGCAAAAAAACGTGGTGTGCCGGAGGTACGAGAGCTGATAAGATCGAAGAAGATAAGACTATCCGTTAGTGATAAGGGTGGAGAGTTTGTCAACTCTAGCGATAAAATGCTCCCTGTTTATCCTACCCTTCATCTCAAATGATGTAAGTGCAGCTATAAAACGCTGCTTAAGAAGGGCGAGTCTTGAGAATTCGGTAAACGTAGTTGAAATGCCACCGAGTAATCTTAGGCGCCAACTAGTTCGTAACCGCCTATATGACCGTCTATGTGCAACGCAAAAGTGCATAGTTTGCCCTAATGGTAGAGTTGCATGAGCTCGGGTACAGTTTATCTGATCACCTGTAAGGCGGGCAGATATGAATACATTGGCGAAACGGGTAGACCATTCTGTGTCCGCATAGAAGAACACCTAGTCGGTAAACGTAAACCAAATACCCCACTAGGCATGCATAGGACCCAGAGACATAACGCGGAGGACTTTGAAGTACAGGTCACGACCCTCGCACGGGAATCGCGAACACAAGCGCGCAAAACCCTCGAGGCGTTCTGGATCAATTCCAGAAATCCGAAAATGAACCGCAGGGAAGAATGCCTCATTATCACGCGTGATATTGGGCAATATATAAAGCCTATTATTCTGATGAGAGGGCACATTACGCTTCCATGTGAATTCTGTGCAGGTTGCTCTCCACGCGACATACTCAGTGGAAGAGTCATAGAAAGCGGTGAGTGTGCAAAGAAGCTATTTTGTGTTCAATGTGATTGAAATCTAGGTTTAGCGTTTTCTCTGTTTGGTTATGGAGGTGTTTGGCCGAATAGATTACTGTCAACTTGACCTTTCCAGGCTCTGTGGAAAGCGAGATCCGTCGAAACGTCAGCTTGTTCGTGAATAAAGAATAAAAAATAACACCTCGTGTTTGCTCAACAAGAATACGAAGAATTACTTGATCAATGCCGTGGGTAATAGAAAGTCGGACGTGGGATCAACATGCTTGTTACTCTTTAGAACCTGAACAAAATTTTTTCGATAACTTGAGGGAGCTTTTTCGGGCTATCACATGAATGAATTGTAGAAAAGAGTTTGCTCTGTCGTTCTGTCGATTCACACAAACACATTGTCGTCAGCTTTTGGAAGTGTTTTGCAACCTGTGGTACTTTAGCTGAGTAGATTTTTTGTAGCCGCAAACTCTATGCGACATCTATCATTCACCATAGCAGTTGGAGTTGAAACAACTTTTTTATTTTCTGCCTACTACAATTTTTTTTCTTTCAATGCGGTAATATGCGAAATACAACCACAATTGTGCTGAGATATTTGCAAGACTCCGGACCGCAGGTGTCTGCGCTGGGGAACGAACGAGATATTCCCCTTTCCGGGGGGCTAACGCGTTCACCACCACACCATGCGGGTCCTTCGTTTCTCCTGTCTCTCAGCTAGTTCTATTGACCAATGCCATCAGCAATCATCCATCAGTGGGATTGATCTGAGGGGGCCCAAATCGGCAACGAACCCAGTCAAGCTGAGGGTGCAGTCGGAATCACAATGTTAACTTTTTATTTACTGCCTATTATATTTTTTTTCATGGCAGGGTATTTCGTGTGAAACAACCACAGTGATGCTAAATGAGAAGTTAACATTATTTAGGGAATAGTTATTAAAGCTTGACTGGCTCGAGTACTGTCCAACCAGTGGCTGGGTAGGTTGAGCTGTCCACGTAAAGAATGGGTCACTATCACTATATTTGTGGCTCTCCTGTGGAGAATATAACTTATCGCTCTTTATTATTGTCTTCGCGTACTAACTACGTCAATGTGTTTTTTGTTTACCTCGTCCATATGTATTAAGTACATTTTCAGGTGTTTGAGGTATATGTTGTCAACAGCACGGTCATCAAGAGCCGGGTGGGAGATGTAAACAGATATAAGTAAACAGCGCATCATATGGCACTTCGTTCAAATTAGCAAATTAATCTCTAGCACTCTTATTCGGAACCCGATGTTGTGCGTTCATCCGGAAGGTTCAGTCTACGAATCAACCGCCATGTCTTGACAATGCACTCCCTAATTCACAGTTCTCATTTATATATCCTCAAACGTTCAGTGGTAGCACCTACGTGCTACATTAGTCCAAGTGAGAACACAAATCCAATTTCGGCAGCCGAGTACTGCAACTGACACAACAGCAAGTATTCAACTAATCAGTGGCGGACTATCTCTTTGTTTAGTCACTGAACCATTACAAACTGTAGACCATTGGTTGCTATAACATTTAGTCCAACAGTCGCAGCCACTGCAATTCTTTTTGATGCATCAACCGATCCCTAAAAACCAATAAATTTAGAAAATATAGCGAAAAAAACTGTAGTGGTGAACAGCTTGGGGATAATCGTTGGAGGGAAAACATACAATGCTGGACGATAACAGAACTGTTTTCTTGATGAGAAAACACGAGATGTTAACTACAGCACAATCACTGTATTACCAGTCGTCCCATTGATCGCCGAGTGATTCGAGCGAACGCCACTACATCGTCCATTTCTCCCTGTCGCAGGCAAGAGTAGCCCAGTGGGTTTTGCTTGCTGGAGAGATTCGCCGAACATCATAAATTTCCTCTAGGGTTTTCGTTAAGAACTCTGACCATCGGGTCCGTGGTCTTCCTTCAGTACGATAGTCATCGCGAGGAATCCACTAACGGCTCTTATCCATCGGTTGTCCTTCATTCGCATTACGTGTCCGGGTCATCCCATGTCTTCGACATTTTGGCGTATAGAATGAGGTCTTTCATTTTTGATCGTTGACGCAGGTTGGAACTTCGAATCTCTTCCTTACTCGTGTGACACGGGATGCTCTTACTACCCTCCTTTCGAGTGTGCGTTCAATAACGATAAGTGATCTTTCATCCCGCTTACGCAACAACTGGGTTTCCAACGCATCTATTAAGGCAGGAAGTATCGTGGAGTCGAAAAATGGGCACAGAGTCAGGTGTTCTTTGTTCCGTTCACTACATCCTCAATGCTCTTTGAAAACTCCCCAAGCTGCTCGTTTCCTTCTGCTCAACTCTGGAGCTAAGTCGTTCATCATGATTTTTTCGACCTAGGCAGATGTAAAGTGGAGCAATCGGATATCTTTATTCCATTAGGGTGAATGGGTCATAAAAAACCAATCTGTTCCCCATGATGATCATTTTTATGAGATTTAGTCCAAGACCACTTTTTCCCCAGACGTTGTCAAAGTCGGCTAGCACTCGCTCCGTCTGGCTAATTCTTGGGTGTTATAAGAACGGTGTCATTAGTAAAGCGAAGATGGTGTAAGTGAATTTTTACTTCCATTCCAATGTTGGCATGTCATTCCTCGAAGTTGGCGGTAAATAATTTAGGCTGGCGAGATGGTGCCGCCTTCCTCAAGTCCTCTTCTGGCATCGATATTAATACTGTTGCAGAAAGATGATGTCATGGTTGTAAAATTTTTTATATAGCTCACGAGAAATCTTTGTAGACGGGGCAGGGACGTCCTGGCTATCCAGGGCTTTCATGAATGCTTCTGTCTCAACTGAGTCAAAAGCTTTCTTTAAATAGATGAAAGTGAGACAGAGCGATCTCTCGTACTCTCGCGATACTTCAGTGAGTCTTGCTATCATGTGGATGTGGTCCATCGTAGTGAACCTTTTTCGAAATCCTGCCTGCTCATATGACCATCTCGTTCGTCCAGTATTCTGTCAGTGCCGGTTAGGGATGACTCGAGTGGAAAGTTTGTAGAAGACAGAAAGTAAGCAGATTGGGCGACTGTTGCTGATATCGTGGACGTCACTCTTTTTTGAACAATAGTACGGTGTTATTGGTGCTCCATTGAGTAGGAACCTTGCAGTCTAGTAGGTAACGTGTGAACAGCTGATCCAGTGTGTTGATGAGGACTGGCGGAAGGGTCTTCAGGTGTTAAAGATTCTATTTTTGTTCGGACCTGGTACTGTTCACTTCTTCGCCGACGGAATAACATCTCGGATTTCACAAGGAAGAACCGTGATAGAGATCCGAGTAGCAATCGTAAATTGCCTTTCATGGAGCCGTAACTGTTCTATTTAAGCGTCAGAGTGCAATCATCTTGGTTCTGTAATTCCCGAAGCTTCGGTAGTGCTGCGCATGCTCTTACCAGCCTCTGCAGCTTCGATCGTAACTACTGCTTTTCTCTCGTTTAGACCTTCTTTATCGCCTGCCTGCATTATTTTGCAAGTTCGAACATGAATTAGCGGTTGCCTGTTAATCGTACGATTCCACTGTGGGATTTCAGCTCGTATATTTCTGGAGACAGACGTCTCCTGGTGACTTTCGAACTCTCAGTTTGTTGAAAGAGCTAGTCGTATTCCTTGTCGATGTTATCGAGGACGGCATCTTCCCAACAACCGATAAATGCGTTGAATAAATCCCAGTTTATGGTGGTTCTGGGACTTCGTTTTTTGAATTTAGCACCTCTTTTTCTCCTTTCTACTGAAAAAATGAAATCTTGCACGAAGGAGGCGGTGGTCTGATCCCGTGTAGAATTTTTGGAACATTGGTGACATCGGTTAGGCAAAACTTTCCATTTGCTATAACGTGGTGCATTTTGTTATATTACTCTCCACTGGAAGATCCCACTTTCACCGTTAAGAGAGCGGCTTTTGGGATTACGAGTTACCGTGAATGGTCGTCATAATAAGCTTATCGTACTCGTTCCAGTCTAATCCGTGTATTCTAATGTGGCGTTATTCAAATACTCTTCTGAACGCAATCTTTGCGTACATATATTTGATGATGACCTTTAAAAAATGTATGGTCTTCTCTGTAGAACTTCACGTCCATATAGAACGCTTGGACTTCGTCATGGCTTGATTTCGGCGCGTAAACGACAATTTTTAAAGGTATCGATCCACATCTGTTCAATCGTAAACGTCCGATAGAAGTTGTTAGTTGTTCAAATGGTTCCATGTTTATGGCTAACCTCGTGTTGACGAGGACTCCGACGCCACCGAGACGTTGACTGTCGCATATTCCAAGGAACAGTTCTTCTCCGATGTCATAGATGGCGTAGAATGGAAGGTGTCTTCTTGTCTCTGCCAGTCCAATCGTAACTTATCCTTGTTGCCTACTTGATCAAGTCTCCTATCGATAACTCGGATGGATAAGTGTGCGTGGATTGTAGGTATAGATCGTCTTTCACCTTGGTCCTTAGCGATTTAGGCAGCCTGGAATGGCCCTGAAATTCTACTAACCTCTCCGTACTTGTCCAACGCTGCCGTAACGGGGACTCTTTCGGGTTCAGGGAAATGAGGCCCGCTTATTTTACTGTGTTTATCTTTTTGATGCGCATGTATATCTTGCTAAGTTCTGCGGTGGGTGCTGGGTGTGGTCATGGGTAGCTTGTGAGTCTCTCCCAGAGCAGACGGGGAAATTTATTTATGGGAGGCGACTCCTAACCGCCTTCCATATACTGCAGTAAAATACAGTACAGTGTTACAAAGCAGCATTAAGGTAGTATAGTATTTATTGTATTTATTCATTCGCAATAGCCGAAGCGTCAGCTATTGTAAGTTAGTAAATATTTCAAATAACAACCTTGTGTTTGACCATCAAGAAGGCAGTGGATTACTGATCAATGCCGAGGTTAAAAGAATGTTGGTCCCAGGACTTCTTAGGTGATGACAGGACTACTGCTGGACCTGGTTTAAAAAGGAAAAAGTCCTGAAATGATACTGTCGGTATCTCCAAGAAGACAATGTTCTGCTACCAGCTATGCCGAACAAACACGGAATCCCTGAGACTTGCCATAATATGATCTTTACCCACCATAACCTGTACCAGAATCAAAAAATTATCTCGTATAAAAGTCATCAAGGATATCGATCTTTTTTTATTTGTTCCTAACTGCGCGTATAACCGACACATCAATAGCTCGCTTTTCGATTTATTTTCACGTAAACATCGAAGCGAAATAATTCGTAAAAGGCTTAAGTGAGTAGTTCAACTTGACGTCCGTTGGATCAGTTATCTTTCAGAAGACACGTTCAAGAATTTTATGGGTAGTGCGCAAAATTCTCGATATGGTTGAGCTTTTTAACCTAATTATAAGCAGCAGAGCGGAATCGTTGGTGGACAACCAAGTCAAAAGGTGTTTCGAGTTTGAAATCCATCAACTGGTTTGATGAGCCGCTTCTATGAGATGCCAAGTAATCACCTCTTTTAAACAACTCTCCCACCTCTTGTTCTCTAAATGCCCTGGATACACTTTTAGTGAGGTCTCCGTAATCATACAACGATATTCTAGCAAGTAATACGCCTTCCTTTCTTTTCTCCCGTTTCGTTGAGCTCTCTCAGCACCGTGTCTGCTTCACTGGTGCTCCGTGAGAAGATGACGATCTTATCAGAATGATGACTGTCCTACAGCTATTTTCCATCAATGTGTATTCTCTTTTCGACCTGTCGAGTATCTCCACTGTAATATGCAGCAATGTTCCTCAGTAAACAGCGTTGGAGAAGTGGTGTCGAAATGATGTCGAACTCTTTGTCTAATGGGATTGGTACTAGGGTTAGCAGAAAGCTTGCAACTCATGATGTAGTTATGACAGCAACCAGCCAGATTTTCTTTTAGGGTAGGATGGGTTCGCTTTTTTGCTCGACCAGCGCTGATAGGAACTCATTGGTTTGGACGCTATCGAACGCTTTTTGTAATGATCAAAGGTTAGAACAAAGGTTATGTGGTATTCGCGATGGAGCTCTGTGATGGTAGACATGGTTTGAGTATGGTCCATGCAACAGAATTCCATTCGGCATCCTACCTGCACAAACGGTTGGACTTCATCAAAGGTCATTAAGGATAGCTCGCTCTAGGGTAGCTCGAAAAAAGCTTGCATATCACATTGCGCTAGTAATTACAGTAGTAGTTATTCTTTCAATCACCATTCCCCGTCAAATTCCACTGGTCAGAGACATTGCCGTATGATCCCAGAAAACCACACGTAATTTGTTCATTCCATGTCGAAAGAAATCTGCTGTGAGGTTATTCGGTCCTGGATCTGTGCCCATCCTCCTGTTTTGCACTGCATTTCGAATTTCAAAGGAAAGAATTACAAGCAATCTTTTTTCAGGAACTATTTCAAGATTCTCTACGGGGAAATCATTTTTTCCTGGAAATTATTGGCATAAACTTTTCCGTCATTAAATCCAAACCATTGCCACTATTGGCAGTAACACCATCTCGTTCATCAAGGTTGATATATATTCGCAAAGCTCCCTACGGTACCTTGGTCTCGTTTCTTTCCCAGTTGCTTCCAACATGTTCTCTAGCTGCACCGAAATTAGTCGTCTTACGAAGATCTTCAGGTGGCGCGCTCGCACTATATTATCACCATACACACATTTCCACTATATTCACTTTCCATTGATATATCGGTTGAAAACGGAGAATTTTCGAGGAAGGCGGTCGGATCTCACGTGAGTTGACGTGATGAATAACGTATAGGTTTAACTCAAAGTCATATTTTTTGGTGGAGCATATGATTATATCTGAAGGCGCGTGTAGCGCAGTGGTCTGAAGCGCCTTGCAATACACATCGGATCACTTCCCACTCCCCCAGGCTCAACAAGCTCTCCATCCCACCGATGTCGGCAAATTGGTAGAAGATCTGTCTGGGAGGATAGGTGTGCTGGCTCGACACATCGGTAGGGCGCCGCGACGCATTGCATAAGCCAGATGTGCATTCAATCACCTCCAGCGGTACTTAATGAAGTCGAATCCATAGCTTATTACTTAGGGATTGATCAACGCCGAGAGTTTTATCCTCTTTTTATAATTGTCCTTGAATCTTTTCGATGCTTTGAATGCAAAAATTTTGATTTTACGGGAAATTTCAAACGGTTAGAAGTAGCAGCATACGAGTGAATAGATCGCTTCCTGAAACAAACGCAGTTACATCGAACATCTATGAAGTTGAGAATTGATTCCACAGAGGAAACCGATCTTGTTCACCCAGACTACTACAGGACAACAAAACCAAATGCATCAAATATTTGTTAAGCTGAAAAAATTGGAAATATGTCCCAACAAGTTGTTCCACAAATCGTAAAACCTTCGGCGGTGATCAATGAGTTAGAGATGCACAATGTTTTAGACTTTGTCAAGCATCGTAGAGATGAGTGAATGCATATTTGGTCTACAGTAAACTACGACCACCAACCGATGTAACATGTGTAAAGTAGTGCTTTATCCACGTAAACAAAGTGGGTCAAGCGTTGGTAGCCCACGTCCTGAGGCAACCAAGCCACTTCTCCCTCCGAGGTCGGGGAACTGGTCCCAGATTTGTCGGGGAGAATCCCGCTCCCTCTAATTCACGTGCCTAAAGAAAAGTCGATTTAACCAACATTCAACGACATTCGTGACGAAGATAGGAAGTCTTAAAGCAATATTTGAAGTCACACACGAAAAGTTCGAGGACCTTTAGGAATCATGGATGCAAGGATACGAATAGAATGCAAGCGCTAGGATCCGGCCAATGTGACACATGTGACGTCGGATCATGTAGCAGTAAAAAAGGAAAGAATTAAAAATAAGGTGATATCAACTTGCCAACCTAGAGCAGTGAATATGTATTATACCTCTAACCACTGCGCTACAAGAGCCCAAACTACCGTACTTTTTTCAATAATTTCTCGCTTTAGATGAGCCAGCACCACACACTGTGCAAATGCCAGCACTAGTATTCCACTTTTATTCTGCTTCCTCACATCCATTATCCACAAAGGTCTTCAGATCTGCGTGTGGGCTCCGATAGTAGGTGCTACTGGCTGGAGAATTAAGGCTTTATGGAGTACCACTGGAACGGCTCACATTAATCCTCTCTTGAAGTCCGAGATAGTCCTCCATCGTTCTCAGACAAAAAAGATAAAGGATAAAACTCTCGGCGGCGATCAATCCCTAAGAGACGAACCATGCATTCCACTTGCTTAAGCATCGTTAGCTGCGATAGAATGCATATCTGACCTGCACAGTGACTCGCGGTGGCCTACCGTAGCATCGAGTTAATGCTGCGATCCTCTCAGACAGGTCTGTTACCAATTTGCCAACGCAGAGGGATGGAAGGCTTGACGAGCTTGTGAGACGGGATCAATCCCACGCGTATTGCAGGCGCCACTAACCACTGCGGTACACGTGCCTCCGCTCCCAGATATTCGGCACAAAATGTGCCAATCTTTGTGGACCGCATGTACCTTTTTCTAGATAAATCTGGTACTGACCACTCAACCAGGAAGGGATGTGTGGAGCTTGCTTATTCTGCAGAGGGATTGAACCATGGCGTTGTATGTATTAAGTGGCACCTATGCTTCTGTGTTATCCGCTCCCACAGTTGCTTTTTATATCATATCAACTGAAACTTCACTGAACATCGACACTTGAGTTACTGGTTTTCACTTCTTACCTGCTCTTAAATCTGAATCTTTCAATCCTTGAATTTCTCCAGATTTCAGGAAGGAAAATCGAAAAGGAATCACTATTCCGATCCGAACTATACAGCACAGTCGATATTCAACATTTCAGCAAAGTTATTACATACTTTATTTGTTGCAGAAAAATACGACGTCCATAGTTGGAAATATTACAAAATTCCTAATAAATGTGGAGTTTGATACAACACCTGATGAAACACCGATGAATTCCCCTTGGCTTTAGGAATCAAGTAGCTACTTAGTAAAGGAGTTTACATTAAAAAGAGCGTTTGTTAATTTTTGTATGATCCTAAATGGAACTAAAGTAATATTTATGGGATAAGAATTCTATAAACATGGACCTAAGTAGCATACGTATCCACGGTTTCAGATGTCTCAATTGTCATTAACAGATAAATCGATTCTTTAATGATCACGATGTCTTCCTATACGTTCGATAGATCACTATAGTTTATAAAAAGGGTTCTGTAAGACCACCTAAGTAGGTGTTTAATCTTAATAAACAACATGAAAATAAAGTCGGCACAACCGGGCAAACAATCTCGAATTGTTTTTTAACTGTAAAGTGACGATTGTCAGCACAAAAAGAATATTGAGCTTGGGCTGTACAATAAAGCAATACAAGTAAAAGTACTATAGCAGATATTACCGCTTTAGAAAAAAATGACAAAAACTAGACCTGTACTGATAACTAGTACGAAGACTGAGACTATACCAATAAATACAGTGAGGAAGGAAGCACTGGCCAGAACACTGAGATTAGATGATCTCAAGTGAAGTCATTCTGAGGTAAGTGCAGCTGATTCTCGTTTGTTCCAAAATTTCTTCATCGTCTATAACTCATTGCGGATTGAAAACAAGCCATCAACCGGACACTGACCGTTCAGTCTGATCCACGCCATCTCAGAGATCCCATAATAATGCACGAAAGCGGCAACCACCACACAAGTATGGAATAACTGATGAGATTGAAACTGCAATAGAAGTATAAAATGCGAGTAAAATCACTTGTTCGGTTTTCATTCCGCAATGCTCTGAAATGTAGATGAGCTTTCCGCCAGAGTGTTGTAATTGAAATGATACCACACTGGTAAATGTCTATCTCCCTTAAAAGAGGAACCAGGGATAAACAACACGATCCCAAATAGCCGATAATGTGCTAAAAGCGAATCCAGAACAACCATAAACTCGACCTACAACGAAATTGCACAGTATGTACACTCTACAGCGCCACGCCTGATTTATATAACGAGAATATGTGGGCGTCTACACACAGATACATGTGTAAACATAAACACTAAGAAGTGCTCTACATTTTTCCTGAACAAACATGAGATGTTATTTTATTTCTTTATTTCGAACAAGCCGACGTTTCGACGGATTTCGCCTTCCTCAGAGCCTAGAAAGATCAAGCTGGCCTCACTAACTAACTAAGAAGTGCAGGATTCAATTAATACTCATTCATGATAAATCGTTGCCTGCCATTATAAATTGCATATCAGAAGAGTTCAAAATGATGAATAGATGTGAGAATTATTGTACTAACAGCTACAATGCGAGTATAACCTATCCGATCACCACATTACTGGTAATACCAAAACAACTTTCTGAAAGCAGCCAGGCATCAGCCTTTGTCAATCAAACTGGCCGAATATGTGAACATCGCACTTGTGCACATATCAAACAATATCTAACTTCTTCTACAAATCCGTACGCAAATGCCTCCGCTTTGACGCAAGGACTTCCAACACGTCAACAGCTAGAAGACTGAAACTGTGACTACCGGGTTTGGCTTAACGTCTGCTAACATAGAAAAAACATCCAAACGAAAACCAACAGGTGGATTTTTCGTTACGAACCGATGATGAATATGACAAGGGAAGCAGAGGTAAAACAGTAACTTTTAACAGAACGCCGAAAGTACGTTGGTCAGGAAAACAGCCTCTCCCTTGTCACGTATGGGATTTCTGCGCTAATTGTAAACTCATAAAAAATCCCTCCGCTATCTCTCCACATTGATACTTCAGGAACATTATCACATCACGACTTCATACAAAGAAATCAGATGAAATGGTATGTGCATAAATACGAAGAAAACTAACCCATATATCACACTTTCCAGGAAAGAACCGTTCTGGAGTGCGAGTTGCGTACAGAAGAGCTCCAAGAAGATATAAGAAAGCCATCAAAAGAAGCCAGTGGAAGGCATTATCCTCAAACAACGAACGCACACCGTCAGTGATTATATAATGAACAGTGGGAACGACACCTAGAAACGATCAATATTAGCGGTTTAATCCGAAACAGCAGAGTAAAGTAGGTAGTAGCCGAAAAATAAGTTGCCTGCAAAGTTTTGAGAATCATAGGACCTCATTGACTCATGGAATATGGTGTGCTCTATTGTCACAATCGCTCATGTACTCATTAAAGAGTTTTCAATTTTAAATATGCATACATGTAAACTTTTTTATTCACTGCCTACTACAGTTTTTCAAAGCATTGTACTATGTGAGACACAACCACAATGACGATAAGATATTTGCAAAACCCCGGAACACAGATATCTACGGTGGGAATCGAACACGTTACTAGTCTTTCCGAGAGCTACACACGTTCACCACCACGCTATGAGAGCCCTTCCTTTCACCTTTCTCTCAGATAGTATTCTACCTATCAGTTGCATCAGCAATCAGCGTCAACGGGAATGGCAACGCATTAGACACGGAAAAGGTAATAGCGTATTTTATCGCCACTGCGAAACACCTGCGGCTCGCTTTCCAGATATCTCAGCAGCATTGATATGCACAGAACTAAAACTTTCGTAATAATACTTGGTAATGGAACAATAAGAAAAAACTCCATCCTGTCAGCAAAGATCTCCAAAGCCCTATCGAATTGCTTAAACTAAGCTGATATGAGCTATGCTGGCCTGGTTTTAGCTATTCTGGTACCCTGGAATCTCGAGGTCAGCATGGCCAAAGTCTGCCCCAGATCAGTTACCACCACAGGAAGTCCAGGGAGTCGCAGCTTTTGTGGATCATAACGAGATTTCCCACCACGTGACTAATTTGATACCAGGACGATGGTGGATCCCGGTATCCTTTTTACTCTTAGTTAGGCTACCTGATGGAAACGCCGGACTCCTTTCACCTTGGGAGACCCTGTCAGAGGATGAATCCCCTCGCTGTACATCGCAGCCTGACACCCAGAAACAGGAAATCTCCTAAAAAGTGGAGAATATGCTGGGGCCCGCACAATCAGTTAAGACGGGCCACCCAAGTACCCAAGTATGTTGATCCGAATCCAAAGCTAAAGTTTAAAAGCAGCGACTAATTCCGTCCTAAATACATTGTAATCAGCACAAGTCTGACGCTAGGCGATCAATGTCCATTATTTAACACTTCACTTACTTACTTCGATATTTGCACGGTTCGTCTTCACTGGTTGTACGGGCCCCGAGCATAATTTCCATTTCTTAGGAGATTAGCTGGTTTGGCTATTGTGGTTCCCTGAGTCCGGCGGTCAGCCTAGCCAAAGTCTGTCCCAGATCGTCACCACCACAGGAAGGCGTAGCCCTTGTGAATCAGAGAGAGATTCGCCACCATGCGACTAGTTTGGTACTAGGATGGTGGTGGGTATTGGTTTACTTTTAGTTGGGCTTCCTGATGGAAACGACGGACTCCATCTCAGCTTGAGAGATCTTACTGGGTGGATGGATCACTCCGCTGTACATCGCAACCCAGCACCCAGGAGCACTTCCAGCCACGACGGGACAATAAACCGTTGGAATGGTTCAATATTTTACTTGAATAAACCATTTATTCCAGAAAGTATTCATAACCAAGATCAACTATAACACTAGTGAATCTTAAAGAATTGAAGATTTTCGCTCCACATGGAACTACGGCACTTAAGGAAAGTTGAACCTCTACAACTGATTTTCTTGACTTTCTTAAGGCGTTAGTCCCGTAACTCTTAAGAAAGCACTTACCGCTGCACCCCATCCCAACAAAAACACCTGCTCGAAGTGGTCGGTAACGAGGCTCACTGAATTTATCCCAAAGTGAAACAACAATTGCGCCTGAACCAAAAAAAAAGTGAGCAAGACCAGTTATTCAAAATGAAAACCAAGAGAAAATCTACGGCAAAAATATTAGCATACCTACACCAAGAACAGATACCATAGCAATGTACGTAATCTTTGGCTCCATTCGACAATAAAATCCATAGTAAATCCATGGAATGAATGATCCAACTATCAGTAGAGATATGCCCATATAGTCAAGCCTTAACCTCAAACTACCAAGAAAGAAAAAGAAATAAAAAACATAACAGTTCAATACGGCTTGGCGAAAGGCTTCCAAAGGTGATGGTAGTGTTTAAGTCACCACTGAAAACAGTAGCAATGACTTCCTATGTTTTTTCTAAATAGGGATTTTAGACATGGGCAACGCACGGCGCCTGTTTCCTACACTTTACTGCTCTTCGGTAATAAAAAGAACTTCCTTAGCTAAAGGAACAGTTGCAAATGAAACCCATATATCCTTCATCCTCCAAACGCATCCGTAGTTGGGATTCACCAACTATGGTGGCATGTCTTTGAAGAAAATTCTGTTCCAACGATTCACTATTTTTCCCAAGTTGGTAATTTTCTTCATTCACCATTACTATAAGAAAGTATAACAAGACCATACTGCAAAAACTTTGTACTTACTTGCAGAACAAGCGGCCAACATTGAGAGAATGACAACACAAAGTGTGGAACACAAAAGAGAGTCCTAAGCACAGAACAGCTCCACCAAAGAAAAACGAAAACACTATCTTTTCTTGCCACTGAATGTGGTTATCAGGACGAGTGAGAAACCACACCCCAAGGCAGAAAAATGCCAAGCACCCTAAAATAGGGAAAGCTGATACAAACAGAAAAAGCCATATCTTTGAACGAAAAAATTAGAGTAAATGCAGCTTTTTCTCTAGATTTGGTGTAGGAAAGACAGACCAATAAGATGAGTCCAAATATTCCCAGTTTCAGTGTGAAGTGACCAAATGCTTTTAAAACACTCAGCGAAAGAGGGAAGCGGAGGGCGATGCCCGTGACTGTAATTACCGTATTGTTTTAAAAGGTGCAGATGAATTAGACTAACTAACCGAGACATTAAACCGAACTAACCGCAGAAATTCGTTATCCTGCAACCAATCTGGCAAATGCTCATATTTCAAAACTTTCCAACGTGCCTCATAGGTCTAAACGATTGCTAGAAAATGGCACTTAAACACCATCAGAATAGCATCAAATTTGTTCTGTAACTCAAGAAATATACAGATTCGAGAAAGTATGTGATCAAAAACTTGTATTTATGACAGATTGTGCCAAGATATCGCTACGATGGAGAGACCGAAAAACTTAATTCTATTGATAAAGGTATAATTTTAAAAAAAACCAGCCTTCGTTACAATTCCTGTAGTTTCTGAACATTCTTCGGTTACGTCTACCTGAAACTTATTTACTTCACAACTTTTACGTAGGAATTACTCAAACTAATTGTTGGTTCCAGTTTGATACAGACATCAAATGAAGATTTTTTTCATCTCAAAAAAGAAAAAAAATATCTGTAGTATGAATGTAGAAACTGGAAGTCGTCAACTACAGTGGCTTTTTGTATAAAGCAATATTACAAGTTGAATCTCGCCAATTTTATCGATGAACGCTTCAAGCTTCCAAAGGTCTATGGCCTCAGCGTGGCCGTGAAATGTTCCTAGATGTCGGAATGCGATGAACAGCGTGGGATTCATCCCGTCGCATGGTCTCCCCAAGCTGAGAAGGAGCCCAACGTTCCCATCCGGAAACCCAGCTAAGAGTGAAAACCAATACCAGCAATCACCGCCATCCTGGTATCAAATGAGTTACAAAGAGGCAAATCTCCTTCTGATCAACAAGGTCACGCAACTGCTTGTGGTGGTCACGGACCTGGGCAGGGCTTCGACCGGGCCTACCTCAAAACTGCAAGGAATCACAATGGATAAACGAATAAAACTCCAATCTCAGTACTCCGCACACCTGGCTTTCTCGTCAGCGATATCGGGCAGTGAAACCACTGTGGAAGACGAAGAAATACTGGGCTGCACACGATGTCACTGGAAACGGACAAAGCTAGCGCACTCATAACACGGCACGAAGACTGATCTAGTCACTTGTAACGCCAGAACAGTCTCTTCAGACACAAATCTTTACGCCTTTCTTGAGGCCGCTGGTAATATCAAGTTCCATGTGATCGCCCCCTACAAAAGATGAAAAAGCGTGAAGATCGACATACGCCAACTAGATGACGCTCCCTTGTAATTCTTTCGATCTTCGAGGGAAATTTTCGTTAAGAAATGTCGGAGGCGTTGGTTTTGATCGTAAACCCTATCTCATTTCTCATCTAGTGATCCTATGTGAAATCCTACCACCAAGCTTACTCATTCTTCGTCCTGCGTCAAAAGAAAGTCAGTATCATTAACTGTTACTCACCAACTTGTACAGCCAATACGAGCGAACTGAACGCGTTCTACAGCTAGATAAAGGGAGTAGTCCACAACAAAAAGTCGTTGTATAAAAATCGCTGTTGGAGACTTCAATTCTAGACTAGAAACGGGAAGCGAAAAAAGAGTGAAGGATAGAGATAATCGGAATAGAAGATCGAAATAAGAATGGAAAGCCTTGAAAAATGCTGTGCGCAGCAGGTCTTCCATAGAATTCATTTTTTCAAGAAAACAAGAAGCCTCCGATGGTCACGGAAGTCTCCTAACGGTACGACTCATGCGGAGATCGACCATATTCTCATGAACAGATAATAGCGTCTCTTTTGACATCTCAGTGGTACCTGGATTCTTTACTGAATCCGACCACTGCCTTCGCTGTACAAAAATCGATTAGGCCATAAGCTGTATAAGAAATCCTGCCATCGTCGCAGAAAAAAGGAGGCAAGTCGTGTATGACGAGGATATTATTAACAAAATCCTCTCCTCACATTAGTGGCAGATAAAGGAATACCGTACCGCGCACTACAAGCGGCTTATCGAAAGGCTTAAAACTTCCGCCGAATTCGGTTCAGTGCCTCAAACAAAGAGCTCAAACCGCATCTCCATTTCCATTAATGAGCTGCTCGAAAAACAACGAAACTGGAGCTTCATCCTACTGTAACAATCTAACATGAGTAACAATAAGGCCCAGCTGCAATGTTCGGCTACCCGCTTTGATGAAGGAGCATGTCTATATCCAGTCATGATATGGAATTTATAACGGAAAAGTGTTATACCAATCCATTCCGTTATACAATCCCCAGCTCGGACCATGAAAATCATCTCGCTCGGGATTCAACCTTCTGAAGTTCCAATTGCAAAAGAAAGCGATGAAGGAGGCGCAGCTTCAGGACCAGATTAAGTCGCCATCGATTTGCTTCCAGTTAGAGGCTACAAACTGCGTATGCGTCTGACAACCCATATTGCATCTTACACTCAGAAGAAGAGAATCCTAGACCACTGGAGGACATTGCGCGAGGTTATCGTGCCCAAAAAAGGGTGACCATTCCCTGCACGATGTTCAGAAGATTATCATTTTGCCTATATCAAGGACTTTGGATAAAGCACAACCAATTGAGCAAGCAGTGTCCCGGCAAAGATTCTGCCACACGTACCTTATCTAAACTGCGTCGCGGGTCCTACAAGTCTATCGGGCGGGTATCTCACCTGACTGTTGCCCTAACGTTTATCAACTATAAAAATGAGCGCGTCCATATCCGCGCTCGTCAAGCAAGAAGGTGACCCGTCCTATATACAAGCATTAGCCGACTGTTATCGGAACTTGATACTTGATACTTGAACGGCCCGTCCTCACTAGTTGTATGGCCTCCAGCATTATCACCGTTTTTCGGAGATTTGCTAGTTAAACCATTGTGGTTCCCTGGAATCCCTGAGTACAACCGGGCCAAAGTTTGCCCCCAGGTCGTCACGACAGGCAGTCGCAGCCCTCGTGGATCGGAGGGAGATTTGCCACCATGTGACTTTGATACCAAGAGGGTGGTGGATCCCTGGTATTGGTTTAGTTTTAGCTAGGCTTCCTGATGGAAACGGCGGACTCCTTCTCAGATTGGAAGACCCTGCCGTGGGGACGAATCCCTCCGCTGTACATCGCAGTCCGACACCCAGGAACACCTAGCCACGATGAGGCGGTAAACCGTTGGGAGGGTTATCAGAACTACAGCATAAAAATACAGCTCTTGCATAAACCTTCTTGCCATACCCATATGAAAACGAGTTCGACAAGGCGGCACAATATCCATTTACTACCGCCCTGCACTGGATCATCAAGTCACTCGAATTCGACTACGAGGGCATATGTACTAACGGAAAATTCTCATCGAATTTTCGTTTAGCCGACAACACCATCATCTTTTCAAGAATTACCAACTAAACACAGATGATACTCAAAGAACTCAACGGAGCAAAAAAAAGACTGGACTGCGCACAAACAGCACGAAGACCGAGCTCACGAAGAATCTATGGTATGAAGACGAACAAGTCGAACAGCATAGTTCTTTGATTACAGAGACCTCGCATGTGCACCTTGGACGCTTAATGAACATATAGAATAAGATGAAGGAGGAATTAGACAGAAGAAGGGAGCAGCATTAGCTATACTCAAACTTCTTAAAGAAGCCATCATCCTGCCAGTGCTCTGCTATGCAGCAGAGCATGGATTGATATTTCAACAAGAACTCTACGCTCAACCTACAGAACGCTTGAAGGATGTCTTCCGAAATTTAAGCGGCAATCATATCTAGCCGGAGTGTGTAACTCATACGTTCGAGATCCAGGAGAATATACATCGATAACGGAGCACAGATGGGTCGGTTATACAATATGAAGAACGATTGACAGATGGACAAAGAGTACAGTGAAATCGACTCCAAAAGAATGCAAGCGTCCTCTTGGACGACCACATAAACGATGGCTGGACATGGATAACAACAACCATCTGCATTTGCAGATGGGAACAATTTTACGAAGCAGGTTTGGAAAAGTCAACATATTCGAAGAAGACCATCACTACGGACGATGCTAGCGCGAGAAACGAATAGAAATCGGGCTCTGGCCCCTATAAGCAGTGAAGACTAGCCATCCAAGGATACAAACAATTAAACAAATACCATCTGATGAACCCACTGCTGATACGGAGGTTTCCATGTGTCTTGGTGAAATAAGTAATTGAAAAGATAAAGGCAATAAGAATTATCGAATTAAGATCATCACCAAGACAACAACTGAACCAATTATAAACATTATAGAATATAAGTACAAAGATGCTGAGATTTTTGCAAAACTCCGGACCGCAGGTGTCTGCAGGGGGATCCAACATGCTACTGCCTTTTCCGGGGGTTAACGCGTTCACCACCACACCATGCGCATCCTTCGTTTCGCCTTTTTTCTCAGCTACTTTTTATGGGTGACGATTGTAGGGCTATATATTGTAGACAATGCATACTTCTAATTCGTCCTCGTCTCCTTTACGAATTGAGCTGTCGGCCTGAACCTGCCTCCACTGACCACCGCGACGTCTCCTGTACCTCAGCACTGTGTGCTTTCGCCCCTCATCATCACTTCCACATGTCCCACGATGAAATGAACTTGTTCTACACCGTTCCGTGATTTCCGAGTCCGAGAGAGTTGCTGTAAAACAGAAAAAGATCACTGATGAGACCACTGATCGCCAATAGTAATACCCTTTCCATCGTATATGTAATTAAAAATGTCATGCAATGCACAAAAAGAAGATAACAGCTGGAATAAGCTATAAAGGAATACAATAGAATGTATTTCTTAAAGGACACATCGCTTTTCATCCAACAAATGTAATACATTGGATGGAAACAACGGGAACATGAAAACAAAGAAAGGGGAACGAAACCAAAAAAAAGAGAAGGGAAGAATGGCTTCGAAACTTTGTTACGAAAGATTACTTCATCACAGGTACCTGTTTAAAATATCTAATTCCCTGATGTATCTTCAGTATCAGTTCAACCTAACATGACAATTCCAACTCTCAGAACTCAGTCCTGTATTTCTAATGGTAAACACTAGTTTTCAACTCTTGAGTATAAAAAGGATAAAGCTCTCGGCGTTGATCAATCTCTGAGGGATGCGCCAAGGCTTCGACTTCATTGAGCATCGCTGGAAGTGACTGAATGAATATCTGGCTTTACAATGACTCGCGGTGGCATAGCGATGTATCGTGCCAGCGCTGCTACCTTCCCAGACAGGTCTAGTACCAATTTGACGACCCCGGAAGGATAGAAGGCTTGGTGGGTCATGGGCGCGGGGATCGATCCCACGTGTGTACTACAGGGCGCCTCCGATCACTGCGCTACATGCGCCCTAACGGGTACAATAGTAACTAAGACCATGAATCTAAAAGAATGATTTCGTTTAGTGTCAGAATTGTCAATTTTTATGGATATAAGAAGCAGAGACAACGTACCGAAATCCTCATCATCCGAATTCGGTTGTGAAAGTACTTGAGCAGTTCGACTGTAGAACACCTCAATCTCCTCGCCTGTCTTTCGAGCTGCGGGATTTTTAACCTAATCATCAATGATCGAAACACGATTCAGTGGTCCAGAACACAAATGACTGAATATACAGGGAATGCATGAAAAAAATCCGGAATTGACCCGGAAATATCTACGGAGAATGCTGATACCTGCACAGTCGTACTGTCCTCGACAACCCGATCACCTCCGAAGTCATAGCCGCTATCGTTTAAAACATGTCTGAGAGCTTCACTAATGTCCTTACTCATGTCTGAAACAGACCTCTGTAGGCGTTATGCAACCCAACTTCATGAAAAAATGGAGTGAAGGTGACATCGTAGGTCAAATGGCTTCCAATGATAAAGTAAAAAACATGAATGCTTGTAAAGTACAATCATAATGGTGCTGAGATATCTGCAAAACTCCGGGCAGCATGTGTCTGCGGTGAGGACCGAACGCGCTATTACCTTCTCTGGAGGCTAACGCGTTCACTACCACACCATGCATGTTCTTCGTTTCGCCTGTCTCTCAGCTAGTTCTCTCGTAGAATACTTCACACAATAAGTGAAATTAAGTGCTTGTTCTTGCTATAATTCCCTCCACCAATATGGTCGGCACAGTAGATATTTGCAACGTTCTGGAATCCACTTGGAAGAAACAGTGGAACGACTTGTCAACAGTGAAGAATAGATTGGGCTAAATTTGGCTCTATAGATACAGTGAAAATCGTTTTTTTACACCAAAGGGTGTTTAAAAAAGAACTACCTAAAATAGATACCTCCTATGAAAAAAATGTAGTACTTGCTCATTTTAGAAGCCGAAAAAGATCTTCATGAAAGCAAATGAGACCAGTAAGCGCCTAGACAATTCCTCACAAGGGCAAACATTGTAGGATGTAAAACTTTCAACATATATCCAAAACAATGAATCGTTGATAAAAGAGATGATCGGGTATGGCGGAAGAACAAAAAACGCGCCGCCCCAGACAGCCTCTGCGCCCGTTGATCACATGGACTGGGCGGGAGGACGATCCGCAATCACACGACATGGCAAACACAGTAACCAGTTAGAAGCTGTAAGTCGGTGGATCCACATCCAGTACGTCTATGTTGGAAGGATCTACACGATTAGGCTAGCCATCTCCATGACTCGTAACTGTTGCGTAGGCATGGAAAATAGGGAGGAAATATGTCGCTAGGTAGTCGTTTACTAGTAAAATAAAAAAAACGAGCTTAAGTCGTAATCTAGAGCTTACTGCAATGGACATATAACCGAATTTTCAAGGAAAAATGGTCTCTGATTGAGTGACCTTCAGCCTAGCGTGATCGAAACGTAATAGTTACATTTATATCTTAGTCTTACAATTCCAATAAATTCAACACAGGAACTGTAGTTAAAAAGAATTCTATGCGGCGAAATGAACAATCAGGAAGTACACAAATCGTATTCAACTCATATTGTCCACTATGCCGGCCACACTTGGGAATGAACCATATATGGTTAGGGAGCTGTCGTCGTTGCGTTTTCGATGTTAGTGGGTTTCCATTGCCAGATCGACACTTTTCTAGTGGTCTTCCTCTCTATGGGGGGCTTTCTGCTGCATTTTTTTGTATTCAGTTTATAACTAGTTT
The DNA here is from genome assembly GCA_018806985.1 of Angiostrongylus vasorum. Lineage (NCBI taxonomy): Eukaryota > Metazoa > Nematoda > Chromadorea > Rhabditida > Metastrongylidae > Angiostrongylus > Angiostrongylus vasorum. The sequence goes on from JADANN010000398.1 coordinate 456,216, forward strand.
GACAGGAAGCAATGTGGTGGGTGCCAGGCGATAAAAGCTGTTCTCTACACCCTAATCATTTGGAAAAATTCTTATCGGACGAGTTTACTTCGTGGTGAGAGACCTCTGATCATAAAAATGTTAACATGAAGAGGAATTGAACCATTCAACGCCTCTAATTTCGTCTCAACCTTCAGATGTGTTCCTCCCAACTTCTGGTGGATACTCGGTAGCCTTTTCCTACTTTCCCGTATATGCAAAGCAACAGAACGCGTGTGGCGATGTGGTCGGAGACGCCCTACAACCCACACGTGGAACCGATCCCCCACGCCCATGGCCCACCAAGCTTTCCATCTCTCCGGAGCCGGCAAATTGGTACTAGACTTGGAAGGATAGCAGCACTAGTACATCGATAGGCCACCGCGAGCACTGTAAAGCCCAGATATGCATTCAGTTACCTCCAGCGATACTTAACGAAGTCGAATGCATGGCGCATCGCTCAAAGATTTATCCACGCCGAGAGCTTTATCCTTGATCCTTTTACGCAAAGCAGATGATTTTCCTCTTGAGCAATCTCTTCACAATCTCGTATACAATTTATTCATGTACAATCAATTTTCCTGGACCCAAAAATCGTCCGGGAGCTCTGGCACTATCGAGTCATCAGCGCCTATATGTCTGGACATTTGCTCACACGCACAAGCTACGACCTTGTACCCGTTGTCCTTAGTGCACAACTTAAGCGCTTAGGTTTCTTTGGGAGGTAATGTATTACCAGAATGCGACTCGCCCTCGAAAAGGCACAACAAATTCATTAGGACACAGGTTCACGTCAGATCTGTGGATTCCCTGGCACTTCTCATTGATAACTTCAACAAATGACCTGATCTCGTACAACTTGCCTTGTCGGTGAAATGGCGACCACCCACCAGCATCCGGAAATATTTCCCCTTTAGCATAACTTGAGCCCAAAGAGGACGACACGCATAGATCCAATCGGGATCCAAGGATCTTTTTTGGAAACTTTTAAAATTGTCCATTCTTCCTTCTATCTTTTTGTTACGATGAGCCATACGACCAATGGCAGTCGTTCAGGCAAATGTTCCTCCTTACCAGGAAATCAATCAGCCTTTCATGTTTAGACAAACATTGCTCGTAATGGATTTTATTTATTGAAACAAGTCTGTAGAATCTAGAAGTCTCTGCAAAATAGACACTAGTTTTCTTACTCCAACAGAAGAGATTCTGATGTTTTAGAGCCCACAAGATGGTGTTTCTTTTTTTCGTCGTAGCTCATAATCCAAAGTGAACGACGATTTAAAAAGACGGGATTACGTCCAGTGAGACATCAGCGCGTCGCTAAATCGCTAAATGCTCGGATGGCATTTACGCCCGAGAGGCTTCCTTTCAGGACTTTAAAATCCCAGTTCGTTCGGTTTTCATTCCTTTTTTAGTCTTTTTTGTACACTTAGTTTTTCAAATAAAACTAGAGTTGAAGCTGATAAAAGCTTCTTTTACAAGGCCATCACGTTATCAACCCTCTCGGGACGTTATCAACCCTTCAAGTATCTGTTTCCGAGAAATTACCGAAAGCTATAGGAAAACCAGCATCATCCTATGTGTAAAGCATGAAAAAGCCAATTTTGGTCAGTAACTGACTGTAATTTCATTTAGAATCAACAAAAACTACCAATATATACTCCCTACCGTCGTGAAACCACTATCAAATGCTAAGAGAAACTCGACTGCATGGTGGAAAGTCGTTCTTCTTTACCACACAAGAGTTCAAATCGTTCCAAATTCATGGGACAACACATAGAAGAACATAGCGAATACAAAGAAAAGAAAAAAGTGAAATTACTGATACGATACATATGTAAAACCGAGTTATACGAGGCGGATCGATCGGCATGAGTTGATATCCACTCGCAGTGAGGGCGGGGATAAACTAGGGCGTCAAATAAACGCTGCAGCGGGACTTATTTACGCGTCGAAATCGATGCATTTGAAACTACGGTAGTCATACGATTATTGGTGTCCTTGCCGATAATTTGTGCTAGTATCAGCTTCGTGAATTCGAAAGCATGACAGCGACATCGTTTATTTAATCATGGTGGTTTAGTCGAAGTATTTCCCAATGAACGTAGGAGTTTTACCTTAGCTTCTTTGTTGGTGAGTAGTGAAGTGAATCAAGTAAACCGGCAGCCGTCGGTCGACGTATGAATGAGAACTGTTGCATGCTTGTCCGACTCATTGAAGGAGACGTTTGTTTTTTTGATAAGAGAAAGATCAAAGATGGGACGGTTCTCGTCTATCATGCGGTGAAAAAATGATTCGATTGGGGGGACTAACCGCAAACAGTTTAGAAAACATTCATGTCGATGGATGATCGCCTCGTTTACACTGACGACACCGCACTCTGGCCATCAGGAAGCTTCTGATGTGCACACGCCGACACCTTTCACTGTAAAACTGACAATGTCGCTCATCTTTTTTTTGTCTCGATGTTTTTAAAGGGGTTTCCTATGATTCGAGTCAACTCGCGATTTCTGATACGCTACCGATATAATATAGGGTCAATTTCCAAAACTTCCAATTTGTTTTTTTAAGGTGTGTAGTGAAAGGCGCGTGTGGCGCAGTGGTCGGAGGCGTCCTGCAACACACACGTGGAACGATCCCCGCGCCCATGGACCACCAAGTTCTATCCCTCCACGGTCGGAAAATTACTACCAGACTTGTATGGAAGGATAGCAGCACTGGCTCGATACATCGGTAGGTCACCGCGAGTCATTGTACAGGTCAGATATGCATTCAATCGCTTCCGACGATGCTTAATGAAGTCGAGTGCGTTGGGCATCCCTCAGGGACTGACCAATGCCGAGAGCTTTATCTTTTATCCTTTAAGGTATAGTGATGTTGTTCAGTAGGCGCAAAGCGTTAGTTCGATCCCAACTGGGCGAACCAGGCCCACCATCCCAGAAACTGCTACATTACCTAGCTGGGATCAGTCCGGCTCTTCCAGCCCACAAGCGGTGGTGACCGCTTGTGGTGAAGAACTGGGAACGTCCTAGCACGTGTGTTTCAGGATTCCAGAGAAAATCTACTCGATCAGAATTCGACGACATTCGTAAAGAACACCAAAAATCCTCAAGCAGTAGCCGAACCCAAACGCAAAATCCAAAGAACTTCGTGGATGACGGGTGCAAGGAAATGCATTGAAAGCAATATGAACTAGGATCCGCACTATGTGAGTGGTCCATCTGTCGTGTATAGTAAATTTTTTGAACAGAAATTAGCAACAGCTGTGGTGCAAGACAACTTTCAAAATTCATGGTCTTTGCTCTCAATGGGTCATTGCACTCTTATCGCTTTGTTCCCCGTTGTAAAGTCCTGCCAAATATTAAAATTCTGTGTCGCGATGAGATAAAAAAAGCCCAGGGTAGAAGTCATATAAATTATAAGCAGATAAGAGTTTGAATTCATAACAGGGAAATCATGAAGATTTGATTCTGTCATCTGGAGGATTACAAGTCAGCGAAAGCAGTCGTGATTACTCAAACTGGTTCCCTCTCAAATGAGCGAAGCAAACAGCTTTTCCTCCATAAGTTTGCACGAGAAGACGACTCTCTCGGTTACGGTAATGAATTTTTAGACGACCACAAATCTAAGCTCTATTTTTTTTGAGAGTATAAGTTCAGGAGTAATATTTGGAATGGTAATGTAATCAACGAAAAGAAACTGGTTCTGAGGAAAGTGTTTGTCATCAATGTCGCCATCGCATTAGTGTCTTCGTTGTAAAGTAATGGTGTTACCGAATGTGAATTCTACATTTATAAACTGGTAGAGGGAATTAACTGAAGTCGACCGTCGGAATTCGAAACCTCGTCGGTGAACTCGTAGTTGGCCCCTATCGATCGTGGCAGGTTGGAGGGCTGGTAGCACCCCTCCGCCATTGGCTGTCGTCACGACGGCGGCACTTCACCGCCAACGGGAACGAGACGAAATTGGTTTCCGGTCTAATTTCTAAGGGAACTTAAAAGACAATGGATCCGTCTTGGGAATCCAGAATGACATTATAAAGTGTCTTTTCGTAATGTTTAGCTTTTTTATTTAGTGCGTACTATTACTTTTTTCACGGCTGAGTATGACGTTAAATACAACCACTATGATGGAGAGATATTTGCAAAACTTGGAGCCTTGGCCGGATTTGAACCCCGACTACCTTTCCCCAGGGCTCACGTGTTACCCACTGCACCACTGAGCACCTTGCATTGCTTTTCTCTTAATCAGTTTTCTACCTAACGGTGCCACCAGCGGTCACCCGTCAAAGGGAATGATGTGGCCAGCAGAAATCGGCGTTAAATCAAAGGCTGTAGTCGAAATCACAAAGTTAACTTTTTATTTACTGGAATATGGCTTGAGATCCCAGTTCTGCAAATATCTCAGCATTATGGAGGTTGTCTTTCAATACTTATTCCTTGCGTAGAGCACGACAACATTATGGAGAATTGGAAAGAAAAAACATCTGAAGTTTTAAAACTACGAAGTGCGCTTGAAAGACATACCAACTCAGTGAGCCACTGACTAGAAATAAAGTTCTCGGATCAGATTCAGTGCGATGTTTAGAGTTTAATTAAACCATTTACTGAATGCGTTGCCCTTTTGAGAATGTTCGATCACTCAAGGAAGAGTTCTGGACGCTAGTCTATTCTTATCTAAACGGCTGACAGAAAGGCGAAAGCAAGGACTCAGATGGTGCTGTGGTGAACGCGTTAGCCCCTGGAAAGGGTAACAAAATGTTCCGCTACCACCAAAATACCAGCTGGCCGGAGTTTTGCAAATATCACAGCATCATAATGGTTATATCTTATCTATAGTCCTATCGTACAGGTTGGATGAGTGACTATAGTTAGAAATAGTAAGAAACAGCAGATGTATGAGTAACATTACCGCTTCTTCATAAGCATATACGTCATGTACTTTCATCACAGTCATCAAGACATTTGGATGAATTCGCATACATTCGACTCCCCTCTTAAGGAAATCACTGCTTTCAACATCATTTTTTTCCCTGTTCACATAGGTCGTGGATGCTTTTCTGGTGAGGAGTCCGTATAACGAAATGGACGAGTCTCGTTCTGCAACTCAATCCCCTCGGGCTCCGTTGCAACAACTGACGACAGCTCGTCCGGTTTAGAACAACTGCGCCAGAGAAAGGGCAAATCAGACGCCATGAAAAGGGATCATGAATTCGCAAATTAAGGCTGGAAACAGATCTTGTCCTGGGCATTGTGACAAATGTTCCACATTTAGTCAAAACCACAGTGCCATCATTACTATGTCGCGATGATCTTGATAGATTAACTATAGGTTTTCGAAAAAATGTCGTTTTTAATGTCATCTACAGCAGCATGAAGATATCTACAGTAGGAATACTCTCGATCTTTCGGGGCAGGACCATCAAAGCAGTACAAAAGGTGGATCAAAATCATGAATTCATGATGACAGAAATGATGCATTTCCATAACTTACATTTCCCTGGAAGAACTGACGTATTATACTAGTAAATTTAGCCAATCCTTGTAATTGCAAGCTCCAAAAACATCTTACCATCGGTGGCAGGGTTCAAGGTGTTGGCTGGTTCCAGTGATTCAGTAGGGGCGATTCTTCACAGAAACAAAGAAAACGCATCCAGAGAGTTCTCTCACATGATATTAACATTCATTTAATGAAAAGTTACCCAAATGAATATAGTTTAGTAGTTGAGTGAAAGGAGAAGAAAAAGGAATAAAAACCAGAGAGGCGGAGACCTTCGATGGATGTCACAGAGCATATGTTTTTATTGATGAGCATAAGATTTTAAACCGCCACGAACCGAAAGCTGAAAGCGCTCAGTTAAACGACGAATTCAATTCTGCACTTAAGAAACATTTCTCTTCATGGCAAAGAAAAATGCCCCCTATGGGAAGAAGAGATAAAAGTCCAGAAGAATGCTACAGAATTTTTAGAAACACTTCCAACTGAACCATTCAATGATGAAACTGATTAGCCACACAAACCACCTTTATCGTATACAAAGGACAAATCATTTGTTTTGCTGCGATTTCCCAACAACCCCGAAAACCCTGGTCCTTCAAGCGAGAGTGTCAAAACGTCATCGTGCTGGTGGTGGTGGTGGTACCGCCTCTGTCGTGCCACACTTATGTTGATTTCTCCAATCGACACCATGCACTCACTTGTCAGCACTGAGGCTCACCACTTATACAAATCCTTTTTTGCTGTATGTAAAAACAATCTATTTTTTTTCTGCTGCATCTCTTCAAGAACCCCCCAAAAACCCTGGGCCTTCAAGCGAGGATGTCACGACGTCGCTGTGGTGGTGGTTCAGCCAGAGTCACGGTACGATTATGTTAATGTCGCCAATTGACACCACACACATTCAGTTGTCGGTGCCTAGTCCACCACCAACGGTCATTATACGACACCTATCAATCTCCATTTATCTTGGAAAAAAGCATAGCTTCAGCGTTCATTGTTTTTGAAATTGTGGGGAAACAAAAAACGAAAGAAGAGATTTTCTTTGCAAACCTAACTCGGAATGCACTAGGAGGACTAACCCTCCCTCCTGTAGTTTCTAGAAAGAGGGGAATATAACTGTGTTTAGAAGAAATTTGAGCAACAAATGTACAGAAAACCAACACCAGATAAATTAAGACGACATTTCCCTCTTACGGTCGTATGCGGACATGAATATCCCCCAATGAGGAAGAAATTATTATAGAACAATAAGTGTTAACAGAGCCTACACCAGACGATCGCCGATTTATCAGAGACACAGTTCGAAGGTCTCTGCTAGCCAGTGATCCACGACGAGTCAGTTGTTTTCCACGATTTGTCGTCCTTGAACAAAGACGAGTGAGAATCTCATTCTATCATATTCTCTGCTTTCTGTCATTCCTTGACGAATTTCTAAACGGAACCTATCCCTAGTGTAAAACATGGTCCCATAAATATAAAATTGCTGAAAGTCCTTTGAATACTTAATAACTAGAGTTGGAATGATCCGATAATGTTCTTTGAAGCCTCCTAGTCCAACTATTCAACCAACCCCTGTTTTTGTAGACTTGCGAACAAGTCAAGAAGTTGTCCGTTCTATGGTTCCCACTGCGACTAAAATACAAGAAAAAACTTTTGCAAGAGACTACGATGAATTACAATGCTTCAACCTTTATTAACTACCTGTTCTTTTTCATGGCAGAGTATGATGTGATATATAACCACAATGATGATCAGATACGAGCAAAACTCGAACCTTAGTCGGGCTTCGAACCTGCGATTACCCTCGGAAGGGACAACCACGCGTTGAATCCCTACTGAGGTTCCCAATTTTGCTCATATCTCAGCATTATTATGGTTACGATGAATTAGTTCTAGATGGGTTATAACCATACTTGTATAGATGTTGGGCGTTTTCCGTGATAATTATAGGAAACGGCCAGCAGCGGCAATAGCAGATGGCGTTAGTCCGAGCCTTGAGCTCGAACTGGCGCAGATTGAATTGTTGTCTCTCACTTGGCTGCAGCTCGTCAAAACCTCCGATATCGTTTCGCAATAATTTCTTCTGTGCTGACATCGAACGTTTCTGGATTATGTAGTCATGTTCTTTGGTTGTCCTTTGACAAATCTCTTTTTTTCTCGCCGTCTTTTCCTATAGAACTGATCCGTTTCACCGTTATTCTTATCTGCTCCAGTTTCTCTAATTTTCTCAACTCCCTTAAGAATCTGTTCATACGGGACGTAGTTTTTCTTATCTATGTCACAAGAAAAGAATCTGGAAGATTAATGAACTCTCCACATTGTCTGCATCCGTCAAGAAATGAATTCCGTTTGTAGAGCGGTTTCAAACCGGTGCGGTTTTTCATCTACATCCTATGACACTGGCCCAATCATATAGTATGCATTGAGGAATCTATGGACCTCCTTCCCATCTTTATCGCCTGATCAATAGCATTTTGGTTTGTTCTTCAGATTTGTAGTAGTTTTTTTAACTTCCACATCGTCTTAATCAATATAGTACTTCCTTTTGTTACTGTCGAATTCAATAAATCCATAAAGCAGAGCAGATGGAACTCAACCACATTAGTCAGACAACCTTCACATCCTGCGATATCGTTTTAATGACTAATTGAGTTCCTCTAAAAGAAGAAATCTAATCAATATGCTACTATCCTGGAACTGGAAGAAATGACTGCAATGTTTTTTGTGGGTCATCCAGAATGTTATTCTCTCGCACAGCAGCTTTGTTTCGTTTTGATAGCAGCAATAAGAACGAGGTGCTTTTAAAAGCTATCGACGAAACGCTCCGCTGAAAGATTTCATTTTCGAGTCCGACAACGACAATTTCCCTCCAAGCGGATTAGTTGGTGCATTCTGCGTGAAAATCGGCGATATGAACTCGCCTCCAGGAAAGAAGTGCTCTTCTAGCGGAGCCGAGGAACCGGGAGCCGGTCCTGAATCGGCTTGTTCATTCGTCCGTCCCTCATCGTCTCCATCAGTATAGACCCTTCCGATTCTATTTTATTCATCCAGCAATTAGCCACACGCACTGCTCAACGCCTCGTAATTAATCTTATACCCATTATTCTCCCTCCTTTCCGTGTCTATACATCGTTTCTAATCTCTGGTCATTCCGAAATTTCTGAGCTACACTGATTTTTTGCCTACATAGTGTTAACTGGGACCTAACGTGTGGTTGAACATCATGGAAAATTCTTGTAGGAAAGGTAACACGACATATTTGCTCATTTTCATGAAATCTTTGACTTTTAATCCTCCTCTTTCTCTTTTTCATACATTCCCTCTTACTCTTTGAAGTGTTCTCTCTACTATAAAGTTATAGTAAGGTCATATTTGAAGTCCACAGAAGTCACGAAGACCTCTTAAATAATATCCGGAAGCGAACTAAATTTCGCATTTTATGTGACGACAACACCTTCCATGCTTTAGGAATATGAGAAAAAATCCATAGCGACAATTACTTTTCGTATTTGAGAAACGAAACTAAGAAGAAAAAAGTATCACAAAGAAAAAATGAAACCGGTTTCCGAATTGACCAGAAGAAAAATGTTCTGAAACCGCCTATCATTTCAAGAGAGCACAAGCCGAAGAAGCGCTAGCTAAGGTGTGACTTAAACACTCTGCAAGTTACCAGTTAGTTAAGAACTGCTTCACAGCTAGAAAGCTCAGCTTGTTTGACTAGCCGCTTGTTGTTGTTTCAGAAGGTGCTATGATACGTCGTCATTCCTTTTCATTTATGAAGATCGATAAAGTGGATGTTATCGAAAACTATGATGATATCAATGAACTGTTTCAGATTACGTGAATCTAACGAAGATAATGATTTAGGAGAACAAGAACAGATGCTGTACAAGAGGTGAGTCGTTTCTTCTTACTGGAGAATGGAAGAGAGCAGTAAATTCGGATTGCCGGTGAGACTGATATCGGGACTGGGTTGGTTGGTTGGTTGATGTGGGGAGCCAAGTGTTTTGCTGTGCTGGCCTGACTATGTTTACCTGCATTCATTATTGAGTCGTCACGAAACTCAACTAGCAATTTTCCCACTATAGCCATTACGTTGTGGTAATATTGGTCAAAGTGAACTTCAGATCTTTTCTTTCCCCATATTTACACACAAATATAGTTTCCTTCCTCAGATATCACTGTACTCGGTAGTGGGTAACCTCATCGTTTGTCTATTAGGTTACTAAACTTTCGGGACAAAAAAGGGACGAAGAAGAAACTGATTACCTACCAAGTCACTACCGTTGAAGTACCCAACTTTCTAGCCTGAAGGACTAGATGATACTAAATTTGATGAAATTTGAAAGGAAACAAGAACGAAAAAATCTTTTACCATGCAATGAAGTGGTAAGCAGTGATGATCAATGTGATAGATTGCGATTATTTAAACGAAGAACGACCTACAAATCTTTCCACTAGTACTGAGGATTTATAAGGAGTGGTTTACGGCCTGGAATATATTCACTGGATATCAGCTTAGACACCTAACCCCAGAAGGGGTTCAGCATTTCCATTCAAAACCCTAGACAAGAGTGAACCTATGCCACAGTCAGGCCAAGAGGGCTAGCCATGGCTCAGGCCAGGAGTGCTAGCTAGCCATGGCTCTCTTTTCGCCAAAAAACAGAAAAAGAAAGGGATTATCAGAGAACCTTGATGTTTCTAATAAGCAGTCAAAATCCAACAGTGAGCTTTAGCGGGCGACATGTATGAACAGAGACGTTATTGATGCCCGTTCGAATTGCTCTGTGATTAACGAGATTATTAGTAATAGCAGTCATAAAAGTTAATGTGAATAGTTACAGTAGGGGTGTTTCGACACTATTCGGACGATGGTTTAATGATGTTTAGTGACGATCGATTGTTGGCATGACGACATTCCACAGAGCGGCTTGTCGTGCTTTTATCTGCGATGATGTTGTGCTCCACTGCCAAAATAGTGCTCTCTTCTTTAGTTGCTTCTTCCAGACTTTTGGTCTTGTCATTTCTGGATCCATGTTTTTTCCTCAGTTTTCGAGATTTTCCAATTAAGGACTTAATAATTGCATCAGTGGTTTTAAAGTCTAGTTAAGTTCGACTTTCATGTCCTGATGTCGAATCGGTTTGCGATGTTGATAGCTCTCGGCGATTCGTCTGTTGTAAACGAATCCGAAGCCAGAAAAACGAACTGTTTCTTCCAGTCGACGGGGTTTTATTGCATCATGGTCCTAAAACAACGCTATTGATCTCTGGGGAAGCGAGCCGAAGATTCTTCATAGTGGTTCACAATTCTTCAGGATATTGATCCATGAATAACAAGTATTTTTAACTTTTCTATTTATACTTCATCCATAGTTGTTCTAAAAAGTCCACGGTTCCCACCACCAGTCACATCCCCTTATTTTCGTTTTTGTTATGTGGATGGGAAAAAAAATTGAAGCAGTACGTTGATGAAAAAAGCAAGCTTTCCGAGAGTTTTGCGTTGTGTCGGATAGTTGAAGGCCCTCGTTTTTCTTCTTTTTCCTCCTCTCCGGAGGATCCTTCATTATTTAGCTTTCCTTTTGATTTCCTGTGTCCCACTGTTGTTCTCTTATGGTGTCTCGTTTGTCTTTTTACGAGATTCCTTGTGCTTTTTGGTGAAGGAACGGCATTAATGGTAACAACGGTAGTTTATACGTGACTTCAATCAATAATTTCCCACGACATAGTCATTTTCATTACGTCATTCAAGCTGCATATCTTTACATACTTTTACATATCGTCGTACATTTAGTACATTTTGTCTTACAAAGTATTTAATTACTATGCTTACTTTTTTATTTACTGCCTACCACAATTTTTAAAGGCATTATGTGGAACGCTAACAAAATGATGCTGAGATCTTTGCAGAGCTTTGGAACACAGGTGTCTCCGGTGGAGATCGAACACGCTATTACCCTCTACGGAGGCCAACGCGTCCACCACCACACCCTGCGGGTCCTTCGTTTCGCCTCTCTCTTAGCTAGTTTTCTATCTGACAGCGACATCATCAATTAGCTCAGCTTAACTGGGTTCAATGTCGGTTTGTGCCCCCTAAATTAGTTCCGCTAAAGGGTGATTACTGATGACATTTTTAGATAGAAAACTAGCTGCGAGAAAGACGAAACGAAGGACCTGCACGGTGTGATGGTGAACACGTTTGCCCTCGGAAAGGATAGTAACGGGTTCGATCTCCACCGCAGACACCTGCGGTCTGTCCTTTTGCAAGTATCTCAGCATCATTGTGGTTTTTAATTAATTGCTGTTTTTCGTATTTATGTCTGGTATTCCGTGATCTATCTCATTATTTTCACTAGTAGCTTTTAAGGAGGCTTTAAGGTAGACATTGTAAGACGTAAGGAATGGTTATTAATGCGAATACCATTAAGAGTAGTCCAAATTTAACGTGACCCATTCTTTTCAAACCACTACCTTAACAGGTTAGTGCATAATAAGGAATGTCTATCCTGTGGGAATCCATAGCGTAAAAATTCGCCCGAACTTCGACAAAGTGATTTGGAAAGTAGACATATTTGCTTATGTACGTATGACCCCATAACTGAAACTTGTTCTACTTCCACCATTCTCGTCGTCCAAATTGACCTAACTGTAACGATCGGAGTGCTGTGCAGCTAGAAGTTGTATTGACACAAGTTGTCACTTTTTTCATCTCATCAGTCTTCTCACGGTGCTGTCTTCTGCCTTCGATGGTGTTCCATTCGCCGTCCTTTTCATTGATAACTAGCATCTGGTGTTGCCTTCACTGCATTTGGTGCTGTTCCTTTGGTAATTTTCCATGAAGAAATGGTTTGCAGGTTTGTTTCAACTTCTTGTATTGGATAGTGTCCTAAACTTTCAGTATCTGCCCAGCTGACCCCTCTCATAACCCCCCCCCCTCCTCCCTCCTCCTCCTCCCTCCTCCCTCCTCCTCCTCCTCCTCCTCCCTCTTCTTCTCCCTCTCCCTCTCCTCTCCCTCTCCTCTCCTCTCCTCTCCTCTCCTCTCCCTCTCCTCTCCCTCTCCTCTCCTCTCCTCTCCTCTTCTCTTCTCTTCTCTCTCTTCCCCAGAGTACGTTATGCGAAAGTGTAAACGATGCACTACAAGTTTCCTGTCATCATCATATGGTGACTGTAAGGTAGCAGTATATTTATTCGATTGTTATCTTTCTATTACACTCCAGTTTCCAAGTATAAAAGAAGTCCATATGAGTCTCACTACTGCTCATCAAGAACTGATTTGTACCGTATTCACGGTTATCGTCTGTCATGTCGTACGAGCCAAATAAACAGAAGCAAGTGTGCGTCGTAAAGAGATGGCAATATGGGAGTGATGAAGGATTAGGATAGTTTTCGGATTTGATCATTCCCTAAGGGTTGCACGATGCATTTGATTTCATCAAGCACCGCTAGAGAGGGTTTAATGCATACTTGGTTTATACATTGACTTGCAGTGGCCCTAACGATCTATCAGATCAGTGCTGCTGCCCCGCTAGACAAATCCGATAGCAGTTTGCCGACTTCGGCGGGATGGAAAGCTTGGTTGATATGGGACACGGGATCGAACCAACTACTACGTGTGTTTTTCAGAACACCTCTAAGCACTGGCACCATGGGTGTGAAGAAGAGAAGAAATTCCTATTTCCCATGACTTCATGTTTCTTCCTGCCTTGACATAGCTTCACAGACTCGATCATTATGTGGGTCGTAGGGGCAGTGAAATGACCGTGAACGCATCTCATCAGCTGGGCGTTAATTCCTGATGCTAATTGCTCCACGCAGGTTGATGAATGCGGATTGCCGACATATGTGGGTGGTGAAAACAATCTCGAACAGTGCTATACAGACCATCACATTTGTGGGGATACAGTCATTTCAAGAAAAAGTGCTGAAAAAAATCGGCAGCAGATTGGGTTTCGAGTGGCAACAGTCGACCAGGATATATATTTAGTCAGTAATGTTCAGACTTACTCCACGAGAATCTTTAAAGTAAGTGCTGAGTACATTGTTGAGGTGAAAACGAAGCGTTGTGCAAATATGACTCGCGGTAGACGGTGAATATGTTTTTCATAATTTGTTCGATCCAGTTTTCTAGTTTATCAAGCCCTCCCGACGGTTTACCGCCTCTTAGTGGCTGGGAGGTGTTGCTGAGTTTCAGGCTGCGATATACAGAGGGTGGATTCATTCCCCCGTCAGTGTCTCCCAAGCTGAGAAGGAGTCCAGCGATTCCATTTGGAAGTTCAACTAGGAGTAAACCAATACCAGGATTCACGATCGTCATGGTATCCAACTACCCGCATGGTGGCAAATCTCCCTCTGATCCACAAGGCCGGCAACTGCTTGTGGTGGAGACGACTTGGGACAGACTTCGGTTAGGTTGACCGCGGGACTCCAGGGAACCACGGTAGCTAGACCAGGAAAACTCCGAAAAATGGAAACTATGCCGGGGCCCGTACAACCAGTGAAGATGGGCCATCTATTCATTTATCCAAGTTTATGAAGACACTGTGCGCATGGTGAAGCTGATCTGTCAGCAAAAAAGTTCACGCAACGAAGTTGTTATGACTGTCAACAGTCCCCCTGACGATACCTTATTTCGCTTTTTTTTGCGGACTGGACGACGCCTGATTTTCCGCTGTGGTCATTGTGATACATATGGAAGTCAGAGCGGCCATCCCGTTAGTTTCTAGTCAGCTCCGCCCCCTTTTACTGTGATTTCGGCCCTATAAATCAGTTTTTTGTCCGTATTTTTCAAGGTGCTCCTGCGCTTGTCTTGTCCTGTACATTTTCCATGTTCTTCTTTGCGCTGTGCCATGTTTTTAGTGCATGTAGAACTCTTAGGTGAAGAAAGAACACTCGTCCACTACTGCTGTCAGCATTAAATAAAAAGTTGTATAAGTTGTATAAAGAGTGTTATGATGTTTACCTTTAAGTTTTGTTATCCTCTGATTCCAAGCAGTATTCAAAGTCATCGTAGCGATTAAAATTGTAAGGCAACGAATTTCTTGTCAAGAAGTGGTGTAGCACACTGCATGACTTTCCAGCTCTTCGAGGCGGAGGCGTTTTTGCGCCTCTTCACTAGGCAGACCATAAAAGTCACTCGTCGCAAGTGTTAAGGAGTATTGTATCATTACCAGTCTGAATAATTAGTTCCTTGGAGACTTCTTCTCGAACAATAAGTTAAGTTAAGTGCTTACTCACCAGTTTTTTTCGACTGAGAAGCTAGAATTGGTAGGGAACTAGTTTTCCTATCGTAATTGGAACAAGTGTGGAGATCGTTCTCTGTACGTTTATAGGCTTTTGTGTGGGGAAATTAAACGCGTTTAAGGGTATGCTTTCCTCATTGTCTTACCCTGATGCAAAAATAGTGGCTGTTTTTTGAACGGCGGCTTTAAAATTGTCATATCTCAGCGCAAACATAACTTTATTAATCAAAGTAGTAGTTGTTAGGACTTGCATATTATTACGAACGTGCCAAAGGCTTGCTTTTTGTTAAAATGGAATTTGGAAGTTCTGGCAGCGATAATCTTTTTGAAAGCTCATTTGGCAGCGGTTTGCTTGTGGAGGCAGTATTTTTTTTTGCAGTTAGTGCTTGCTGAAATTCTTGGGAAATGCGATTATTCGTTAACCTGAGGTTCCTTTGAGTACGGTGGATGGAACAGGGGTTTCGTAGTTCAATTCATCCAGTTTTTATATCGAAGTTGTTGAGCGTGTAGTGAACAGTTGTCGGGCAAGAGGATAGATATTCTCTAATGGCAATGTCTGGATACAACATACGTTGCAGTTTTTTGCACAATTTGAGCGATTTCGTGAGAGCTGCGATTAATTTGCCAGCACTGGCGAGCGTCTACTAAATGAATTCATCTGCATAACCGTTGTATGCAATTCGTCGGCTTTGGAGAGTGTTCATCTTATTCAAACCCTTCTGTTTGACGTTGTTTGTTATCTCGTGGAACTGTTTTTCTTCAAACCTCACAGTGCGATCAAAAAATAGTTTGTTTTTTGTTCCGTGAAGGAGGTGTAGATAGGCCTTAATAACGGTCTTACTGCTATCCGATCAATTTATTTTAGTTTATGCTGCACCATTTTATCAGGGTTTTCCAACTTTCCACAGTATTGCAAATAATGGACGATTGTTGAGTTGCGAATGTTGACTTTTTTCCACAACCCTTGTTGCTGGAAGAGCTTCTGTTATCGCCATCACACGGTCGTCGTCAGTGGTGATGGGCGCACTTGACCTTTTCCACCATGAGGACTCCTATCTGAAGCACCAAATCTTTCCGAAGCATATGCGTGCTGGCCATTTAGGAGATTTGTTTGGCTTCTATTTTGATGACATTTCGTGTTGTAATTGTTGTTTAAGTTTAAACTCAGCATTTGAACTCACCGCTGAGGAAAGCTTGATTTCAACCAGCCTAAAAAGCGCATCCGACAATTATTTTTCTTCGCAAATTTCACAACGACAAAAACCGCTATTATTTGTGTATCCCTGATTCTTTTCTATACGTGACACGACAGCACACGAATCTAGGGCATCTTGTTTTCATCCTTTTTTTTTGTGTTTCCGTCATCACTGACAGTCTTAGGATGTTTGTGAGTGTGGATGCTAATTGTGGATCTTGTCTTCGTCATGAATGGCGTTGGATGCTGATCGAGCCGATACTCCGCACAATCCTGGGATAGCTCTGCTAAAGCGTTCCAGTTCTTCACCATAGCAGACGCAGGCTCAGAGTGAGCTTTTTCCCAGACAAGTTTGGTAGCAGTTTATCGACCACAAGCAGTTGGCAGGCTTAGTTGGTTCGGGGCGGAGTCGAACAACTGAGTATAGTGCGTGTAGTGCACGGCATCCCTAACTACTGCGATTATTGTGGTTGTAACGGAATGCTTGATCTATTTTTTTCAACTTTTCGTATTTTTGTGCATTTTTTTCCGGCTTAAAGTTCTTTTTGGTTCACTTCCACAACGACGACTTACGATTACTTGTACTTTCTTTATCTTTCTTTTCTTTTCTTTTTAGATCAACTAATCGAAAAAAGTCTTTAGTCGTGACGGCTTTTTTTCCTTTCTCTTTCCTTTCTTTTCCTTCCTTTCCTTTCCTTTCCAGCTTTCCTTCTTTTTTTTCCTTCCTTTTTTTCTTGTTGTGAATTTATATGATTGTATATCATGTTCTGTGGACTACGAACATCTATCATGAACTATTCTGTGTTGATTTCAAACTGGTTATTTTGATCTGCTGTCAAATAGTGGTTGACCCTATATCTGTCACTACAAGATTCTTGGCGTGTGCACCTTATGGTGAAGGGTGCATGGAAGTGTGTCGAGTGATGAGTTATATATTGCGTGAGTCCTAGTGCCTTGTTCTTGAGCCAGATCTCAAGTTTGGGTAATTGAACCTATATGCAAACAATATTGATGCAGTAACAATGACATAACCAGATCTATGTATACACAAAGTCTATAAGCCTTGATATTGTTTTTTGCGTCAAGGAATGTGTTTTGTGCTTTTTAATTTTTGAAAATTGGCTGTCATGGTTTTGTGCTCTGTTTTGTTAAGTTCCCATATTACAGCGCAATTTTTTTCTAACGGAATATCGATCGTAATTTAGTGATGTTTTCCGAACCACACAAGTCTATTTGCATGTTAAGTAAACAGAGAAGTTAAACATGCTCAACTCTACTATAATTCCGATTGAATAACTAATAACGTACCGAGAACTTTAGCAGTGCAATGGTGAGTGGCTAAGTTCACTACTTCTGACAGCTTTGAACTGCCTTAAATCTCGAGTTTCGCAATCTTTTGAGAGCGCGTTGTGATTTGATTCTGCGACATGCATTTTCATGTGTACGCCTTTCTCTCGGCGTAAATGAGTGGCCAGAACCCATCCAGACATGTTTAGGGAAGATTATGGCAGTCCCGTTTCATAAAACTACTCCTACTTTGATATTTTATATGTATTATTTACATAGAGAATGCAAATACAAATGAATTACGATTTGTTAGAAAAGGTAGAGCTTTCCTCGTTGATCAATCCATTAGGGATGAACTAAGCGTTCGATGGCCTCCGCAGTGACTTGCGGTGCCCTACCGATATGTCAGGTCAATCTAATTAGCCTTTCAGACAAGTCTGGTATCAATTTGCCGATCCTGGAAGGATAGAAAGCTTGTTGAGCCTAGGGTGCAGGGTCGAACTAGCGATCGATCTAGTTTGTATTCCAGGGCACCTCTAACCAACCATGCGCGCCCCTTATGGTGTGATTAGTTACATAAGCACGTATCAAACAAAATCGTATTAATTTGTTAAAGGTGGCTATACAGACTCAGTTCACCACATTTTTTTGAAAGTTTCAATATGTAGAATTCATAAAAATAAATCCTTGCTGCATGATTCAGATTTGTGGGATAAAATGATGTTTACACTTCCAAATGGTGCGGTTTTATGTAGTGACATCAAAACATAGCTAGTAAAATGCCATTTGAAATAGTGAAACATCTGGGACACAATTTGGAATCGCAAGCAACTCGAAAGTGGTTCTCTGTGTACGCCATTTCTCCTCAAATAGCTTTACACTTGCTAACTCATCCCACATGTGCTTCTCCTATTTTCACTTTAGTGAATCACGTGTATTTCATCATGTGACTTCGATCTCTCGTTCCCTAATAAGCGTTAGTTCTTTGAAATTGTGATGTCTTGCTTCGATCAGACATTAGATTTTGCAGTATTGTGAAATTTCAGGTGCTGTCCATCCCCTCTCCCAACTGATACTGTAGTCAAGAATTGCGAACATTCTTTAATATGCTTTAGCATCTATGTTTAACGGATATGTTTGTGTTGTGGAGAGTGGTATGATTTGTCGTAAAACCATTAAAACGCTTGTTCAGTTCTGCATTGCTATTGATGAAGATGCATGTAGCACAATGGTTAGAGGTACCCTGCAACACACGCATGGTTGTTAGTTTCACCACGAGCCCCGACCTCAGCAACCCTTCAATCCCTCCTAAATCGCCTAATTGCTATCAGACTTGTCTGGGAGGTTAGCATCACCGATTTGGTGCATGGGAAACCTCCTGTAAGTCATAGTATGGGTGATGCATTAAATCACCTGTAACGGTGCTTGTTGTAGTCGACCACATAGCGCATTCCTCAGAGATCAGTCAGCACTGAAAGTTCTATCCTTTATTCTTCTTTGTTATCGTCGATATTGCAACACCTTTCGGATCAAGAATAAATATCGATGTTATCGTACGATCTGTATGTTATCCTGTAAGATTAAGATCTTTGCATTGGAAACGTGAATCGCTGAGATGGTATTGTGCTACATTTGCATCCAATTTAGGCGTTTGAAGCGAATGTCGCCGGGTTGTTCCCGTCTTTATGAACTCCAACCAGACCCATATGACGTCACTCAGCGACGAGCTCTTCGAATCTGTCTCTTTACTGACGTGAAAAATGCTGTAAGTCTTAGAGTATCATAAATCTCTGGGAACGGAGAATTTTTTCCAAGAATCTAGTATTTTTCTTCAGTGTGAACTACGTAACAAATTGCGGAGTGGTGAAATTGATGCAGCAATGATTCGCGCTGAGTTGGTGAGTGGGGAAGAGTTGTTCATTGGGTTATTGAATTAAGAACTACACCTTAGCTGGACCTTAGCGATAGTGTTTAGTGGGTTATGTTTCATAGCATTTTCACTACGTACATGTGATTAACGAAATAATAGTAGCACGGATTTCTTAGTCAAAGTCTCTGTTGCTTCAGTTCTGTGTTTTTCCATTTTCACGTAATGTTATGACCGTTGACGGAGCTTTGATGTGATTACTGTTTTGCTACTTAGACAAGCTTTTTTTTCCCACATAGACATTTATCAAATATCCAAAGCCCACAGCAAATTAGAACGAAGTGTGAAGCTGAAGACATGGAACCGGGCAGACATTTATCAAATATCCAAAGCCCACAGCAAATTAGAACGAAGTGTGAAGCTGAAGACATGGAACCGGGCTTTTTTCTTCTTTACTGCTTCCTCGACGCTCTTATCGGCTATTTTAAACACTTGTTTTCTCATACCTGTTCGGATCTTAAATCATTGTTAATCACTGCCGATGGGAGGCAAATGGTACAGATCTATTTTTGTGAACAGAGTTAGTGCGAGAGGTTAGCGGCCGGCGGAATCTACTACGTGACGGCATCCAGATGTTGACGACGGATGAAAATTTGTACCAATTTTAATACGGTATATTTTTTCGTATAACGTACTCTGAAGAGACTTATATCTTGACGTTCAATTTACTAAACGCTCCACTGTGGACCTAATCGTTAGTGGTTCGTAAAATTGACTCAAGAAACTGAAGGCAGTGCGATAAGTGGTGAGATAACTGTGCCAAACCACGAATCAAGGAGATAAATTTTCCTTCTTTCTATTAATTTCCACGTGTAAATGACGAATTTCTCTGTTGGTATGACCAATTCTTCATCTTTCCGACACACGGGTATACTGAATCTTCTCTAAATCTAGAGGATGATTCAACTTCAGAGAATCTTGGTGTCGAATAGTCTGAATGTTTATGGATTCTGAGATTCATTTACTTGGGTTTGGAGACGCTTTTTTCATAATCTTAGTGTTCATATCCTATTCTTTCTTTGTATCCATTTTATGGTTTAATTTCATTATTCGTTTACGATTGTTCGACGATATGCATCTCCAAACTCTAGTTATTGAACGTGTTTCCTTAGTTCAACATACAATGTCTGACAGTTAGTTTCGCTTGCCACTTGGGACGGCGTCTAATTTTTCCAGTTGAGACTTGGTACAGGTTGCCCGTCATTGAAGCACATCGCTTTCTGCAAATAGTGAACGGTGCAGGTTTTTAGATAGCAAACGGAACTTTTTCGATAGCTGGAGGGCTTGAGGAGTTTAGAACCTCTGCTATCATTGAGCAAAAGAAAAGTGGCCTCCTGTTCTTCATAAATTGAGAGAACTACATTGTGTAATAAATGTTTTTGTTCATAACGTCCCATAACGTCCAAAACATCAGTTATGATAACAAGAGCTGATAACTTTTCTAAGCATAAACTGTGTACTGTGTGGAAGCAAAATGATGGGCACATACTGTGCGAACATCCATTTCTCAACCTGTGCACTACAATTACTTCTATAGAAGTTTCCTAAATGAATTACCATCTTATGGTAGCCGACAGGTGTCGCTACTTGTCGGATTTCAGTGTTTAAGTATAAGAGAGATTTCTTTATGCGGTCCTCATCGGTAACATTCTTTGCAGTGAGCACTCTTTTCGCCAACAAAACCATGTCGTTGCAGACAAACGAACTGGCACGATAAAGATTTTTTGTAAGTTATAAAGTGGGTTGTATAAAGTGCAGTTTTTCTTGGACCGCCTCTGACGCAACACGTGTTGGATGGGCCGTTGATCGAATGGGAAATGCATAAAAAAGCAAAAAAGCTCTCTGTGTGGAAAAGAAAATCCAGAATAAATATGTCTAAGTAAATCCATTTCATCCACGTCGCTTCCTAACGCATGCGTTGATGCCGATGCATCCTGGACATTGTGTGTGAAGATTCCCCAGTATTCTTTCGAAGTTGATTCACAATGAATATCTGAATATCGAAACCATTTGTAGTATTTCTGGGTTTTAATTCACGTCGTTAGCTAAGTTGCTCCAGAGATAAAGTGATAACTTAGGATGAGATTGTTAAATTGAAGAAAAATAATTGGTAAATCTACACAGGTTTGAGATCGACCTGAGGTTGTTGAATTTTATATAAAGCAGGGTGTCAAGTGTGTGTAATTGAATGCTGTTGAAGACCACATGCTTCTTTCATTCTCTGGAACTCTTTAAGAACTTCTTCCCACTGGTAGGGAAATATTTGGGACGTTTATGATGGCTCAGTCGATGCAGTAAAATCAATACTTTCTTGTGATTCCTAAACACAGTGTTATTGTATCGTTTGAGTGTTGTACACAATGGATTGGCGTACGGTATACTGAGGAATGTTTATTGGTGGTTATTCTCTTTGATATCCTCAGACGATAGTATCAGAGTTTTAAAACTCTTGTGTAACAAGGATTTCTTTAAAAAAAGTCGAACTCGTCCACAGTTTGGATGACATTTCCTGCGAGCTATATGAATTGTGAAGGTGTAAACATCAAGGACATCTGAACAATTTAATAAGTGTAAAATAACTTAGCATTAAATAAGTACTTCTACGAAATATGATTGTTCACATAATAAGTTGATAGGTAGAAATAGTGGATTTCCCACCAACCCTCACAAAAGAATTGTTAAGCGCGCAAGGTTTTTTTTTTTTTCAGGTGCTACAGCTCTTTGTCGTGCTTGCCGCAGCAAATCGTGCCGTTCACCAAGCTGCTCATAATCGATTGGCGACGCGAAGCCTCTCTGCCGAGCTCGTTTATAGTCTCTCGCCGACCCGAAATGTGAGCTCTGTTAAACGTATACCTAGTGTTTATTCCGAGTTTTCAAGTTCGCCTCTCATTCATACATTTATTTCGCAATTGGTCAGGTTTCACTTTCTGATTGTTGATAGTCTGGAGAGTCACTTCAACCTTGAAATTCCTAGCTATTTTCACGATATGTATTGGTTGTTTCGCAGATTTCGGACTCCTTAGTCACATTTGGTATAGCTGACACCAGCAAAAATGTACTGGTGTGTATATTTGATGACAAGGACGGTTCACTGATGAAGAAATTGGCGAAACAAATTGATGGTAAACCGGAGACGCTCGACAAGCTGTCCGGTATAATGGACTTCGGCCTAATTCAGAAGGTAATTTTTTATAATTAAACGTTTTTTTGGTTTGAAAACTGTACCGTAGAAAAATGAATCGCTGCAAGGTCCATGGAGATGAACAAACTGTCTAAACAAGTTTTTTTTTGTAGGTTTTAGTATGGATGGCTCGTCTTGACAATGTTTTTTGTAGATTTTAACGTGCAAAGAATAGCTTCTCATGAGACACCTTATGTATAATATCTGTAGTAGGAAAGTTAGCACTTGCCTACAAAAGATACTTCAAAGAAAAAAGTTCACGTCAGCAGTCGGTAAGAAAATAATACGTTAATGTTCCCCCTTTTATTTACTTTTTACCTCCTACAACTTTCACGGCAGCGTATTATTCGAAATCAACCACAACGACGGTGAGACATTTCGGAAAACTTGGACCCTGGACCAGATCGAACCACTACTTCCTTTCCGGGGGCTCGCGCATTATATAATGTGCCATGCTTTGCGGGTCTTTCAGCTAGTTTTTCGATCTGGCCCGGGGTCCAAGTTTTGCGAATGCCTTAGCATCGTTGTGGTTGATTTCGGATAAAGGATAAAGGATAAAGCTCTTGGCGTTGATCAATCTCTGAGGGATGCGCCAGACATTCGACTTCATTAAGTATCGTTGGAGGTGATTGAATGCATATCTGGCTTTGTCTGGTACCAATTTGCCGACCCCGGAGCGATGGAAGGCTTGGTGGGCCATGGGCGCAAGGATCGATTCCATGTGTGTGTCGCAGTGGCGCCTCCAACCACTGCGCCACACGCGCCCTTGATTTCGGATAAAAGGTTAAAATCAGACATCTTAAAAGTCCCACCACGCAAACAATGAATTCAATGTGTACGATTGAGAATGTGCTAATCGAATTCTCCGTAGATCGCTGTGTAGGATTTCAAGCTCATGATTTGAAAACTAGGAAAAACATTCGTTTCTGAAGGGAAGAAAATTTGCTGACAAGTATTTCTAATAGTTGTCGTGTTTCTTTTTTTCTTTTTGGAAACGTCTTTGGCTCTGTTTTCACATATTCATGGAACATACCTGGGAGCCAGAATGCCAGAATGAATGAGGAATTATAGGAAATCAGGAATTGTAAGAATTAGACTAGGGGAAATCGCTGAATGATTTTCTCAACGAGGACTATTTTAGGTGTACCAACTTCGTGATTCGTTCAACGAAGATACCATATCTGACCATGTTCTCTCACGGATTGTTGCCAAGGATTTTATATCATGAAATCCTCGATTTCTTGTTTACCACCTTTTTTTTTAACGTACTTCTGCAGGTGTTCTAGATCTATTTTATTTCGCCTTTGCATCTCGAGTGAAAAAACCTCGCTTACCTTCCAGCCTAGATTTTCCGTATGTTTTTGTGGATACGTCTGTGCGACTCCTTACGACTATTAATTGTCGAGCATTTGACATTAGTCGCACTATAACCTCACTCACTAGGCCTTAGTTTAAACCATCTGTCTTCATTATTTATGAGACTCAATCACTTAAGAGATGGTGCGTAGCTTTGTTATAGCTAAAAATCCTGATGTGCTGAGTTCCTGCTCTCCATATTTCCATAGATTCTTCTAGTCGTATAGTGGTAATAATGTATAGTGTGTGATCAATCTTTATCATATTTACAAAGTCACGGTAACTATCGAAATATGTAGTACTCATTTCTCTAGCCCATTTTTACAAGTCCATTCATTAGTATCAATAAACTGTGATAATACTGATTACAAAGATTTTGCAAAGTTTAAAAATAACTGGAAAGGATCCAAGCTGCTGTATTCGATATGTGTGCTTAAAGAATTCGAAAAGTGGTCAGTAGTAATAAGAGAAGTCCAATCGTAGGGCTACCAGTCGAGTTGCACAAATCCCCTACGCAACAGCAGTTCCGCTCATCACTTGGACCTACGCATCCTTCCTCCTAAAATAGTAGATTTTTTGTTGTATAGTACATCCAGAGTAAAGTATCGCGGCTTTGAACAGAAGAAAATCGTGTCGTAAGGTTCCTAGGTAGTTGCTGCAAGGAGGTGAAGCATAACTTTGTTCAAGTGAACGTTTTGAAGTGAGAATAGGAACCGTAGTAGAATTGAGGACGTTCCATGCATACTACGTCGACCCATTTTTAAAAAATTTTTTAAAAAACTCGCTTTCTGAAGAGTAAACCACTGACTTCCTCATTGGATATCTCTATGAGAACCAGGTTGTCATGAAAATTTGAGATTCAGTGCTCTGTAAAGCGAATGTGGCGACTTGGCTTAGAAAGCATAAACAGTCTCAACCTGAGAACGAGTTTTTTGCAATTCTAAATCGATGAAGACATTCCTGCGTTCTGAGATAGTTGCAAATTTCTGCCCTTGAAAAGTTGGTACGACTCCCTTTTTAAAGCTGTATATATAGAAATGTCGCTGTGTAGTTCACAAAATGCTCAAGAGCTGATCGGGTAAAAACTCTCGTCTGCTTTTCGTTAACTGCTTGGGACCACTGACTACAGCAATATCTTGTGGATCCTAGTGCTAATGTGTTCCAGATTATATGATAAGCATTCTGACTTTTAAAGGATAAAGGATTTCGGCGTTGATAAGCCCTTGAAGTATGCGCCATGCATTGGACTTCTTTGAGCATCGTTGGAGGTGATTGAATGCATATCTGGCCTTTACAATGACTCGCAGTGGCCTACCAATGTATCGAGCCAGTGCTGCTATCCTCCCAGACAAGTCTGGTGCCAATTTGTCGACCCCGAAGGGATGGAAGACTTGGTGAGCCTGGGGCGCGGGGATCGATTCCGTGTGTATTGCAAAGCACTTCCAACCACTGTACTACACGCGCCCATTCTAACAGTTGTGAATGTAAAACGAAGAATGGTGTTTGTGTTCTCAACCCACAAAAAAGGAACTGAACAAGTACTATTTTTTTTCGCATGCTCGTTTTTCATTTGGTTCTACGCAGGAGGACGAAAATAGATGGGCTTGAGTGAGTAAGCAAACCGGTCGCCACGTGGTTGTCAAACAGACGTCCGACGATAACAACAAAACTAGGCAAACAGCATGATGTGGTCGTTTCACATTTACTGAACTGTGGACAGCTGAGTCATTTGTGAGATTCAGCAGAAAGTTAAGAACTAACGGGTTCTGTAGAGGAAATCTTAGTGTTGCTGGCAAGACCAAGTAATGTTGGTAGCCACTCCCCTTGCAAAGCAGCCGTTTAACGAGTCTAATCCACGTGATGGATCTTAAATCGACCATTTGGGAGGTAACAAAAGCGCTTCCCGATGTGGCAAATGAGGGGGATACCGGGATCGATGATTTATAAAGTGAAAATCCTTGGTTTGGTACTAAGTGTGCAGGGGGTTGGATTCTGTGACTTTGCTGTGCTGGAGACGGAGAGGGTGACGTGCTTGCCCATGTTCATGCTGTGTGATTCCCACCGAATCACCTAAATACTACAAGACCCACATCTACCCGGAATGAACTCGATGAACTTCCTATCGGCACAACCAGGTACTCATGAAAGAGTCGTGCGAACAGCTTGTGGGCATACTCGTGCCAAAGAAGATAAAAAAAGGCGCCATGTGAAGAATGCGAGGTTTTTCGTGTTCTTCAACTGAGCGTAATGTATTGTATCATTCTGGAGTGCGACAAAAGGAACAGAAACATTATCCCTCAACATATCTCATGTTACTGCAAATTGTATTTACAACAAATTTAAAGAGTTGTACGTAGTTAAATGACCAGTCTTCGTATCTCGTGCCGTCTCTCCACTTTCATTCATTTCATTACCTTCAAACCGCTATCTACAGAGGTATCTCGAGACAGTTCCGTGCATGATCCTCAAGTCATAAGACTCATCATCATCAGACAGAAGTCATCATAGGATTCATTGTCTTCATAGGGATGTGACTCGCAGAAAAGTTCCCTCCGATTAAAAAAAAAGGCGATTCTCTGTTGAGCATTAACAAACACTATACCAGAACTACCGTGGGATCTCAGAGAGAATCGGACTCAATTAGCGCGAAAACGTTAATGGGGAAAGAAAGAAACAATTCTTCGAGTGGTTGGTGAACTAATGAAAGTCCGTACACACTCCTAGTGACGGATGCGAAACCACAAATCCACCCATTGGTAGGAGAGACTAGGTTCCCATAATATGTGAATATGGGTCGTACAAATAAACAAATAAGCAAATGTCGTGGTATGAATTGTTAGAGCTCTGTTAACGTGTAGATGTATTTAAGGAGTTAGTATAATATATCCAAGCGATGAGCATGTGGTCCGCACGGTAATTTATTAAATGAGCTACTGTACTACTTGTTTTGTGCTTTAGTGATCGGTAGTGAGTCTGCTTTAGGTTACTTCAGATGGAAGGCATAGTTTTCTTGCATGGTAGTTAAAGTGCAAATTGAAGAATGATGAGACGACTATACTTGTCTATCGTAAGTCTAGAAAAGTCTAGAAACAAGTACTACGACTAAAGATCAAGAAAACTCACAAAACATTTTCCCGGTTCACCACAACTTTTCGTGATCGTATAGCTTTCGTCACCGTTGAGATGCCTCTTCACATAGCTGTTGAAGCAAAAGTCAGCCATCGGGCAACTCACTGAATAAGGAGAGTTTGTGTTTCCTTAGTACTGTCTTGTATAAAAGATAAAAGAATAAAGCTTTCGGCATTGACCAATCTCTGCGCCATGCATTCGACTTCATTAAGCATCGTTGGAGGTGATTAAATGCATATCTGGCATTTACAACAATTCGCGGTAGCCTACCGATGTGTTGAGTCAGTGCTGCTATCCACCCAGACAAGTATGGCACCGATTTGACGACCATAGAGGGATGGAAGGCTTGGTGGTCCTAGGGCGCCAGGATCGACTCCATGTGTGTTGCAAGGCCCTCCGACCACTGCGCTATACGCCCCCCCTACTGTCTTACATAGACCAAAAAACAAAGGTTTTAAGATAAAGACTGCAAAAATACCTTAAACTATTGCTTGAACCCCCGATCAAGTTTTTTTTTCTAACAACAGCACTCTATTAACACAGTAAAGTCAGAATTACAATGATTTTAAAGGTAGCATTGCTTTGTGATAGATAATTGCATATTCACATGAAAACAGTGGATGGAAGAGTAGGAAACAGCGTTGTTTGGGCAAATGATTTAGGTTTTAAAGCCTTCAACTTCTCACGTATGCAGTAGTAATGTGTGGAAACTCTGAACTTAAAGATGTTTTGGTCAGAAGTGCGTTGTAAATCTTAAACTATACTCTAAAACCACATGAAATTTCGTCATATCTGAAGGTGTCGCTGCTGATTTCTAGCATTTCGCCAGCTTTTTATGACTGCATCCAGCGGCGTTACTCCTACGACTCACGTGGTATGTAGGGTATTCCTTGCCCAGGGAACGTCTCTTGACCGGAGAAGCAGCGGATGGCAGCCAGTGCACCCATGACTGGTAAGAGAAGCATAATCAGACGGTAATGCATCATCTAAGCTGTAACAGTCTAGCCAACGTTATCGATAATATCGAACATCACAGAACGAGCTACTAGTGAATCTAACACTCTCGCGATGACGCGTAATCTCAGGCTTCATGCGGACTGAACGACAGCTAGTTTTCAGCCTCAATGGACTTGTTGCTTTTTTTTGAAAATAAACAACAACTGTTCGGTAACTAGAGGACCTCGTGGGTTGCGAACATGAGTGGATTGTAAGGAAGATTTTGTTCTATCGTTCTATGGGAACGAATGACATTTATGATGCTAGTTACTACATGTTACTATAGTCCACCATACGACCACATTACTGTCAGCATTTGAAAGTATTTTGCAACTTATGCGTCTCTCTTTTAGTATTTTTTTATATCCGCACACTCTATAAGATAACTGTCACTCACTATAAAGCTAAGGATAAAGCTCTCGGCGTTGATCAATCCCTGAGGGATGTCCCATGCATTCGAATTCACTAAGCATCGTTTTGAGGTGATTGGATGCATATCTTACTTTTACAATGACTCGCGGTGGCCTACCGATGTATCGAGCCAGTGCTGCTATCCTCTTAGACAAGTCTGGTACCAATATGCACGCGCCCCCTATTACTCACTATAGCAATTAGAATTGAAAGAGTAGTCACTTAGTACCCAAACTTCTGGTTAGTAAACTCGTTCGGAAAATTGTTTCTCGTAAATTTCTAAGTGTAAGAAAGAGCTTTTCCTTACCAACGCCCAATAAGACATCTGTGTTCTGCAAGCTATCAGCTGAATAGAAAAAGTTTGTGAAAATAGCTCTATACGTTAAAAATAAACTACCGGAAAAAAAAATGAAACCTCTATAACACCTACAGGTGTCACTCGTCGCAAGAGTGTTCAAACGACATAACGGTCAGTCTGAATAGTTGAACGCGTATATGAGACGTTTAGCTCAAATATTCTTGGTGTTGTTAGAAGTATAAGCACAAAATCAAGTCTAATACTGTCCAGTTTTTACTATTTTTTGACTATTTTGCTTGGAATACATTCGAAATAGTAAGCGCTAGAATGCAAAACTAACTAATTAATAAATTACTGTTTTTTGTGATGGGCACAGATGAAGTCGTTAACACAAGGTTTACTCAACGGTGGCTAACATTCCGGTGGATTTCGCGTTTTTTCAGAGCCGGGAAAGGTAAAATTGACACGCAGTGTAGCCAAGCAAACAATTCCATAACCCCGACGGAAAACTCGAATTATTTGAAAAACTATTTATCATTCCCGAGGTTAACAGAATGTTGGTCCTGGGAATTAATAGGTCAAGAAGACTGAACGTAGGGACCGTGGGACTAGTTTCAGCAAAACATGGCGATTTTTTCCCTTCAAATGTTATATTCCTAGAACAACAGAAATTCTAATATTACAAAAGTTAATATTGGAAAAGTAGTGTAATCTAAACAAGGCAAGAGTCTAAAGGTTTTCGGTGTTGATTAATCCGTTAGGGATGCGCCTTACATTCGGCTCCATTAAACAAAACAGAGGTGATTGAATGCATATTTGACCTGAACAGCGGTTTCTGGTGGCTTACTGATAAATCAAGCCAGTGTTCTTATCCTCTCCAACAAATCTGGCACTGATTTTACAACCTATAAAGAATGAAGAGCATCATTAGCCCGGGTGCGGAATCGAACCAGAGATAACAGGTGTTGCAATTTTTGAATGGCCCCTACTAAAATAAGTATCGCTTTTACCTTACAGTAGATAGTCGTAGAGTTGTCGGATTGTAGTGTGGGTTCGGTAACGGATTGAGGATCTGTTATTATCTCTGCTGACATACTGAGAGCTGATTGAGCGTAGTTCTCCATGAGACCCCGAGATAACAACGTTATGATACTTCTTTGTCCTTGCCACAGACATTCGCTAGCATTCGTGAATCCGAGGAGATTTGCTGCCTTGCGACTATGATTCCTACTGGATGGAAACGATCTCTATGAGTGGAGAACGCGAATGAGGATGGTGCAAATTATCGGACCGCTACTCATTTCACAGCATGCAATCCATTTGCAGCAAACTTTCCTTGCAAAAACGGCAAGCTGTACAATTTTTGCCATAGGCATGTTATTGGTTACCTATCTTAGTCCCAACGCTTTCAAATCTTTTAAGACCTTCTCCCTAAGATCTAGACACTTCGCGAACGCTATAGAACTCTTGTGATTGAAGATTTCCTGGCTTGCACGACAATAAACTTGACAATGTTTGTTGAAGAAAAGCAGAAATCTTTGATCTGCATTATATTTCTGGGCAAAATACAAATTTTCTATAATGAACTTGAATCGATCTCTAGTTATCTCGGTACAGTATGGAAAACCGTCAACAGACATATCGCTTGAACAGGGGTAGTTTGGAACGAGCGGTTAAACTTTTCCGAACAGAAGTGTCGTAGCCGAGAATTTTTCCACACCGACAGATATTGTCGCTGTCCAGCAATCATCTGGATGCCGATGCCGTATTCGTCGTTTTCAATTAGGATGCGCACAGCCATTGTGTGCCATCTATAATCACTTTGTATTAGTCCAACTGGAGTTTCTCAATGTGAAGTCAATTCCGCGTTGATATGTTGTTGATGTCTGGATGCGGATGACCCACAGATCTCATTCTTCTTTACCAAACATCTTCAGCATTCATTGTTGTGGTCCTCATGGTCGATGAGCTGCACTTATATCATCTGTGCCGTTGTAGTATCATTCTCCTCTACTGCTCACCATCACCACTTTAAACTATGAAAAACATTCGTCCTTATAGTGAATGTGTGCTTCCAGTAAATTGTCTTTAAGAAAAAAAACTCTTGAAAATCTTAGAAGAAACTATTAAAATGATAAGCATCATAGAACAGAAGGCATGGAGAGTCTGGTTGAATTACAACCACAACGAGGCTGAAATAACCGCAAAAATTGGACCCCGCGCCAAATAAAAGGTTAACAGTGTCGCTTGAGTTAGCTTTTTTGAGGCGGTCATGGGGCACTTAAGAACAAAAATTACCGTACTGAATGGGCGGACTTGCTACAGTATACTAAAGCAATAGATGATGAAAGTACATACAAAACTACACACAGGTCTTTGTAAGGTAGAAAATAATCGCCATAATATAAATATTTGAGTATACTGCAACACAACAGTAAATTCTTCCGACGGAATCAAAGAACTTCTCGTTGGGCAAATAGAGCGAGCAAAGGATTTTGCACGTGTGAGAAGAATCATTATGTCCAAAAATCAAAAATCAACTCATCTTGAGTTAAATGTTGTTTTGAAGCAAATCGGTCATATTGTGCGCAATGTGGAAAATAAGGTAGTTTTGGAAATAAAACGTGAAAAGAAAACCCTCTTCCCAACGGTTTACCGCCTCATCGTGACTGGGAGGTATTCCTGGGTGTCTTGCTGCGATGTACAGCTGGAGTATTCATCCCTTCAACAAGGTCTTCCAAGCTGAGAAGGAGTCCGGCGTTTCCATCTGGAAGCCTAGCTAAGAGTAAACCAATACCAGGATACACCACCGTCCTGGTATCAAATTAGTCACATGGTGGCAAATCTCCCTCTGATCCAAAAGAGCTGCGACTGCTTGTCGTGGTGACGACCTAGGGCAGACTTTGGCGAGGTTGTCCTCGAGATTCCAGGGAATCACAATGGCTTAACCAGCAAATCTCCAAAAATGGTGATTATGCTGAGGCCAGCACAAATAGTGAGGACGGGCCGTTCAAGTTTCAAGTAAGTAAGTAAAGAAAACCCTACAAGATAAAGAAGTTGACTGGCCCTATCCCTTTCAAATATTTATTGGGGCAAAAAAACGTACGCATTCTTTTTTTTCTACAAGACTCCACATCCCATTGTACAAATCAAAGCAATTCCTTTATTCTGTGTGTTTCCCATATGCTATATCCACTTTAGGCGCTTGGAATTTCGTGCGGATTTGACTCTCTACTGATGCTTTTCGGTTTTTGTTATGAATCTAGTTGAATGCTGTTCGAGTAGTTACGACGTACTAGGGCGCGCCAAGGTCTCCATCAAAAACTCTCTGGATGTTGTACATCGGTAGGGGCTCATCCCATGCAAGTCTGATACCAATTTCCTGATCTCGGAATTATGGGAGGATTCGGGCCGTTTCAAACACCTTACGCGTACGTACGCGCATCATTAAGAGGCATGCTATTTAATCTATCACCTGACCATAAGCGGCCGAATTATGATTACTGTATATCACCTGTATCACCTGTAGTCCCGTTGATCATTGAGTGACCCGAGCGGGCACCAGTGAATCTTCCAATTTTTTCCTGTCGCATGCAAGAGTGGCCCAGTGGGTTTTGCTCGCTCTAGGGACTCGTTGAGCATCATATCTTTCTTCTAGTCTTTTCGTGAAGAACTCTGACCATCTCATCGGCGGTATTCCTGCAGTGCGTTTGACATTCCGAGGAAACCAGTCACTAAAGGCTCTTGTCCATCGGTTGTCGTTCATACGCTTTACGTGTCCGGCTAACCTTATCCTCGACTGTTTGGACCGTATACAGAGAATACAAATCTTTCAGAAAATGATTCGTACATTGTTTTTTGACTAGAGCCCAGAAGCAAAATGTTGAGTTACGTTAAAGTCTTATGACGCAGGGATTCATCATAACTTCAATTTTGCAAATAATAGTAATAAGTACATAGAAACGAGCAATTTTTCAAAGACGTTTTCTGTGAAATATCTGTTTTTTTGAACGGACAGCTAAAGAAACTTATTTATACAAATAACAGTTTCAATGTAAATTGAAATAATAATAATAAAAAATAGTAATAATGAAAAAAAGATAATACTAATAGTAATAAGTACTAAGGATAAAGTTGTTAGTGGTAGCAATTATAGGAGGGATTAAAGCAAAAATGATATGGAACGGGGTGCTTGTCAAGTGTCTCACCTGGAGGTGGATGAATGATCGAAACACTGCTGAGAGCTAAGCACACTTAAGCCGAGCCATCAACAAACATTGGCATGAGTACCGTCAACGCATACTGTAATCGACTTTTATTCTCTTAGCGAAGTCAAGGCAGATAAATAATGACTAACGTCCTTGTATTGCTTGTATTTGTTTAGGAATATAGTTATGATGTACACGACAGCAAATATGACCAGGTTAAACAACCATGCATTGGTGATAAACATTTTACATCTTCGTAGACAACGAACGTGCTTGTGTAAGAAGCACTCAGTTGTCCACCACCAGTTGACGAAAACGCAGTTTACTATATTCGTGAGCTCGAGTTGGAAACTTTGTTTTAAAGCGATCCT
This sequence comes from Angiostrongylus vasorum, assembly GCA_018806985.1. NCBI lineage: Eukaryota > Metazoa > Nematoda > Chromadorea > Rhabditida > Metastrongylidae > Angiostrongylus > Angiostrongylus vasorum. The sequence goes on from JADANN010000398.1 coordinate 489,328, forward strand.
GGAACAGTGAGGAACACTGGAGGATCAAATGTGCCTACAAGGCTGTGACGAAGCTGTACCGTACGGAACGAATCAACGTGCGGAAAACAAATCGCAGAGGCTAAGCGCTTCTGGCATTCTCTTTATCTTCTATTCTAATAAACAATATTCTCTTTATCTGGATTGATGTTCATTCAGCTGGATACGGCAGCTCAATTTCATTACACTACGACACTGGATCCAGTTCATTACTGAAGAAAATGATAAAAAGGATAAAGTGTTCGGCATTGATCAACCCCAAAGGATGCACCATGCATTCGACTTCATCAAGCACCGTTAAAGACGACCGACTGTGTAGCTGGTCTATAAAATGACTTCAAGTTCCCTACCGATGTATCAGGTTAGTGCGACTACCCTCCCAAAGTAGTCCGGTACCAATTCGCCGACTCCGGGTTGGTTGAAAGGTTGGTGAGCCTTGGTGTGGGATCGATCCAACAACCACGTATGTATTGAAGGAGACCTCTGATTTCTGTTCTACAAGAGCCCACTTAAAGAAAAAACGTTTTAAGAGCATCATGACCATTGTAACTGCTTGTGGCTCAAACGCTTAGCATTTGTTGAGGATCCGAGTAGACCACTAAAGCCGGGCATGACAATTGAAAAACAATTGAAAAAAAAATAACAAATTGTATTATCGTAGCTTTAATCAAAAATTTTGCCTCGAACAAATCGCTGTTGCTCTCGAAATGTATGTCAGATGACGTGTTTTCCTCCAAGAACTTCTTAATGAGGAGTAAGACAAGTACGCACTAGCAGAAGCAAATGTAACGTACTGTTCTGTTAGAGAATAATGCTTTGAGATTCATTTAATGCCTATTACTTTTTAATGGCAAAGAAAGGCAAAGCAAGGGTCTCGGTTGGTGTTGTGGATAGCACGTGAGCTCCGGAGAAGGTAATCACTCGTTCAAAGCCCCTCCTCCTCTCCCCCCACCCCCTTGTAGTTCCGAGTTTTGCTCATATTTCAGCATCCTTGCGATTGTTATGGAATGAATTGGTAGCTTTGCCCTTCATACATAAAGAAAGATAATCTTATTAACAATGGGAAGGACAAGAAAGTAAAGAAGATTTTGCGCAAAAAAGCGAATATTCCTGACACGGATTTCTCGTTTTTTGAGGAGGAATCTGTTTAAGATGTTATATGACACTTCTTCATTTAACGAACATATGAACTGACGTTGAAAAGCGACCACGTACTTCCTCTGAGACTTGAAACAAACTCTTTTGAAAGTGTTTGAGAGTACTTGAGTGTATTCTGTTTCCGGTCCTTAGGTGGATCCAATCAAAAGATTAAAATCAAGGAATTAGGGAGGCCGTTCGTGCTCGGCATCCGGGCAAAAGTTCCACGTCTATCCTGAGAAGGCTCTCTAACTGGGCATATAGCTTCTTTCTTCGCAAAAGCAAAAAAGAAAGGAGAAGGAGAATGAACTTCATTTGCCGGACTTTAAGATATCTTTCGCTATGAGAGTACTGGGAAGATATACCAACGACAGAAAAGGGGAGCTAGGAAGGCAACCATGATTGCTCGCAATTTCGAAATCCCTTTTCTTAACGTTTGACGTAGTGTACCCAATTGGAGAACATTAATATGTAGTTGAGTACAACAATATCACAATCAGCTAAAAAATTCTTCTAATCTGCGTCGTCGTTATGTCAAGGTTTCCCATGGAGTCATGGCATTTCCCTCTCCTCCCCACTTGTGCAGACTCGTTCTTTTCACAAAAGGCTTGAAAGCATCTCTGTTCAAAAAACGAAATCCTGTGACCACCATAAAAAAGCGTTTGTTCCACTGCCTTGTTCGTATTGTAGCACAGTTATTGACAGCACCAGTAGAAATACTGCGGTTTCGTTCAGCACGTTCACAATAAGTTGCTTGAGCAAAGGCTCAAAAGTAGCCAAGAGACGTTTGAGCTTTATACCGTCACTGATGATGAATAGAGAATTCACTAGCGCTCCCAACAACCACTCGAAAACAACGTTAAATAGGTGACACAGGTAAATACACCAAACGCCGGCCAACCACAAATGCTCGCCGTTCCAGCTGACTGCAGGGCAATCAAACATGTAAAGCACACGAGACCTTACTTCTGAAAAACAGCTTCGGAAAGCTGAATTCTTTACTATGCTAAACAAGCAGCACTTCAGCCCACTGGCATTTCCCTTTCACTGATTTCGAAAGGATCACGCTCATCACGCAGCTCCAGTGACTCATTCTAAGACTAACTGAACTGCGTGTGTGCGATAAATGTTCTTGCTTTGAAATGCAATATTCCAATCTAACTATATTCACTGTGTAGAGACGTAACATCAGCTTAGAGGAAACAGGGTTACATGTACATTTATCATAATGTATCTAGTACTGGAAGCATAGTGATCACAGGACATGAAAGTACGACACGAAAGTGAAATTCACATTCAAGATGTGCCCATTATCACCAAAGAAGAAAAATAGTGTACTAATATCTAAATGTTCAGGATAAAAGACGAATATCCTGACCACAACGGTATTTTAGTAGTTATTTAATTAAGGAATGTAGATAAAATATATGAAACATGCTCAAATCTTCCACAAAGCATAAAACATAAGAAAAATCAATCAACCCGACTTGAACAATGATCCGAATAGACGGTTACAGGGCATCACCGAGAGCTTTCAGACCAGTGATTTAGAAGGAGGAATTTAACCAAAAATATGAAGAATTAGTAAAGACGGTATTAATAACTCCAATCAGACTTTAAGAGGTAATCGTTGAGAAAGTGAGGGAAAGAAAGAATCGTACACAACAGCTATAAATATGTATAGTGAAATTTGGAATGTCGCAATGAAAAATGAATGGATGAATGAACCACCATGAAGTGGAGCAAATCAACGATCTCTAGAAAACAATTCGCACCTAACAATCTGAAACATGTGAAGCAAATGTGCAAACGATTCACAAAAGCTATAGCAACTCAGTGATTATGACATAAATCTGGTCATCCGTGATGAGTTTCTTCAGCTCAGTCAAACTTACATAGTCAACCGATAAATTCTGTAAGAAGCTATTAAGGAAACGGTTTCCTAAATAACGAACAGAAACGCATGAAAACAGGAAAACAGAAAATATCAGACACGAACAAACGTGAAAATCATAAAGTGGTTTTCAAGTCGCCGCGCTGCCAAGCTCCTCCGGTCCACGCGGTGCAGGCGGCTCATGTGGAAAATCCGGGACAGAATCGTCCTCACATTCATCACTGCTGTCATCATCGAACTGTAGTAGCAGATCATTATTTTCATTGGTAGGTGCGGAAAAAATTGGTGCCATTGGAGAGGGAGCAGATTGAGAGAGCTCCTTCAACAAATACCAAGGGAAATGAGTAACATTCGATGTAGTAGTTATAGATAACAATTGCAAGACAGGGCTGTATATCTTCATATAAGTTATCCTTACCAAAGACGGAGCACTCGGAGGTTCTGGTTGCTGGATACCTAACTGCTTCCTACAATAGTACGCAACACATTTGTGAACGAATTGGTATTGATCCTGAAAACGTGAACACCGATAGCAATGTAGATAATACGAAATCTATGTACATCAAAAAGGCGCATATGCGAACCTAAGTGAAATCAACCGAAAATTTAAACTAAATAAGCAACCTGTGTTTGTACCATACTTCCTCTCTGCTTCCTCAACCTCATCACAAGATCGAAAATATCTAGAGAGTCCAACTCTTTAGAACCGATAAGTTCCCTTATGTAGTTGACAGATATGATCGTCCCCGTACGGCCAACACCAGCACTGAATTCGTAACAGTACCAAACTCAAAAAATCTTTCATGAATTCAGAAAACCTTCGCTACTGGACTGCCTACAGATTCCCTGAATAAAATACATTCATATATACCTGCAGTGCACAAGGACTGGAGTATCACACTGTCCTTGAAGTTCTGCCATTTTTTCAATCATATTGATAAGTTGTTTCTCACCAGAAGGACATCCATGATCTGGCCATTCCCTAAATGGTGATTAATATACTGCCGAAGATACTGATTTATCCTATGAGTTATGTGTTACCCAAGCCAAGTAACATGTAACTCCAGCAAATGGCCTTTTGAACCTTCCACAAACAGAACTGTTCTTCTGTAGTCTTCATTGGGAAATCCCGCGTTTTCCATATCTCGCGCATCAATCAAGCTCTTATAATAATGCTTTAAGAAAATTTCTACTCTTTATGAAGGAAAAAAAACCCCTTCTACCACCAACATTTCTATCAACTTTTGGCAAGGTTTTGTAGAATATGAGGAGGGATATAAGTGTTTTCCTATGTTTTCAATATCAGCAAATCGTGTACGGTGATTTGGATCACCAGAGCGATTGGGAATGATGTAACAATCAACTGCTGATCTAAAAAATGAGTTCGATAAGGTGCAATCACCTTGCCAGCAGATTATTAAAACTTCATCTTCGAATGGTTGCTCATCAGGAGTGAACCGATGTAATTTCCTGCATAACCCGTCGACAAAAAATGTGCAGTGTATCAGACGAAGGAGCAAGAGCTATATACAAGAGAGAAACAAGTCAAGAACCGAGAACTGATGAACAGATGGAAAGATTTAACTTTTGTGTGTGTGTGCGGTGTGTATGTGTGTATGTGTGTGTGTGTGTGGTGTCTGTGTGTGGTGTGTGTGTGTTGGAAACAAATTTGTCCACCTGCCAAGCACATGGCCGTCAGCCTTTGGTGCAAGACTTCACGGCATATCCATTTCTACCCATTCCACAGTACAACTCATCTTGACGACTTCAAAGGAAAGAAGAACTCGCGATCTTTGTAGAAATGAGGATTTTCATCGGTCTTCGTCTTAAGACGGAAGACGTGTGGGCGCCACAACTGAGATATTATTGGAGTAGCGGTAGTACAAATACATGATACACTCCTGTTTATTAATTATTGCAAGGGGACGAGTTAAAAAGCGGCGGAGTTGCTCAAAGGAATAGTGGAATGCGTGATGTCGTAGACTGTACAATATCCGTCCAATGGTCGGATTTTTCAACAAATTACATGACCTTTACAAGAAGAAAAGTTTTGCACCAGTACATCCCACATATGAGGAAGAAGTATGGGGTCAAGGATGTACTGCAACAACATGGAGATGCAAAGTTCAAGGTCCAACTCGATTCGAGTTGGATTCAAATCAACAGAGTGAAAGTGTCTACACCTTCATGTGGCCATTTCCTGAAAGATGGCATTCAGCAGTCAAAGAAAAGCAGACGTAATGGCTGCCATAAGAAATTATACAAAAGCAGAATACGCTGGAATTCAGGTCAAGTAGGTCAGAACTCGATTCACCCATACACGTGGTTCTTCTTTTGGACTGTTTCAGTAGTTATTGTGGGAACGGTTAGTTGCAAAAGCTATAGTTTTTTGAGAACATATTGGAGGATTTCAAATTGTAAACATTGCAGAAATTTTAAGGTTGTAAATCTATGTACTGCACGAGTAGCGCAATGGTAGATATACCGTTCAATAACACACGCGATGCCTTTGTTCGACTCTGACCTAGATGAACGAAACGTATCATCTCTCCGGGTTCGATAAATTGGTACCAGACCTGTCTGGAAAGCTCTCTCCTATCGATAGAGTCTACTGGTTGTCCAGAGTGAAGACCTCGGAACGCCTTGGTAGGTTGTCCAAGATTTTAAGAAGAATCTATTCAATGAACTTCACAAAGAAGATCAAAAATTCTCAAGCAGCAGCCGAATTGAGACACAAAATCCCAACGCCTTCGTGGATGATGAACATGAGGAAACGAGTCGAATGAATTAAGTGCTAGAATCCACAAAATATGTAACGTCGGATCATGTAAAATACAAGTAATTTGCGCGTGAAAAGTATATGTTGTGAAGGCTGAAGGCCGACAGAATGTGTATTATCACAGCAATGAACGGTTACGAGAATAAATGTTGCGATTATATAATGTTAGCAAGCATATACTTTTTGAAAATACGTTGACGAAAGCGACTTTCACAAGTTATAAACACTTCTATACAAGTTTCCTCCCTAATTTACTATAGCACCGTGACGATGAAGCGTTCCAAGTTCCCAGCATAAATGTTCGAAAAAGCTACAACTGAATGCCGATTCAAATCAAAAGAATAAGCACGAAAAAAGCTTCTCTACGTAGAATAGAGCTGTTCTTAATAACGCTCGCTATAAGATCTGTGTCCTTTAAGATATCGAACGAATACCAAAAGCATAGCAAAAAACTGTGCCGAAAAATAAACGATGAACAAGGGAGAATGAAACATATGTGACTCATTTCGTAGCTAATGTGTTAAGAGATAAAACGGAAAGTTGACAATGGTTATTTGGTTAAAATTCTACTGGAACATGAACATATGTGGGTTTTCAGTCATCAGGATATAAATCGACAGACAAGAATTCAGAACAATTCGGTTCAGATTGCAAAAAGTACTTACTTAAAAATCTGGTTAGACACTGTTTTGATGGCTGAGTGGAATAAAACAAGTGTTGGAGAACATAATCAAATAAAGTTTTCACTCCATACAGTTTCGGAAGAGGCGCGTGTGGAGCAGTGGTTGAAGGCGCCCTGCAACACACACATGGGATCGATCCCGCGCCCGTGATCCACCAAGCCTTCCATCACTCCGGGGTCGGCAAATTGGTACTAGACTTGTCTAGGAGGATAGCAGCACTGGCTCGATAAAGGTCACCGCGAGTCATTGTGAAGACCCGATACGCATTCAACCACCTCCAAATAGTGCTTAATGAAGCCGAATGCATACCGTATCCCTCAGGGATTAATCAGCGCCGGAAGGTTTATCCTTTTGCCCTTTATAGTTTCAGAAAACTTTTTAAACCAAATGAAACGACATAATCATTTAGATGGAAACACTTACATGTAATGCAACTGATGAACGATTTTCGAATCACCGTTTCGCTGATTTGCCATACGAAGGCGTCGCAATAGATAATCATCATCACCGAAACTAAATTCGCATCAAAGTTTCAGGAACACAACAACTAACAACTTAAAATCTTTACGTTTCTCTACAAACAAACCTTTCTTCCGTCTCTAACGTGACCTCATAACGCCCAAAAAGAAGGCTTTTCCCGACTTCTGACGGCCAGTACCGCTCACATTTCACCTTGATATTGTAAGATGAATCAACAGCACACAATCATAAATGTGACCTTTTACAATGAAGCAGAATAAGTAGGACTGCGATTCTTCCAAACGATCGATGTCCATCTTGTCGTGATTTATGGACATACCTTGTTCATTTCAACCAGTTTACACAGCATAACAATTAGATCGACCCTTTGTTCGTCAATCATCTTCCACCTAAAAAGCTCCATATATGATCGACAAAAATGTGAATGGCAAAAAAGGGCAAACTCAGAGCTCTTTCGAGGAGCAAACTTGCGCAAAAGGAAGAAGAGATTACGTTGAAGAATTAAACAAACCATTCTTCTAAAGTAGAAGCGAGCGGTGCCTGAGCAGCGATGAAACGCATTTGTCCTCGTGGAAGGCTAATAAATGATGCGTTAATGTATCCATTTGGGTTCTCGTCAGTTTTCTCTAGCACGACACGATTTCTATCATCTAAAACGTGAACTTTGACGTTCTCATCGCATTTTTCATCTCATAGAAAGCCTCCGAATGAGCACGAACTATTTTACTTCAAAAGCTCGTCAACACTGCTACCGTGAATAAATTCCGTAATACAAATTCACCTAAAACAGTTGTCTACACACATTTACATCCGTCCTCAACATGGATGCGATGATGCGGAACTTCAACCGTTATAACAAATGCATTCTAGCTCGTCAGTGAACTCTATTAATACACTCGCGACACACGGGATTGAGCGGTCCTGTCGCTTGATAGGGATAAAGGATAAAGTTCTCGGTTTTGATCAATCCCTGAGGGATGCGCCATTCATTCGACTTCATTAAGCATCGTTTGGAGGTGGTTGGATGCATATCTGGTCTTTACAATGACTCGCGGTGGCCTACCGATGTATCGAGGCAGCGCTGCTATCCTCCCAGACAAGTCTCCTACCAATTTGTCGATCCCGGAGGGATGGAAGTCCTGGTGAGCTATGGACGCAGAAATCGATCCCATGTGTATTGCAGGGCGTTTCCGACCACTGCGCTACATGCACCACAAATGTTTACATGGTAATGAAAAATGTTGCGATAATGTTAACAATAATAATTAGTAATGGTAATTACAGTGTTAGTAAACATTTATGTATTGAGGTTTGTCTGCTGTGGTCATAACAGTGCTTGACTGAGTGGATTGCGTGTCAGACCGATTACTTCAGGCTTGAAGAAGGCGAAACAGCCGAAACGTCAGCTAGCAATGTATTGAAAAAATCTTCCTTTAACAACCTCCTGTTTGCTCATCAAGAAAACAGTCTATTATTGATTAATGCGGAGGTTAAAAGAAAGTCGGTTCTGGGATTTGTTACATGAAGTAGCAGTTCATTGTTAATCAAATTACCACTTAGACAACTTGTCCGAATGAAATCTTTTGTGAATCACTAAGTGTAGAGAATGGCTTCTCCAATGGGACTCCTCCTACACTGATCTGCTTTCGACTAGCCATCGAATGAACGTTGAGCAGTGGTCGGAGGTGCCCCTTGCAATACACATGGGATCGATCCTGCACACAAGGTTCACCAAGCCTTCCATCCCTCTGGAGTCGGCAAATTGGTACCAGACTTGTCTGGGAGGATATCAGCACTACTTCGATACATCGGCAGGCCACGCCGAGTCATTGTCAGAACCAGACATGCATTCAATCACCTCTAACGATGCTTAATGAAGTCGGATGCATGGCGCATCCCTCAGGGAATGATCAACGCCGAGAGTTTTACCTTTTCTTTTTTATCGAATGAACATTGCGGCCAAAAGATCTGTAACCCAGTTAACTGAAAACGGCTACTATACGTCCAAATCATTCACTCAAACCTCCATGTTTGGGCGTATGGATCCAAATTGTCGACATTGTGTTGGAGTGAAAACAATTTGAATTTTCCGATCTTTGCCAATGAGAAGTATAAAGTCGTAGGACGATATCAACACTTAAACTAGGGTCACCACAAACGGCTAAATAAGGGCTTGAAAGGGAAGAGAAAGAACAAGTCGTAAAACTTGCAAGGAAGTATGTCCCTGTAGCGATTGCGCATTACGTGGACGTTCTCAGAGGCACATCTGGCTGCGAATTCAGCGTCACATCGAAACGCTTCTTGTTCAAGTCGAATTTGCTAAACAACGGATATCCCGTTTTGTCACAGAAATCATAGAACTTAGAAGAAACTAAATCTAAGAAGAAAAAAACTGAAGACTAACATAGAACCGTTTAATGTAGTCTGACATCGACAGGTTTGCTTCGTACTCAAGAAATTGCTCCAACAGTCGGTTAAGCTGTGAATTCTTGTTGGCCGTAACTTCATCATGAGTTTGCGGTCCATCTGCCGCTTCTGATGGAGCCGTTGAGATGGTAGTAGGCGAATGCTGACTATTCAAATCCTTAATGAAATAAGTATGACAGTGAACGTTCTCCTAAAATAATTCGCAAAAGTGTAACACTCCAATGAGGAACTGCAGTACGAACAGAAAAAGTACGAAGTCCTACAGCATGACAAGGACGTACTGCCTGTAGATACCTGTTTGTGGCGTGCCTCCGTTCCATTGACAGTACTCTTGGGTTCAGTCTCCTCAATGGCTTCTTTTATGAAGTCCATAAACCTATGAAATGAAACTGGGATTTTACAAAGATCAGGTGGAAACATGGAGATTTCAAAGGGCAAAGAAAACGCGGCGACAAGAGCATTCCACAAAATAAGAACAGGAACGCCCAAATGGGGATGAAACAGCTATAGCCGATCAATAGTAGATCAGCCAATACTGGTAGCGGCACCGATGGAAGACCGTGCACGTTGAATTCGCATTGGAGCACGTTTTCTCGCATAAGGGTGTGCGAAGTCAACGGCGAGTGGAAGTGCAGGTGGAGGTCTTGTAGAATTAGGAAAGAAATGAAGTTGTTGAAAACGTATGATAATCAACATGAAATCCACAAAGACGTTTTGTAATAAGTACCCGTTTCTTATGCTGTTGCTGCAATTTTCTAAAGCCATTTTTTGTGAGACAACTTGTCATAAAGGATAAAGGATAAAGCTCTCGCCGTTTGTCAATCTCTAAGGAATACGCCGTGCATTCGACTCCACTAAACATCGCTGGAGGTGATTGAATACATGTCTGGCCTACATAATGACTCACAAGGGCCTATCGATGTGTCGACCCAGTGCTGCTATCTTCAAAGACAAGTCTGCTACGAACGTGCCGACCACGGAGGGATGGAAGGCTTGGTGAGCCCTAGGCGCCGAGGTTGATCCCATGTGTACTGCAGCTCCGACCACTGCGCCACACGCCCCTCTACAACTTGTCATATAAAATTCTTCCAGACGGTTAGCTTCCAGTGATTTGACAGCAGCTGAAATTACGCTTTCAAAGCAGGAAAAACCGTTTCTAGGGTTTCATAACGTAGATATGAGTCCTTATGAGAAAGGCGGTCCTAGGCGCTTACAATCAATTAGCGATGGTCGTCTGAAGGAAATAATCGAAGCTACTCATCCAGATAATACCTGAGGTGCTGTATAAAAGTGAATATTCACTTTACAACTCTTTTCTCATAAGCGAGACATTGGAGAGGTGAAAGACATCGATGAATAAGTGAACGAAAAAAGCTACAGCTAAGATAGCTAAGCTAGGGTACGTGCTATGTGAACCGAATGAGATGCCATGAGATCTTGATACTTGAGACTTGAATGGCCCGTCTTCACTGGTTGTGCGGGCCTCAGCATAATCACCATTTTTCGGAGATTTGCTGGTTAAGCTACTGAATCTCTGGAATCCCGAGGACAACCTCGCCAAAGTCCCGCTCTAGGTCGTCACCACGACAGACAGTCGCAGCCCTTGTGGATCGGAGGGAGATTTGCCATCATGCGACTTTGATACCAGGACGGTGGTGGACCTGGTATTGGTTTACTCTTAGCTAGGCTTCCAGATGGAAACGCCGCACTCCTTTTCAGCTTGGGGGGCTCTGCCAGAGGAGCAATCGCCCACTGTACATCGCAGTCGGACACCTAGGAGTACCTCCCAGCCACGATGAGGCGGTAAACTGTTGGAAGGGATGCCATGAGATCATTGTCACAAAGTACGTCCTGCAAAAAACAGTTGTACAACAAAAACTGAACATTTCTTAATGACAGCATACGATGACAACTGGATCCTACACTCAACCGACGAAGTTCAGCTCAGTGATTCGGCCGAGACGAGCTCCCAAGCGTTTTCCGAAGCCTAATCTCCATGGAGTACGCTGCTAGTTCGACTCCCTTCTCGCGATCTCCAAACGCCCTATCTCTCCGGAGTCGGAAAAATTGGTACCAGACTTGTTCTCGAATAGCTCACACCCCCTAAGCAACGTGGAAGCGGCATACCATTGCTATTCCAGAACCCCATGGAGAATCGATTCGACCAGCGCTCAACAACATTCATATTGAAGGCGGTAATCACCAAGCAACAACTGAACCTCCATGTAAAACTTCGAAGACTTCCGTGGATAATGGTAATGCCCCTGTTTTTTCACCAACAGAGATCATGGAATAAAACGTCTTCATTTTTGGTGAAATGACAACAGCGAAAAAATAGTGCCACGACATCCATGATATGCTACAAAATCAGCGGCTTACCTATCTAGCAATGATAAATTGAAAAGGCCTAATCCTTTGGCGTCTACGAAACTCCGTCTCATTCACCGCTAACCAACCTCTAGCCAATCAACTGCCACTTTTCTCCAGCATTGTAACATTTGCTAAAGGACAAAATGATAATGCTCTCGGCGTTGATCAGTCCCTGAGGGATGCGCCATGCATTTGACCTCGTTTAGCATCGTTCGGAGGTGGTTGAATGCATATCTGGCCTTTGCAATGACTCGCGATGACCTTTATCGAGCCAGTGTTGCTATCCTCCCAGAAAAGTCTAGTACCAATTTGCCGACCCCGGAGGAATGGAAGGCTTGGTGGATCACGGGCGCGGGGATCGATCCCATGTGTGTGTTGCAGGGCGCCTTCAACCACTGCGCCGCACGCGTAACATCTGCTAGCTAGGGAAAATCATCGGCAACCAAGCTGATGCCTCGGTTCCACGTTACCGGGATAGATAAACTTGTATCTTGCTAGCAATAAATGTGTGAATTATAAGGTTCATATGTTGATTAATAAAAAATTTGCTGAAGTCTGCCTGTAGTGATATAAAAATTTATTGCTTGCAATTACTTCTGCACCAAGGTGTAGGTGGTGTTCTATCATGATCATGGTGCTAGTTCGATTCCGCTCCGCGCCAACCAAAGCCTCTCATCCCTCCGGGGCGGAGAATGGTACCGGGCTTGTCTAGGAAAAAAATCACTCTGAAATCCATTCGGGAACGCTCCAGCTCGGCTATGTCAGGACTCCAAGCAGAATTGCTTGACCAGCATTCTACGACATTCAAGATGAAATGGAAATCTTCAAGCAGCAACCGAAGCAAGTTGGAAGATGTTTGTGGACAGTGGATAAGAGGAAACGAATCGAATATCAGAGAAGTGTTGGGATCTGCAAGGTAGACGTGAAGACGGATCACATCAATAAAATCAAACAAAATAAATGATTACTTCTACACCAAGTTTACAGACCGATAGCTATATTATCTTAACACCAATGTGTAAAATGTAAAGATCCCGTTCAGGATCACCGAACGAACTACCTATTTTATACATCCTCTCTTTTATTCTTTGCATTCTTGTTGAGCAAACACGAGGTGTTATTTTTTTACTCTTTATTCACGAACAAGCTGACGTTTCGGCGGATTTCGCCTTCCTCAGAGCCGCTTTCTATGAGTCTTCCACTGAGTGTGCCGCGTGGAGACTAACCGCACAGGATTTATATGGAAGCGTACCTCTCTTTTATGTTCATAGCATTAAGTATATTTAAAACTATCCGTTTGAACAACTCCTTTCACGTGTCCGATGTCCGCCAGACCTCCCATCCTTGCGGGGTGGGAAATTGATTCTAGACTTGTCTAGATCAACTTGCTCCATCCAATCTACGTGAGAATGCTTTAACACGGCTAGCCGAGGACTCTAGAAAGAATCGACTTGACCACCATTCAGCGACATTCATGAAAAAGACGAAACTCCTCCAGCAGCAGCCGAGCCTACACTCAGAAAATTTCGAAGACTTCTGAGGATGATGGATATGAGGAAACGAATCGAATGCGAAAAATGCTGGGATCCCCACAGAAGATGTGGGAACGGGTCGTGTAAAATATTAACATGCAAGCTGCACATGAGTGGTAAATAAAGGGCTCGGTGGACCCAAAATAATATATTGCAGTCCATCAGACGTTTTCGTGCTGGCAATAACAATTAAAATTCTTTTTACAATCGCTTCCGATTTTTATTAGCTATAGACCTTAGAGAATAATAAGATCATCGACCAGTCACGCACATTACCAATATGCTTGTTTCGTCCTTGAATTACTGTAATTCTTCGCAACGATGCATAATAAAACACACTACTATTATTTGAGAAAAAAAGTTCTCGCTTCGCACAAAGTACAGCGCTTGGCTTCTAGGATAGGGAGCAGCTCATTAAATCAGGAGCTTTCAGTACTTTCCAGGGAATCAGTTCAACCCATTGTTCACTTCAGGAGTCGTAAAGAGAAGACCCTATGTACTCCTAACAAAAAAGAATTGATTTTTTGAAATATTAGGAGTTGAGCGCCACTTTAGCATACAGAGAGCTATGTGGAGGGAAAAAAATGAAAGCATTGTGGCATTGCTAAATTTCGGCGAAGTGTTTGAATAGCAGCCGTGAATATACCCTATGTATATCAACGTCGTAGTGAGGTTTCGTGGATTTTAGCCGTTCAATGACCAGTGAATCTCGATTACTGTAGAAAGAACAATAGGTTCAAAATATGTGGAGGGTCATTGCATGGTCATGGGTATACCGTCGGCGCTCCTGAAGTAACCATTTCCATTACACGTTGACGAGGAGAAATTCGCTTGCTATTGGGAAGTTGCTAGGCTCCATGGTGAATATTGTCCGTTCATAGACCAGGTCACTTTTATTACTTCTAATCCTTCTAAATCGACTTATTACAGCAGACAACAGCAAAAGCTCCATTTATTCTGTCGCTCTCCTAGTCTCGCCAGTGAGTTGTAGTTGCTCAGAAGAGAACAATTAGCCGGCAGCGATTAGGTCACCGGCTCGATGGTCAGATGACATGAGCAAACGGAGACTTTGTTGGCGTCCTCTAGAATTGCAGGACTATCACAAGATGAACAGCTGACAAAAGTGAAAAAAGGCTTTTCGAAACATGTAACCAAACTAGCTAAGTAGACCAATTTAGGCAGAAGCATGACTTTTCTGTTGGACACAAGCTTGACCGTTCTCCATATATTTCGGAATCATTTTGTTGCACGCATTCAGCAACGTACGTAATAAATACGACCAGGTTTTCGCAAGTATACCAACAAATGAATGCATAAACATTAATCTAAGGCAGTAGGGGCAAGTAGGTTATCTTGGGAAACATCTGCTTGTCAACACAGTTACATGATCGTTTTAATGGATGTCTCTCTCCTATGCTACATCGAGGGACACACTATTTACCCACCTGGTTAGGACACGTGCGATGGCTTCCATGATGTGAATTCGTGGGACATTATTTTCCTTTCGCTTACAAAGTGAATACAAACATTTTTAAATAACACATACATAGATCGCACTTAAGAATGGTGTTTATAAAAAGATTCGTAATAGGGCGACCACTCTGATGTCAGATAAAGAACGTTATGCCTTATCGGGCCGACCTGTTAAGTAAATAGGTTCGTTATGAATGACTAAACACTAACAGTTATGTGCAGCAGCCGAATCGGAGAACAAACAGCTTGTGTGTGTGTGTGTGTGTGTGTGTGTGTGTGTGTGTGTGTGTGTGTGTGTGTGTGTGTGTGTGTGTGTGTGTGTGTGTGTGTGTGTGTGTGTGTGTGTGTGTGTGTGTGTGTGTGTGTGTGTGTGTGTGTGTGTGTGTGTGTGTGTGTGTGTGTGTGTGTGTGTGTGTGTGTGTGTGTGTGTGTGTGTGTGTGTGTGTGTGTGTGTGTGTGTGCGTGTGTGTGTGTGTGTGTGTGTGTGTGTGTGTGTGTGTGTGTGTGTGTGTGTGTGTGTGTGTGTGTGTGTGTCGTTCATCATCAAATGACTCCCATGGGAACTATGAAATCGGCCTCATAAGTCTCCATCGCCAATCGACGCATACCTCCAGTTGGCTTCCTCATATCGAAAGAGATGTTTTTAGCACTATGTTTCATGATATTTTTTGGACTGCTTATGCTTTGCCAAATTTCTGGATCTTTTCTTGGGTATCAAGGGAAGTAGTAAATTCGCACATTGTACTTAGACATTACAGAAACTTCAAAGCTACTGTGAGATTGTAATCTACTGAGATGAATTTGAATGAACTGTACAAATTTTTATGCATGCTTGTTCTAACTGGCACGACATGCACCCGTACAGAGTCATTCATGGAATGTAAACGAAGTTCCAACCATTTGCTGTCTGGTGTACAATGCGTTTTACTTCTCCAATGCAAATATTTAGAACTGTCTTGCCAATGATCACATCACATAAGCGGAACGGTCAACATATGTGTGCGATTTGTTGTACGGTAATAACTTACTTAGGACACTTAGATGGTCCGTTCTCATTGGTTGTGCGGGCCCCCAGCATAGCCTCCATTTTTTTTCGAAGTTTTACTGGTTTATCCATTGCACTTCCTTGGAGTCTCGAGGTTACCCAGACCAAAGTCCGCCGCAGGTCGTCACCACCACAGGTAGCAGCGGGCCCTGTGGATCAAAAGGAAATTTGTCACCATGCGACCAGTTTGATACCAGGACGGTGGCGGTTCCCTAGATTGGTTTACTCTTAGCTGGGCTTCCCGATGGAAACGCCGGACTCCTTCTCAGCCAGGGAGACTCTGCCTGAGATGAATCCCCCCCTGCTGCATATCGCAGCTCGACACCCAGGAACACCTCTCAGCCACAACGAGGCGGTGAACGTTTGGGAGGGTTGTACGGCATTACGCTTCATTAACTAATTGTATCTACACTACGGATCCTCCGTTATCATACGGAAATGTCTTGTATTCGCTTGATGGATGGCTCAACATATGAGCGTACTGAGGCATCGTGTCGATTATTTTGCTTTGAATGGTCTTTACGAAGCTCAGAGAATGTTCCGCCTACTGCCATTGCATAAACGATCACCAATTGTGCGAGTATTCCTGGAGTGAGTAACATCGGGCCACGAAAAATCCAATGAAAATCAAAGAAGCTGGAGACATTTGGTCTGTAAGCACGTGGAGATTAGATAAGAGTCGTTATTTTCTTAGATAAATACCATGCACTTTTAATAACGTGACCGTCTTCCACATCCACTTATTAATGTTATTTTTGTCTTTATTTATTTTATTATATTATATTATTTATATAATATTACATTATTTATGCATATTTATTTATATTGTCTTATTTATTATATTATGTCTTGTTGTTTTGTTTATTTATTATTGTAATTTGTTTCTATTTATTTTTCCACTTATTTTTTTTACTATTAATAAATGAATCAGCTACCGAGTCTGGACATGATTTTAGGCTATCCTTATGTTCCGTCTTGTTTTCACACAGTAATTTCATAGTGGTGTCTAAAGTTCTCGAATAATAGAAGAATCGAGGCTTCACGGTCCGATAATGATTGGAATGTGGCAGAGTGAATATGAAAGAGGGGAAGACCGATCAAGGACAACAACGAAGACATAAAAACATAAATAACAAGCTAATAGATGTGAAAAAAAGGATAATAGGCACTAAATAAGAAGCAAAATTTTGTGATTTCGACAACAGCCTCAGCTCCACTAGGGTTAATGCCGATTTGTGCTCTCCAGATCATACCCGTTGATGGCTGATTGCTGAGATCACCATTGGAGTAAAAAACTGGCTGAGAGAAAGGCAAAGCAAGAGCCTCAGTGGTGTAGTGGGTAACATATGAGCACCCGGAAAGCGTAATCACGGGTTCGTTGCTCACCGCAGACACTTGCGCTCCGGAATTTTGCAAATATCTCAGCATCATAGTGTTGTGTTTCACATCAGGATCGACCGTGAAAAAATGGTAATAGGCAGTAAATAAGCATCGAAACGTTAAAAAGAGCACTGGCAGAGCGAAAAGAAACAACAAATAAAAAGATAAGAATGAAAAAAGCAAAACATTGTGATTTCGAGTGCAGCTTCAAATTAATTGAGTCGATATCTGTTTGTGCTCCTTAGATCATTCCTTTTGACGGGTAACTTCTGATGGCACCGATAGAGCAGGAACATGGCTAACAAAGGGCAAAACTAGGGCTTCGATTGGTGTGGGAGATGGCAGGTGAACCTTGGTAAGGGTCATAGCGGATTCGAACCCTATCTGATGTTCCGAATTTTGCACACACTCAGAATCCTTTTCGTTAGAAACAAACATGTAGAGATTACACTCAGCATGATCTATCATATTACACCAAGAAAAGCATGTCTTCAAATCGTCATTCTGTGTGCTTTTTTGCTGTAAGGCAATGTGTTTTTATATTATCTCTATCTCTTGTCGATCCGCGAATGACCCGAACTGACGTCAGTAATCTCTACTTGTGCCCATCGCGGGCAGATGTAGGCCGGTGAATTCTGTTTGCTCTAGGGACTCGCTGAGCATCGTATCTTTCTTCTAGGATTTCGTAAAAAACCCTGATCATCGGGTCCGTGGTACGTTTCTCCCCTGCTCTACGTTTGACACCCCGAGGAATCTAGTCGCCTTTTTAGAATCGTCATTTCGGCTGTGCATTCGATAACAATAAGTTTTTCATGCTTCTTACGTAGTGACTGCGTTTCCAAGATAGGGAGAATTTTAAGTCGAAAAGGATGAAACAGAGTTTGGTATTCTTTATCTTCCATTCCACATCTTCTATGCTCTTGAAGCTTTTTTAGGCACTTTGCTTCATTTCATTTTTTAGTTCTGGAGTCGTGTACCCCAAGAAGTTGCTTTTTTTGAGCAAGACACGAGTGACCGTATTACACGGAAATTTAAGTGTTAACGAGGCATCAGATACGATTCCGTTTCTTGCGGACGTCGTTTTCTTGAAAATTCAATTAAAGAAAATGTTTCTATAGAATTTGTTGAAATTGGTCAGCATTCATTTGCCGGGTTAATGGTTGATTCCTCGTAGAATTCTGGGGGAAAAGAGACATCGATTAGATTCTCCTGTGCGATACTTCCATGTCCAAAGTCGGGAGGGAGGTCTCCTGAAATTGTGAATTACAATGAATGCTCTTGATGGTCAAGATGGATCCGGCCGCCTACCACACTGTTGATTCCGTTCTAACTCTTAGATCCTATGTGAAAATGCTTAGACGTTTTTCTTCATGGATTCTCAACGTTGTAGTCGCCTCTCATGACCTTATGGAAAGTATGATTGTCTCTGTAAACCTTCATGTTCGTATAGAATATTTCCTCCTCTCTTCGTCATAGCATTCTGTTGGAAATAGATGACATACATTGTCATGAGTGACAATTGTCCACATATTTCTAAAAGGAAAAACGATGCGGAGATCGATTGTTCAAAGGTGTCAGTCTTGCCAGCTAAGTACTAATGAGAACATAACACTGCTCACCCTTTTGTTACCGTATGCTCCAAGGAAGTTTTCCTTCTTTATCATAAAGGATATTGAGCAGACAACTTCTTGCTCCGGCTAGTCGTCATATTCCAAGAAAGATGCCATGTTTAGTCTTCTTACCTTACAATTATAAAGAATGATAATTGGTTGTTAAATCTTTCCAGATTTTATTTTCTATGCTTAGATACTCGACGTCATATGCACCACACTGATGCGTTTCCTGGGATCCACCAATTACGAAGGTCATCAAACATTTCTGCGTGTGGCTTCGCTACTGCTTGGGGATTTTCTCGCCCTCGTCACGAATGTCGTTGAATACTGTTCCAATCGATTCTTCTGAACTTCTAGGGTTGCCGTGTTAGGCTGTTCCACGTGAATTAGAGGGAGTGAGCTTGCCCCAGCCAAGTATGGTTTTTTCCATCCCTTGAGGGATTCGAGGCTTGGTGGGCTCGATGCAATCTCGAATAAGCGCTTGGGTAGACTGGACAGTCCGCGTAATGAACGGAATAACTACCATTGTGCTACTAACTTCCTTCCAACATTTAGACGGCTTAAAATGGCTCCGACATTTTTAACTAATTCTTTGCTTCTGCTTCACTCAATTTCGTCATATAGGAATCTTCTTCGAGGTCAAGGCAATGTAACCCACTTGCTCTACTCTTCTCACCCATTGTTATCTAGGATATCCTTGTTAAAGGCGAGGAGAAGACTCAGAATCGGCTAATCGGCTCCCACGTACCTCTTTACTCACTTACCAACATAATCTTGATCGATGATTGCATGTAGTATACAATCTGCATATATGTGGACACAACCACGGGTGAGTGCGTGAATAACTCTAAGTAAATGCATAAAGCATTTCTCAATCCGACGCAAAAGATGCAGGGACCAGAGTTTAACTTGTGGCAAGGCAGTATGTATCTCCCGGATCTATTAGGCTGGTGCAAGGATTGGTGAGGAGTTCGATCGGCTTCTTTTAGGTGCAATGAATCAACTCAAACGTAACTTTCTTAAAGACGAACATTCAGATCCCCACCTCGTTTCCAACCGGACAGTCGTTCGTTTCCTTCTGTTACGTACAGCTGTAATGTTTTAAAAGCGACGGATTTTTCGAAGGTATGTTTACCAACGGCGTGGTTGTTGTATAGATATTTCGGTGAGGCAGAGTTTTGTGGGGTGGCTGATTCATCTTGAACGATGTCAGTTGCGCCACTTATGGTCGACCACCCTTGTACAAGAGGATTGGACCTTTTCCTTTGACCATATTTGGATAAATAATTACTCATCGTTGAAGTATTTCATCGATTTCATGTGGTTGGTTACGTATTCTGATCGTTCCGTTAGCAGTCGTCGTGTTATAGTAGACAATTTCGCCTGCCAGAGACGGAAAAGTGTCGATAACCACTTTTTCACTCAGTATCTACTCAAGGACGCTGGTAGCGCAGTGCTCGGAGGCGCTCTGTAGCAAACACGGGATCAATCCCCACGCGCATGGGCCACTAAGCCTTGCATCCCTTCGGCGTCGGCAAATTGGTACCAGACTTGTCTGGGAGGTTAACAGCACTGGTCCGATGCATCGGCAGGCCACCGCGGGTCACTGTAAAGGCCGGATTTGCGTTCAATCACCTCCAAACGATGCCTGATGAAGTCGAATGCATGGTGCATGGCGCATCCCTCAGGGACTGAACAACGCCGAGAGCTTTATCCTCCTACTTTATCTACCCATTCAGTGCGCCAAACATTGTCGGCTGCCGTGTAGTATGCTCCTTTGTTCGTACATCACAATGCTGTCGGGAAGTGAGTAGTTTTCTCTATAAAAAAAAGAGCGCAACAGCCTTCATAACGACTACCTCTCACCAGGTCGTGCAATTGGTGTAGCAGCCGTCATTTTCGAGTTTTTTTTCACCATTTGAGCGCATAGTTCAAATCAGCGAAGGATAGTTAAATTTGTGGATGATGAATCCTCCTGCATGAATGAGTAGTTTCTGGAGGAACGGTTTTCCTTGTAGCCTTTAAGTGACCAACTGTTGATAGGCATTAAGGGACCTTATCTTTTCCATTACATCATGAAGGTTAGTATATCCATTAAGAAACCTTAGGAACTGTTTGCCAGTAATTTATTTGAAGCCGTTCTACAGGCCATGCTTTGATAACAGCTGTTAGCGTTGTTCCATGTCTAAGTTTGAAATCGTGAAGAAGGACGGTGTAATTTATATGCTTTGATCAGCTCGACCGGCCTACAACCACTGTAAGCTCATTGTAAACTAAGTTCGAGGAAGAACACCATAAGGTGAGTTGTCATAAAATACCTTTAAAGTAAAAGTGTCCAAGTGATGAGAATCTATCACAAATTGCATCTGCGAAATTCAAAATGGCACAATTTGCCATAGCCATAATTTTGCTCCAACCAAATAATGGGTTCGGAATCCACCAAATGAGCAAGATCCGTACACACGAGGCAAATAACGAAGCACTGGCAGGTTACGGGAAAAAAATAATGGATTAAAAAAATCTTGCTTCAGTCTTGAAGAAATTGTTCTATGCCATTCTTGTCACAGAGAAAATGTGAACGTGAAAAGTAAACGGTAGCACAGAGCTATAAAAGAAGGGATATAATAGCTCGTACACTGCAGGCTAGAGTTTCTATATAGTTGAGCCGATTTTAGTAAAGACACTGTTCAATGAAAAATGGGGTAGTATGGAGGACAAGAAAACCATGTCGTCGGTATTTTTTTTCTGAGAGCGGAAACTACTGACTGACGCCATATCATTGGTTACTTGGATTTTGGCAATTCTCTACAGCTGGAAGGTGAGAGAGCTCCACATTTCGTTCAGGATTAGGTAAGAATCCTTGGGTATCGACACGGAGTTGGGAAGCGTAGTGTTCATCTTCCATCCCTCGTTCCAAAACTGTGATGCTCGCCATGTCCCTTGAGAGAAGCGAGTCCAGTGAACGGCCTTAGGTTACCAAAGGGAGGAGTGGAGTTTAGTGGCTCCCGTTCGAGCTAGCCGATAATTAAAGGGAACGTGAAGATGAATCGTTAGACGTTGGTCTTTTTCCTCAGGGGACGTCATGCTTCATTGAGCACCATAGAGATGACTGGACGCATATTTGGTGTATACAATAACTTATAGGAAGATATCGGTGTGTCAAGCGTTTATATCCTCTAAGGCCAGTCTGGTAGCATAATTCGGAAAGACGAGGAAGCGGGCTTGGCAAACCCAAGGTAAGGGGTGAAGACAATGATAATATTGGTAGTTAACAGTCGATCGTTTGGTTGTTATTGTGAGATTTCATCCTGGCCGTCATGCCATCCTTTTATATTCACCATTGCCTGACAGGACACAGTAATTCCCTGGACATCAATGAAGAAGAATTTTTTTGCCTGAAAAAAAAACAAACGCCAGTAGATTTTGTGTAACGAATCTCTTTTTATTGCAACATTAATAACATAAAGTTTACATATAGAGGAATGTGAGGCTCATATATTAAGTGCATCATAAAATATGTTGACTCGATCGATGCTCAGATCAATTAATCGATCATTATTTCATTTCCGACTTTTATTGGATTTTCTTTGAGATCGATTCGTTGTTTCATTGCAAACTGAAAAACGATTAATTAACGATGAAGTCATAAAATACGAATTTTTTACAGAAGCATAAATGGACGGGCAATCAATATGTATGGATATCACAAGTCTCACCTGAAAATGACAAGTGCCTTTGCTTAACAACCGCACCACCTTACGTTGATCAATTGAAACCACCTGCTTCACCTAAAACGTCATGCATTGAGTGCTGCTGATACCAATGTCATCGAATTTTGCGTAAGACTCGTCTAAATGTAAAAAGCAGTACAGAAATAAAAAATCGAGAAATTTTTGAAGTTTTCACATGAAGTAGAAATGCCTATACCCTAAAATGTGTGCTTATTCATTCTGGAAACCCATAGTAAGGTTCGACCAAAACTACTACGGAAGAAGATTTCTTCTTTAGTTTTCCTTTCTTCTTTTTCATAATCTAGATACCTTGCCCAGAGTCAGTATGATTTTCTGCTCCTGCGTGTCATCTGCTAGTGGTTTGCCGCCTTATCAGATTGTCGTGTAATCCTGGATGCCAAGCTACGAAGATCAGCGTGAATTCAATCTCAAGAATGGTCATCCAGTCTGCTAAGGATGAGTTCAACTCCAAAGAATCTGGAATCCTAGGCAGAGGCTAACTTACGCTAATAATGTTCTTTGTGTCTCTTGAGGGAAAGCTCATATAGTGGCTCTGATGTACGACGGCAACGAATAGTGCTTACCGATGCCCAGTAGCGTTACTCGATGATTAATGGGAAGACGCGATAGAGAAATGTAAAAAAAAAGATGTGATGTCAAAGATTGTTGCAGATAGGCTGTGCAGTGGAATGACGCGCCGCTTGGACTCGCATGGCTTCTGCTCCGATGCGTCCCTGCCTACGCGACTTATGTTCTCCATCTGTGCTGGACTAATTGCTAGCAGACCTAACGATAGTGGATGAAGCATTGGACTTAAAGATTGGTTTAGATGTGGAAGCCGTGGAAATGACTAAATTCCCGATCATTATCTTACAACGCCATACATCATTGTGGCGGCACAATGATCGTTTCAGTGAGATTAGAAAACATCGATTATTCCTTAACGACTACGAAGAGCTCTTTTTCAAGATGGTACTTCGAATTGTGACAGTTGCTCCTTTGTTCCTTTATTTCTCGTAAGAGTCATAATTTGTTCTGCTCGAACGCAATAATCTATCACAGTAAAAGAAAACTTCTAAAGTTGTGCAGTCAGATGGGATAGGGCTAAAGGTGAGGCTTACCCCAAATGGCTTCCACAAGGAAGGAGAGTGGACATTACCGGTGAAGACAACAAATATCTGAGCCTCCTCATTGGTGCAACAGCTTGAATGGTGAGCTCAATTATTTTCAGCTAATTCTAGAAGCTCTTAAACGAATATGTTCGAATGTTGACGTTATTATAACGTTTGCGTGCTTTTGTTCTCATGAAAACATAAAGTAAGGGAGCTTGTGTTGAAAACCACAACTTCTCCATTAAGATTCGATGTTAACATTTACGCGACGGTATGAGCTCTATAGGAGTCATATATGAAAGGAAAGGGGCATTGTAGCCGATATGACGGCTATAAAAGTCATTTTATTTCTGCTTGTTTATTTTTCAACATAGGATATTATTCATAAAGTTCTTGTATTTCACTTCCAATTGCTATGACGAATGACTGTCACCCCATGGAAGGGAAAGGCTTAAAAAATACAGAACTACTCCCAATATAATTTGTGAAACACTTCCAAATGCTGATGACACTGTGGCCGAAAGGTAGATCACAGAAACATATAATAAGTAGCACACATCTCCCAAAGCGATAGAGTAGAGCCTCTTTCATATATCCTCCGTACTCTCTATCCCCAAAACACCTCAGTTATCGAGAAATTATCGCGGATCTTCTGAAGAGCAGTAAGTCCGTAACGAGATGAAAATAGGCGTCGTTACCTAGGTCTTAACAGAAAAGATTCGATATTAACTAGGGATAGACGGATTTGCAGTAGAAAAATTGAGAAAAGATGGCATCAATGTCGACGTGAACTTTCCAGATCATTAAAAATTGAAGAAAATAGGGACGAACCTCTTTACGGCAATGAGGGCTGTCAAGATGCGACATAAACACTTCGACGATGTTGACGCGAATCGGCAACATCAGCGCGTCATCCTTTCTTCTGAAACTCGTCCCATCGTATGCAGAATTCAATAATCATGTAGAGATAGAAACACATTGAAAGATTAAAAAAGTTATTACAATTGTCTTCATGGCCACTTCACTCAGAAAACATAACAATAAAGTAGTCGAAAGGAAACTTGACGGAGTGTCAACATAAAGTTTAGTAACTGTATGCGAGGAGATGAACAAATATTCACTGCCGGACAACCACAAGCATCTTCTATAGTGGGTTATGAGGATGTCGTAGACTTTCTTCCACTAAATTTTAGCAAATTCACTAAATAGTTCAACAGCGATGAACAGGGAAAGAATTACTGCATCGCTGCTCATTTATTAACGGCCGCTATTATCATATTTATTTTCCATTATTTCAAATCGTTTCGAACGAGGATTATGAATCGACAGTGACGATATGGATCTGAAATCGGTTTTCAGCCTTAATCAAAGAGGTTTGGGATAAAAAGGATAAAGCTCTTGGCGTTGATCAATCTCTGAGGGATTTGCCATGCATTCGACTTCATTAAGTATCGTTGGAGGTGACTGAATGCATATCTGGCCTTTACAAACTCGCGGTGGCCTACCTGTAACGAGCCAGTGCTGCTATCCTCCCAGACAAGTATGGTCCCAATTTGCCGACCCAGGAGGGATGGAATATTTGGTGGGCCATGGGTGCGGGGATCGATTCCACGTGTGTGCCGCAGCAGCACAAGCGCCCCTCAAGGAGGTTTACAAGCCACATAATAGGCTTGAACAAGTGCTCATCAACCTTTGACTAAATGCTTTGCAAGATTTCATAAATCTGTAAGCGTGCAAATGCTTTCCATCATAACAAGAATAAAAACAGTGCAAATATTATTAATAACAATTATTTTACGGCAGAATCTGAATGGTTTTTACAAGCGCATCTAGTGTAGATATTATGTTACGACTGTATTGATGACAGCAATATTTCCATGGAAACCTTCTCCCCACAAAATGCTAAATAAAGGATTATGAGATCGACAGGATAAAGCTCTCGGTGTTGATCAATTGCTGAGGGATCCGTAAAGCATTCGACTTCATAAAACAACGTTAGTGGTGACTGAGTGCATGTCTGGCCTATATTTTCACTCGCAGTGGCCTACCGATCTATCGAATCAGTGCTGCTATTCTTGCAGACAGGTCTGGTACTAATTTGCCGACCTCGAAGGGATGGAAGGTTTGGTGAGCCTGGAGCGCTGGATCGAAATCATGTGTTTTGCAGGACACTTAACCATTGTGCTACAAGCGCCCTAAACCAAAGGAATGTTAGGAGAAATTATAGCTGTTACATGGTTCACGATGGTGAACTAATAGCAGTAAACATTTCCGTTCTGAATGAGAGCCCTAGTCGCAAGGCAGCACCTGTTTCTGATGTGCAACTCCTAATCATTACGTTCTAACAGACATCTTCGAACACCGTAGCATGGCCGTCTCAGGATTCCAAGGAGATTCGATCAGCATTCACCATGTCAGTGAGGAAGTGTAAGGATGAGAAGACAAATACTTCCGACGTGGTTGGAAACACGTCACCCCCCATTAACGACGGCTGTAGATGAGCCGAACGAGAGATGCTGAAACCCTAACAGTGTGCGAGGACATGCCATTTAATTGTATCTGAGAAGGTAAACGGGAAATTATTGTGAGTACAGCAACGCGTCACATCGTCTCGTAAGTACTGCTACTTGCTTAGCGTTCTTCCTTTTAAGCCAATTAAAAGAAGCCCATCACTATATCCAGTTAATTCTGAACGAATCGATTAGTACAATTGTCCAGTTAGAGTAGACGGTTAAATCCCCTCGAAAAATCGTAGTGACTCGATGGGGTGCTCTAACGTCAGCGGGAGGCATGACTGGTCGCCCGTCCTTCATCCGGTTCAATTAGAGCTATTCAATGTGACTATTCGTTAAACGTTTACCGCATACTCGACCTATGCAAACATCAGGACCTTTGTGTATCGCCTTTGAGGGTTACACACTAACAGGGTTAGCCTTGCCCGATAAATGATTACCTGGCCAGCCGTCAAGTGGGTTTTATTCCAAAGAATCACTAACACACGGAAACCAAGAAAAACTGAGGGGAGATTGAATTCGTTATTAAAACTCGCATTTTTTCTATGTTGATGAGACCTCGAGTAAAGATAAGAGAAGATGATGTATTAAAGTAGAATAGAAACATAGTTTACATCGAAGTTGAAGAAAGAGATCCTACCTTTTTATCGAAATCGTCACATTACCCGACAACTTGGTAGTGATGGAGTATGATCCTCGATAGTTCATTTCTTCAATTATAATTGACGCTTCGGTAGAGTAATGTGGTGGCACCTGAGAATATTAAACTTGAAAAAAAAGTTCACTTTGCATTTAAAGGGTTTAAGTCCTAAAATATGGTAAACAGCGCTAAAATTAACGAAGTGAAGGTTTCAGTTCTGGTGAGGGTTAGCATAGTGAGAACCCAAGGCAAGCATTTTTCTTGTCTACGATTAAAAATGATATATCTAATAATGATGATATGTCTACGATTAAAGTGCAATTAAAACAGAGGGTAAAAGAAACTATTCATGAAGTAAGCAGTTAAGTAAATCTCAAATTATAATCTATATGGAAGCAACAAGAACCTGAACGTTGCTGTCGACACCCCACGTCAGAATCTCCGTCTGGCAGTTCTCATTCAAATTGTTAAAATGCATCTCATGCTTGAAACCCGCTTTTAATTCGGCGATTTCACCTTAAAAAACAAAGTAATTTGACTCTTAAAAAAATTTAAGGACCCCGACGTTGCAGATGTCTTTCACACCTCACTCAATTTCACCAAAGCCCCATTTAAGGTCTACTTCGATCCAACAAGCATTGTGAGCTAATCGCGCTTGTTTTTGGATCCATTGGAGTGGAAGAGAATGAAGCCTGGTAATAGTTTGTTAAAGTGCAAATCACTATTGAAATGAAGGACTAGTTAAATGAAATGACTACTCACATAGTAGCCAATAAAAAGCACTTAGTATTATTTGATAAGAAATAATACATGACAAAGGTGTATGTGTCAGTGCAAGGCTCAACGTAATCCTGTATCCCAAAACCGCAATCAGTAATAAAAAGATACCACTAGAAAATTTGATGAGAAGAAGATGCATGTGATATCTAAGCATATCTAAATCACTTCAGACTAAACTCTGTTAGATTTCCCAACTTTCACAAAAAGAGAGAGAGATGTTCACTTCTCTAACATCCAAATTTTAACCCTGAATCGGCAAACTATAGTTTTCTTTTCAGAATAATTGCAACTGTTCGGCATTCTTAGAAGCAATCTTGTTTGAGGTGACTAACATTCATCATACTTTGATGAAAGTGTCAACCTTGAGCATTAGGTCTAATTTCCTCATCGCCCTTGAGTGTTTCGTGGCTATATTCGCTGGCGCAGTCGTACAGAAGTTTTTCTGTTCTAACAAACGAACGATCCAGATCGGTGACAAGAAACGACACCTCGTCGGCGGCCAAAATTAGTTCAAACAAACAATTCACAACGCTTTAGAGATTCGGAGTCAAAAATTCCAACCTTGAGCGCTCAGCAAACCTATTCTATGGCAAACATGGTCAATAACGTTAACAAGAATGCCAGGATTTTCCAAAAACAGCGTAGAATGCATTAAACCTTGGGTTTGAGAGAAATTGAACCTAGGCTACAAATTGAATGCTGTACGAAAAGCATAAATTCATGTTGTCTAAGACACATAAAGCTTCCGTTTCCATTAGGCATTCCATTATGTTTTCCATCTTGTAAAAAACCTTAGTCGCAATGGCTTCACATTTTATTTACTGAGAGAAAGGAATACCAGTAAGGATTTCGGGTAATAACCTGGTCTTCTTGCCTACTAAGGTCATTTGTTGTGTATATTTCCCATAGATTTAAATTACTCATTGAATGTGAAGTACAGGGCACATATGACTGCGCTTAGCGCAGTGGTTAGACGTAAATTGCAATACACACTGAATTGGTCACCGGATCGATCTTGCGTTCATCAAACCTTCTATCTCAACCAGGTTGGCAAACTTTTATAAGACGTGTCCGATAAGATAAAGTACAGTAAAGTTCGAGTGAATCTGCAGTTAATATCAACGGTGCATTCGAGTATATCGCTTGTTAGATCGGTAGACAGCTCGAAACATGAGTGTCGACGAATAAAACAGCAGAAAAAAGGTTTTGTTGAGTCCGGAAGCTCAAAATCTCACCATGATAGTATGGGATGAGAAAGACTGCATCTTGTTGACAAGGTTCTGCAGGATCTCATGGTTTTATTTCAACTAATAAAGTGCACTACGAACTGAGGTGTAGGTCTGGTCTTCTTGAGAATAGTAAGGCGATGGAGGGTTGAACGGAGAAAGTGGGAATTCCTCCACATTAGATAACAACAGCAAACTACAACTGAGAGTAATAATGTGGAAAAATTGAGGACTACTGACGTCTGTTCTTTTAGTCGATTACGAAAGAAATAAGTAAAATATGTTCTTTGTTTATAAGTTTCATTGATTCTGCTTGATTTTAACGATAACATTCAAGGCGCTAGCATCCAAAAAGCGAAGTAGATGAGCTAAACCCTATCGTTCCTCAATCATCCTCAGACTGAATGCTGTAAGTGAAGAGTGCATCACAACAGCTTCCCTTCCAAAGAATACAGTAAGACAGTTTTCAGTTTCAATCAATATGTAATTTAGTTTTACGAATCGTTCTCCGATGTTGGTGATTGGATTAGAGTAGAGAGAAACGAAACTTAATTAAACGAATGCAACAGGTGCAATGAAAAGAAAGAGGTCAAGCTGAAAAATTAGTCACCACACTGTGGAGAGGCCGCACAGTTGTACGACTTGTACGACTTGGTTAAGGTGGTCGAGTTGTTGCGTAGTGTTCTACAGCTTTTCTCAGGTAAGTGGAAGAACAGTGAGTGAAACAACGCTGTGATGAAAACTCACATGGGGTTTTTAGCGTGAGCTCTGCCTCGGCTCCTGTAGTGTAGCCCTGTTCTCTGGCTATCGAGCAGATCGACTCGGTTGTTCTTTCCGTCTTGAATGAATATTCCTGTGGTCTGAAAAGAATTTGCTCATAGTAATTACTCACTCGATTTCATTTTACGATTCTTCTCCTCATTCAACTCCGACTGGTAGCGAAATAACCTCAGCTGTGGTTATTGACTCGCCCTCCACAGTTTTTCATTCAATGTTTGATTTGGCTCGGTTTCTTTTTACCTGTGCTGTTTTCTTAATACCAAAAAAACAGCTCGTAACAAGTTATAATTAACAAAGTAGCGAGAAATTATAAATGTAAGCGACGAGAAGAGAGCAAGACAAAGAATATGAGGAAGAATATGGAGAAAGAGAAGAAGAAGAAAAGAAAAGAAGAAAAAGTGACTGCAAAAAGTACGCTTTCCTTGTTGTAGTCTTTTCATCACTATCACTGCTTGTTCAATTTCTATGATATTTTTTGCTTTCCAGGACGTTTTTAAAAGAAGTTTATTCATTCTCGTTTTGATCGATACGCTCAAATTTCAGTGTGACGCCCAGCCCCGACCATTAGAGTAATGAGAAAATGAAATTGAGCCGACCTGTTGGTGTTATTGGTGTAGACGGACTTGAAGAGTGTGTACGGCTTAGAACCCGTCGGAGTAAAATTGGTATACTGTGGTTCCTCATTGATCCACGTCAAATTCTTGCGATTCTGAAAACCCCAGTCAGAAATGCAAAAAAACCACAGAGAGAAAAAAATTTCAGCGAAAACCCTATGATGTAGTTCTGCCAACAAAATATTTCAGCATTACGGCGGGAAAACCCAGCCTTTTAAAATAATAAAACTTTTTCGGTGGTGAAAACAACGTTTGAAAACAAATCTTGGAAAAACTTCTCTCACTAGTCTGGTATTTTCAAGCAAATAGCAAGCTTAGTTCTTCACTATGGCACAAGGATGTTACATAAGCTTATAAGTTACAAAGTCTAATAAAGGCCTGTAATAAAAACAAAGAGTTTCCCAAAGATTTTTTTCTTATGAGTTCATAGATTTTTGATAGATTTTTGGGATCCTTAAAGGATGAGACTCCGGGATTTTTCAGAAAATTAAGCCAGAACTTCCTTTCACAGCGTTCTACAAATTCTGTCTTGTCTCCGTTCTTCCTCACTTTTCGTGAAAGTCACTAGAATACAGGGGAACTTCCTGTAGCTTTGTAGCTAACGGTCTAACGTTTCTAGAGAACTACGCGTTCTTCCCACACAGTTTTGGTTTCTTCAAAGAAGCATCGGACAAAGAATTACATTTTATAGTAACGTCATCATCACCTTATACGATATCAAGTGTCATTCAGCCAATCATTAACAGTTGACTGAGCCGATAGGGCCTATCGACTGATCCGACACTTTCACGAGTCGATAACGAACCAATTAGTCAGCAGCTGAGCGATAACTGCAGCTACTACAACAACAAACGATTGTAAAATGGGCACCACTGTGCAAAATCGACGATATGACGAAGAGGATTTTCTGGATAGAAATGCTGGCTTTAGTTTTTCATCACAATTAAGAACAACACTAGCTACCTCCGTTGCCGCTTATACCGACAACATCATGGCCTAATTCTTCTCATACTTCCGGAATTCTCATTATTCAAGACTTCAGAGAGGCTCTTAGGCTAGTGCTGGCTCTTTGTTTGAGCAGAGCATTGCCGATTTTGGCCCCTGCACTTCCGTCGTTATCTATTCATTTCAAAAAAAACTACGGGCCATTTTGAAGTCTCATAGGTAGAAATAATCAGTCAGAATGAATGCTATCAACTTCCCAAAGGATTGTCAGGGGGTCCGGGTCAATTGTCCACCACCATACGACATTTCATGGACGCGTTTCTCTCGAACTACCGTGTGCCGCATGAGTGGGTGGTTTCCTCAAGTGGCGATGAGTCATCATCCAGTTACCGTATCCCTAGCCTCCCTCTGTGATGCCGTCACACAACTGGTTATGTGAACGATAGAACCGTCTGATAGAAAACAACCAACTTTGTTCCGGGACAACAACATAGTGGTTTTGCGAATCGATGAAGTCCTTGAGATGCAGGCCGAGCGAGAGGTGTTATCTTCATGTGCTAATCGGATCTCCCGTGGGATTCGCAGTCATTACTGCTCAGACTATTCCGAGAATATAAGTAGTTGGCAGGCTATGAGAGTTGTACAGCTAAAAAACAAGCCGACCATGCTCATAATATTTTGAAAAGACGAACAGTTAATCGATTGAAACAGCAGTTCACGTGTTTTTGTCAAATTTCAGAGTGCCGAAAAGTTCCTTTCAGACAAGACTCTTTGTTAGAGAACCTTATTACGGTGTTTATCTAGTAATATGGTCACATTCGCAGAATCGATTATGCATTTTACAACATAGGGGGGCAGATAGCACAGTGGTAGTGATGTCGGTCATCATGAGCACTATGACAGGTCGACTCCGTTTCGGTACAACCAAGCCTCCCATCCCCCTGGTGTGAGAAAAACTGGTACCGGACTTGTGTGGGAAAAAAGAACCACTCTCTGCAATCCAATTGGGAACGCTCTAGCCCGGCTACCCTCAGGACTCTAGGAAGAATCGACTCGACCAGCATTCCACGACATTCAAGATGAAATGAAAATCGTCAAGCAGCAACCGAACCCGCAGGTTAAAGTTGGATGATTTTCGTGGACAATGGATACGAGGAAGCGAATTGAATGTGAGAAGTGCTGGCATCCACAGAGTAGGGGTGAAGATGGTTGGTTCATATAAAAAATGAAAAAAAATTTTTTCAACGTGCTGAAGCTTTATTTTACTCAGGGAAGAGTTCATAGTTGTTTAATCCCACGACGGTTCGCAATTGTATTAAACGTAGCCCGAGCAAATTTCTTCGTGTCCTTAGGAAAGTAGTGGAGGGTTTTTTTTGTAATAAAATAGTGATAACGGAATGAGAAAGATCTTGGCTGCAGTTCTGTGCTTGGAAACTCGTCAGGGCAAAAGTATTCATTTTTCTAAATGAAACGTGCTTATCGATCGGTTTGTTACCGATTTTATCAGAATATTAGATACTGTGAATGTACGAAGAAAAGCGTCAATATGTTGCTAACGAAACGAATTTAACCGGGGGTATTAGGCAAGCATTATAACTCGGATGTAATTCGATATTCACAGCTGGAACGAGCAATTGCTCAGGGAGCGAGAGAGAGAAAGTCGCTCGTTTCAGTGGTAATAGCCGAGATTTACTTGCGACAAGCGACGGAACCGAGCGGTCCTTTAGGGGCCGATGAACGTGCCGGACGTTGCGGTGCAGTAATTACGGACCATTCATCAAAAACGCCACCACAATGACGTCCGGCCGTCCGGCTTCCACTGAAGCCGACCGACGAGCCACCCGAGCGGCCCTCTCCAAGACCGACTCGCTGCCGATACCTCACTCGATGTGACATCATTCAAATAACGGCTATTTCAAGTGCTAGTCGTTGTTGGCAACGATAATTAGCTATGTGACGGTTGCTTTCATGGATGATAGATTGGAAAGAGGCGTTTTACTAATGGGCTACTCACTGAAGCACTTCTTTCGCACTTGAACTGCTCAGATACAAAACAAACTGGAGGGTCCATTCAAGAGATTCTTGTGGTGAGGTAATTTTTTATAGGGATGGCATTCGTGCTGCCGTGTATTCACAAATAGAAACATAGCTTTGTAATAACTGTGACTATAACTATATAGCAACTATAACTGTGTACACCTTTGCAATCTGCTCTAATACCTAAGCTCAAAAGTGCTCACTTTAGACCAGAATTTAGTTCAACGGATACGGTTTGCTTATCCCACAGTGCGCAGGGGGAATGTTAGCGGCCGTTCGGACGTCCGTCGAAGATGTCAAGATGATGAGGGTTGTCCAAACAGTGCGAAGAGTCGCTGATTAGACCCCTGAGAAAAGCCGTCAAGCACTATCGAACACAATGCTTCATTGTGTAATGAATCATGCTTAAGCGTCTATTACAACGTTGCGTCCAGCGACGAGATCCGGTAGTTTTTCAGTTCTTTCAGATCCTGTTACTCACTGATTAACAGATGTACTGCATGTGTTATAGCAAAGAGAACAATCATAAAAACAAAAACAAAGGTGCTTCATCAATAAATCGTGTTATGGGATGGATTTGAACACCGATCAAATCCAGATTATCTTTAGAATGCCTCTAAATCACTGTTGCAGAGCCTCGGTCGTGCATCGAGGTTTGGTGCACTAAACACGTTAGCACGCGCTCCAGAACGAGCATCACCATTTTAGATACACCGCTTTAAATGTAAAGTAAGCTTTTTCTAGCTTAGCCTGCAACTGCGTCGTCCTCGTTGAATCCCAAATGAGCTGATCGAAATCGAGTTCATTTAGCAGAATTTCAGCTTCATACTATGACGATAGTACTACTCGTATAGTCGAGTACGGGTCAGTTTATCGACATATACTAGTTGTATTGTCAGCTGTTTGGTGAGTTTTCATTGAAAAATCGGCGTATACAGCTGAGTATGATTTGACTCGAACACAGCGGGAAGTCGCACGCGACCGATCAATCGTCGCCGTTCGTCGGCCAGTTACTATCGCATTGTCTGATCTTCAGATGACGTCTGCTACCACCACATCAGATGAACAGAATGCGGGAAACGCAATATCGTGTCGGCATCAGTACTAGAACCAAAAGAAATGCAAGTTAGATCGCAAACTCCTCACGGAGATACGCTGAACGAAAAACACAAGGACAAAGCTGGTGAAGTTGTTGTTACCAAGAACTTGCCAGCTACAGCTAAGTACTGGTGAAGAAAAGCCATTTAGAGAAGAGTAAAGTCTTGAAAAATCCACAAGATGTCGGATTTTCTATGTAGCATCTATAAAGTGACAAGGCGTCAAGATGTTCATCACGGAAAGCCCGCACAAAGAAGAAATCCTACGCGCCTAAATGAAGACTCCATTGAAGGGCATCTTAGCATCTTATGAGTTTCTCGAAATTCCAAAGGAAAAATTCCGTGCAAACAGTTTCAAGATTGTTTCTGCCTTTATTTAGCAGTAACTAATCCCTAAAAAAGTAGAAATTTAACAATATTTGCAAAATTTTTTATGGAATTGATCGATTTCAGAAGGGAATTGTCATCTGTTAGGAACAGTTAGCAAGCCAACTCGCCCGGGTTTGCTTATCAGTGTTTCCGTCAAAATGATGTCAGCCACCAGAACGTAAATACAACAAATAGTGAAAGAATCAAAGTGCTATGCCAATGAATTTATTCGCTTTGATAGGGAATGAGAGCCAGAATTAAGCACTTACAATAACGAACTCGCAATCATCTCTTTCCACCGACTTAAAATTCTCCAGACGAGTTTTCCTCAACGACTGTATATCCTTGAAATGAGACCATGCATAATCTTCCAGTATTTGATCCACATCGACGTGGTTCATTTCCTATCAAGCAGACTTTAATCAGTAATGCTTTCCAAGTGCAGGTTAAACCGAACACTTCGGTCTACAGAAGCAAATCGCAAGTATCAAAATATTCAATAAAAAATAGAAGCAAATGATTCATTCGTGGCTCGGACACAAGTTGCAATAGGTGAAAGCCGAGCGATTCACACGAGGGAGGAGCATCGACGGCTGGTCACGCCCCCAACGAAGACTCTCACTGGAGAAGGCCGTAGCGCCACCCGCCGACCACAACGCCCCGTCCTCACTCCACTCCAACCGCGCTATTCAAGTAACCTGAATTCAGACTACTAGCACCATCAACGATTTACTCGCCAGATTGCGAAATACACCTATATTGAGCAATCAAAGAATGATATTCTTCAATATTCTTTGCTATGTCCTATAATTCTCCTTTTCATAAAACACATTGGAATGCGAGTTCAAACTAAACAACAGAAATTAAGAATTGGCGCCAAAACTAGGAATGAATGGCATATTACTACTATTAGTTGAAATCATACACTGATAACTGGAGGAAAGTTTAGCTAGGTCTCTACCATTTGAGGATGAAGATCATAAATTCAGTAGCGAAGACAAATGACAAGTGGATTGCTTCATGGAGACCGTATAAGAAATGCTGAAAGCAACACTGTCGGTGAAATATGAAACAGTTACAATTTCTACCAAAATGTGTGGTCTATACAGAAAATTAGGACTTTGAGGTACTGTCGCTGACAGAAGATGACTCCTCGGCTTGTCTTTGAAAGGGATAATTATCAGTGAATCGGACGCAAACACGTGGAAACCATCCCTTAAGTTTTTCATTATCCTTTTTGTAACCATAGATCCAACCTCGTTGACCACGTGTAACCACATATTCGTCACCTGTCGAGATCTAGAAGAAATCAAAATCGCTAGTGAGGAAGAGAGATAAGATGAAACACAAATGTATATTAAACTAACCTTGAGACGAGGTTCTCCGCTAAACGGCTGGCACATGAATGTTCGACAACCAAAGCGAATCGAAGCAACGTAGCCACCACGAAAATCCTTCTCCACAATTACAAGACGAGATAAGTAGCGCTTCAACGCTTTTTGACGCAATTGTTCTCGCTAAATGTAACATGAAAGGCACTTACACAATTTCGACGAATAAAAAATAAAAGGATAGCAGATGAGATGTCCCATGCATTCGACTTCATTAAGCATCGTTTGGAGGTGATTGGATGCATATTTGGTCTTTACAATGATTCGCGGTGGCCTACCGATGTATCGAGCCACTGCTGCTATCCTTACAAACAAGTGTGGTACCAATTTGCCGACTCCGGATGGATGAGAGGTTTGGTGGGCCATGGACGGGACGCGGGAATCGATCCCATGTGTATTGCAGGGCGCCTCCGACCACTGCGCCACATGCGCCCTTTATGAAAATAAGTCTATACGCACATATGTATATAGGTAGGTGAAAAATGTCTGCTATTAGAGCACAGGTAGCACAGCGGCAGTGATACTGGTCATCACAAGCACGGTGTCTGTTCGACCCCGCTCCAAGCTCACCAAGATTCGCATTCTTTCAGGGTCGGAAAATTACCAACAGATTTATCCGGACCCAACTCACTCCTTTAAATTCATACAGGAATTCTCTAGCGCAGTCATCCCCGGACTCGAGGGAGGATCGACTCCACCAGCATTTAACAACATTCATAAAGAAGACGACAGTCCTCAACCAGCAACCTAATCCACGCATGAAAACTTCAAAGATCTTTGTGGCTGATATATGCGAGAAATGTAAGAAGTATTGGGGTCCGCACAGTAGATACGAAGATGGGTTATGTAAAAAAAAACGTTTATTCACAAAAAATTTGTATCGTATTGAAACTCAGAGTTATGAGTGAAAAATTTAGCTCATACTAATACTTCTGGGAGTTTTAGCTCGTACTAATACTTTTGGGAGTGAATTCTTAAACAAACCAGTGTTTTATTTGTCAGACTACCAACCAGAGACTTTGCAAGTAAAGAATTCCATGGTTTTAAGCGGTCTAGCAATACAGAGAAGGTATGAATGAGAGAGATGTTCTCCTAGAAGTTCCTCATACTTAATAAAATTGAAATAAAGCTACTGTAATATGAGCTAATCTAAGACGTAGACACATCACGCTTATTATGATTGCAAGTATTTACAACCTTCACAATATCCCAGTTGCAAACAATTGGTCGTCGTTGTGGGACCACAGCTTAAGATTCACCCAGCGCTTGCATACAAAAAACATACAATACAACAGTAGCTGACGTTTCGGCAGTATCGCCTTCTTCAAAGCCGTTCTTAAGTGCCTTCCAATGAGGAAGAGCCGCTGATCAGAGTCGCATTTGGTTGATTAAGCAAAATAGTTGGACATCGAAAATTTTGTATCCAAAACCTAGTCAAGACGTACCTCAGGACCATCGCCGTAATGGAAAGGATCTAATTATAAGCATGAAAATATCGTTTCGATAGACGAAGACAGGAGACCACCTAAGATTTGACTACGAATGCTACAACACGGCTATCAGGACTGTGGGAGAACAACTGTTGAGAAGTAAAAAACGAGCCTAGCTATACTGCGCACTAAACGCTCCGTCTGCACACAGAGGTTATGAAGGATGTTAATAGTATGAAACGAAAACAATGAGAACCCATAAAGACCATTCAAACAGTTCTTGTCTTCACGCCAGATCCTTTACCTCCTCGATTTAACGCAACAAACCACCAACTGCACCACGCTCTTCAAATGTTCTACAGAAAAGTTCAACAAATTTTTTCGTCCGAGTGAAGAGTTTAACATTAGCACAAAAAGTTCCAGTAAAGGAGAACATAGGGAGGTTTGGAACTGTGACAAAAACAAAAAAGCAGAACGAACGTTGAAATGATCTTGAGCCCAGCACACACTTTCCATTGAATTCAGTTTTCGCAATCAAAACAAAATAGTCGCTGGACATGGAAATCCCTAATGGCTAGTGCCGTGGCTCACTCGAAGATCAACTACACCTCACAAGCAGGATACGTTGCCTCCCAAATATTGTAATGTCAAAATTTTGTATCTGATTCGATCACGTGGTCCTCCGCGCAAAAAAATTTGATCCACTTACGAAATGGAAGGGAAATCTCACGACCCAAAAGGAATAGTACAATTCGTGTCGAAGAGCATTAACGACGGACAACTGTCTTATTTGGAGATCGAGATCGTCAACGGAGTCCAAAGCAGCATTGAATAAGCTTCAGCTCTAAAACTGAAAAGTGCAAATAGCACCACCACCTTCACAGAGTCTATTGAGAAAATATGGGAGTTGAAGCTCTACCCGAATATGCACCATCTGCAGAAGATCACTGGAGATAAACACGCAGTGGTACAGAAGGAGAAACTGCTGAGGGCAAAAAAAGCCAAACACATAGGAACAAGTAAAAAAAATTTAAAAAAACAAAAGCTATGCTAGTGAGGCTGTGGAAAAGAAAAGCATTATTGCCACTCCAGTGATCATCAATATAAATTGATGAAATGGGTAATTTGTATTCATGAATAGCACAGAGCACGCTTGTTATTCAAACAGTATTTTGATGAATTTGAAAGCTTTTAGTCATCGAATTCCAATGCAACCGCTCCAAGGCATTCCCAGGCTATCACCATTAGTAGGACCGGTTATATGAGAGCATTTGAATCAGAAGCTAGTTTTCCACTATGCGTTCCTTCTTATACTTATAGTACAAAGGTGAACCCAAATCCCTGCCATTCACCGCAGTTCAAAAACGCATGAAACAAACCTCCGAGGGTAGGTAAGAGCATTAAACATGAAAATGAAGATGGAGGAACTGTCAACTATATAA
Organism: Angiostrongylus vasorum; assembly: GCA_018806985.1. Classification (NCBI taxonomy): domain Eukaryota; kingdom Metazoa; phylum Nematoda; class Chromadorea; order Rhabditida; family Metastrongylidae; genus Angiostrongylus; species Angiostrongylus vasorum. Next base: position 528,266 of record JADANN010000398.1, read on the forward strand.
CCTGTGGTCCTGTTGATCGTCGAGTGACTCCAGAAAGTGGCAGTAATCCATCCATTTCTCCTTGTTGCGCGCAAGAGTAGCCAAGTGGGTTCTCTTCGCTCTAGGGACTCGTTGACCACCATAACTTTCCTCTAGGGACTCCATGAAGAACTCTGACCATCGGATCGGTGGTCTTCCTGCTGCACGTTTGAAATCCCGAACAATCGAACCACTAACGGCACTTTTTCCATCGGCTGTCGTTCACATGCATTACGCGCTCGGCCCACCTTATCTTGGAGTATGTAACGGGGACTTTGATTTTTTATCGTTGACGTAAATTGAAGCTTCTGATCCTTTCCTCACTTGTTTGACACGGGATACTCTTAGCAGCATCCTTTTGACTGCGCGCTCAATAACGCTGTTATTTTTTGATCTTATATACGTAACCACCAGGTTTCTGACGTAAACGTTAAGGTAGGAAGAGTCGTGAAGACGGGAATGTGCTCACTACATCTTCTTTGTCCTTGAAAGCTCCACAAGTAGCTCGTTTCCTCCTGTTCAGTTCTGAATCTAAGTCGTTCATCATGCTAATTTTCCGAACTAGATAAACGTAACTGTAGCATTTGGAGATCACGAACATCGTTCTTGTGAGATTTAGCTGAAGACCAATCCATGAAAGTCAGGAAGCATCTCTCGTACTGTCGCGACACTTTGATGATTCCCTTGGGGTCCAGCGTTTCCATGACTGCTTCTATCACAACTGAGTCAAAAGAATTCTTTAAGTCAGTGAAAGTGAGATAGAGCGGTCTTTTGTACTCTCGCGATACTTCAGTGAGTCTTTTCATGTGTATGTTGTCCATCGTACTGAACCTTTCTCCTACTACTACTACCCTACTTGCACACATGGCTGTCCATCGCCCAGTGTTCTAGCAATCCTGGTTCGCATGACTCCAGTGAAAAGTTTGTAGATGACAGACAGTAAGCAGATTGAGCGATAGTTGTCGATATCGTCGTCAGCCTTCTTGAACATTAGCACTGTCTTGTTGGTGTTCCAATGAGTAGAGACCTCGCATTTAGACACGCAAGGAGTGAACAGCAGGGCCAGTGTGTTTATGAGTAATGGCGGAAGGTTCTTCAGGTGTTCAGATCTTATCTTGTCTGGACCTGGTGTTGTTCGATTCTTTACCGACGAAATAGCATGTCGGATTTCTGAAGGAAGAACCGGTAGGACGACATATCCATCTTTGTTTATTTCATATGAGGGAAAAGAAGACGTGACTACTGAAGAAATCTGAGTAGTAATCGTGAGCGATTTCCCTCCATTGCCTTTCTGGAAACTGTAATTGATCCCGTCTGAGCGAAGGAGTGCAAACACCTTAGTCCTGCGATTGGCGAAGGTTCAGTGGACCTTGTTAATTTTTTTTCCTCATCTTCTGCAGCTTTGACCATAACTGCTGCTCTTCTCTCTTTATGTTCTATTTTTTTACCGCTCGTCTGCACTGTTTTGCAAGTTAGGACGTGAGTTGGCGACAGTCTATAGCTCGAGTGATTCCACGCTGGGGTGTCAGCTAGAGCGCTTCCGGAGATAGACGGCTCTTGGTGATTTCGAACTCTTAGCTTCCATTGCACTAAGTTAAAGATGTTAAACGAACCGGTAGTCTTCTCCATCTATATTACCAATAACGACATCTTCCCAACACCAAAACTGGTCGTTCCATTCCAATCCGTGGTTCCAATGTGACGCTCCTCAGATGTTCTTCTGGGTTAAACCTTAGCGCTAAGATCCCCAATGATGACCTTAAAGAATGTATGGCCTTCTCTGCAGACCTTCTCTAAGTTCATATAAAACGCTTCGACTTCACTTTCGTAATAGCTTGATGTAGTCGGTGCGTAAACGACGAATATTGTCAACGTCGGTAGAAATTCACATCTCTTCAATCGTTGACATCCAGTTCGGATTCTCAGTTGTTGGAACGGATCGATGTTCTTGGCCAAAGTCGTATTGACAAGAACGACAATGCCACCGACTCCTCTACTGCAGCATGTTTCAATTAACAGTTCTTCTCTAGTGTCATAAACGGCATTGAATGGGCGGCGGCTTTTCGTCTCGGCCAGTCCAACGACGCCGTAGTTTACTCTTCTTGCCTGCACGATCAAGTATTCAATCGAGGACTCAGATGCAAGTGTGCGTGCATTGTAGGTACAGATCGCCACCTTGGTCCTTTGAGATTTGCAGCTTAGAATGCCCCCTGAAATTTTAACAGCCTCTCCGTACTCGTCCTGGCCAACATTGGCGTATCGGGGGTTCTTTCAGGGTCAGGGTTATGACGTCTATTTATTTTATTGTGTTTAGCTGTTTCATACCCACGTATTGCTTTGTTGATCTCTGAACGTGGAGGCTGGATATACATGAGGGTAGCTGTCAGTCCCTCCCAGTGTAGACGAGAGGCTTATTTGTTGAAGGCGATTTTTAACCGCCTCTCATATACTTCCTTGTTACTTGATAATAGGCTTTTGGCCGAACTGACTTATAGAATACAATCTGCATGAACGAAAACACAGCCACGCACGCATGCATCAATACTCTTCGTAAATCCAGAATGTATGTGCCGATTCGGCACAGCAAAAACAGGTAGCCTATCCCCTGGATCCATCTGCGTCTCAAAGAATCAAGGTTGCTTTTTGGTGCGCGATTAACCCCATATCCGCCACCTCGGGACGGGCCATGTTGCCTCGCAACTAACCGGCACGATATCCCTCTTTGAGGGAGATCCGTGGGAAGAACCTACACTCCAAGATATGTCTTCCTACCGTAGTGCTGCTCTTGAAGAATCCTCCCAAGAATGGATACCTTGGACTATAAATTGTGATACTCGAACAGTGAATAAATTCTTAAAGGGCGGCAACGTTTCTGTGTCAAAGACTATGGCGTCTGATTTCCTTCGAATGATAAGATACGCTTTTCAAAATAAGGTTAGTATCATACTTTCAAAATGGAAGGAATCTAGACCAATAGGGGATTAAACGCACCGTGGCTTACCTATGAAGGCTGATAACATGTATTTTCATTGTAATCGTTTAAACCGCACATCTACTACTGCTACTCCACTAGCTATTCGCGAGCTTTGCCTCTTCGGAAACATCTTGAGTTAAGCTTAACCACCTAAACGGGGACGCATGTGAAATGGTTTCTGCTATATAGACTACATTCGAACAGTAGCTTGGGCAAAAGAAATTGTCAGCCGTATCACTGCCTCTGTCAGCTACTGAAATGCGTTTAACGGCAAACGAATGCCATCCTTTCAATGCCAACAATTGTCAAAACAGTAAGTCAATTCTATTTATGCATTAGTTTACGGCAGATTTTATCCGTATAAATAAAAGTCACTGAAATCTAGACCTTTCTTCACAAAAAATTAAAATCCACAGATGCTTGGGAACATGGATACTTGGACGATCCGTCTTTACGAGTTGTGCAGACCCCAGCACATTTCCCACTTGCTTCCTTTCCCTGCAGCCGTCGTCCACGGTGGTGGTTTTACTCGAGCATGGTAGCGCGTGCGAGTCTCATACCGTGATCTGTAAAACAATTGCACCTGCAAGTATGGTCGACTAGCTCTGGTTACGAACACGCCCGCCCAACGTGTAGGTGGTCGCCCTTGGAGATGCCAGTATTCGCGTGGAGTCCCTATAGTTCTTTTCGCCCATCTGTCGTCCGTTCTTTTCATTATGTGACCGGTACTGATACTTAAAGTATAGAAGGCAGAAAAATAAAAAGTAAAATATTGTGAATTCAACTACAGTCTATGGTAATTACGTGATCAACAGCTTCTCGAAAAAACTCACCGCTTTTTCACGTGACTTCCAATGAGGAATATTAGAACAGCTGATTGTAGTCGCATATGGTTGATGACTGCACCATTCCACATCAGAAATTGATGCGAACATACGGGCTCAGGTCGCGCATGACCTCTGGGCATTTATCCCTCGCTATTCATTGTACGGTTTTTGGCATTTATCCAAAAAGCCTCAAGAAGTTTTCGCGTTAGTGTTTTAGTCTCCTTGCAAGGATATTGACTTCTACTTCAAAATCGTCCCCCCTATGCTTTTGTATCCTATGCGTGCCCAGTGGGGTACTTCGTCTTAGTTTTCGCTTGCCATCTAGGTGTTCTTTTATACGGATACACAAAGGTCTGCCCGTTTCGCCAATATATTCATCTCGGCAATTATTACAAGAGATCAGGTATATCGTACCTGAACTATTACAAGAGTACAAAGCCTACAATGAATAGCAGGGGATGGATGATGTCATACGCGACCTGACCCCGTATGTTCGCACCAATTTCTGATGTGGGATGGTGCAGTCGTCAACCATATGCGACTATAATCAGCGGTTTTAATCTTCCTCATTGGAAGTCACGCAAAAAAGCGGTGAGTTTCTCGAGAAGCTGTTAATCATGTAATTACCATAGAGTTTTTCGTCTTTTTGTAAGTGTTATTGAAGCGTTTGTAAGTGTTTGAAAAAAGATCGGACTTCGCATAAATCGAAAGAAGACCCAATCCATGAAAGACCCATGGTGCGATGGCGGGAAAATTGAATTGGATGGCTCTCTCAATGCAGAGACCACCTCGTATGTATACCTTGGGCGATCAATGAACATGGAAAACAACATGAAGGAGGAACTAAATAGAAGAAGGAGAACAAATTTGGCGGCATTCGGGCCTCTCAACGAAGCCACCGACCAACTGAAGGACTCGAAAATCCGCGCTCATCTCTTCGATTCTACGGTCCTCCTAGCGCTCTGTTATGCTGCGGAGATGTGGCTTGATACTTCAACTACGTCAAGAATGCTTTGCACTACTCACATTTGAGCGATGTCTTCTGAAATATAACCGGCACTTTCAATATCTAGCCGGAATGCGAAGCTCTGACTTTTGAAATATGTCACACCTTCGAGATCCAGGAGAATATACATTGATAGCGAAACATAGATGGGCCGGTCATAAAGGGAACGAATAGCATATGTGCTGGGATCCGCACAGCTCCTGAAGACGGACCGTCCAAGTAACCAAGTAAGTATTGAAGGGGTTTCGCCTAGTAAATTGTATATCAGTATACCCTTCCAGGATCTGAAGAAGGCGATACTGCCGAAACGTCAGCTACTGTTGCATTGTAATGTATTTTTCTATGGAAGTAAATGTATGCTTGGAAGTAAATGTATGCTGTTTAACAACCTCGCGATTGCTGAACAAGAAAACGACGCATTTTACAGAATAGCTTTTCATGAAGAACGACTGGCACAACGTGTGTATTGGATAAGCTGTAGATTGAATAGGTAAAGCAGAATTGTGGACTGTAAAACACTCGGTCGCAAAACTGTGACTCACATAAGATTCGTATAGTCACCGATGTGTAAAATACGAACAGCAGAAGAAAAAACATCAAAGAGTAAAGCGTAGAAACAAAGCATGTATAGACATTTTCTACATTCGTAAGAGTAGAGCAAGAAAACACCATGGGTCGCGTCTGGCTTCTAAAAGAAGCTATCGACTAAATGAATCTCGAGGAACTCGCGATTCCCACTTCCTGTGCTCTAGTATGAAACTGAAGCATGACGTGAAGCGCCAACCATGCCATTTTTTTTGCAAGCCTCTTAAATAGACGATGCATAATGCAGACCAAATTTTGACAGATAACCCGACTTTTAGATTCCGATAGTATACATCTGAAGAAAAAGCACAAAGGGTCTGGCTGATGGTAAACGATCATAATACAAATAAACGAGAAAGATAGTATTCCAAATCGCTAATGGCTTGCTCTGCAGAGACCACATATAGCTCATTGAATAATTTTGTAGTTCATTTGTAATTCTAACACTGTTTGACGCGAAAGACGCTCGCAGACGCTACTATACTCAAAAAAGATGACGTTCATCGACGATGGTACAGCAACACCACGGATCTCCCTCATATGAGGGATCTCAAGCCGGTTAGTCGCGAGGCTACGTGGCGCGTCCCCAGGTGGCGGATAGGGTGTTAAACGCGGACCAAAAGCGACCTTTGCTTCCCTGAGGCGCAGATGGATCCAAGGGATGGACTCCCCACTTCTGCTGCGCAGATTTGGCACATACTTTCTGCATTAACGGGGAGCATTCATGCACGCGTGTAGGTGCGTTCTTTTCGGCCAAAAGCCTGCAATCAAGTGACAGGGAAGTATTATGGGAGGCGGATAGGAGTCGCCTCCAACAAATAAGCTCCATATCCACTCTGGGAGAGCCTGGCAAGCTACCCGTGAGTATACCCAGCCCCCCACACTCAGAGCTCAGCAAGCTATACGTGGGTATCAAAAAATGTTAAACACAGTAAAAAAAACTGGGCCTCATTCCCCCTGACCCATGAAAGAGCCCCCAATTTCGCAGCGTTGGGTAGGACGAGTACGGAGAGGCTGCTAAAATCTCAGAGCCAATAGAATCTGCTTGGATTACAAAGAACTATGGTGACGATCTGTACCTACAATGCACGTACACATGCATCCGAGTCCTCGATAGAAGACTTGCTCATGCAAGCAAGAAGAGATAAGGTACGACGTCATCGGCCTGGCCGCAGACGAGAAGACGCGATCCCATTCAACGCCGTCTATGACATCGGAGAAGAACTGTTCCTCGGAACATGCGACAGTAGAGGAGTCGGCGGCGTCGGCGTTCTCGTCAACACGATCGTCCATGAACATCAATTCATTCGAACAGCTTACAACCCGAATCGGAATTCTGCTATTAAAAAATGTGGATCAATACCGGCTTTGACAATCTTCGTCGCTTACGCGCCGACATCAAACTATGACGAAGAAGAAGTCGAGGCGTTCTATATGGACTTGGAGAAGTTCTACAGAGACCATACATTCTCCAAGGTCATCATTGGAGATTTCAATGCCAAGATTGGACCAAGGAGAACGTCTGAAGAACGTCACATTGGGACCCATGGATTAGAATGGAACGAACAAAGTGAGCGGCTGTCTGAGTTTACCATGACGACCAAGACCATTCATGGTAACTCGCAATTCCAGAAACCCCATCCTCAACGCTGGACGTAGGAGTCTCCCAATGGAGAGTACCACAACGAAATAGACCACATCGTAGTAAATAGAAGGTTTTGCCTAACCGATGTCACTGTTGTCCCAAAATTCTACACGGGATCAGAACACCGTCTCCTTCGTGCAAGATTCTATTTCTCGCACAAAGGAGAAAAAGCCGCTAAATTCAAAAACCGAAGTCCCAGAACCACCGCAAACTGGGACTTATTCAATTCATTAGTCGGCTGTTGGGAAGATGCCGTTGTCGATAACATCGACGAAGAATATGATCGGCTCATTCCACATCTTCACGTTAGCGCTATAAAAGCTGAGAGTTCGAAAGTCACCAAGAGATGTCTATCTCCAGAAACACTTGAGCTGATACGCCAGCGTGGAATCGCACGAGCTGCAGGCAACTGCGAACCAACGTCCGAACTTGTAAAACAGTGCAGACAGGCGATAAAAAGAAGATCTTAAAGAGAGAAGAGCAGCAGTAATGGTCGAAGCTGCAGATTCTGGGAAAAGCATTCGCAAAGCCCACCGAAGCTTCGCCAATGACAAGACTGCACTACGACGCCCTAGACGGAACAGTTACAGCTTCCAGAAAGGCAATGGAAAAAGTCATTCAGGAGTACTACTCTGATCTCTTCAGTAGCCACGTCCTCCTGCCCTCATAAGAAATAAAGGAGGATGGATATGTCGTACCACCGGTTCTCCCTCCGAAATCCGACATGCCATTTCGTCGGTGAAAAATTCGAACAGCACCAGGTCTGGACAAGATAAGATCAGAACACCTGAAGAACCTTCCGCCAGTCCTCGTAAACACATTGGCTCGGCTCTCCACACGTTACCTGTCTGGATGCAAGGTCTATACTCAGTGGAAGACCAGCAAGACCGTGCTATTGTTGAAGAAGGGTGACCTATACGATATCGGCAACTATCGCCCAATCTGCTTGCTGTCTGTCGTCTGCAAACTTTTTCACTCGAGTCCTCCTAAACAGGATTGACACAACACTGAACGAAGAACAGCCATGTGAGCAAGCAGGATTTCGAAAACGATTTAGTACGATGGACGACATCCACACGATAACGAGGCTCATTGAAGTATCGTGAGAGTATAAAGATCGCTCTGTCTCACTTTCATCGATTTACAGAAGGCCTTTGATTCAATCGAGATAGAAGCAGTCATGGAAGCCCTTGATAGTCAAGTAGTCCCTACTCAGTACATAAAGATTCTTCGTGAGCTTCACAAATATTTCACAACCAAGATTTCACCAGTCTACGACGATATTATCATTGACGTCAAAAGAGTAGTTAGGCAAGGCGATACCATCTCGCCAAAATTATTTGCCGCCACTCTCCAGAACGTCATGCGAACATTGGAATAGGGATAACATGGGAGTGAAAATCGTTGGTCGGCAGTTACACCATCTTCGCTTTGCTGATAACAGCGTCTTTATAACAGAACATTAGCCAAGCGGAACGTATGCTTACCGACTTTAATAAAGCCTGTGGAAAGATAGGTCTTTGAGTAAACCTCACAAAAACGATGTTCATGAAGAACGGATTGGTTTCATATGCTCCATTCACGATCAACGGAACGAATATCTCCGAATGCTCCAATTATGTTTATCTAGGTCGGAAAATCAATATGATGGACGACTTGGCTCCAGAGCTGAGCAGAAGGAAACGAGCGGCTTGGGGTGCTTTCAAGAGCATCGAAGATGTAGTGAAGAGAACAAGGAACACCCGACTCCGTGCCCACCTTTTCGACTCAACGGTACTTCCTGCTTTAACGTATGCGTCAGGAAACTTGGCCGCTGCGTAAGCAGGATGAAAGATCGCTCAGCGTTATTGAACGCGCAGTCGAAAGGGCGATGCTTGGAGTATCCCGTTTCACACAAATAAGGGAAGGGATCCGAGGCTCCGACCTGCGTCAACGATCAAAAAATCAAAGATGCCGTTCTGTACGCCAAACAATCGAAGATAAGGTGGGCCGGACACGTAATGCGTGTGAATGATAACCGATGGACAAGAGCCGTTGGTGACTGGATTCCTCGGGATGTCAAACGTACTGCAGGAAGACCGATGGTCAGAGTTTTTCACGAAGAGCCTAGAAGAAAGATATGATGCTCGACGAGTCCCTAGAGCGAGCAGAACCCAGTGGCCTACTCTTGCACGCGATAGGGGAAAAATGGAAGATTTACTGGCGCCCGCTCGAGTCACTCGACAATCAACGGGACTACAGGTGATACAGGTGACAGGTACAGCAACGCACTACTGTGAGTAGCGCAGGGCCCAAGAAATTCGTTAAGACAGGGGTATCTATGTACACAGGTATGCACAACGCAAATTTCGATTAACAGAAATATCTGAAAAGTAACGAGAAGTCCCCTATTTCGATAAGTAGTTAACAAACTTCTATCTAGCACGAATTATCTAAGAACTAAACTGCTTCGCTTCCTCGTTCTGTTTTTGTCATATATCTTTCTGCAAAACACTATTCTCTTAAAAAGTAAAGTTGGCCAGAGGTTTTCAATTTTATAGCGACAAATGACAGGCAAGTCATTAATTTTTTGCAAATTTTTTGGAGAAGTTCCCATAACACGAGCAAAGTATCCCAACTAGAAAAACTGAAGCTACCTAGAAGCATTGGATTCTATACTCACAAACGTAGTCTTGGGAGAGTTGGATGCATTTCAGTCGGTCGTTAGGACTGTCACTGTCGGTAATAGTTGGCCATTTTGCGTCTGAGATGTGCCAGGGAAAAATAACAAAAAGTGACCCGAAAAATGCTTTACTATTATCCACAGATTTAAATAAGTGGTAAAATTCTCAACAACGAGTGGAAGAACAAAATGCGAAAAGACTTTGAGCAAATGAATGGAGCAACAAACATTCAGAATCCTAGTTTGGAATTCAACAAAAACAAGTGGTTTGTTCTCTCGTGATTTATGCTACCAACGGTTCACCGCCCCATCGTGGGTGGGAAGTGTTCCTGGGTGTAGCGCTGCGACGCACAGCAGGGTCCCCGAAGCTGAAAAGGAGACCGGCGTTTCCGTCATGAAGCCCAGCTAAGAGTAAACCAATACCAGGATCGACCACCGTCCAGGCATTAAACTAGTCGCATAATGACAAAATTCGTTCTAATCTACAAGGGCGCCGGCGGTGACGACTTGGGTCAGACACTCGCTACGCTAATCTCGGGACTCCAGGGAACCACAATGGCTAAACCCTCAGAACTCCCGAAAAAATGGAAGTCATGCTGGGGGGCCGCAGACAAAGTGAAGACGGGCCATCCAAGTATCCAAGTGAGTCATTGCCTGTAGTATATTTTGGGGAATACGTTCCTCAACTAGTTATTGTAGTGGTGTAAATAATGCTACGATTGTCATGTGTACCATCTCTCCATTGTTTTTCGTTACTCAGTCTTCCCCAAAGGGATAAAACTTCTTAAGTTAGTTCTTCCTGTTGATACTCTAAAAAAATGAATCACCTGTCACCTGTAGTCCCGTTGATCGTCGCGTGACTCGAGCGCGCGCCAGTAAATCTTCCATTTTTTCCCTGTCGCGTATAAGAGTAGCGCAACTGGGTTCTGCTCGTCTAGGGACTGATATTTTTCTTCTAGGCTCTTCATGAAGAACTCTGACCATCGTCGGTCTTCCTGCAATACGTTTGACGTCCCGAGGATTCCAGTCACTAACGGCTCTTGTCCATCGGTTATCATTCACACGCATTACGTGTTCGGTCCCACCTTATCTTCGACTGTTTGGCGTACAGAACGGCATCTTTGATTTTTTGATCGTTGACGCAGGTCGGAGCCTCGGATCCCTTCCCTTATTTGTGTGAAACGGGATACTCCTAGCATCGCCCTTTCGACTGCGCGTTCAATAACGCTGAGCGATCTTTCATCCCTGCTTACGCAGCGGCCAAGTTTCCCTACGCATACGTTAAAGGCAGGAAGTACCGTTGAGTCGAAAAGGTGGGCACGGAGTCGGGTGTTCCTTGTTCTCTTCACTACATCCTCGATGCTCTTGAAAGCACCCCCAAGCCGCTCGTTTCCTTCTGCTCAGCTCTGGAGCTAAGTCGTCCATCATATTGATTTTCCCGACCTAGATAAACATAATTGGAGCATTCGGAGATATTCGTTCCGTTGATCGTGAATGGGGCATGCGAAACCAATCCGTTCTTCATGAACATCGTTTTTGTGAGATTTAGTCAAAGACCTATCTTTCCACAGGCTTTATCAAAGTCGGTAAGCATACGTTCCGCTTGGCTAATGTTCTGGTGTTATAAAGACGCTGTTATCAGCAAAGCGAAGATGGTGTAACTGCCGACCAACGATTTTCACTCCCATGTTATCCCTATTCCAATGTTCGCATGACGTTCTGGAGAGTGGCGGCAAATAATTTTGGCGAGATGGTATCGCCTTGCCTAACTCCTCTTTTGACGTCAATGATAATATCGTCGTAGACTGGTGATACCTTGGTTGTGAAAATTTTGTACAGCTCACGAAGAATCTTTACGTACTGAGTAGGGACTCCTTGACTATCCAGGGCTTCCATGACTGCTTCTATCTCGACTGAATCAAAGGCCGTTTCTGTAGATCGATGAAAGGTGAGACAGAGCGGTCTTTTGTACTCTCGCGATACTTCAATGAGCCTTGTTACCGTGTGGATGTGGTCCGTCGTACTAAATCCTTTTCGAAACCCTGCTTGCTCACATGGATGTCCTTCGTCCAGTGTTCTGTCAATCCTGTTTAGGATGACTCGAGCGAAAAGTTTGTAGACGACAAACAGCAAGCAGATTGGGCGATAGTTGCCGATATCGTGTGGGTCACCCCTTCTTGAACAATCAAACGGTCTTGATAATCTTCCACTGAGTAGGGACCATGCATTCAGACAGGTAACGTGTGAAGAGCCGAGCCAGTGGGTTTACGAGGGATGATGGAAGGTTCTTCAGGTGTTCTGATCTTATCCTGTCGGGATTTGGTGCTCTTCGATTTTTCACCGACGAAATGGCATGTCGGACTTCTCAATGGAGAACTGGTGGTACAAAATATCCATCCTCCTTTATTTCATATGACGGAAGGTGGACGTGGCTGTCGAAGAGATCCGAGTAGTATTCGTGAATAATTTTTCTCCATTGCCTTTCCGGACGCTGTATCTGTTCCATCTGGGCGTCGGAATGCAATCATTTTGGTCTTGTAATTGACGAAGCTTCGGTTGGGCTTTGCGAATGCTTTTTCCCAGCCTCTGCAGCCTCGACCATTACTGCTGCTCTTCTCTCTTTAAGGTCTTCTTTTTATCGCCTGTCTGCATTGTTTTGCAAGTTCGGACGTTAGTTCGCGGTTGCCTGCAGCTCGTGTGATTCCACGCTGGCGTATTAGCTCGAGTGTTTCTACAGACAAACGTCTCTTGGTGACTTTCGAACTCTCAGCTTTTATAGCGCTAACGTGAAGATGTGGAATGAGCCGATCGTATTCTTCGTCGATGTTATCGACAACGGTATCTTTGCAACAGCCGACTAATGAATTGAATAAGTCCCAGTTTGCGGTGGTTCTGGGAGTTCGTTTTTGAATTTAGCGGCTTTTTCTCCTTTCCGCGAGAAATGGAATCTTGCGCGAAGGAGACGATGGTCTGATCACGTGTAGAATTTTGGGTACAACAGTGGCATCGGTAAGGCAAAACCTTCTATTTACTACGATGTGGTCTATTTCGTTATGGCTCTCTCCATTGGAAGACTCCCACGTCCAGCGTTGAGGATGGGGGTTTCTGGAATTGCGAGTTACCATGAATGGTCTTGGTCGTCATGGTAAACTCAGACAGCCGCTCACTCTTTGTTCGTTCCATTCTAATCCATGGGTCCCAATGTGACGTTCTTCAGACGTTCTCCTTGGTCCAGTCTTGGCATTGAAATCTCCAATGATGACCTTGAAGAATGTATAGTCTTCTCTGTACAGCTCCTCCAAGTCCATATAGAACGCTTCGACTTCTTCTTCGTCATAGTTTGAAAATAATGAATGTATAAAAAAGGAGGACTGGAACGTTCCAGCAAATCCAAAAGCATGAAGCATAACGAAATTAGAGGAAATTTCCTTGCACAAAAAACTAAAAAAGCAATGGGATCATCATAACTATTTCATGAATTACACCTTAGAATATATAAACCACCACGGACCGTACACCCAGAAACCCTCATTAGGATAACTTCTGCGCATCTGAACAACAACAGAATAAAGATTGCATAACTCACAGAAAGCGAAAACTGATCGCAACCTTTCCGTACTGGCCACCAGACACCGTTTCCCGTTGTTCTGCAGATAAAGGTAAACGGAATATCTTATTAAAAAACTAATCAGATACATGTAACTAACTAAATTTTGCAATGATGATTCAAAACACTAACTGTCCAGACCAAGAGAGTAAAACCTCTTGAAAATTTCGTTTCCAGCCAAGATCATAAGGGTAGATAAAATCACCCCAATGACAGTCTTCTTCCTTGCGATAAGAGACAGCTTTTTGTTCTAAAATGTTCTATATTCAAACTTTAGTATTATACAAGATGTTCATAAATCACAGCTAGGATAAAAAAATCCTTTATAGTTAAAAAGGCTGAGTCCATTCAACTTATAAATATGTAAAATATAGAACAACAGATATAATTGATATGTACACATATATGTATATATATGTATATATACATAACAGATAATAAGCAAATGAGGAGAGAGAGCGATGAAACACTACCTATATATTCCTCAATGCCGGTTTTATTGTTTTTGATGTATTTTAGCTGTAGATAGAGAAGTCCACCAACTCCAATAACAACACCAAATGCAAATGCACTGGCGACTACAAGAAAGATTAATGACGAGAACGTGAGAACCACTTCGGGTTCAGAGCCATTTCCAAAGCGACGGTAGTAATTCTAAAAGATGTAAGATAACTTTAAATTTCAGAAAGCAACCACAGCGAGCGAAGCATTTTCTTATATACATGCATATGTATATACGTATATATATATATATATATATATATATATATATATATATATATAAAAGAGACGTGTAGTACAGTGGATAGAGGTGCACTGCAACACACATGGTGGCTCGATCCAGCTCTCAGAGGTCACCATGCCTCCCATTTCTCCGGGGTCAGCAAAATGACACCAAACTTATTTGCAGGGATAACAACACTAACTTCATACATCGGTAGCCTACCGGAGGTCAACTAGTAGTTCAGATGTGCAATTATTCACGTTTAACGGAGCATGATGAAATCGAATCCATGGCGAATCGGTCATGGAATTATTAACACCGACAGCTTTGTCCTTTATTCTTTGCCCATTATGCATATGTGCGTGCATATATTTGTATATATATATATATATATATATATATGTATATATATATATATATATAAATATATATATATAAATACACATGCACACATGCGTACATTTACACATATATACACACGTATGTATACATATGTATACAAATAGGTGTATATATATGCATATGTATATTTACCTATATATATGTATATGTATGTGTGTATGTATGTATATATATATATATATATATATATATATATTATCCAGTACCACATATCTCCTCTTAGTCGGGACACAACGTGAGGCAACGTAGCGCGTCACCAAGTGGTGGATATGAGGTTGTTCGCGGACCAAAAAGCGACCTTTGCTTCCCTGAGACGCAGGTGGATCCAGAGGATGGACTCGCTATTTCCGCTGCGCCGATATAGCATGTACTTTCTACATTTTTGGGGACGCATTCATGCATGCGTTTGTTCTTGTGCATGCGTATTGTATTCTAAGAGTCAATTCGGCTAAAACCTTGCAATCAAGTGACGGGGAAATATATGGGAGGCGGTTAGGAATCCCGTCCGAAAAAATAAGTCCCCGTCCACTCTGGGAGAGACTCGCAAGCTACCCGCATGTATACCCAAACCCCATTTTTAAAGCTCAGTAAGCTATACGTGGGTATCAAGTACTAAACACAGTAAAGTAAATGGGCCTCATTCCCCTGATCCCAAAGAGCCCTGATACGGCAGTGTTGTGTAAGACAAGTATGGAGAGGCCGGTAAAACCTCAGGCCCACTCTAGAGCTGCCTAAATCGTCAAAGGACTAAGGTGACGATCTGTACCTACAATGCATGCGCACTTGCAGCTGAGTCCTCGATAGAAGACTTACTCATGCAAGCAAGAAGAGTAAGGTACGACGTCATCGGACTGACCCAGACAAGAAGACGTGATCCATTCAACACCATCTACGACACCTGAGAAGAACTGTTCCTCGGAACATGCGACAGTAGAGGAGTCGGCGACGTCAGCGTTTTCGTCCACACGAGTTTGGCCATGAACATGGATTCATTCAAACAACTACAACCCGAACTGGATGTCTACGATGGAAAAGATGTCGATCTATCCCGACTTTGATAATCTTCGCCGTTTACGTATCGACATCACTCGAATTGGATGTGTACGATAGAAGAGATGTCGATCTTTGATAATATCCATCGTCTACATACCGAAATCAAGCTATGACTGAGACGAAGTAGAAGCGTTCTATGTGGACAAGGAGAAGTTCTACAGAGGAGAACATTCATTCTTTAAAGTCAGTAAAGGAGATTTTAACGTTAAGATTGGACCCATAAGCACGTGTCATATTGGGACTCACGGATAAGAATGGAATCAGCAGGGTGAGTTGCTGTCTGAGTTTATCATGACGACCAAGACTATTTATAGTAACTTGGAATTCCAGATACCCTAGTCTCAACGATGGGTGTGGTTATCTTCCAAGAGAGAGTGCCATGACGAAATACATTACATCATGGTAAATAGAAGGTTTTATGTAACCGATGTCGCTGTTGGCCCAAAATTCTTCGCGGGATAAATCACCGCCACCTTCATGCAAGAATAAATTCCATGCGAAAAGGTGAGAAGGCCAGTAAGTTAAAAAAAAGGAGGTCCCAAAACCACCATAAAAATGAGGTTCATTCAGCTTAGTCGACTGTTCGGAGGATGGCGTTCTTGACAACATCGACAAGAAATACGACCAGCACGTTTAACAACTTCCTGTAAGCGCTATGGAAGCTGAGAGTTCGAAAGTCACCAAGAGACGTCTATCTCCAGAAACACTCGAGCTGATACGCCAGCGTCGAATCGCACGGCTAAAAGTAGCTCCAACTAACGTTCGAACTTGCCAAACAATGTAGACAGGCGATAAAAGATCTTCAAGAGAAGAGCAGCAATTACGGTCGAAGCTGCAGAAGGTGGGAAAAGTATTCGCAAAGTCCACCGAAGCAACGCCAATTACAAAACCAAGGTGACTGCGATTCGACGCCCAGATGGAACAGTTACGGGTTCCAAAAAAGGTCATGGAATACAACCGGTGGAAAAGAGCCGTTACTGACTTGATTACTCGGGATGTCAAACGTAATTCAGGAAGACCACAAACCCGACGGTCAGAATTCTTCATGAAAACCCTAGAAGAAAATATGATGCTCAAAGAGTCCCTAGAGCGAGCAGAATCCACTGGGCTATTTTTGCACGCGACAGGGATAACTGGAATATTTACTGCCGATTGCCTTAGTCACTTGACGATCAACGGGAGGACATGTGATATCCAGCAAGTAGACAATTTCTTGAAGAGCAGATATATGGTTTTTATTAGAACATTTAATTCATAACAGCTACTATTCTGCGCGATTTTGCTTAGTTCAAAACTTGGAAATGGTCACACTGATACATACGTAAAAATTTACCGCCATCTTCGCCGTAGGGTATACTCGGATATCGGGCTTTAAACAGCTAGTAGTTCATCCGCACCAGTGTCATTCCTGCTGAGGAATAGCTGTCCTGGTAGTGTGCCAAAACCGTAGAAATAACCATTTCTGAGTAGATTTCGCGAAAAACGTCATATACATCTCAAAACCGTCGAGCTACTAATGGCTACGTTCTTGCTACGAACGCTGAATAAATGGGTCGCGTAAAAAAGTGTTGCTCTTACTGCCTTGCAAGCGAAAACGTTCGACGAAGTAGCTCTGCCGCTCGACTGACTTGAATGGTGATAATCAGTGCACTCCGAAGTTAATCGATGATTAGGAGAACTATAGAGAATTAAATGATGGTCATCCACAGATATCTTCTACGAAAGACTTCAAACCTGTCGTTGATGGCGCTACGTCGTAAATAGGGTTCTAAACGCAAGAAATTATAACCATGTACTTGCTATATTCAAATGGTCGTCCCCGTATAACTAAACTGGATCGACTTATGCGCTCAGTATAAAACACACCCCGTGTGCATTCGTATATAGCTGTAAGTCCGCTTGCTTCCAATGACAAGTGGTTCCCGCACATCAACTTAACCAATAAACTGCAATCAAAACACTAGAAAGTAAGCAGGAGATGGTTCCGAATCACGCTTACGTCTACGCCGTGAAAGCCAGTAAAGACCCGCACGGATAACCTTACGGACAAAAAATCTACTATACGAAAATTATTACGCTCCTTAATCTCCTGAAACAAACGCGGCACACTAAGAAACGCGATGAGAACGAATGGCACAGTTCTGAACAATCAACGATAGAAGGGTTAACGGGTGAGAGAGGTTATTTACCTACTTACATAGGCAGAGTTGCACATAAAAAACAAAAACACATAAAAGCCCACCAAATTTATTGCGTGATAAAAAGAAGCGATAAGGATCAACAGCGCATGAAAGCATCCTAGTACCGCAGACCCGAGAAACCTGACAAAGAATGCATGGTTTCGATGACCAACACAATTGTTAATCCACGCTAAATTTAAAACAAAAGTAGGACGGTTATACTCAAAGTAATAAAACAGACTAGTTCATACGAAAGATAGCTTACGACAATGATGGTCCATCTTCATCGAACAGCGACCACACTGGGAACAATGGTGAGCACGAGGCACTTTGTATCCACGGCATGGCTCACACCATTGCAATAGATAATCTACAGACACATTTCCAAGGTCACACTATAATAGACAGTTTATGATCAAAACAGTTTCCTTTTGGAAAATACCAATGGGAATTAGAAAACTTGTACGCACGTCATCATCATTAGGACGCCACTCAAACGGAACACGACCAGGACCAGTGAACGATGCCCTTGATAGATTCACTACAGTGGAATAATTCCAGAAGAGAAACAAAGTTAGGTTAAGAAATCCTCCTATGCTATTCAATGGCCACCACATTACAGCAAAGAATGACGACACACTTCCAATATAAAATATGATAAACTGGACTGTTTGGTGAAACACAAAAGAAGTAAAGCTGGTGCTCAACTCAGCTTTTATCAGGGAAAAATATCATGGGATACCATGAGATAAGAAGTTATCCGAACTATCCGATGGATGGTAGCTTCATCGTGTAACAAAGGGAGCGTCTGGCACAGTGGTCGGAGGCGCCCTGCAATATACACAGGGGATCGATCCCCGCGCCCAAGGCTCACCAAGCCTTCTATCCCTTTGGGGTCGGTAAGTTGGCATCAGACTTGTCTCAGAGTATAGCAGCAATTGCTTGATACATTGGTAGGTCACCACAAGTCATTGTAAAGGCCAGATACGCATTCAATCACCTCGAAACGATGCCTATTGAAGTCGAATGCATAGCGCATCAACCGAGCTTTATCCTTTATCGTTTAATAAAGGTGGGCGCAGTGACTAGTGCTGCCCTGCAATAGGAAGTGGGCAATCGGCTTGATCAGAAGTCCCAGACAAACCATGCCATTCCTCCGTGATCCATAAATTGATACTAGACTTGTCTGGGAGGACAAAAGTGCTCACTTGACACATCTGTAGGCCTCCGTAAGTCACTGTATAGGCGAAGTACTCAATCAATAAACCTAATGATGCTTGGTGAAGTCGCATGTATAACAGACTGACCAATCCCGAACACTTTACCCTTTTATGCTATACAACAAGTAACTAACTCAAAACGAACTCACATAAAATATGATAGATAGAGCAAAAATTGGACCCCAATGAAGAAGTTGGCTCCCAGGCAAAATGGCAGTTTCTCCCTTACGGGCAAGATTTGATTCCCATCCAGGTGCCTCAATAATGTCAATAATGTGCCGCCTTTCCGTACTATGCCCTAAGAATCGCAATATGAAATCGAATCGAGACATCTCTCCAAAGCGTTGACCTTACCTTAGCGGATCAACAACATCTCAACACACCTGCTGTAAGAGAAGACTAAGTTTTAACTGTGCCTAAAATGACCACTCAAAATAAAGACATAAGTGTTAGTAAACGACTCAAGTACAAGAATTTTGCCTATATCAAGTGCGGCTTCCAGAACAAATGCATCGCAAACTTTATCACTGAACCATGAGAACAACATATAGCAACCAGAATAATTTCATAACAGATTAACTTGCTATAACAGCAAATACTGAAAAACAGTTTGGTTTACATGAGATAGTTTAAGGTGAATAGATAAATGAACCAGAATAAAAAAGCACAGAACTATTCGTGGACAATTGTGCCTGCCCTTGCAGCTTCTTCAGGTTAAATCTGAGACATCAGCAGCAACAATGTTTTCTACTGAATCCTTGGCTTTGACATGTACGCCTCCAGTTCGGCGTCCAACTCGGCTTCCGTCATTCTGGGCCTATAAAACGGATAACGCTAAAGTCATTCTAAATAATGAAATAAATAGTGGAATAAACGAGATAAATGAGCTTCCAAACATTCATAGCAATATGGAGCTATAAACGAGCTAAAATTCCACCGATGGGCCATTTTACGTTGTTCCAAATACTTAATAGTAGCAACCCTATAGCTCCAGAAAGCAGTTTTTCCTACGTTTCATGAGCAAGGCCACGTAGGTAGTATATCCAAACCGGTGACAGAGGTTCTTAGAAGTTTGACTGTGTAAAAAAACATGTCTTTCACAAGAAGAAGCCATATAAAAGGTTCATCAATTCAAAGATAATGTAACTTAGTGCAACAAAAGTGGAAAATGTCCCATGTTACACGCTGTTGGTGAAAAAAAGTGACAACTTAGTATGAAATATTTCAATGTCAACAACGCTTCAACACTACCTCCTATCCGTCCTGGACTTGCGTCCGTAACTGCCGCCTTTTCCTGTTCCACCACTGAAGTTTCGGCGATCTCCTAAACAGTGGAATTCAGTATGAGGAAGGAAATACAACGGAAGAATTTTCGAGGAATCCAAGGTTCTTAAAAGGTTCCAATTCTGATTAGATTTAGCGTCAGTAGAAAAACATTTCCTACAAACCATGGAACAAACCCATTTTCTCTCACGAATTACGATACACTTGACCAAACAACCTAATAGTTTACCTTAAAACCACACATACATAGGATGTGTTCTTAAATGTCCAAACGACCATGGACAACGAAATCTTCATGTACAAGGCAAGGTCACACAAATCGAGGAGTTCGACAGTAGCAAAGCTTCGTTCTTAGAAACATCACAAAGCAAAAAAACCTCTCCAAACCGCAACGGACGGCATTTGAAGTGGGAAAACCTTAGTGTAGCTGTTTCAAGTTGCAAATATCTCAGCATCATTGTGTCTGTTTTACACGTAATGCTCTGCCATGAAAAATTATAACGGGCAGTAAGTAAAGCAATTAACCTCCTGTTAAATTCTCAAGCGAGCCAGTCTCATCAAGCGCATTCAAGATGCTTCCAAGACGTCAAGCTCGAATCACGTACTATTAGTGCATCGAAATAACTCATCAACGCTCCTCTTACAGAAGGTTAAATGCATTGTATTTACAAGAAGAATTTACAAAAACAATGAACAAATGTGACTGCCTGTGGCACCGTCAGGTAAAAACTGGTTGAGGGACAAGCAGAGCAAAAGCTTCAGTGGTGCC
Organism: Angiostrongylus vasorum; assembly: GCA_018806985.1. Classification (NCBI taxonomy): domain Eukaryota; kingdom Metazoa; phylum Nematoda; class Chromadorea; order Rhabditida; family Metastrongylidae; genus Angiostrongylus; species Angiostrongylus vasorum. Next base: position 549,222 of record JADANN010000398.1, read on the forward strand.
GTACGTAACACTTGAGCCTCCGGAAAGGGTAGTCGCAGTTCGATGTCGCCTGGGGTCCAAGTTTTGCAAATATCTCAGTATCGTGATGAACAGAGTTAACTTTCGTCGACATTCCAAACGCTTCAAATTTCATGTGGTTGAATCGTGGAAGACTAGCAGCGCGAACCAACTTAATTACTATAGAACTGGTAGCGAAAATCTTATTAACCGCACAGATGAGATTCCACTAAGGAAAATCTGTAAGACATCCAGTTAGGGCTCATTCACGAACTCAACTTACGTAAGACCTTGAGGCCATATCTTGACCATTCTCTTCTCCCAAACCGTTAGTTAAAAAGAAAAGAACATGATGAAATATACAACAACCAACGTAAGCAATGACCCTTTCTAGAACAGTCAGAATAAATGATCCTAACAGGATTCATTGCCAACATGTAGTAAATGCCACTGAGGCAGAATATAAGATCGAGACGTTCGATATAAAAAAACCAAACCACAACGAGAACCGATATGCTAGAAAAACGAAACTGACCATATTCCCATAATCAGAATACTCTGCCTACCAAACACTTTCACAGTGCCACCATCCTATTGTCGAAGCGATTCCATGTGGAGGTACGACCCAGCAACAATATGGAAAGAACATCCGCCACTGGCAAAGTTGGAGAACAAACAAGTACCTGTTCTGTTCTATTGTTTTCCTTCACGACAGTTAATAAAGAAAAATATACTCCAACCACTTCTGCTTCACAGCTGTTCTTAACCTCAAACATTTCGGCTACAGGAAAATCAACTAGAATGATCTGGTAAAATCCTTGGAGGAACGATTTTTATGAAGTTCAAGTAACGATAAAAAGCACGAACAGCAGCAACTCTACAGTGTCAGGCAAAACCTTGCACGAATGCAACTCTCAAAACCCACATGATATCATACTTTCGATAGAAAGCAACCCGAAAGTAAACGACTTCCACCACGAAATTCTTACCTAGGAAAGACGGTCGGAGAAATTTGACCAGTTGCTGTCCAATTTTCCTATCATGTATTTTGTACGCTCTACACAAAACTCTAATAGTACCCATATAACCTTGCAAGATGCTCAACCAACTCCACATTCATCCCACTGTATAAAATGATAAAAGATAAAGCACTCAACGTTGACCGATTCCAGAGTGATGTGCCATGCATTCGTTCTCATTCGCATCATAAAGGTGAATGTATATCTGGCTATTTTGTGAGCTTTTGACTCGCTAAGGCTCGTATTTCGAAAATGAAAGCAATTGAACAAGCTTTATTTCGTCCACCACAACATGATGACAGCTCTATGTGCGAAGTTGATGTTTGTCGTTATCGACATTTCGTTTGAATTGAACGTCATTTTCTCTTCTTCCGGAAATTTTTTGGTCCAAACAACGTTAGGAATCAAAAGACAGTACCACAGAACGAAAGCCACTCTTAAACTTATAGAACAAAGTCTATTGTATAACACAACATTTTCTACCCCTCACATTCCAGTTACTGAGGAATTACCAGCAGTTGCCGAAAAACCAGCTTCGTATTCTAAGTGTAAAGCTAAATGAAATTAAGAGAAATAGTAGAACTGTGAACAGATTGTGAGATGTCCTAGTTCGCAAAGCTTCTTCTTCAACGAAGAAGAAGAAATCAAGATCCATGGATCTTTCCCAATGAGTGCATTTATGTGGTCTTTAAATTATGTGGTTTTTAAATTAAATTAATTAACGATGTTAACCGACATCGGAACGTCCGTCAACACCGACCGCACTTAGGACATGTAAAACTCTCATGGAAGGAGGCATCCGTGCTGATCTGTCAAGATCACTCATCTTATGAAGAAGGTAAAACTATGGTTCATCAGACTTTAAGCACTTCGAATATGGTGGTGCTATCCATCGGGTAATAGAGATACCACTTGAACATATGATGTTAAAGTCCCGTTCGTCAATAAGGTTTTCCGACAATTAAGTTCTTTTTCTGACTTAGTGAACTATACGAATAAGGCAAAGTATATAAATAAATCATGCGATGAACAGAGTAAATAGCGATTAACGGACGCATAGAAGTATTGTGGACCAGGAACGACGAAAAAGAAAAAAGTTCTACTCGCAGCTGGATACAAGTTGTTGCGGGAAGACGGTAGCAGATTTCACTTTACACAAACAAGACGACCACCACTGTCGGCAGTTGTGAAGCATGGAAATAAATCAAAATTGGAATAGTACGAAACGAAACGTAAAGATGGGGGGAGTCACTCACCTGTCCAAAATAGATTTATCAAATAATTAGAGCTTTCCATCTGTACATCTATTAGGTTATCAAAAATAGTTGGCAATTTTCGGTTAAATGGAAAACTTTGCAATCAAATAGTAAGTAGTGGGTTATTCACTTACAGCTCATAGAATTTACTTCGTGAAAAAGTGGCCTAATAATAACAAAAGCAACAAAAGGATTCATAAATGGAAAATCCATACTACCACTTCTGAAGCTTCTCTGCATTCCGCCACTGCGTGGAGTTACTCGTATACGTGTACCCAAAGAATCACTTGCATCGACCAGAACCATCCTCATGACCTGTCCGTCCAGTGCTACTCCTTTGAAATCACTGATGACATTTTCAGCATCACTCTTACGCAGATAGATATCACCTGTGCCAACAGATATACCTAAAACCATAGATGAGTGCAAAAGTAGAACTTAAATCCAGCCTGGAAATGTTGAGGATGCTACATTATTAGACTGCCGTGATAACTATTTCATGTTTAATTCAAGACTACTACGAAAACAGAATAACACTAGTTCTCAACAGGGTTTATTGCCTACTTGAGCTTTCCCAGGTCAGTACTGTTGACGGGTGACTGCTGATGGCACTGGTAGATAAAACTATCTGAGAAAACGGGGAAATGAAGGACATGCATGATGTGGTGGTGAACGGGTTAGCCCCGGAAAGGGTAATTGAGCAGTTGTACACTACCGCAAGCAGCCACGGTACGAAGTTTTGCAAATATCTCAATGTCATTGTGGTTGTATTAACACTAGTGCTGTCGAAAACAAAACTAGCGAAACAAAAAGGAGGGACGAGAAGCAATACTTACCTGATTCATTGTAGTTAACAGTTGCGGCTTCGATTCTGTAATTTGCGAAAAGTTCTTCGAGATCAGATGAGACTACAGACGGTGCCAGATTGGAGATGTTGATTCGAACCGTCCTGTTCGGATTTCCTGCTCCCTTCAATAGAAAAAAAACTGACCTTATTTGGAAATATAACACTTGGATATGGAATATACGGAAAAAAAGAAAGGATAGAAAAGGAAAAAAACTGGTTCACACACCGCCTATTTTGGGACCACGAACTGGCAACGGTGCGTCGAAGTCGACATAGCTCTTGAATGCTCTGCCTCCATATCGGCCACTCCGGGAACCAAACCCTTTGCGAAATCCTGAAAATAAAAGTCTCTCTGCAAAGGGAAAAAACACGTTTCACTGAAAAACGAAGACAAGCAAGTCATAGAGACCACGCTTTCGCTCATACCTCTTCTCTCTTGCTTATTCCTCGCAATTATTTCATCCAGAGACATGTCCATGGAAGTCATTGTGAAGGCTAAACCAGTTGTAAAGTCCTTATTCAAAAACTATTCAGGAATGCGTCTCTGGTCCGATAACAAAATTTTGGAAAGGTGAAGTGATCATTGATTCAGCTCGACACAGTATAACACAGACAACATAAAAGTCAATTAAAACGGATAGGATAACCTATTTACCGACCAAAAACGTCTTCACTTTCCAGTAAACTACTAGTTAAATCAGAACAGAAGCCAGAAAAAGAGGTCCAGAGAAGCAGATTTAGATGAGAAGCAGTGTAAGGAAGAGGAGAACATCCAAGGAAAAAGTGGGCACTGGCTCATCATACAAGAGAAGTACTGGATGGATAAAGAACAGAACGACTGTTTCGAGTGACATCGACCGAAAACATCCAATAAAGCAAACGCCGGGGACGCAATATCGCGCATGAACTGTTCTACAACGACGGCAAATTACACAGCAAAGCAATCGGGCGAAATGCTTGCATAACTTGGATGGGCCGTCTTCACTGCCTGTGCGTTGTGCGAGGTCCAGCATAATTACTGTCTTTTCGGAGTTTTACTAGTTTAGTCATTGTTGTTCCCTGGGGTCCCGATGCCAGCCAGGCCAACGTCTGCCCCAGGTCGTCACCACCACAAGCAGTTGCCACCCTTGGGGATCGGAAGGAGATTTGCCACCATGTGACTAGTTCCACACCAGGACGGTGGTGGATCCTGGTATTGATTTACTCTTAGATAGGCTTTCTGATGGAAAAGGCGGACTCGTTCTCATGTTGGGAGACCCTGCCAAGGAATGAATCTCCCTCTTGTACATCGCAGCCCTAACACCCAGAAACACGTCCCAGCCACAATGACGCGGTGAACCGTTAGGGAGGTGCCCCAGAATTGGGCGAAATATATTGTATAACTTTTTATTTACTACATGTTACAATTTCTCAAGGTAGGGTATGGTGTGAGATATGTTGTAATTCAACGAAATTCATGTCCCGACACTAAGTGTAGTCAGATCAGAGGCAAACATGGCCTTGTTTGCTTGTTAGCAAGGACGTCCTATTTTTTAAAGTTTGTGGTGCGCAGTTCTGTTCTGGGAGCTCGAATTCGTTTCAAGTGTTGGTCAGGTTCTGACGACGACGAAGTGTTTTTAATGGCAGTCTGTTAGATATTCAGTCTTCCGAGTAAGATCACTTAGTGTTTAGCTTATGATTGGGACGCGTGTGATGCAGTGATCGGAGGCGCCTTGGAATACACACTGGATCAATCCCCCACACCCAAAGCCCATCAAACCCTCCATCCCTTCGGGGTCGGCAGATAGATAGCAGATCTGTCTGGGAGGATAGCAGCACTGGCTCGATGAATCGGTAGGTCATTGTGTAGGTCAGATATGCATTCAAACACCTCCAGTGATGCTTAATGAAGTCGAAAGCTTGGCGCATCCTTCAGTGATTGATCAACGCGGAGAGCTTTATCCTTTATCCTTTAGCTTATGTTTGACACTGACACTTCGTTGTAATATTTCAAGCTTCTACGAATTACGAACCCCTGTTAACTAATGGAATATGGTCATCGTATTGTTAACTGGTACACATTTCCCACAATATAACCGCCATTTTGTACCCTTAGCACGGTGATAGTTCGACCTTGCTGTAGGTTCACTGAGCTTCTTTCTCATCCCTTCGGAGTCGGGAAATTGATACCGGACTTGTCTGTGAACAGTTCACTCCTTGCAATTTTGGCGGGAACGTTCTAGTTTAGCTATCCCAGGATTCGAGGGAGAATCGTCTCGATTAGAAGACAGTCCTCTAGCGGCAACCAAACCCATATGGGGAAATGTGCGAAGACCTTCGTGGATGATGGGAGCGAGGAAACAAATGGAATGCGAGAAGTGCTGGGTTCCGCACAGTGGACGTGAAGACGGGTCATATAAAGTATAAAAAAGAAAATACAACTGCAATCATGCTGAGATGTTCGCAGAACTTAGAGTCCATGCCAGATCGAATCCGTGATTACCTAAGAAAGTACTACACCTTAAAGACACGATAATAAGATCTGTTGACCTGCCCGCGATGAGTAGTTGTGACGACGTGGGAGCACAAGTGGTTACGTGATGTTCTAAGTCAACAACCATTCACGGACCTACTAGATAGTTAAAGCCTTGCTCCGTTCTCTTTCCAGTGCACCTCTCGAGTTCAGGATTCACATCATGCATGCAGTTCTATTCTTGAAAATAACAGTTTCTTGTGTACTTTTTTCGGAACTACGCGTGGGAGTGTATTCGTGGTAGCTTCATTTTTTGACATCCAAAGTTATAAATAGTAAAATGCACTGATAACAAAAGCACTTGCGAACTCATATCGTCATGACAGAACCTGTAGAATAACAACGTGGTCCGTGCTGTTTTTCAGATTGGACGTGGTCACTACGGATGCTGCGCTTCGTGGTCCGGATGGCATCCAGCGTTTGCGTCGCGGTGACCGCATTCGACGTCGTTGGACATCCGGCCGTCGTAACAGGCGCCTCGATGTCGCCCACTCTGGAGGGATCCGACGCCCGTTGGTGGCACCGGGACATGGTTTGGCTCACACCTCGACGGATACGCTCACCCCACGTTGGTGATATCATCACATTTGTGTATGTCTCAGCTATAACTAAGGTCATTGACCGTTCGTTCTTTACTGGACACTTTTGTGTCCGTCTGGATCAGTTTATCAGGGATATTTTTGTTCTCTATGCAGTAGGCGTTTGCCACTGATTCTCTTAATTCATTCATGAGAATGTGGTTATACCAAAACTCACCAATGGATTTTCCAGATCACCACGGGAACCCGATAAGGTCCATATTAAACGTGTTACGGCACTGGAAGGCGATGTAGTGAAGCCCAAGTACCGAAATGAGCTCATGCTTGTCCCGAAAGGATGCTGTTGGATGGAGAGCGACAATCCAGAGAATGCATACGATAGCAATGTGTACGGGCCCGTGAGTGAATCCTTCTGCATAACTTAACATATTCGCAACGTCATCCATCTATCTTAGTGCATAAAAAAAAGCATTCGGCGATGATCAATCCCTAAGGGACGCGACGTGCATTTGACCCCAGTAAGCATCGTTGGAGGTGATTGAATTCATATCTGGCCTTTGCAATGACTCGCGGTGGCCTACCGATATATCGAGCCAGTGCTGCTATCCCCCAGACAAGCCTGGTTCCAGTCTACCGACCCCAGAGGTATGGAGAGCTTGGTCGGCCAGAGGCGCGAGGGAACTGAACTGGCATATATCAGCTGGTATTGAACTTCCTCAATTCAAATAAGAGCCATTACAATGTACAGATATTTGTCTGTAGCGTATAAGTTATCTTGTTCTTTGTTATAGCAAGATCAAATTCTGTCTTGCTGGTACCCATGGACATACATCCCCACTTTTTTGTTCCAAGTCTCGTATTTCGAAGACGAAAGCAATCGAATAAGTGGAATTTCCGTTCAACAAGACAATGGCATTCTTCCATGCTTAGTTATTCTTTGCGAATGCCAATTTTGCATTGGGAATTTCGTGGACTTCATTTCTGCTCTTTACAAGACTTCAAGCTTAATTTATGAAAATTTGTGAAAATTCTTACTTAGTACTAAATGGATATTTTGTAAAAATTACATGTGGTCTTAAGGCGATAGGGGTGTGTGTAGCGTAGTGGTTGGGGGGTCCTGGAATACAAGTGGGATCGATTCACGCCCCCAGGCTCACAAAGCCGTCCATCGCTCCGGGGTCGGCAAATCTGTGCTGGCCTTGTCTGGGAGTACAGCTGCACTGGCCCGATACATCGGTAAGCTGCGCGAGTCATTGTAAAGGCCAGATATGCATTCGTTCACCTCCAACGATGCTTAATGAAGTCGAATGGACGGTGCCTCCCTCAGGGATTGATCAAGAGCTTTATGCTTTTATCCTTTATCCTAAGGCGATAGGGCAGCGTCTCCTATAGAACAGTGCATAAAAAATCTATGAAGTTACCAAATTCACTAGTGATTGGGAAACTATCGTTAGTTGTCAAAAATCCGTTTCCCTCACAAAGGTGCTAATAAGTTGCATTAGCTCATTCTTTCACTAACTAGTTTCTAGCTTCCTTTTCTTTACAAAATTTTCAGGTAAGTATTGGTCTAATGAAGAATCGTGCTACTCACATCATATGGCCGCCAAATAGATGGAAACATTTGTCTGCTAAATAAATGTTCTATAAAGATTTATCTTCTCAATCGAATGGAATGTCTGCCATTACACATAGATCTGTGACTATTGTGGAAAAGCTTCCAAGTGAACGCATCAGCTACAAGTTTAGTTTAAGAGTCCGGCCAGATACCACGCTTCATCAGAATCTAAACTACATGTCACGCAATCTCCTTTCAATGAATTTCGATGTTTCGGGATACAGTGCATCTTTGAAGTCGCTACTTTCAACGGTTTCTAGTACCATTCTATCACAATAACCCATATCGGCTAACCGAACAATGCATTCCATACATCGACGTCGAATCTAAACATGTTTAATCATAGATGAACTAGGCTTATAAGAGCTAGAGCAGCAGTACATGTGCTGCAATATCGATACAAAACACGAACCGTCTTGCTCTCCGAATTGACTAGTTCCCTTGCCAGTACATGTGATAAGACATTAAGATCATTCTCGTAGAACAACTGTTTATACAGTTCTCCTTTAGTAGTATCAAGAAAGAATTTGAGACGACGATCTGAAATACATACTGCTCTGCTACTTGATGAACTACGGATTTCCACCTATATGGGAAAATTAGTGGCATAATCTAATGGATATAAAGGAAGATTGTTGCTGTAGGAGACAGCTAATAAGCGTTCAGTTCATTTCAAAGAATGTGAAGGTAACTGTAACTTAACTAATATGAACTTACCAGTGATTTCTTCGTTCACTGATTTCACCAATAGCTGTCCAAGAAGTGAACATGGGCTAACTTCTAGTGCGTTAATTACTCTGTTTTCATGAGTCTCAGGATAAAGAAAATTAAAATTGACCATGAAATCCATTATTTCATTAGAATGATCCCTCAAGTGCTTGGTCAGCTTCGTGAAGAAGTTGGTATCAAAGAAATCTATAAGTGGAAACCTTCGTAAGTATCTTTGTTAAGTACTGGTATCTTGACGACCATTCACAACTTTTGCGATGGAGCTATGAAGCTCTGGGAATTGTTGAACAGTATCAGCAAATTTACCAAAGTGTTGGAGCGGAGGCGCTTTGTCAGTTGAGTAGATCTTCGTGAGTAACTGTATGGCAAGCAGATGTAGGTTAGACAACTCGAAATCTTGTGTTTGAAATTCTAACGATAGGACTTCTGGAAGTCGTGAATTTAAAAGGAAAGCGATGAGATCAGGACAAGCATCTGTCAATGAAGCTATACAGTTTAGTCCTGCCCGACGTACTGCCCTGTTCTGATCCTGAATGGCAGCATCCTTGATGTTGGAAGTACCCAAGAGGCCAAGATATTTCATGCTCCACTTACCATCTGATATACATTTATGAGATGGCTCAACCATTCAAAGTCATCCATTGAGACCACATGCATAGAAATTTTCGAATCTGTTTTCATCTGAATACTGTTAAACTCTACATCGTAGGGAAAAATATGCTTTACATAATCTGAATGATGAATGTACCACGCAATCGGAGAAAAGTCCCAGATATTTGACAAGGATATCGTCGTCTTGGTCGTAGGAGAAACTAAGCTGAAACAGAATAAGTGCTGAGGATAAAGTGAATTACGTTATAATAGAGCTGTTGCATTAACTATCAGGCCTCATCCTTTTCAGTAAATATCTGGGACAGATGCTCCTTTATCTTCATAAGAAGGTGGTAGTCGTAACAATCGTCCACACATACTGTGTACTCGTCCACTGCTTTTTGTATCCGTGCAAACGATTCGTCTCTGAAAGTTGCGAGCTACCTGGTTAAATATAATTACAATGATGCTGAGATATTTGCAAACTGTGGACCGCTGGTGTCTGCGGTGGGGATGGAAAACGTTATTACCCTTTCCAGGGATACCTGGTTACTTAGTACATCTAGAATGTAGTCCGGCAAACGTACAATGTCCTCTTCTATGGTAGAATTTCCCAGTAGATATCGAGGCCTGCCGTGATGGCAGAAATGAATGCAGATGAAGTACTACTACATTCGATCGACTTGTATCTTCCCAACAGTAAAGCGAGTGTGGATTTAAAATGCTTTGGAAATGCGATGGACTACGGTTACAGGGCAGCGCTCTTCTGTGAAAATTCCAAAGAAGAATCGATGTAAACCAATAAGCACTTTGTCAGGACCATTCGTTTGTAGAATTGGACAAACTACTCACTGGATAAACGGTGCCATCACAGCCATGAAATTCCTTGCTGCTTCAATACAGCTGTACAGGGGAGCATCAGTTGTGGAACGAATAGCATCAACGGTGCTTCTGGCCACCTCTCGTTCATCCAACACACGCTCGTACATCTCTCAAAGAGCTCTTCAGCAGTGCCTAAATGTAATGTAGAACACTGAAGGATCTGAAGCTGGACAATCTGTGGACGGACCATCTTCCTCTCGTAGTTTCTGCTAATGAGATAAAAAGACAAAGCTCTCGGCACTGATCAATCCCTAAGGGATGCGCCATTCATTCGACTTCCTTAACCATCGTTGAAGGTAATTGAATGCATATCTGGCCTTTACAATGACTCGCGGTGGCCTATTGACATATCGAACCAGGGCCGCTATCCTGCCACACAAGTTTGCTACCAATTTGACGACCCCGATGGGATGGAAGGCTTTGTGAGCATTGGGAGTGGGGATCGACCCCACGTGTATTGCAAGACGCCGCCAACCACTGCACCACACGCGCCCCCGCTAATGAGACACTGTGGAGTAAATCAATGCTGGAAATTTTCTTAAACATGGATCTTTCCATGCAAAATACCAAATCGTTTGAATAACCATTTGTCATTTAAAAGATTGAGCTTTTCTTTTTTACTGGAATATTATCCCTATGTATCCATACGTTTCATACGCAGCGTCGTGTTTTTGTATATTTCGTTGAATGTTCTTATGTTAATCTTACTGTTTTCATTAACAAACATTAAATAGCCCACTAAGATACAAATACAGAAAAATCAGACTCATACAACTTTTTCTGAACGAGTGAAACTTAGACAGTGGATACCATAGAAGGTGGGATAGCGCAGTGGTTAGGAATGCCGTCGATCAGGAAGCAAAGGTGCTAGTTCGAGCTCCGCCAAACCCTCTCCTTCAATCCACATGGAAACGCCTTAGCCCGGCTATCTCCAAGATTGCTAGGAGATTTGACTTGATCAGCATTCTGCGACATTCATAAAGAAAACGAAATCCTCAAGGAGAAGTTGAATGAACATGCAGAATGTTTGCAGACCACTGTGAAAGATGAATACGAGAGCAAATCGAATGCCAGAAGTGCTGGGATCCGCAGAGTAGATGTGATGACGGGTCATGCAAAATGTAAACTATAAAAAAAAGATGAGACTTAGAGTAAAAAAACGCTGAAACTCTTCGTAATACCAACATTGCACTTGGCAAGGACCCATCGGTGGGTCATGCAGTACAATGTTGGTCTTAGGCGTTTCGTGGTATACACGAGTCTTGAATAGAATTGAGCGACAAACATAAACGTCGTCGATGATGACTAGTTGAAATTTGATATTCACTGGTACAGACCAGCGCGAACGGCCACAGAACTTACGGAAGAACAAGGCATAAGTGTTGGAAATATCCCGTGACCGCTCATCCGGAATGGGAAACTAGATGAACTCTACAATTAGATGGGGAATTAATTGAACAAATGGCAAACATATCGCCTCTATGGAGTCTGCTCCGTCACCTTTTCACAACAAAGGAGAGTTCTGAAATACAACTACAACGATGCTGAGATATTTGCAAAACACTGGACCGCAGCTGTCTGCAGTGGGGATTGAACACGCTACTACCCTTTCCGGAGGCTAGCGCGTTCACCATCAGACCATGCGGGTCCGTTTCGCCTTTCTCTCAACCAGTTTTCGATATACCAGTGCAACAGCAATCACCCGTCAACGGGATTGATCTGGGGGGCAAAAAGCGGCAGTGAACCCAATTAAGCTGAAACTGTGGTACAAATCACTATGTATCACAAAAGTGTTGTTTGTGATCGCATTGTAGTATGCCTTCCAATGAGCTTCTTCAGAAAGTTCAACAAAAACCTACATCTGAAGTACTTCTAAAGGCCAAATCATGGTTAGAGTGAAGAAGTCCTGTCAACGAATAAACAAAACACTCCAATGTAAGGTGGACAACTGACGTTTATGAAACAGAACTGACCATTTCTGTTGTGTGGTACCTCAAACCACCCATTAAAGTCTGAAGAGTAACAGCACGATGTACTTTATTCGGTACACTTCTCAGACACATCGTCAACACTTACTATTTCCGGGAGCTATCGCGTTCAGCACCACACCATGCGGGTCCTACGTTTCGCCTTTCTCTCTGTTAGTAACTATATTTCAGAATATATTTCACAAGTAAATTATTTGTGAAACTGTTCCGGAAGATCTAGGTGCTTCCGATCTAGGCATCTTTGCATTCGATTCAATACCTTACAACCATCATCCACTACGGTCTTCGAACACTTTGCACTTGGGTTTAGATGGTTCCTGAGGATTCCTGTAATCTTTAAAATTGTTGCTGAATGCTAGTCGATCAACTCTCTCCAGCCCTGGGATAGCCGTGCTATGACGTCCTCATGTGGATTGAAGAGAATCAGCTGATCTCAGACAAGTTTACAAGCAATTAATTTCGCAACGCCGGGGTGTGACAGACCTACTGAGCCGGTGGAGGGTCAATCCCTGCATCGTGTTCGTGATGGACAGCACACGCCACAGACTTCTACGTGACTCATAGTCTTCACATATTCATGCTGTAGCCATGCTGGCATTCGTACCAAGATATAGACAAGACTATTTGTTTCATAGTAGCTCGCAGAATTGTCTAGTTAGTTTGCAACTAGTTAGTTATTCAGCCCGAGCTATCGACGTGTCTTGGAAAGATGGGAAGCAAAAGGTGATTGACGAGAAAGTCATAAAATTCCCCTCAGATTCCTAGAAAAATCCATACTCCTACAAAATTACCAGATCCATACTCCCTCGTCACTACATAAAGATCACAATGCTTTTCTAGCATTGGGAAGCAGAAGAATAGCTAGTCCACCCCATCAAAATTCCCATGGAAAATAAACATAAGCAACTCTCGTTCAGTCATCCCTTGTTAAGAGAACAGACGATTACATTTTAGATCGTAGTCTGATGTGAAATGCACTAACGGTTACTTACCGGCTCAGTAATCTCTAGGATAACTCGTGTGAATTTTTCAGTGTAGTTTGGAAAGTGGGAACAAACGCATATAGTATGGGACACCGTTGTAAACAAAGATTTTTACACGTGAGTCGAATAATACTCACGTTTCGCGTTGTAACCTATCAAAACCACAAAAGTACAATTATATATGAATGAAATATACATGGAAAGACTATTTACTTCCAGAAAATAGCAAGTAACTTTTATATGGCAAGTTTTTACACAATTCTAGTAAGCCATATCTATTCTGCGCAGCTTATTATGATCAAGTCAGAACAAGAAGTATCCCTTCGTACTGAAATTCAGGAAAGTTCAACAGATGGACTGAGAAGGCCCATATATGATTTTTAACGACCCTTCGAAAAAACACGCAGAAATGTTCGACAACAGAACACAAGGATATAAATGTAGAAGATGAAATTAATCCCTGGACGCTCTTAGTCCTCTCATCATTCGTACCACATCTGTGAAGCTAATGAGATGTTCAATCGAGAGTGAATCATCCCATAGTACACCGTCCTCATCTGCGCCCGATCTTGAAAAATAATGAAAACATTCATAACAAAACTAAGGCTTGAATTACTAAAAAGTTAAGCGAATATAAGCATTTTACTAACGTATCGAAAATGAATTCGGCAAGATGCGGTTTCCTTCGCGCATGTGGTTCCTCTCCTGGATCAATGGAGCCGTCAGGAAGCTGATGCTTGTAAAAACATTTGTTCCCAAATGGACAACGGCCTTCCGCAGAAGATCCTTCCTGAAACACCGTCTAATTGAATTTTTACATCTGCTTATTAAAGAAACTTAGTGGCAAAAGTGAGGAACTTTCAACATTACAGAAAAACTCTGGATTTCACTTGTTGAGTCTGGTGCAGGATCAACTATCCACTTCCAAAATCTCATTTACATTCCCACAACACCGTGGTGAGGTGGCAAATAAAAACATAGTTAACACTGGTGCACGAATGTGATCTTGAAAGCCGAATATAGCCTTTCCAAGAACCAGCTACACCTCAATTACATCCCAAAAGCGAATTTGTGTTAATCCTGTCATGGATGAATGAGTTGATTTTTGGAAATAGCAGAAATGAGGTCATACAATATCTGACAGTGTCTAACGTTTCAGCGGACTTTTCTTCTTTCACAGCCCCAAAGCAGTAACATTATTTAGCACGCAGCCTAGAAATTGTTAGTAAAGCCGTTTGCCACGTAACTAAAAATTGGGCACTGGGATTACCGTCGAGGTTACAATAACGCTTAACTGAATACACAGCAAATGTCAGTACACCTTTGTTCAGTTTCCGAAGAAGGTGAAATACGCCGAGAAGTTCATCACTGTTGAAAAACTATCTCTCCACTACTTTCCATAGATTGAAAACTTGCAGTAAACAGGAAAAACGATTTTCGGCAAGGATGAAATCCTGAGAAAGACAACATTAGGAAAGTGATTCTGACGGAGAGAAAGCATAAGGGAATGAAATGGATGTAGTAACAGAGTGAAAGAAAGACAAACACAGAAAAATAGAAATCACCAACTATGATAAGATAGCAAACAAACTGGAATCATTAATTATAACACAAAGAACAATGAGAAGGCTATCAACCAGAAATGGACTTATTAGGAAGTACCAACCTACAGAAACCAAAGTGATTAAGGGATTGCGACACTTGTTTGTACCACCCACAAAGTACTAGAAAAGGAAACCAAACCCTTCACGACAAACAACTGAAGTCCCCATGTAAATCTAACCTTGTAATATTTACACTGCTTTTGAGCCATATTACTGCGGTAGACTTCACACAAAATGCGCTTCTCTTCTTCCTCTTCAACCCATAATGTGGAAGGGATAACAAAGTTACTATGTTTCCGACATTCAGGACACGATCTACAACGAAAACGTTTGAAAACTTGTGAACAAAATTCTGAAAATAAGCATCTATTGAATATTTCTGAACCAACCGTACTACGTCAGCTTCAAATGACTGATTCCGTCTCCACTCGCGAATACAGTCCAAGCAAAAACAGTGCCGACATCCTTCCAAGATGCCAAACCGTAAACTCTTAACGAGATTAAGACATTATATGATGAAGCAGAGCTAACATAAATTATATATTAGCACTTTAATAATCCCTGCCAACGGTTTACCGCCTTATCGTGCTGGGTGTTCGTGGGTGCCAGCGTGGGATTCATCCCCAGGAAGGGTCTCCGAAGTTGAAAAAAGAGTTCGGCGTTTCCATCCGAAAGTCCAGTTAAGAGTAAACCAATATCATGATCGTCCTGGCACCAAACTAGTCGCGCGGTGCTAAATCTCCCTCTGATCCACAAGGGTGGCGACTGCTTGTGTTGGTGACGACCTGGGGCAGACTTTGCCCAGGCTGACCTCGAGACTCTAGGGAAAACAGCGTGGCTGGACCAGCAAGACTCCAAAAAAATGAAGATTGTGCTGGCGCCCGCACAACCAGTGAGGATGGGCCGTTGAAGTACCAAGTAAGTATAATAATCACCTTCTGCATTTGTGCCCTCGATGTTTAAAATAAGAGATAGGTTCAAGAGGTACAATTGTTATGTTTTTTATCTGTATACGTACTTTATTCTTACTTTTTCCACGATGTTCTCCATACAAATACCACAGGATTTTCCAGCGCCTTTCGCTTCCGCAAATGCTTGCTCCATTGCAATTTCATGTGCTTTCAAACACTCCTGCAACGACAGTACTGAGCTCCTGATTGCATTTGGTTCTAATATTCAACGAAGTAAAAGTACCGACCACAAAGTGTTGCTTTTGTTGTTTCTCGTCATACGGGTGGATACAAGCGCGTGAACACATGTCACATGTGAGACCGTGAACAAATTGACATTCCTCGTTTTTGCACTCACCCATCTCAAAATAGGGGCATAATGGGAGGACCTTATCACTTTCAGTTGATCCTGCTGCCACAGCATATGATGAACCTTAAATTTCAGATGATGTCGACAAAGGTAACAAAAAACTCGTCCGAAGAGTTTGTGGTTACCTTAAAAAGCAGTGAGTATAGTAACAATGCATTATATGTTCCTGAAAAGCAGTTACCGATTGAGACGCGCTTCCAAGACGGGACGAATTCTTCAGCAGCAACATTAAGCCCAGGTTTAGAAAGTTTGCAAGGTTTCGGTGGTAGCGAAGATGACTTTTTTCCGCCGTGGACCTTATCAGAGGAATTACATCCAGCATTTGCTTTCGGACGGATATGATCATATCTACAGGCCGTGCCATAGGAACAGCTGAAATACATTAGTTGCTCGAGTGAAGAAATACCTACGGAAAGAAAATATAGGATGGAACAATAAGCTAATAGGATAACAATTAAACTTGGTGCTCCTACGAGGAAAAATCGTCATGCTCATAATCCTAAACAATTCACCAAGTCAGTTAAAAGATCATAACGTGATCAAAGACCTGCTCGGAGCGGTTGTGCAAAAAAATCCCCATTATTCATTCATCATTCACCTTCAAGACTCGCAATGGAAGTCATGGGTAGGCGGCCGAGCTCTATAGTGGTGCTGATTCATTTCAACTAGGCGCCGGAAATGAAATATGTGGGTCCTCAGTACCGATAAATCTGCTAGAAAGAGGGATCTCCACTGTGCATTGTAGCTCCACCTCCCAACGGTTGACGGCCTTAGCGTGGCTGGGAGATGTTCCCGGGTGTCGGGCTGCCATGTACAGCAGGTGATAATCCCCCCAGCAAGGTCTCCCTAAGCTGAAGAATTCGGCGTTTCCATCAGGAAGCCCAGTTAAGAGTAAACCAATACCACCACCGTCCTGCTATAAAACTAGTCTCATTCAGGCAAATTTCCCCTGATCCGTAAGAGCAGTGACAGCTCGTGGTTGTGACGACCTGCGCAGACTTTGGCTAGGCTGACCTCGACACTCCAGCGAAAAAGGAGATTATGTTCGGGCTCCTATAACCAGTGAAGAGGGACCATCCAAGTATCAAAGTATTGCAGTTCCAAACCGAGGAACAACGATCAACTATAATGAAGCGGTAAACCACTGCGAAGAGAGAGGGATATTCATAAGTACGTGAACTAGTGCTAAGAGTAATTTCTAGAAAAAATGGAATCATAAAACAAAAAATGATAAAACAAGGATGGAATGGAATATTTCTGCAAGAAAATGAATTAAGAAAACTCAAAGTTAGTAAGGATGGAACGACTTCTTTGTCCAGGTGTTAGTGTCTACAAGCAGTTGGCACATGCATCAATTTCGACTAATTCTCCATCAAAGTGGTCTAACCTAGCTGGATTGATGACAGGAACAATGAGCGGTCACCTTCATCATTAGATTTTCTCCGAAATGAACGGTATCCAAAGTGAAACCAAACAACCAAACGGTGGCAATAACTCAAAAGACCGAATTTCTATAGACATTGGCATAATAATCGACATATCTACACATATGTTCCTATGAACTGCCCTTGTTTAGCTGATACGAGGTTGGTACACATGTCCTTATTCTTGTTGTTGTTGTTGTTGTGGTTGTTCGATGGCTGAGCTGACGTTTCCAGTCGGTTTCTGAGAAGGATGGAGTCGCCGAAACGTAGCCATCGAACAACAACAACAACAACAACAACAACAACAACAACAACAACAACAACAACAACAATAACAACAACAACAATAACAACAACAACAACAATAACAACAACAACAATAACAACAACAACAACAACAACAATAACAACAACAACAACAACAACAACAACAACAACAACAACAACAACAACAACAACAACAACAACAACAATAAGAACATTTGTCCCAACCTGCGTCAGCTAAACAACGGAGTCCGTAAGGACATATATATACAGAAGCAATAGTGCTTATTAGAGATCCTAAGTAAACGGAACACAGCTCACCTTGCAAAATTTCTTATCTACTTTATTGAAGAATTTTGTTAGTAAGAAGAAGCACACATTGGGCTAGCAGACTTTTAACTTTTCAGCATAAATGAACTTGAAGTCTGCATGTAATATGAACTCCAACAAAATAATGTGAACAAACATACCTGCCCTTCAGATAGTATCGACAAACGCGATCCGCAGGACTATTCCTGTCGTGCGAGAACGTGCAACGTTCCCCTTGGTTACAGCAACCACTAGCGAAGTAACGGCACAGGGTCCGACTCCGGTCTGTGGACATAGCTGAATAAGGAAAGGATATCTCACTGCTGATACATGAGCGGGGATAATTCGCGATATCAACAAGTTCTCAAGCGTTTACGATCCCCCAAATCCACTACACTATGAGGCAAACCCTACTGCGAACTACCGCGAATCACCATGTGACGTTCAAAGTCATAACGTGATATGATTGGCGCCAGAAACTAGATGGTAAAGGGTAAAGCTTTTCGGCATTGATCAATACCTGTGGGACGCGCCATGCATTGGATTTCATTAAGCATCGCTGGAAGTGATTGAACGCATATCTGGCCTTTACAATGACTCGCGGTGGTCTACCGATGTAACTGAGCTAGTGCTGCTATCCTCATAGACAAGGCTGGTACCAATTTGCCGACCCCCGGAGGGGACAGAGGGCTTGGTGACCCGTGGGCGCGGGAATCAATCCCATGTGCCTTGCAGGGCGCCTACGACCACTGCGCCACACGCGTCCATCAGGAGGATTCAAACACTACAACATTCTGAATTCGGAAGAACCGACTGGAGTGAAGAAGTGCAAAGACAAACCGAGCAAACAGATGACAAGCTGTATTAAATACAAGAAACCCCACCGCTTCTAAGCACGTTTTCAATAATTGAATTTTCGCCAAGTTTTTCACAATGGAGCGCGATATTGTGCACCAAAGCTAACCACAAAAATATTGATCAGAGGAAGCGCTCTACAAGGAAGAACATATCAATCTCAGTGCTACAGACTTGAATCCCGAAATGTTGTAATATCCAAAGCAATGAATACTCCCGAAAACACACTTTGTCCCAGTCGTTTAGCGCTTGATTATGGTTAAAAGGTGTTCTTGGGTATCGTGTCAAGTTCTGATGCATGACATGGAGTTTATTCTCCAGCGTGATCTCCAAAATTGAAAAGAGTCCGACATTTGTATCGGTAAGCCCAGTTGCGAGTAAGCCAATAACAGGAATCACCGCCATCCTGGTATCCACTAGCCGCAAAAGATGGTAAATCTCCCTCTAGTCCATAACGGTTCGCGCAGCAACTGTCCGTGGTAGCGACCTGAAGGCTTTAGCTAGTCTGACCTCGGGACTCCTGTCACTACTAATAGCTCTGCCGGCAATCCACCAGTTTTAGTACCCCGCAAATCCGAGCCCCGATGTGATACGATCTGCGACAGGGCAATCATATCTCAGGTTGCACGGAACGCCAATGGAAAGGGACAAAGCAAGCCTAAGCCCACGATATGCCATGGAGATTGCTTCTTGCTATGAAACCTACAGTAACAGAACAGTCTCATCAGACGCCAATATCTATGTTCTTGCGGCCGCTGGTAGTATCAAATTCCATGCAATCGCCCTACAAAAGACGAAGAACAGGAAGACCGATAAAGAATAAAGAATGAAGCTCTCGGCGTTGATCAATTCCTGAGGGATGCGCCATGCACTCGACTTCATCAAGCATCGTTTGGAGGTGATTGAATGCATATATGGCCTATACAATGACTCGCGGTGGCCTACCGATGCATAGAGCCAGTGCTGCTGTCCTCCCAAACAGGTCTGGTACCAATTTGTTGACCGTAAAGGGATGGAAGGCTTGGTGGGCCACGGGCGCACGGATCGATTCCACGTGTGTGTTGCAGGGCGCCTCCGACCACTGTGCCACGGTGCCCCAGGAAGACCAATATATACGCTAATTAAATAGTGGGACATCCGTCACCCATGCAGCCACAGATCTGTTAGCCATCAAATCGTATTACACCTGCCATCATATAATCTCGGTTGACCATTTTTCGTTCTCAATCTCCGTGTCAAAAGAAAGGTGGAATCAAAAAACATAGTAGAAAAAAGGGAATACTACTCACCAATGTCAACGTTTTTATTTACTGCCTATTACAGTTTTTTACGGCAGGGGTATTATTTGTGATAGAGTCACTGCCGGACCGCAGGTGTCTGCGATGGGAAACGAACACGCTACTATCCTTTCCGTGGGCTAACGCCTTCACCACCACACTATTGTGGTTGTACTACCAATCTGTGCACTCAGTAAAAGTGAACTACACTCGTCCCACATTCAGTCGTATAAATCAACCTGCAACGAATCCTTTCTAATTCGCTGTTGGATTCTCCAATGCCAAATCAGGACGAGTTGAAAGAAAACGCATCCAGGATTCAAAATTTTTTTAATAGAACGAAATTATACAGAACACTGTCCCATTTCATTCCTGTCTACGGTTAATCCCTTCCATGGAAATTCATTTCTGGAGAGAGAGAGTATCGCCATTGAACATAGCAGTCGTTTCCTAAGGTCACAACTCATGTGGGAAGAAACTACTTTCTCACAAACAGAAGAAGGTAGCTCTTAGACTTTTCCGTGGTGTCATCATTCCGCACTAGATCTCATCAACGTCTTCTCCGTGTAAAGATTCTAAATCGTCTCCTCACATCAACGACAGATAAGAGAAGACCCTACGGAAGATGACAAGCTACTTGTGGAAAGACGAAACTTTTGTCGAAGTTGCCTAAGTTTCCTAAACAAGAAATTCAGACCATATCCCCATCACCACTAAGGAATCGCTCAATCGCTCGAAAACCGAAGGAAGCTGGTGTTTGACCCTATCGCAGCACATCTATGATGACAGATAATAAATTCAACTTGCAGAATATCTTCGCAGAAGGATTTACATCAGTAGAGGGAAAATAAAACTGTAGGAAGCAGCACAACAAAGAACCATCTAAAGAAATGCCGTTGAGACCTCAACCAATAAATGTAAGGCTCCGCTGAGAGCCATAATGAACGAAAAATGGGGTGACCACCACTTCCCGTCATGATGTGGAACATGAAGCGGAAACATTCTTCAGAGACCGCGAAATCTTCGCTGGAGAGAAACCGCCCAGGTTCTTCCTTCCGAAGTTCGAATTGCAATAGAAAACATAAATGAAGACCCAGTTCCACGACCTAGTAATAATATAGTTGACTTCCTTCGAGCTGGGAGCCCCCAGATGCAATCTGAGAGCAGTGAAAGACATCGCGGTCATCTTTGCTAAGTAGAGTGACCGTAGGGATCGTTGTAAGTACCATCCGAGATACTTGTTGATTGTCGTATAGAAGATGTTCTTGAAAATCGTCTTACTGGTTAGATCAAAGACCGTATGAGGCACAAATAGTTGAGCAAACTGGATTTCGGACGGGATTCTGCTGCATGAAATACTTCCAAACTGCATCTGGGTTCATAGATGTCTGTCGGAAATATCACCTGACCACTGTGCATGGGTGGCGCAGTGGTCCAAGGCACCCTACAATACACACGGGATCGATCCCCGAGCCGAATGCCTACCAAGTCTTCCGTTACCCCGGCCTCGGTAGATTGGTACCAGACCTGCCTGGAAGGATGACAGCAATGGCTCAACACATCGGTAGGCCACCGCTATTCATTGTAAAGGCCAGAGAAAAATCTATAGCGTGAAGGGAAAGAAATCGAACTGTATGGTTCTCCAAACACAGCGATCACCACATATTTGAACCCTGGTTCCCACAGAGAATAACACGAAGGAGTTAAACAGAAGAAGGAGAGCGGCACAGCCGCATTCGGGCTCCAGTCGGAGAAGTTATCCACCAACCAATGGACCCGATTTTTCATGGTCACCTTATCATACGGGTTCTCTTATCCCTCTAGTATGCAGCAGCGACTTAGGTTGACACTGAACCACATGCAAAACTCTGCATGCTATCCACAGAGCACCTGAACGATGTTTCATGATGCACCTGATGTTTCGAAGTTTGAACGACACGCAGACAACGTGTAAATGCACGACCCAGATCATTGGAACTTATCCCATCACCGAGATTCAAGTGAATATATATCGATAGCAAGACAAAGATGGACCGGGCATATAAGAGCAAATGACACTTAGATTAAAAGAATTGTGGACTGGACTCCAGAAGCATGGAGGCATCCTTTTCCGAAGACAGAAGTACACAATGGGCAGATGCATGGATGGCTCACATCGACCATCTGTATTGTCAGATGGAAACAATTTCTACACGAAGAAGGGAAGCACCACGCCGCCATAATAAGGTTCGAAGTAAACCGCAGTCATAGATAACGATGAGTAGGAAGGACACAAATGGAAAACGTGCGTGCCCGCAATACTTCTGGAGACGGGTCATAAAAAGAGGAAAAGATAAAGTTCTTGGCGTTGATCAATCCCTGAGGGATGCGCCCTGCATTCGACTTCACTACGTATCGTTGGAGGTGATTAAATGCACATTTGGCCTTTACAATGACTCGCTTTGGCCTACCGATGTATCGAGCCACTGCTGCTGTCCACCCAGACAAGTCCGCTATCAATTTGCCAATCCCGGAGGCATGGAAGCGTTGTGAGCCCGTGGCGCTTGGATCGACCCCATGTATATTACCGGACGGCTGCGACCACTGCGCCACACGCGCCCGAAGACGGTTCATAATGTTTAAATAAGTACTAAGTCATTTCCAGTCCAGAAATGCCAAATAGTTACGTCTTGGAAGATATGGCCGGAAAAGGGGAAGAGAAGCTGTAAAACATCAGATCGGAAACCGTCGTAGTGTAAAAAAAGTAATGTTTCCTCCTTTTTTAATTTGCGATTGTTTCATTACCTACTGGTAATACAACCATAACTTCCGTCACTGCCATATCGCTCAATTAGCAATGAATTTGTCTACGTACAATGACCATGAATTTCATAAGAACAAAAGCGCAACCCCACAAAGGTGACGAGCTCCGCGTAGATTCTGTGGGAATGGAATCCAACTTCGTACAATGAACTACTTTCATGATATCGATACTCGAGGACGGAGCAATGGGTTAGCTCTAGCAGCGACCAGCCCACCACCATCATAAACAGCTTCTGCAATGTGCGGTGAAACCGCGAGGGCTTAACTGTAATAGATGAATGGCGGTAGTAAAATGAGGGATATGTGTAGGGTTCTGGGTACAATGGCATCTGCACCAATACAACATTAAAAAAACCAATTTATGGGTTAGAATGACAGTTCAAGAAACATCCGTAGAACTCTGACTGGGCAGTATACTCTACATAATGAACATAACAACACTTCCAAACTTTGTTGACATATTGTATTGACCATTAAAACTTTAAAACAATAAACTAATTATACACGATAGAAAGGGAAAATGAAGGAGATACGGAAATTCCATCAAGCATCTAGACTGGAAATATATTAGAAATAAATTTATGTTGAGAAAGGCCAATATCTACAAGAGCGACTCGTATACGGTATCACTTTCAAAGAACTGATTACAGATGAATTACTACAAGCTTAGCAATATACAGTATGTACATTGTTATCACTTTAGAATCCAATTGAGTACGATGGAAAGCAAACGAAGTGAACAGAACATCAAATAACTGGTGAGTGTTAAACAAAAGCCAATGCGCTAAAACAAATCGAGAGTGGTCGAATCATGACGGTAGTCGATGGTACTCATACTGTCAATGTCAGACATTACAAAATCGTACACTAAACATTTAGAAATTAGAACACTAAAAACCCAAATTTCAATATCCTTACTTTGTTTTGCCAACCACAGACCATGTGCGTATGGATGTACATATGCGTATATATATATATATATATATATATATATATATATATATATATATATATATATATTTATTACGCAATGTATTACAACATAATATATGTTATAATATATATGCATATGTATAGATATATATGCATATATATGTACATGTATATATAAATATGTCTATATGGATGTAAATGCATACATGCATACAGTAGTATACACACGTGCGTCTACGTGTATAGATGTATGTAGATATATAATATATACCCATGTACATACATATATATATATATATATATATATATATATATATATATATATATATATATATATATATATAGGTACCTATGCATATGTGCATGTGTGTACATATATATATCAATATGCATATGTATATGCATATATATACATGTATGAACATATATACATTTAGGAGTGTACATACATACATATGTAAACATATATATGAATACATATGTAAATGTGTACACACAAATGTACGTATGTGGATATAAATGGATATAATGGCATACACGTGCATACACATGATTCATATATGCATATATATGTAGATACATATGTATATGCATATATATGTATATGTATACCTACGTACATATGTATATACACGTATAAACACATACATACAAAACACATTTAGTGGCCTCAAAGCATGGGCGTCTCGTTTGTGCGCTTCTCCACTTCCTTGTGTGCTAGTAATCTAATCTATTTTCTTAACCTTTATATTTACTGCTACTCTTTTTAAAAGCAGCCTATGTTGCGGAATATAACTTTAATAATGCTGAGATATTTGCAAAACTCCGGACCACAGGTGTCTGCGGTGGGGAACGAACGAGCTATTATCCTTTCCGGGGAGTAACGCATTCACCACCACACCATGAAGGTGCTTCGTTTCGCTCTGTCTCTCAGCTAGTTCTATCGATCGTTGCTATCAGCAATCACCCGTCAACGGGATTGATCAGGGGAGCCCAAATCGGCATTGAACCCAGTTAGACTGGGGCTATATAATCACAATCTTAACTTCTTTTTAAAAAAAGTTATATTTCTAATCCACTTTATTCTTACAGCCTACGTTTTTCATTAAAAGAACCTCAATAACCAATGCTTAAGAATAAAAAGTCCAAATGTTTCGTTATTCTCATACTTTTCGGCAGTTTACATGCTATATATATATATATATATATATGTATATATATATGTATATATATATATATATATATATATATATATATATATGACCATAAGAATACTAAGGAAAGAAACGAAGACACACCTTTTCCTTCCTTTCTTTTTGTCCAGAGTTAGATATGCTTGTTCTGTCATTGCCATAAGGCACTCTGTCAAGGGTGATGGGACTGGAAATGATGCTAATGAACGGAAGACTAAACCGTTTTCAGTTGGTTCAAATTCTAAACGTTATCAGTATTTCATGGAAAAACTGTAGGTCACCACATGATTGAAGAAAGATAAGCAACATTAGAAGCCTTGTAAACTGGACCAGACACTTCAAATAAAAATAAACGTGGTCACATGGATTCCTGTTATTGGCTTCTCATCTAGAGTGAAAATTCGGCGGTATTCGGGGCGGTCAACGAGGGCTATAACAACGGTATTTCAACTTTAAAACGAAAGTTTATTATGAGGTCGCCAATGTTTTCTGCAGTTAAAGGATAAAACTCTCGGCGTTTATTTCTGTAACTAGGCAGCGAAAGTACAAAAGCGAAAGGACGAGTCTAACGGCGTTAATGGAAGATTCACTCAACTAATAGTTAGAACTGCAGGGAATGTGCTTGAGGAAGCTACATTTCGTTTGATGACTATGATAATTGTGGTGAATTACAATCGCTTTGATACTGAGTGTTATGATAGCCATCACTCTCAATAACGATAACTCGTCATACATATCACAATACATATTTCCTTCGAAAGGACCAACATCTGCTTAGACTAAACCCCGGGCGGCCCAGATTTTTGAAAAATATGGGTAACTATCCCCAGAACTTTTTATTAATACATTCGAAAATATTCTGTTCATGAAATAACTGGCTACAATTCATCGGCAACTGGAGTAACTGAGGACTTGAAAAACTTGCAGAACAGACTTTACTTAATCGTAATGAAGGGTAATCCTTGTAACTTGTGGCAACAGCACATTCTTAAATGTACGCACATGAAGAAAACTCAGGAAAATAAAGTGGGATATTTGTCAGAGCGGTTTCTTTTATAGAAGCGCGCAATTACTACAGCAAAATCAAAGCCACGTTCACATAGGATTGTGTGCTAAAACCAACATACTTCTCACTAGTTGTGGATGAGCAATCGCGATCTTGACTCGAAACCTCTCGGTGAGCTATCTTTTTAGATTCCTGCATAGCCAACTCATCCTCATATCTTTGAATTTGCTGGGCTAACAAGAAGCTGAAAAAGCATTTGCACTTTGTCCCTGGAAATACGGTCGAAACTTTGCTAACAAGTTACAAACCCGAAACCTTCAAAAGTATAAAAGAAGTACGTTGAGAAACGCGACGAATGAGGGAACTTACTCGGAATCAGTACTACATACTCCTTGTTCGGGATGGTTGACGATGGAGGAAGAGCCAAAAGAAAAATCACTGGCAAAGAAAACTGAATTCCCATCCACACTGTTAAAAGACTCCCATACAACAGTTGGTTCGTTTACATAACCACTGTCCGACACAAGAAGGTAGAGCAAGTCCTAGAGTGGTAAACTGAATGGCACAGCTTACTGGAAGAAAATACTACATGCAAAAAAGAAACACTAACGAAACATAAAAAGAAATGGAAGAAAGATATAGTCGTTTTCCAAGGTATACATGATATTAGCCAATTGGCAAAACATCGAAAGAACACAATCGGTGCAGTCAGCCTTGAACTGAAAGAGGTCTGAAGCTCCGATGAAGCTCTCGGCGTTGATTAATCTCTGAGGGATAGGCCATGCATTAGACTTCATTAGGCATCGTTACAGGTGATTAAATGCATATCTGGCCTTTACAATGACTCGCGGTGGTCTACCGATGTATCGAGCCAGTGCTGCTATCCTCCCAGACGAGTCTAGTATTTGCCGACCCCGAAGGGATGGAACGTTTGGCTAGCTATGGGCGCCGGAAAAGATCCCATGTCTTTTACAGGGTGCCTCCGACCACTGCGCCACTGGAGGAGATTGGAGTAGACAAAGGTCAATAGGTATTAATTTATGACGCAAAAGGAGAAACAGATGACATGCCTTCCTCTTATAGATTGTGTGAAAATGATTATTCCGAAATAACACGGCTAGCTCTCCATCATGCATTGCCTGTGTGAGGCTGACAAGTCCATGATAAGTCAACTGCGAGACGTTTTCATTTAAAAACTCTTGAAGTAAGAAGCGATTGACATTGTCGTCGTCACAGATTTGCTCGACAACCTGATTGTAAGTCAAACCTCCAATCGCTTTACCTAGCAAAAAGAGGATAAAATGTTATGGAAGGAAAAAGAGTCATGTAAACAGCCAGAACTAAAACAATTTACTTACTGATCTCAACAAATTGTGGATCTGGAAGCCAACCGTGATATAAATTTACATGTAGCAGGTCGAATAGAGATAAGGCCGGAGTAAATTCAAAGTCAGTAACATTTCGAAACCTGGAAATGGAAATACGTTGCCACTGAAAAGAACATCTTTTCGAAATACAAACCATGGCAACATTTCAGAACCGACTTTCCTTTGATCTCGGCATGACCGATGAATATGTATTCCTTTCTTGATAAGCCTACACAAGGTTTGAGAAGCTTACGCGAGGTCGATGACCATCGACTCGGCTCTGATGAAGACGAAGACGTCGAAATGTAAGGAAAAAAATAAAGACTATTTATCAACCTCGTGTAAGCTTATCAAAGGAAGAACAGAAACCATAGGCTCCTAGCTCGTTACTTTATAGAGAACATATTAGTGGACTGATGACAAGTGAATCGAACCTGATATTAACATCTAGGCCACGGCCGAGGTCCGGAAGAAGATTTATCACATCATCGAGATTTTTGTCGTAGTTGCTCTCTGTGCAAGCATTCATGTTGTTAGGTCTCATCTGTAGGAGAGCATCTGCGACCTGAAGCATGTAACTGTGACGAAACAAAACAATTACCTTCAGCAAAAGACTATCAACTACCAAATGTGTCAGCGCATCCCTTGTCACATAGCTTGTTCGTGGAAGCGTCACCGAGCCTTAAGAGCGATTTCTTGTATGGAAAAAGGAACAAGCTAAGGTAAGAAACAGACCTCTAAGTACTAAAACGTTGACCACAGAAATCAATGGACAAGGACCATTGAGATTTTGAGTGACGATGGAGTAGTCGTGAGAGTTGAATTGAATTGTTCTCAGCTGGAATTATAGAAACAAAACAAAACGATCAATAACTCTTTAGGAGATCAGGAGAATTATTGGCGAAAACAACTGGATCTGCCTAAATTTCGTACCTTAAAAACATCGCGGTTATGTTGCGAAAGCTGATCCGTAACTCTTCCTTCTTCGGCTTGCTGGAAAGGGTTTATACTGAAACGAAACCATACTACTGGAAGAACCATAGGATAAAGCAATACCTCCGGTTCAGAGATTCCGCTCTCCTTTACTGAATCCTCCGCACATAAAGTCTTCTTTGAAGAAGAGAAGTCACCACAAGCTCCTTGCGAAGATGTTCCTTCGAACGTAGACGAATCTTCCACACTTTCCAGAAGATAATTTAGTGTTTCCACAACCGCCAGGTCATCCGGCAGGCCTCGATCATGTAAATTAGTAGGACTGGACATGTTACAAGTACACTGAAAGTACAGCAGTACAATGTCAAGAAATATTTCAAGAATTCTGACTAGTAAGCCCATATTCACAAACGAACGTCAAAATGGCAAGTGTAACGACCTGGTCGAATGGCTCTGACAGCCGAACAGGACAAGTTTTGCTGTTGCAGAATCAAAACCATTCAGAGACTGAGGATAGTTGACAATTCTACCAGTCCCTACTTTCTCCATGCAAAATTTCAAGACTATCAAGAAAAAACGCGGTCGGTGACGAAATCACCAGCTACTTCTCGTTCATTCGCGCAGAAATTAGCATTGGAGCGCTGTGACAGTCAATTTGAGCGCACTGTACAAATTATCCCACGACTGATCGACTTTCTGTTAACGTCGGCATTGATTAAATAACCCTCGATATTCTTGTTGAGCAAACACGAGGTGTTACGTTATTCTCTATTCCAGTAAGACTGACGTTTCGGCAGTATCGCCTCTATATGCACAAAAAGCACAGCGGAGACGATTTCATACGATTCTCGCACAAGACACCAAAACACCAGCGTGCAAACTTCTTCAGGCTTTCGGGACACTTGAGAAGAACCCTAGGATGAATAGTAGGGAGAAATGCCCGATCACACGCGATCTGGTCCCGTACTTTCACATCGACTTTTGATGTGGGGTGGTGCAGTTATCGACCGTATGCTACCCTGATCAGCTGTTCCTCCTCAGTGGAGGACACGTAATAAGCGGTGGGTTTTTCGATAAGCTGTTGATCGTGTGATTGCGATTTAGATTCTCATCTTTCTGTATGTTATTGGAGCGTTTGACATAGTAAACTGCCTATCAATATAACCTGCCAGGCTCTGAAGAGGGCGCTACTGCCCGAAACGTCAGCTTTAACGGAATAAAGAATGAAGTAACACCTCGTCTTTGCTCAACAAGAATATCGAGAGCTTATGCAAGGTTATAAAACCTTGCTGTGGTTGACTACTAGCACCCTGCCATCTTCATTAGAGCCGCAATGATTCTAGTAGAGTATTGATCAATGTCGAGGTTAATAGTAAGTCGGTCGTGGGAATTACTGTTTCTAGACTTTAAATTATGACAAGTTTTGATTTATCAATTTTTTTAGTGAGGGGCTAGTAGCGCTATTGTACTGATGCCGTTCATCACGAAAAAGGTGCCGGTTCTACGTCTTGGATTCACCATTCCCTCTCGTCCTTCAGGAGGTGGGAAATTGAAACCAGACTTATGTTGGCCCAGCTTACTCCTTCAAATTCACGCAGGAACGCTCTAGCACGGCCATCTCAGAACTCCGGAAAAATCTACTCGACGAGCACTCAGTATCTCATCCATAAAGAAGGCAACAATTCTCAAGCAGCCAAACCCATAAACAAAAAACTCGGAAGATTTTCACGAATGATGGATGCGAATAAGCGAATAGTAGATCCCAGGACCGACATTGTATTAATCTCGGCATTGAAATGCTGAGATATGAGCAAAACTCGGAACCTCAGCTCGGCTTCGAACCCGCGATTACTCTTAGTAAGATCTAAGTACTATCCACCACATCAACGGTGGCCCATGGCTTGCTTTTTTCTCTGCTTTTGTGATTTCGACAGCAATTTAAGCTTCAGTTTACCATAACTGTGTTCACTGCCGATTTGTGGTCTCCAGTTGACGGGTGATTGCTGATCGGGCCGATGAAGTAAAAACTTGGCGGGGGACAGTGACAAAGCAAGACCTTCGTTTGGTGTAGTGGGTAGCACGTGAGCCTCAGGTAACGATGGGATCCCTACGGTGGTATTTTTCCTCTCACTGGTAAGCCAACACGAGGGTGATGAAAAATTTTATTCTAGCATTTCGGTGCCTTCGCCTTTCTAAGAGCTGAATTTATCGGGGTCCATTGTCCGTAATTGTTCCTTGTTTCGATGTGGGTTTTCGTGCTAGCATCGAGTGGAATTCATCGGAGTAGTGCTCGAGTGGAGTAACCTCAGTCGGCAGTGCTCTTTCACACACTGCGAGAAAAAACAAACGATTACAAAGGTAAAAAATCAGTGTCAGCAACTCCTGAGAAAGGCTAGGGTAAAGGTGTAGATGTTTTCATTGAAGGCGTTCAGCTCATGTTTTCCGGATTGAGGGAAGAACGCTACGATATTGTCTAGCCGTGGAGACGTGCTGCCGTCTTTGAACTCTTAATAATAGTAACGAGAATCCTGAAGAAAATCATGGTGGCGAAGGAATCTGTTATAATCTTCGAATCATTTTGGGGACCGTTCGTAAG
The DNA here is from genome assembly GCA_018806985.1 of Angiostrongylus vasorum. NCBI lineage: Eukaryota > Metazoa > Nematoda > Chromadorea > Rhabditida > Metastrongylidae > Angiostrongylus > Angiostrongylus vasorum. The sequence goes on from JADANN010000398.1 coordinate 580,063, forward strand.
AGGCCTTGGGTGTTTCTTCATCATCTAAAAGCGCGGAAAGTGTAGCAGTGCAGTTGTGAAATTCCTATGTGATAGTGACACCATTCCATTCGGAGGTGCTTCCAGGAATTTTTGGTTGTGTAGTATTGTATGTCTATTTAGACAGATCTACTGTAGTTTTCGTTTACTATAAGTACAAGCCATGTTGCACATATATCTAACTTCACTTTATGTATTCTTTCATTTCATTTCATTCCCGTTGACGGGTGAATGCTGATGCCACCGTTATGATAAAAAAAGACTGGCTGAGAGAAAGGCAAAACGAGGGCCTCAATGGTGCTGAGCGTAACACCCCGGAAACGATGGTTGCGGTTCGATCCGGCCTGGTATCCATGTTTTGCAAAAATCTCATCAACATTGTGGTTGCATTTCACATAATACCCTGCCGTGAAAAAAATAATGGGCAGCAGATAAAAAGTTATACATTGTGGTCTTAACTTTACTCTCTTTATCTTCATAAGGAACTCGTTGGCAATGGTACAGATGTGATCCAACATTTTCAGTTAACAACCAAGGGGTCATATCTACGGTACTGAACTATTTTGAGCACATGATCACAATTCCAAATCAGGTGGTACTCAATTTCTCAGTCATGCAGCTAAAGCCCACGTAGGTCGAAGCATTCTGTGTGGACTTGACGAAGTTCTACAGAGAACGAAATGTTCTTCAAGTTCATTACTGAAGATTTCAACGGCAAGATTGGAACCAGAAGAACGTCTGAAGAACGTCACATTGGAACCCACGGATTACAATGAAACGAGCAAGGAGAGCGACTGTCTGAATTTATCACAACGACCAAAACTTTCCATGGTAACTCGCAATTCCAAAAGCCCCACTCTCAACGCTGCATGTGGGAGTCTCCCATTGGAGAGTACCATAACGAAATAGACCACATCATAGTAAATCGAAAGTTCTGCTTTACCGATGTCGCTGTTATCCCAAAATTCTACACGGGATTAGACCACCGCCTTCTCCATGCAAGATTTCATTTCTTGCGGAAAATAGAAAAAATCCGCTAAATTCAAAACTGCGAAGTCCCAAACCATCATAAACTGGGATTTCTTCAGTTCACTAGTCGGTTGATGGGAAGATACCGTTCTTGATAACATCGACGAGGGATGCTATCGGCTCATTCATCACCTTCACGCTAACGCTATGAAAGGTGAGAGTACGAGAGTTTCGAAGAGACGTGTGTCTCCAGAGACAATGCAGCTGATGCGCCATCCTGTAATCGCACGAGCTACAGGCAACCGTCAGCTCACGACCGAAGTTGCAAAACAGTGCAGACAGACGAGAAAAGATCTGAAAAAGAAGAGCAGAAGTTATGGTCAAAGCCATAGAGGCTAAGCAAACCATTCGCAAACCTCACCAAAGCTTCGCCAATTACAGGAACAAGATGATTGCACTCCGATGCTCAGACGAAGCAGTTACCGTTTCGAGAAATGGAATGGAGAAAATCAATCACGATTACTACTCGGATCTGTTCAGTAGCTACGTCCTCCTGCCCTCGTGCGAAATAAAGGAACACTGATATTTTGTCCTAATGATTTTCTCTTTCGAAATCTGACATTCTATTTTGTCGGTAGAAGTTTGAACACACCGGTTCAGAACAGGATAAGATGTGCACATTTGAAGAACCACAGTGATTCTGAGATAGTTGCAAAACTCCGGACCTCAGATGCCTACGGTGAAGATTCGCTGGCTCGGCTATTCACACGTTACCTGCCAGTATGAGTTGTTCTTATTCAGTAGAACACCGGAAAGACGGTGTTGTTGACCAAGATGGGTCACCTCCACGATACCAACAACTATCGCCCAATCTGCTTAGTGCCTGTCGTCTACAAACTTTTCATTAGAGTCACACCAAACAGTATTAACGGAACACTAGGCGAAAGACAGCCATGTGAGGAAGTAGGGTTTCGAGAAGGATTCAGAACGATGGGCCACATCAACATGAATAAGACTAGTTTAAGTACTACGAGAGCACAGGAGACAACTCTGTTTTACTTTTAATCGATTTAAAGACCTAGTTGGGATGCCTTTTTTTGATTGTTAAGCTAACACGCGGTTGATTAAGCGATCTATTGGGCTGACGTTTCGACCCCTTCATCTTCATCAGAACCGATGAAGTCGGTTGAGATAGAAGCAGTCACGGAAGCCCTGCACAGCCAAGGCGTCTCTACTCACTATTTAAGGATTCTTTGTTAGATGCATTAAAACTTCACAACCAAAATACCACCGTTTTACCACGGCATTAACATGGACGTCAAAAGAAGAGTTAGGCAAAGCGAACATTAGAATTAGACAACATGGCAGTTAAAGTCGATGCTTGGTAATTACACCATCGCGCCACTGCTGATGACATCGTTCTTATAATACCAAATATTACCCAAGCGGAAGGAATTCTTGCCGGCTTTAATAACGCCTGTGGAAATATTGGCTTTCGACTAAATCTCAGAAAAATGGTGTTCATGAGGAACGGATTGGTTACGTATTCCCCATTCACTCTCAACCGGATGAATATCTTCGAATGCTTCAGTTACTATCTAGGTTGTGTAATCAACATAATGAACGAGTTAGCTTCAGAGGTGAGCAGAAGAAGGGAGTGACTTGGGGAATTTTCAAGAGTATCGTGGATGTACAAAGGAAAACTCCACGATTTTTTCCTGCCTTAACGCATGTGTAAGAAACCGCATCGCTACTTGACCAAGGTGAAAAGTTATTCAGCATCTTAGGACGCGCAGGCGAAAGGAAGATGCTCGAAGTCTCCCGTATCACGCAAGCAAGAAAAAGGGATCCGAAGCCCCGATGTACATTAACGATCAAATATCAAAGACACCTTTCTTCTGTTGGCCAAACTGTAAAAAAAAGTAGTCGGCTGGACAGATAGTGTGTATGAACGACTACCGGTGGACAAAATGCACTAGTTACTGCGTCGCTTCCTTGCTCAGCAATGGCGAGGTTGTTCTATAGGATGTGTTTACTTTCGTGCAAAAAGCACACAATGCAACAGTAGCTGACGTTTTGTCAGTATTGTAACGGCTCACAGCGCAAGAATATGAATAACGTTGACGGGAGTGAGTAAAAGTGGGAAGTTGTTTGTGAGGTACCTCAAACTTGGGTAATTAAACCTTTATTCGTATATACATACTATTTACACAACAATGCAATGAGATTTGTAATGTATGTACAATAAACCACAAGTGAAGTGGTCCAGTGGGTTTTTTACTTAATAAAATGCATTGACAATAGTGCACGCACCAATGTAACGGATCATAGCGCAAGAATATGAACAGCGTAGACGGGAGTGAGTAAGATTGGAAAGCTGTTTGTGAGGTACTTGTGAGCAATGAAAGTATTTAACTTCTGTTAACCTACACAACGTAGTTACACGAGAATCAACGATAACGTTAATGTAACAGCAATGCAAGAGTTAAGGATTACACTCAATCTCATTACGAGCTAAACAAATGAATCCGCAAAGAAAGACCAAGGAGGAGGGAGATAATGATGGAGATGGCGCCGGCGTTCCCCAAGGCGTCGTTGGGCCAAATGACGGTGCTAGTGGGCGTGGCTACGTCCAAGGGAGCGGTGTTCCCATTGGCCAGAACAGGGACATAGACGCAGGGCACGCACGCGGCGTTGTAGCAACGCGGTCCCCCATCGGCCCATAGAATGTATTAGTTAGGTAGATAGAGAATTCTCTATCTGATAGAGGAATTCTCTATAAGTATCGCCTTATTCACGAAGGCACGTAAAAAAACGGTGGTTTTTTTCGAGAAGTTGTTGGTCACATGATTACTATATGGATTTCCATCTTTCTGCATGTGTTAATAAAGCATTTCGCGTAGTCAATTGCACATCACTGTACCCTTGCAGGCTCCGAAGAAGGCGATACTGTCGAAACGTCAGTTACTATTGTGTTGTATGTGTTTTTTGCACGGAAATGAACGCATACCGTAGAACAACCTCGCGGTTGCTGAACAAGAAAACGACGCATTTATAATTTAATGCCGAGGTTAATAGAAAGTCGATCCTAAGAACTGTTGCAAGAGGTACTCCTCGGGATGTCAAACCTACTTCAGGAAGACCACCTACTCGATGGTCAAAGTTCTTCACGAAAAACCTAGAAGAAAATGTGATGCTTATCGAGTTCATAGATCCAGCAGAACCCATGGGGCTACTTTTGCACGCGGAAGAAGAAATCGAAAGTTTAGGGGGCAGCCGCTGGGGTCATTCGACCGCCAATGGGACGGTAGGTGAACGGTGACTGGTAGGTTAAACGTTCCATTCAAAACTTTCGCATCATGTACTAATTGTCGTTTTCTTCTTGTTAGATAGGTGTCCTCCGCCTTTTTGGCTAACTCCAGTTATCTCAAGAAAGAAATGGTAATCGGATCCATTACAAAATGGTGATACTACAAGTGTATTGAAGAAGCGCCATCTTCTTTTTCTACGTATACGGACGAGCTCCGCATTTCGGGAATTCCATGTTGAAAACGTGTTACTGAAAGCATCCCACCGATACATTTTCTAATATGGTCGCATACTCTAAATTTCTTTATCCTGTAATCACTTGGCTTTTCGTGAGTCAAAGTAAATCGTTGAAAACAGGACCATCTCTATAGAGGTCATAGGGGGTCACTGCCCCTCAAAACAAATGACTCGTATAGAGGTCACATTGTAACGTATGTGTTAATGTAATCGTATGTTGTGAGGATTTCAAACTTTATACAAGACGACTTTAAGGCTTTTCTTTGAAAATTCATTAGATCTCATGTTCAAATAGACAAACATCCCCACTATTTTGAACATAATGAAGCGTTAGTGTCGCAGTTTAGAAGTAGAAGAAGAGTAAGTCATGATATTATGCGCCCTTCAAATCCGATACAAGCGAACATAGGCGTTTCCAATAAGGATGGAGGTAGTTGGAAACTTCCACGATCAAAAACAAAGAAGTGGTCAAAGAACGGAAAGATTGATACACTTGGAAGCGAATGCTATCGCATTCTTCTCAGCTTCTGCCTTCGACGAGGAAAGTGGGCCATCAAAACGCATAACACCGATGAAGATCTTAAAGAATCGTTATTAAGTGGTAGATAACTAAAGTTGCCTACTGTTTAATTTAAAATTGTTTCCATGTAAGGATAGCTTCTCATGTAAAAATAATTGAGGTTTAAAAAATATAGTTAAGAATGTTTTGGAATAAAGCTTAACAGTTATAGGCCAGTATGTCGTACTGGGGGTTTTCTCTCAAGTTGTATTTTTGGTTAAGGGAGTCGACATTTGGATAAAAAAGAGGATTTAATTAGCGGAAGAGTAAGAGGGTTATTAGGAGGGAAGAACAAGAATGAGAGAGAGAGAGGGAGAGAGAGAAGGAGAAGGACAAGAAAAATTAATTCTAAGCGGTCTTAAAACATCGGCTAGAAAATCTTCTTTTCTAATGCTAAGCTAGTATGCGCAATTAACAGAGCCAGCCTTCTCATCGAAACAAAATTTTTTAGTTCTGCCAGATAACTCTGATATCACTTTGCCGACCACGAATAGGTGGAGGGCTTGCTGAGCCCGGAAGCGAGATAGAGCAACCAACCATTCTAGTATGTATTGTAGCGCAGTCCCTAACTACGCCCACTTTACAACCCACACCCTCAAATGTATCGTAACGACACGCCAAAAGTCGGTTTTCAGGTTCGAGTTCAGATGTCTGGAATATCTCTCTATAACCAAATATATTAACAAATATTGCCAATAATAATAGAAATAATACAAATATATTTGTTAAAACTAAAGTCTGCATATGTTGGTAGAATAGTTGTTCCTGATTGTCACTGTCCATAATATCGGTCAGACTGCCTGTTGTGGTACTCCGGTTCCGCCAAGAAAATCGTGAATCCAGCTGCGTAGATGCGAGGTGGTTCCCCAGTTTGGGTATCCAAAGTCCATTTACCCAGTTTTTGGCACCACACACTGACGATGGCACACCGTGAAGGGGGGTTTCTTCCACTATCTTTTTGTTTCTATGCCACGAAAAATGCCGAAGTTTTGTAATTGACATTTTACATCGGGTAAACTTCCAGGCTATATAATTTGCAATGCCGTTATTCGTCGAACAATTTGGTAAGATACCGGCAATCCCCGCAACTAGTGCTCATCGCTGTGTTCCATAATTGCTCAGTGAATTACTTTCTCTCAAGGTACCTGGAGATCACAGGTACTTTTAATAAGACTCTTTCTTTCCATGATTTGGTACTTTTATTAAAAACACAACTTTCACCTACTACTTTCCAGCGAGAGTTCAGCGTAGGATAGTACATCGAATTTTGTTGTGGGTCTACTCTTCAGTGGGTTTGCAGACGCGAATATCAAGTCTTTTTCCAGCTTCCGCTTTATTGTTGGAGAGATGAATCTACGCTGTGCATCCGACACCGCGCAAGACGCGAGAGGAACTCACTATGAGGCAGTAAACAGTTGAAGTAAAAATGCCCATGGTTATCAAAATTAGCGAATATATAAGTAGTCTGTACTTAATTTTTGCTAAAGCTGAGTAGAAGTCTGCAAAAGGGACAGCTAAAGAGAACGACTGGGTGATATAATGGAATCGTCTTGTTACATTGTTTTTTGATCAATTCAGTAAGCGCGAGGATTGCTAGCGCTCTAGATGCTTCCTCGTTTCGAAGTGTGAGGTCGCTCTATCCATTGGTAAAGGCAGTTGTTTGTATGAAGAAATTGGAATATTGTAATACTAGTATCATAGGATTCTCAGAAACCCATGCGAATCCAATATTCAGTCTATGAGAGACGTCAGAGAGCAACAATTTCTCAAATCATGCCTGAATCCACACGCAAACTCGACTTCTATTGATGACGATTGCAGGACAACGAAACGAGTGAATGAAAAAAAATGGTTCAGTAAAGCACATCTGCGAAGAAGCGCCATCGAAGTGTTTAATTACGTATGACGGAAAGTGTAGAAATACGCTCGCTAACATTATTTTCAATGAGATATCGATACTCGCGCGTAGCGCAGTGGTCGAAGGCGGCCCGCAATGCACATGGGATCGATCCCCGTGGGCTCACCAAGCCTTTCATTCCTTCGCAGTCGGAAAATTAGTACCAGACTTGTATGGGAGGATAGCAGTACTGACTCAATAGATCGGTTGGCGACCATGAGTCATTGTAAAAGGCCAGATATGTATTCACTCACTCCAACGATGCTTAGTGAAGTCGAGTACATGGAATATCTTTCAGGTATTTATCAATGCCGAGGGCTTTATCCTTTATTGTTCTTATCGAAATTCAAAGAAACATTTTTTGAAAACTAGGAGATTTGGCGGATCACGATCAACGCCAGCTTTCTTAAAACGGCTAGCATTAGAAGCATTTGAAGAAATGAAAAAAAAAGCCGAACTACTAAAAAAAACCTGGGACTTTGCAGAAGGCTCTACTCTGTCACGTTAAGCGGCCGAAAAAAAATATTAAGACGAATCAAAAAATTTGGAACCACTTTTAAGTCTTCACAATTTCTAACGCAAGCGAGAGAGCTGCAAGCAGCAAGGACACCATGGATAGACGAAATACCTCTTGTTGAATTGCATTTGCATTCGAAATAAAACATGAAGGAAGAATGGACAAGATACGTTTCGTAAGCTGCAGAAAATCGGAACTGTATCTTGATGGAATAAAAAGTATATGTATCCTTTAAGCAGGAAACTCCAGATTCTAATGGCTTCTTTTCCAGTTTAATGAGCTCCATTGTGAGACGTGACATGCTAATTTAAATTTAGGACAGGCCATTATTTTCGGACCAAATGCATTCAAATTAGTACATGTCCGTTATCATATGCTAACAATATTCCAATGGCCCGCTGTATTCAATAGCATAATGGTGCCATAGAAATGGATTTGATGAATTCTGTTTTGCTAATTCACCTCTTAACAGATGTAACGTACCGTGGTCATGTAGAAGACGAAGTGATTGATGAGCACACATGTTGTGGTCAGACGGGCGTCACCTAGTCCGTGAATGCGAATTTGTTCGCAGAATGGCTAAAATAGTAGTAAAATTACAAAATCTTTTGAAATTACGAAGCACCGTTGCAACACCCAGGAATATCTAGCAATTGTACTTTTATTTTCACCGATTTTTTTTAAAATCACGATCACATTTGCCTACCGACCTTGGTGATTTGTGGGTGGTCCTCGACTACTGTAATTGGCACGGTAGGTGATGGTGGAAATGGCGGTACATAGGCAAACGGCGGGAGTGACAGCATAGGTGACGGTCCTGCAATGTTGAGCAGGGCTTTGTTGGAAATTTTTATAGACTTTGATCAATCTTACAGACTACTATAAAAGGAGCAATCGAACCGAATGCTTGCCTGGAGTTGCAGTAAGTGGAGTATTAGCTGGAGTGAGTAGCGAGAGATCCACAGCTGAAGGTGTTAAGAGCGGAGTTTCGATTTGAAGCAAAGGGAAGCCTTCGAAGCTTTGAAAGAAAGTGGAAAGTCTGGAAAGGTCTAGCACTTGCAAATCAAAATGCATGGTATCATTTAGGATCTTTTATATCAGAATCATTTACGATTCCAGTTAAATTTCATTCAAGAAGTTTGTGAAGAAGAAGCACAAAAATTTTAAGGGAAAATCTTTGAGAACCACAGTAATGCCATTTTTTGGAACTGTTAGATTGAATCTGTCAATGTCCATAGTTGGAAAAAATTTGCTTCATTTTAATATTCATATGGCTTCATCAAAATTCGCAAGATTCCACTCCATAGTGAAGAAAAAGGGTTTTGTGTTTTTCAATACACGGTCTCAGCAAATCTCGTTTCGATGACAGTTCCCATCGACTACCTATGAGGAAGAGCTTAGAAAGTGTACCAAGGCTACTCGGGATCCCAGAAAAAAATAGCCCAGCGGTCAATCAATATTTCGACAAGGAGGAAAAACGGCAGATCATGAGGAGCCGAACTAAGATGTGAATACTATCACCTTCAAAGATGATAGGTGAAAGACAACGAAGCAAGTGGAAGAAATGTTGAGGCTCTGATTACGTGCGGATGAGCCAGCCATCTATTACAAGCATTGCTGAGGAATAAATTTTTTCGCTGATAAGCTAACACGGGGGTTTTTAAGAAAGGTCTATTCGGCTAACGTTTTGACGTCTTCAGCTTTCTCAGAGCTGATGATCGAAATCGCCAGTCCACAGTCGTTCGCATTTCCGATGTGGTGTCTTCGCCCTTATATCGCACCGCTCGAAAGAGGCAAACCTCAGCTGGCAGCGCTCCTTTATACAGGACGGTTATTGGTGACACTGATTTCCCGTTAATAATAATTTCTTTTCGAGATTCTCTTCCACGGATCTCCTTCATATGAGGGATCTCGAACCGGTTAGTCGCGAAGCTACGTGGTGCGTCCCCAGGTGGCGGATAGGGCGGTTAATCGCGGACCAAAAGCGACCTTTGCTTCCCTGAGACGCAGGTGGATCCAGGGGGATGGACTCCCTGTTTTTGCTGCGCTGATTTGGCACATACTTTCTGTATATGCTAGGCGTGTTCATGCATGCGTGTGTGGATGCGTTCTCGCTTATGCGGATTGTATTCTACGAGTCAATTCGGCCAAAAGCCTGCAATCAAGTGACATGGAAGTATATGGGAGGCGGTTAGGAGTCGCCTCCAACAAATAAGCTCCATATCCACTCTGGGAGAGCCTGGTAAGCTATCCGTGAGTATACCCAGCCCCACGTTTAGAACTCAGCAAGCTATACGTGAGTATCAAAATGCTAAACACAGTAAAAAAAAAGCGGGCCTCGTTCCCCTGACCACGAAAGAGCCCCTAATTTCGCAGCGTTGGGTAGGACGAGTACGGAGAGGGTGCTAAAATCTCAGGGCCAATGGAAGCTGCCTGGATTACAAAGAACTATGGTGACGATCTGTACCTACAATGCACGTACACTTGCATCCAAATCCTCGATAGAAGACTTGCCCATGCAAGCAAGAAAGATAAGGTACGACGTCATTGGCCTGGCCGCGACGAGACGACGCCACCCATTCAACGCCGTCTATGACATCGGAGAAGAACTGTTCCTCGGAACATGCAACAGTAGAGGAGTCGGCGGCGTCGGCGTTCTCGTCAACACGAGATCGTCCATGAACATCAATTCATTCGAACAGCTTACAACCCAAATCGGAATTCTGCTATTAAAAAAATGTGGATCAATACCGGCTTTGACAATCTTCGTCGTTTACGCGCCGACATCAAACTATGACGAAGAAGAAGTCGAGGCGTTCTATATGGACTTGGCGGAGTTCTACAGAGACCATACATTCTCCAAGGTCATCATTGGAGATTTCAATGCCAAGATTGGACCAAGGAGAACGTCTGAAGAACGTCACATTGGGACCCATGGATTAGAATGGAACGAACAAAGTGAGCGGCTGTCTGAGTTTACCATGACGACCAAGACCATTCATGGTAACTCGCAATTCCAGAAACCCCATCGTCAACGCTGGACGTGGGAGTCTCCCAATGGAGAATACCACAACGAAATAGACCACATCGTAGTAAATAGAAGGTTTTGCCTAACCGATGTCACTGTTGTCCCAAAATTCTACACGTGATCAGACCACCGCCTTCTCCATGCAAGATTTCATTTCTTGCGGAAAATAGAAAAAATCCGCTAAATTCAAAACTGCGAAGTCCCAAACCATCATAAACTGGGATTTCTTCAGTTCACTAGTCGGTTGATGGGAAGATACCGTTCTTGATAACATCGACGAGGGATGCTATCGGCTCATTCATCACCTTCACGCTAACGCTATGAAAGGTGAGAGTACGAGAGTTTCGAAGAGACGTGTGTCTCCAGGGACAATGCAGCTGATACGCCAGCGTGGAATCGCACGAGCTGCAGGCAACCGCGAATTAACGCCCGACTTGCAAAACAATGAACACAGGCGACAAAAAGAATATCTTAAAAAGAGAAGAGCAGCAGTAATGGTCGAAGCTGCAGAGGCTTGGAAAAACATTTGCAAAGCCCACCGAAGCTTCGCCAATTACAAGACCAAGATGACTGCACTCCGACGCCCAGACGGAACAGTTACATCGTCCAGAAAGGCAATGGAGAAAATTATCCACGAATACTACTCATATCTCTTCGATAACCATGTCCACCTTCCGTCATATGAAATAAAGGAGGATGGATATGTTGTACCACCGGTTCTCCATTCCGAAATCCGACATGCCCTTTCGTCGGCGAAAAATCGAACAGCCCAGGTCTGGAAAGGAAAATACGAGAACACCTGAAGAACCTTCGGCCAGACCTCGTAAACACACTGACTCGGCTCTTCACACGTTACCTGTCTGAATGCAGGGTCCTTACTCAGTGGAAGACCAGCAAGACCGTGCTATTGTTGAAGAAGGGTGACCTATACGATATCGGCAACTATCGCCCAATCTGCTTGCTGTCTGTCGTCTGCAAACCTTTCACTCGAGTCATCCTAAACAGGATTGACACAACACTGAACGAAGGACATCCATATGAGCAAGCAAGGTTTCGAAAGGGATTTAGTACGATGGACCACATCCACATGATAACAAGGCTAATTGAATTATCGCAAGAGTACAAAAGACCGCTCCGTCTCACTTTCATCGATTTACAGAAGGTATTTGATTCAATTGAGATAGAAGCAGTCATGGAAGCCCTTGATAGTCAAGGAGTCCCTACTCAGTACATAGAGATTCTTCGTGAGCTGTACAAAAATTTCACAACCAAGATATCACCATTTTACAATGGTATTATCATTGATGTCAAAAGAGGAGTTGGGCAAGGCGATACCATTTTGCCAAAATTATTTACCTCCACCCTCCAGAACGTCATGCGAAAAGAAAGAATTGGAATGGGATAATATGGGAGTGAAAATCGATGGTCGGCAGTTACACCATCTTCGCTTTGCTGATGGCATCGTCCTCATAACATCAAACATTAGCCAAGCGAAATGTGTGTTTGCCGACTTTGATAGAGAATGTGGAAAGATTGGTCTTCGACTAAATCTCACAAAAACGATGTTCACGAGAAACAGATTGGTTTCGTATGCCCCATTCACGCTCAACGGAACGAATATCTCCGAATGCTCCAGATATGTCTATCTAGGTCAGGAAATCAATATGGTGAACCGCTTAGCTCCAGAGCTGAGCAGAAGGAAACAAGCGGCTAGGGAGCTTTCAAGAGCATCGAGGATGTAGTAAAGAGGGCACTGAACACCCGACTCCGCGCCCACCTTTTCGACTCAACGGTACTTGCTGACCTAACGTATACATCAGAAACCTGGTCGCTGCGTAAGCAGGATGAAAGATCACTCAGCGTTATGGAGCGCGCAGTCGAAAGGACGATGCTAGGAGTATCCCGTTTCACACAACTAAGGGAATGAGATCCGAAGCTCTAACCTGCGTCAACGATCAAATATCAAAGATGCCGTTTTGTACGCCAAACAGTCGAAGATAAGGTGGGCCGGACACGTAATGCGTATGAATGACAACCAATGGAAAAGAGCCGTCAGTGACTGGATTCCTCGGCATGTCAAACGTACTGCAGGAAGACCACCGACCTGATGGTCAGAGTTCTTCACGAAGAGCCTAGAAGAAAAATATGATGCTCGACGAGTCCCTAGAGCGAGCAGAACCCAGTGGCCTACTCTTGCACGCGATAGGGAAAAATGGAAGATTTACTGGCGCCCGCTCGAGTCACTCGACGATCAACGGGACTACAGGTGATACAGGTGAATAATTTCTCGTGCATCGACTCCGATCATCGGTTTTAAAGAAGACGAAGGGGGCAGAGAAGTTAACCGAATAAAGTTCTTTATCAACCCCATGTTAAAATATCAGTGGAAGAATGCACGTTGATTTGTTGAAGCGCTAAGCAAGAAAGAGATAGTGAATTTGAGAGCCCAGGAAGCATGCTGAAGGCGAGAAATATATTTCTTCGAGCGACCCAAAGTCACTTATTGTGCAGATCCCAGCATTCCTTTATTCCATCAGTTTCCTCGCATCAACCATCCACGAAGGTCTTCGAGCTATAGCGTGTGGATTTGCCTCCTCTTGAGGATTTTTTGTCTCCTTCAATAATATCATTGGATGGTGGTTGAGTGGATCTTCCCTAGAATTTTAGGATAGATGTGTTAGGTCAATCGTTCGTGGAATCAGGAACTGGGTGCGCTGCGATGATCTTAGACAAGTCTGATAACCGGAGGAGTTTTTCGATCACGGGGAGATGGGAAGCTTGGTGAGCTCCATTCGATGTGGAGTAAGCGCCTTGTTCGTGGTAAGTGTTATCACCATCACTGCACTACCAGTCCCAAATCAAACTAAAACATAGACTGAAATCACTATAGTACTTACGCTGGAGGTTGAACTGCATGTGGATTCGCTGTCATCGGCTGATACTGCCCCATTAGTTGCGTTCTGTTGATGGTTCGTCCTGGTGGCGGTGGGCGAGCCCACGAGATTTCCAAACGGCAACCATTCTGTATCCACTAACGTTTGGTTGATAGAGATTGTTAACGAAAATTTCCGTAAATCGGTTTCTGTTTGTCTCTATAAGCTCATTGTAAGTGACGATACGGTCAATAACCACTACTTTTTGGAATACTAAAGAGTGTTCCAGATACTCAGAACTCCAGACCAGATTCGAACTCGCGATTACTCTTCCCTGCGGTCCAGAGGTTATCCACTGCCTCAACGAGGTACTCGTTTTCTGTTTCTCTCAACCAGTTTTTTTCTATCCTAACGGGGAGCACAGACCGGCATTGAACCCAGTTACGCTGAGGGGTACAATCCGAATTACATTGTTTAACTTCTGCTTATTGGTTATTACTTTTCCAAGGCAGTATGTTATGCGAAATACAACCGCAATGATACTGAGAAATGAGGAAAACTAGGACAGCACGTGAGCCCTCGGAAAGAGCAATAGCGACTTGGAAGCTCACCTGCGGTTCCAAATTTTGCTCATTTCTCAACGTCATTAAAGGGTTCTATTTCACATTGTGCCTTGCCCTGAAAAAATGATAGGTGGTAAATAAAAGTTAACGTTGTTCCACAAAGTGTTTACGGTCCTGGTACACCAAAAGTCTTGTTGATAGCCTTGCCTATTTCGAAGTCGACTGACCAAGGAACCGTGGCATGGCATTGATTGGAAGGGGGCATATAATGTTCAAACGCGTATGTTCGTCGGCAAAATATTAGATTTCTTGGGTTGTCGTTTGTCAAAAACGTTTGCGTTTACCTAATTATACTTTTGAAGGATAAAGCATAGCGCGTTTAGCTATTAACCAACTTCACTAAGCATCGTAAAAGATAGTGAATGGATACTTGACCTATACAATGATAGGTAGTGGTCCATAAATTCACCAATCGACGCTTTTATTCTCCCACACAAGTCTGGCACCAATTTGTCCAGGCTTAGGGAGAGGAAAGCTTGGTGAGCCAGTGGTGCAAGATCGAACCAAAGATTACTTGTGCGCTGTAAAGCACCTCTAACCATTGCGCTGTTGGTGCTTAAGTAACATTTTCTAGTGATGAGTTTGCCCGATAACAAAGCAGTACCGCGAAGAAGCTTTGAGGAAGTGGCCAAGTACAGAAATCCAATTTACGAGAATTTTCATGCAAGATAACTTACGGTTCAGTAATGGGCTGTGATGGCTCATATTAGGTAGCGGACTTAGCAATGTCGTATCAAAGAAACACAATATCGAACTACCATAGTTTTCCTTTGAATTCATTGACCCTCAGAGTGACGAGGAACGGATTTCGAGTCTTTCAAATACGGCAGAACTGATTCCGATACCTAATATTAATTTCGCACCAGCATGGCTCCGTTGTATTTCGTCATAGCGATTTCTGCTTGGGCTCTCTTATGAAAACGTACGAAACCGTAGGTCCGTTGGATCTTCACTCGTTTCACGCCCTGTAATGGGACCATTGTAAAATAACAAGAAGAACTATATCTGTCGACTTTTTTATTTTTCATGGATGTGCGGTCTAGTAAGTGTTACACTTCTGAATAAAACGAGATATTGAAAACAATGTACTGGTGCCGATGGATCTTTCTGAGAAGTGAAATGCTGAACTGGGTGCTCATGAGACTACATGGAGCAAACCGGGGATAGAGTTCTCACACGGGGATCGGTTCTTCGTGATATTTGTCAAGGAGGTAGAAATGAATTCAAGCAGGTCTCGCAGTTTCTTCACTGCGTGAATAAATCATAACTTCAACATTTACTGTAAACATATCTATACACTTATGTGTCGTGATGTTTTCGTGTACAGAGATGGTATTATGAATGTGAATACGGTAAGAGGCTTGCAGTCAAATGGCCAAAGGAAGGGTTTTAGGTGCGTCTGCAAAAACGAAGTCTCAATTCTACTTTAAATGACCCTGACAAGCTATCAGTGACTGTGCCAAATTTCTTTCCGGAAGAAATAGAAATGTCATCAGTACATAGTGTCCGCATCCTCTTATTAAAAAGGCAAGAGTGCGTTCGTAGAAGTGTGGTTCTCCTTCTTGTCCACGAAGAATCGAAGCAACTCTGATGTGGGACAGCAACAAATTACTGACATTACCGATGCCTACTCCAAGTTATTCGCGAGGCTCACTTTTCCGTTAAAATTCATCAAATGCGTTTTTCCGGTGCTGAACAGACAGAATGCAACATCGGTGAGATCGGTCATTATTGGCCAACGGGTGAGCTGAACAAACACCGCAAAGGTGCTGAGATGGAATCAAAACTCGGAATTTCATGTGTGCTTCGAATCCTTAAATACCCTTATTGGGAGGCCACGAGCTATTCTGCACACCAACTGAGGCCACTGCCTTGCTTTGTTAAGCTGAAGCTGTAGTCGAAATAACTGGGTTCAAAATAACCGGTGGTTCAATAACTGATTTGTGCTCCCTGCATTATTCCCGTTTACGGATGATTGCTGATAACGCCAGTACAGTAAAAAATATGGCTGAGAAAAAGGTAAAGCAAGGATCTCGGTGGATATGGTGGATAGCATGTGAGTTCTCGGCAAGGATAGTCGTGGATTCGAAGCCCAACTGAGGTCCCGAGTTTTGCTCATATCTCAGCGTCCTTATAATTGTATTTCACATAGTACTCTTATGAAAAAAAGAACAGGCAGTTAATAAAAGATAAGACATAAAGAGACACCATAACATTGTTGAGAGTAATGGCTATCACGTTGAGGACTTGATAGCGCTTGGATCACTACTCTCACACCGAAACATCGGCAAAAGTATTGTATTTCGTTTCTGCACCTTTCTTTCATTCAAGTAACGTTGGAATAACATTAAACCAAAGCATTCTTCCTGTAGCTCTGAGAAGTTTGTTCTCGTTTAAAATGAGCGCCTATCCTAAGCAAAGTCATCACCACTAGTCGTCATCTGAAGAGCACGCATGATTTATGCGTTAATGATCCTCGTAGTGTTCTTCTGTGATCGGCTGCCATAATGCAAAGAGACAAAGCAGCTACCATGTGCTCCAAGAGGGAAATAAATCATCTAAGTGATAAATGCTTCATAGTTGTCGTGAACCTTCCTCCGTGCACTTTTTAGGCAAGCAATTTCTATAGGTTAAAGTAGTGTTTTTTACCTTCTTTAGCTTTCATTATGGAAGTTTTTGAGTTGCTCGATTAGTTCTAAAGCGGTTTAGTTGAGAAGCAACATAGCCATACAGTTCTTCCTTATATTACAAAGGAACTCCGAGGAATGTTATTGGTAAGCATCATTTCGTAACTTGTTATTTAACTATTATTAATTAGTTATTATTAATTAAATTAATGCGTAATTTAAAAGTTGGTAAACTTTCTTCTGAGTGGAATTTAGAAATACATTTCTTCAGATCGAAAGGAGTTGGAGATAAGACGTCGGACTTTGGCCGGAATAATCGTAAGTGGAGTATATGTAATTCTAGAACAGATATTGTCTTCTTCTTGAAAAGGTACGAGGCTGCCAATGACAACCCGCTTCGGTCTTCATAAGTCCCTCTAATTAATGGTGGAGATCATCGGCACAATGTCTTAGATGGGTGAGTATATGAATTCTCACAAAACTCCTTTTGTTACTGGCAGCCTCGTATCCGCTCAAAAAGAAATACCAACTTATTGAACAATCCCGAGGCTAATGAAAAGTTGGATTTGGGAATTACTGGACGATGTCTAAGCAAAGGTTCTCCGTTATGGTTGTTGTTATTGAACTGTGGTAAGCATGTAAGTGATTCATTTTACACTCTTTACCACCTTCCGAATAGACATGACTGGTAGTCTAAATTCCTTTCCTGGAACGGCTAAGTCTGGGACCCTTCTCATTTACAGGTGATGAATACTGGAGTGAAGTAAAATGGTTATTACTAAAAACAGCGAAGTACTTTAGAAAGCACAATATTCAGTGGATCAAACTTCATTTCATCAAGGGTGTTTTTCATGTCTTATGCAAAACATCGACCGCAAACGAATTGATTCCCAAATATGAACTGTTCCTTACGGGAGAGAACCTGCTATTTCCTAAACCTTTGGAAGATGGAATTCCAAGATTCAAATGCTGGAGTATTGGACAAGAATCCCTAGCAACATTATTTTCCACGAGAGAGTTACAACTCCAGAAAAGAATCACACGGAAAAGCAGAACCGGTATGGTGAAAAAGTTGAGTTGGTTGCAGTATGTATGGCGGTGATAAAATAAAGGATAGAGCTCTCGGCGTTGATCAATCCTTGAGAGATGCGTCATGCATTCGACTTCAATAACATCGTTGGAAGTAACTGAATGCATATCTGGCCCTTACAATGACTCGCGGTGGCCTACCGAGATTTATCGAGCCAGTTTTGATATCCGTCCAGGCAAGTCTGGCACTAATTTGCCGTCCTCGGAGGGATGGAGGGCCTGGTGGGCCTGGAGCGCGAGGTCGATCCTATGTGTATTACAGGGCGCCCCCCGACCACTGCGCCACACGCGCACCCTGTGTGAGAGGATAGCAGTACTGACTCGATATTATGGTGATATCACAGAAATTTCCAGTGCTCAAGTAAGGACGTTGGTCACAATTATGTCTTTCTGTTCTCATAGTTACTGAATCTATAAGCCCACCAGCTGATATGAGGGAAAGGCTAAAAAGTGAAGAGCATGATCAATCGAACATGTAACTTCAGGGTCAGTGTTTGTCTCTATTTTCTTCCAGCTTAGTAAAAAGTGGTAAGTTTGAGCAAAGAACAGGAAAAAGTTAGTGCCTTTGGATTACGAATAAAGTCAGTGCTCAACATTCCTGTTTCCGCCACATATTAATATATTAAAGGTGCACAGGGCCTCTGGATGATTGGACAACGACGTTTTGCTTTCGAAATTGCCCCTCTCCACTTCTTGTGCTCAACCTGAGGATTGTGGAGGAGTATTGTTCACTCGAATCGATTGATTGAGTTTTCGACGCACAGCCTCGTGGGGAGTAGGGATAAGGTTCTTGTCCGAGGTATTGTTCCTTCTGGATGCCCCACGTCCTTGGTTTCCGTTTCATCGTTATTTATTCTTGCGTAGCACGAAGCATCGATATTAGCGGTTTTTCCATAGATCGTGTGCCTTTGGGGTGTTTCTCAGAATGAAGAGAAAAACGTCTGCGCTGCTACGCACATATCTTTTTGTACATGATTCGCTTGGTAGATAGCTTGCACTACCCACAGTGATCCAGTCCCGGCAGTGATCAGTACCTATGCTAGCCTGTTCTTGTTTATAGTTATGCACGGTAATTAAAAAAGGTGCACAGAAAGACTTAACCGGTGGTTATAAAGGAAACTTACAGCCTGCTCTCCTCCGAACAGTTTTTTTAGGTCGTTCTCTGTGGTGCCACGTGCGATATTCCTTATGAACAGGTTGGCTATCTGTTAAATAACATTGAATAACACAACAATAAGGAATGATTGCTTTAGTTTCTGTCAAATATAGTGTCATAACCAATGGAAGACCACGAAGTACTTCCTAGAAGACAGCGCTACCCATCGACCAGTGCGCTACTCAGGGAAGCATGATTTACATTCTATTTCCGAAGATTATAATCCTTAAACCACTTACCGATTACACGGTCTAATTAGAGCAGAACGAAACACTTTCAAATCGTTTTCAATCCTTTCTTCAAAGAAGAGGAACAGTTGAAACCACATGTGGTCAAGATTTTGGCAAGAATTGTTAGTGAGGAACGTTTTCGTAGCTAAGTGTTTTTCCACTGTGTATTCTGCACCTTCCTAGTGTTAGAATTGACAATGAAATGAGAAATGAACTGTTCAGACTTCCGGTTAATACCAATGTAACATTTAGTAAATAACACAGACCCATGTATTGATTAGCTTCCACAATTGCCACGTAACAGTGGGGAGAGGGAAGCGTAGCAGTCAGAGATGACGTGCAATAATATAGTCATGATTCCCGGTTCGACTCTGTGCCGAACAAGCCAGGCCTCCATCCATTTGGGGTTGGCAAGTCGATATTAGATTTTTCCGGAGGGACTTCGAGTGATAAATGTCGGCGATTACCTGTAGCAAAGTATTGAGAACCCTCTAATACAGTCATCCTAGGATTCCTGAGAGAATTTGCTCGATCAGTATTCAGCGAGATTAGTGAAGAACAGAAAATCGTCAAGTACCAGCTGAAGCCACGAGCAATTCCAAAACTTCTCTCAGTGACGGATTCAAGAAAACAAATCTGAAAAAGAAGTACTAGGATCTTACTTGACTATGTAGGGAAGAAGGATAAAGTAAGACGTTATGAGACTGGCTGAGACGAGAAAATGCCACCCTTTCAACGCCGTCGATTACACTGGAGAAGAACTGATCCTTGAGACATACGACAGCAGAGGAGTTCGCGGCATCGGTGTTTTCTTGAGCACGAGTTTAACCTTGAATTTCGATTCATCCGAACAGTTAACAACTTGAATCGGACGTCTACGACAGAAGGGTTGTGGAACAATACCAGCACTGAAAATTTCTTATCGGCACCAAGCTGTGACAAAGAAGAAGTCATAGCGTGTTATGTGGACTTGGAGAAATTCTACAGAGAGAATCATGTATTCTTGGAGGTCACCATTAGAGGTTTTAACGCTAACGCTGAACCCAGAAGAACGTCTGAAGAACGTCATATTGGAACCCACGAGTAAGAATGGAATGAGCAGGATGAGCGGCTCTCTGAGTTCATCACAACTTAGTCTAGTTCCGATCTGCGTCGGCAATCAAAGATGAGGACACTAAGGTTTCCAAAATCAGGTGAGTAGAAAAAAGGATGTTAGCGATTGCATCCAATAGAATTTCGACACAGAGCTGAAAGACCACTGGCAATGGTCTAAGGTTTTCAGGAAGATCATAAACGAAAAACATGATGATCTTTTGATCCATGGAGAGATCAGAATGTGTTGGACAGCATTGGCAAATGGTCATGGATACGAATGTTTAGTTTACGGAACAAGTGCGATGGCCCTGGCACGAAGATTGAAATGTGCATCAGTGGGTTAATATCTCGACATATACCCAAACAGTGAGACCTCGAAATTCCTATCAGAATATTTATTGAGAAAGAGACTTAAGCTAGAAAATGGAGTCGACTTTGTAGAAGCCTGGTCTAAGGTGGCTGCGTTCGACAACTAAACAGCGATTACTTGTGGCAGGTATTAGGAAAGACTGTTACGACGCTGTCGAGAACGCAATGAAAAAAAAACTCGTCGGTACCTGGGGGTGGACTAGAAATTCTGGTATCTGTATCATTCATTGAGACAGATAGTCTACTTAGTAAAGCATCTATGCCATCCCAATTAATTCCCAGTACAAAAACATTCACATGGACACGACAAAAGAAGGAGTCGGGTAAAGTCAGATTGACGGTGCAAGCACAAGCAAACGAAAGTGTTTTAAATAGTTACCGTTTTCATGATATCCGCTGAAACGGTGTGCTCAGCTCGCGCCCAGTCGACGGTCAACGCTCGTCCGTCCATCTAAAGAATAGAAGAGAACTCAGACCATACGTATTGGCAGGTTTACTGTTCACCGTATGTGTTGTCGCCAGTGTTGAGGATTTATGGAACGATTTGGAAGCATTATGGTTACGTCAATGAGTAATGAATGGATACACTATACCTTAACAGGTGAGCTGAGAAGTTTCTCTCTTGCTCGTATCGCTGCTCCGACATTAGCAAAACTGACAAATGCGAATCCGCGATTCCGCACAAGCGGACTTCCTTCCGCATAAGCGTTAATGGTTGTCGCATCCGGAAAAACACCTCGGAGAAAAAAGCTGAAAAGTTTCTGGAACTATGTCGACACAGCATTATTTGTACAAATCACTTGAGTCGTATTTTATAGCTAACTGCACTAGTGTTATTCTGCTCTTGCTGAGAAAGAGAACCATAGGTTACTGATCAATTCATATGATAAAATGTGTTGTTTTCGGAGGTTTAGATAAAATTGGCCGTGATTAATCTCTGTCCAGTCATCAGTGAATGTTCAGCATGAAATATTAAGGACACCAAAGATAAATCTATGGCTAACGCAGTGATGAGTTATAAGAGATAAAGGATAAAGAGTTTGGTGTTTTAAAACCCTGAGATACGTGCAATGTTTCTGACTGCACTGGGCATCGCAGAGGTGATTGAATACATATTTTTTGGCCAATGCAGTGATTTAAAAAATGCCCACAGATGTATCAGGTCAGGGCATTTACCCTCCCAGAGAATTATGGTGCTGATTTGGTGACCCCAGAGAAACGGAGATGCTGGTTAGTCCAACACTTGGGGATGGAACCAACGATCACTTGTATATTGCAGTGCTCCTCTAAGCACTTTGCTATACGTGATCGTTTTTGGTCTTGGTGTATTGCATCTATATTTCGCACATCTATAGCTCTGAGAGAAGGAAACGAGAGGAGGGAGAGACAAGGTCGTTACGCAAAAATCTTCCCATGGTAGTGGCAATCTAGCTTATGGTATCAGTACGGGAAGAGCGGCAGATCTTGGGGTAATCCTTGAGTTAGCATACGGAAATAAACATAGACCGCAGCCAAAGAGCATCAAAGTTTCTTTGCGGATTCTGAAAACCAGGACCTATAAATGTCGCCGCCGAACACGTTTTGCCAACGATTCTTCGTCATTCGTATTACAACCCTGGCGATGCTTCGTACAAGCCTGAATCATGTAGCACGTCACATTAACGTCGATAATATACACCCATGTCGTAAAAGTACCATTGTCATCCTATATGGTTCCTTGAAAAAGAAAACATTAAATGTTCGGCATTGATCATTTCCTAGGGGATGCGCCATGCATTCGACATAGCTGAACATTGCTCAGGCTTCTATCCTCCGAGATAAATGTGGTAGCAATTTGCTCACCTAGGAGGAATGGAAGGTTTGCTCAACCTGTGACGTGGGATCGAACCAAAGATTTCGTGCGTACCGCACGACACTCTATACTCTGCTCTAAAGGTGATCCTTACATGTTTCTTGCAGGGAAGGAAACTGACTAGTAAATGCTAAACGAATACAAATACTTCATCAATGAGGAAAATTTAAAGCAAGATGGAAAAACTGTCAAAAAACTAGATTGTTCCGAATTGAACGCGCGGGAATTGGAAATTTCTGAGGTCACTCATGTAAAGTTCCTCGATTGATTTCAGCAGGCGGAAAGCTCTATCTGCCAGAAAAAGTGGCGCTTGATTCAATCCTTAAGCGTGTAGATGTTTAAGATTAATAGCAGTAGCCATGAAACTTCATGGTGCAAGTGCTTGTAAAATCACTAAGAACTACTTCGACTCGCTTCGGTTCCCAGTCTCGTCTGATTTCTCCGATGAACAATCTATCTCTGTGTTCGGCCGAACCTGAAAACAAGCTAGATATATAAATAAACAGTTAAAAGAGTAATCGTCATTCACTCGTCTATTCATTCATTCATTCACTCATTCATTCGTTCATTCACTCATTCACCCCTTCACTCATTCATTCATTCATTCATTCATTCATTCATTCACTCATTCACTCATTCATCCATCCATTCATTCGTTCATCCAATCATTCATCTTCATTCACTTATTCATTCATTCATTCATTCATTCATTCATTCATTCATTCATTCACTCATTCATTCATTCATTCACTCCTTCACTCATTCATTCATTCACTCATTCGCTCAATCATTCACTCATTCACTCATTCATTCATTTACTCATTCATTCACTCATTCGCTCATTCACTCATTCATTCATTCACTCATTCACTCATTCATCCATTCAGTCATTCATTCATCCAATCATTCATTCATTCATTCATTCATTCACTCATTAATTCATTCATTCATTCACTCACTCATTCACTCATTCACTCATTCAGTCATTCATCCATTCAGTCATTCATTCATTCAACCATTCATTCATTCATTCATTCACTCATTCATTCATTCATTCATTCATTCATTCATTCATTCATTCATTCATTCACGCGTTCACTCATTCGTTCATTCTCATTCATTCATTCATTTATATCACTCATTCGTTCTCACCACTCATTCGCTCACATCACTCATGACGAAAGCGAAAGGTTTTTGATTTTCCTTCAGGTTTTTCGGATGTCCTTTCTTCATTCTATGAGTATAAAAGACGAATTCTCTTCTAGGACGCATAAAATTCCTATATTTTTAAAAAACAGTACACTACCTAACAGTCATCCTTAGTTATTAAGCAGTTGAAGCGTAAAAAGTCCTTCTGACTTTTCTTTATTAACGTCGTGTTAGCTTATCAATGAAGAATACGCACTGCTTTTTAACCAGACAAAATTTTGAAGACTCCATACAAAGTTTTTGACTCTGTTCTTTCTTTCTTTCTTTTTTTTTAGCGCGGGATATGGAGTGCTTCTCAAAGATTATGGGTTGTTCTCAAGTTCACATAAATGAATAGCCGTCCATCTCTACTTCTAAGACTAAACACAACAGTGAATAGGCCACGAATACAGCAACATACAAGCCTGTTTCATTGTCGGTGCTATAAACTTCGGTATTTTTCTGTGAATCGGCCGTCCTGAAAACATTACTTGTGTCACGTCATACTTGCTAAAAAGCATCAGAAGCTGACTCAACTCCACAAGAAGTGTCACTTAACCGATCTCATTTCTTTTAAGAGATTCCAATTAAAAATAAATCTTTCACGAAAGTTAGCAAAGGAATCCTTTGTAAAAATTAATCCCAATCTCGAAATTATTGCACAAACGGTCCGAATAAACTGATGAAGATGAATGGTAGAGGTGGTTCACCTTTAAGCGACCGTTGGCTAGGATTCAAAGTTCACTGCGGCCGATGATTGGTGGCTTGCATCACAAATTTTACCTCCATGCACTAGTTCAAATCTGATAGTTGGGCAGAAATAATGATGGAAGTCGAATCTAGTTACTAATGGTTTTCTCGACCGTTAAAAAGCAACATTACAAAAGAGGGAATTCAATTAGATCGATCGGTATATATTGAAGCCGCTATGGATCGACACCGAGTTACTGACTAGGTTTGGTGGAGATGGAAGTGAGGTCTCAATTATAGTTACTGTCATACGCCACAACACCTCTCTGGAATACAATCGAGATTTAACAATCACTTTCAGTAATATTCGAGAATGTTCTATTGTTCGAGGTCAGTCTATATTAGCAGCTATTCGAAATCTTACATATCATCGGAATACAATTTTTTTCCCATAAAAGATATTCGTCACTAGTTACTATACAATAGTCGCAATAGCGTTATCATTTTACTGAAATGAAACCTTAGTTAATTTGGATGAGAATGGACTTGAGTTGAGCTTTGTACTGTCACGGATACTAGCAGACGCTATAACTTCTGATTTCGGTCCAATGAATGATATCTTATCGCTGTTTGGGTTCTACTGGCTTTTGACAGCTTCTACGCGAAGAGAAACGATGATTTCTATGGCTCCAAAAAGAGACGGAACCACAGATCATTGCGGAAAGGTCGGAAGAACCATACCGGAAAGGTGGGTAGGTGGGGGAGGGGGTGGTTATGCAATAAAGAACAGCCCACTGTGACTGTTGGGTTGTAGTTCTTCGGTTTACAGTTAGACGTCACAGAGTAAATAGAAAGAAGGAAACAAAAAGTAGGTGAAATGATGTATAAATGAGGAAAGCTACAGCACTTAAGACTTTATGTGATGGTTAAGAGGAACGGTTTTCACGCGGTTTCTAACTGAGCGGAGATGAGACGATAACACGAGAAAATGTCGAACAAGCCGACGATTGCCGTGCTCTGTGAAGAGTTCGGAAAACAAAGGTGCTTGGTGATTCAGCCGATGAGGATTTTTGTGGACGCATTGGTCATTCAGACAGGTGGTTGGAATTTTCATCGAGAAACAACGAGAAAAAAGGCTGTTAATCAAAGTGTTGTTGTTAACAATTTTCTTTTCGTAGAGCTGTTTCTTTGCTCAAATCGACTTCGATGGATCGATTGTCTGTCATAAGAATGTCATAAGTCATAAAGACTGAATGTCATAAGACTTTACCCTGTGACATCTTCAAATGTAGTATCCTTGGAATATACTGCTCATTTTTGGAAATAGCTGTTTTTTCTCATCCGAGTACAGAGGATTTCGGTCCCCGTCTTCCTTATATTCTAAATTATCTCATAGATATTGTACCTTCAATAAAGTAATGAGCAGAGGTGGGAACTACATTAACGTACGGATGCTATATCTCTAAGAATTAGTCGTTAGCCATCACGAAGGGATAGAGGTGCCGGTGTTGATCAATCCCCTGAGGGATGCGGCATGTACTCGTACTCGACTTCACCAAGCATCATTAGAGGTGAATAAATGCATATTTGGTCCCTATAGTGGCCTGCTGTGGCCCGCAGATATATCGAGTCGGTGCTGCTATCCTCCCAGACATATCTGGTACCACTTTGCCGAGCCTGGAGGGATGGAATACTTAGTGAGCCCAGGGCACGGGATCGGTCCAATGTATATTGTAGAACACCTGTAACCATTGCGCTGCGCAAATGCACCTTAAGGTATTTAAAAAACAGTGCAATGCCTTTAAAGCTTTGCAACCATGAGGGTTGCAGATGCCACTTTTCTTTATCACTATTTTTTGTTTTAAATCTATGGAACCAGGAGAAAATAGGATGGCTACAAGATCGAAATCGGATTTGAACTATGAGAATTTCTACAGAAAAGTATTTATTTGCTAGATGCAAGTAGTGTTCTGTCACCTGTATCACCTGTAGTCCTGCTGATCGTCGAGTGACTCGAGCGAGCTCCAGTAAATCTTCCATTTTTCCCTGTCGCGTGCAAGAGTAGTCCAGTGGGTTCTGCTCGCTCTAGGGGACTCGTCGAGCACCACATCCTTCTTCTAGGCTCTTCGTGAAGAACTCTGACCATCGGGTCGGTGGTCTTCTTGCAGTACGTTTGACATCCCGAGGAATCCAGTCACTAACGGCTCCTGTCCACCGGTTGTCATTCATATGCATTGCGTGTATCATTACGTGTACGTGTTATTATTGTGTTTTGTTATACATTTTTATTGATTTCTAGGAGATCTTTGTTAACTTAGGACATCTCGCCACTAAAACGAGAACAACATTTACGAAACTGATTTTGCAGATCTCAAAACTAGAACAGAACATGCCAAGTAGTTTGAGTCATCGAACAATACTTATCCTTGGTTCTGTGGGATGTAGACTATATTTTTAACCAACTTGATACTTTATATCTTCATATTTCTTAAAGTAACTGGCAAAGAAGCAGAATAATACTTATCCTTGGTTCTGTGAGATGTGGAGTATATTTTTAACACATTCGACACTTTTTTATCTTTATATTTTTTTAAAGCAACTAGCATAAAAGCACAACGACGACTTTTAAAAGGAGCGAAAACTTCCAGGAACAGTGATGAATACCAAACGGGAAATGTGACTTACAATCGCGGAGATGGGGAAACAGAAAGCATTCATCTTCAGAAAACTCACAACTCGGTAGTTGTGGTGACGTTATCCGGAGAAAAAACAAAACTTGTACTTCCTCCTTGGGTGCCATCCCCGATGTCAGATGGTGGTAGTGAATTGGCGATGTAGAAAAAAGTGCCATTCGTTCAATTAAAAACATCTGCTGAAATAGAGATAGAAGAACACTGCTAGATAACAGCAACAACATGAAGAAAGGTTCTATTTCCTAAATGTTAGGATAAATTTGTTTTTTTTCCCTTATGTGGCTTCCATAGAGAGAAAAATGAACAGAAGCGGTGTTCATAGACTGAAGGCATGTTAGCTGTTCTGTTTTTACGTCACAAAAAATGTGATGGAAGCTTAGGATAAATGGAGATTTTACTCGCTTGAAAACTGAAATATTAGGCCTCGTGTGTTTTGAAGGTCTCAGCAGTTTTTTTTACTCGTTTCTTTGTCTAGCAGCTGTCACTCCTTGAGCTGGCTATATTTGGGATGTTGGATGCTACAGATGGAGATTGCGGATCTCTTACTGGAAGCTGGTCGAGCGTTTCTGGAATCCCCGTATAGGCACGCTAGGACGTCCCCATATTTCTTACACCAACAGTTGTCGGTCCAAGTAGTTCTTTGAAAAGCCTAATTCCATGCCATTAAGCCATGACAGCAGCGAACAGCCATCGAGAAAGAGATATTTGGTCGAATCCCTGTGAAGCAATAGCGTTGTTTGTATAGGACCAATATAAAAACAAGAAACGCATCTGATTACTTTTGTTTAGAGCGTTTGCAGAGCTTTTGTAATAATAGTGTATCTTGTAATTTTCATGCGATAGTTGGTTCGATGCCGACCTTTGGGTTAATCAGGCTCTCCATCTATCCAGGATCTATAACTTTGTGCTAAGCTTACACGAAGAGAATAAAGCCACTAACCTGATTTTCGTAGGCCTTCATGGGCTGCATCATCTGACCACTGAGCTGAATTCTTCCAACTAGTAGGGAACGTTCGAGAGCATTGAAATGAGCATGAGTTCGAGAGCGGTTCTATCAGCACCTAACGACCAATAGTGGACTTGTTCTACATAGGAATTCTAACTGATCTCCATTGTAATTATGATATGAAAATTCAATTTTTTTATCGACCCCCTAAACATTTCTATGGGGGAGAAGGGACCCAGAAAACAATTTTACCTCTCCAAGGCTGTTTACTGCTGCAGAGCAGTGGAATATGAGGACGCTCAGCTGGGATCGGAAGGGTATATGCACTAATGGCAAATCCCTGTCAAATCTTCGTTTTGTTGGTGATATCGCCATCTTTTTGAGGAGTATAACTACAGTAGGAAAGGCTCTCACTGAGCTCAATTAAGGAGGAGAAAGGATAGAACTCATAACTGGGTAGAAAATCCAGTTTATGAAGGAGCTATAGTGCTCAGGTGAACAAATCGAGTTGGATGGTTCCTAGAATCGACTTTCTATTAACCTCGGCATTGTATTATAAAAAGCCCTTTTAGGCTCTGAAGGAGGAGATACTGCCGAAACGTCAGCCACTGTTGTGTTGCATGTTTTTTCGTAGCGAAGTAAATGTAAGCTATATCACGACCTCGCGATTGCTGAAAAAGAAAAAGGAGGCATTTCGAATTCGATGGTTTTGAATTGGTGAGATTGCTTGGTATGTGTATATCTGGTGTTCATTGAACATCGTGAAGAACATGAACGCAGAATTGTGTGGAAGAAGGGGAACTTTTCAGAGAATCGAATGACTATTCATCCCCTCTTCCTCCTCCCTCCTTCCTTCTCCCTCCTCCCTCCTCCCTCGTCCCTCCTCCCTCCTCCTCCCACCAGACCCCCCATACTCACCTTTTGAGTTGACTATGGATGAAGGAAAACAGCAAGAGACGTTTCGGATTTTTTCAGAGAATAGAATGGCTATTTACTCCCACCCTAAACCCCACACTCACCTTTTCGATTCGACGGTGCTCCTAGCTATCTGCCGTGCCTCCGAACACACATAACGTCCAGCTGGAATGAGCCGCCTAGATTTTCGAGATGCATTCCGTTTTCCACATTCAGGAAAATACCCTTGAATTAGAAACACAGATGGGCCGATAATAAGAAGAGCTGATGGCAGATAAACGAAAAGAACTGCGACGGTAAAATTCTGGAACACTCAAGCGTCCTCTTCGACAACCGCGCACACAATAGGTCGTCACATTTTTTAGCTCACATCAATCAACTGAGTCAGCAGAACGAAACAATTTGTGGAACCCAGAACGAATTTCGCGAAATTCTCTATTTTCGAAGTCTATCACGACCACATACAACGAGTGCACGAAAATGGGGCAAATGTAGGATGTCCCGCCTTCCATGTTACACAAGACAATGGGCTACCCAAGTATTCATAAGTAGGTCACAGCAATTTCGAAACAGAAGCGATGGAAAGGCATAGTTTTCGTAAAGCGAGGGAATGATTCAGCGACACCCCGCGTACTGCAAGACATTTCTAACTAATGAACCTGTTTTTCATCCTTATAAGAAAGGGGTAAAGAACGGTTGAGTTGAGGAAAGAACTTGGCTTTATGATAGACTTAAATGGTTAACAAACAGGTCCATGAGATAATGTTTAATGGTAGAGTCTCTTCCAACGTTATCTTTAACATGTTAATTGTTTACTGAGTTTTTTTAAATCATGTTTTAGCACTTCGCTTCACTACTTGGTTTACGCAGTAACCAGCTTCGAGGAAAACTTGAAGAACAACAAAAAAGGTCTTTATGTTTTACTGTAAAGAAGGAACAATTCCACAGCGCAACGTGAATACTGCAGTATTGGCTCAGAGTCCTTACATCCCTAAGAGTCCTGCCTTATCAATAATACGAAAGCCGGTCGTGGGAATGTGAAAAGCGCTGCAGAACAGGAAGCATTCTCGATGACATATTGCACATGTGTTGTTTTCTTCCAGCTCCGGTAGCATCGTACAAAATCTCAGGTCCGCTCGCTTTTTACCAGCTACGTCACCTTCTGATATTATAGACGAGAGAGCCCAGTATGCATGATGTAGAGACTGGTTCATTTCTGATGGGGGGAAGAATTTGTTCCAGCACAGTCTCAAGATTTCTTTCCTCGAGCGGCTATTTCTAGCCCTGGTTTATTCCCAGCTGAGCTTCCAAGTGGAAATGAAGAGCTTATTTTCGGCTTAGGAGATCCAACTTATGGAAAACTGGTGGATTCTTAATGTGCACCGAAATTTAGTAACTTTTTAACATTTCCAGCAACAATTCAACAGGTGTTACTATAGCATATTATAACTCATTCCAAGAGTGGAGATTGCATTTTCGATATCTGAATGTTCAATAGCGCACTCACGTCTCAATCATTTCATTCCTAAGGTCTCTCAATACGATCAGATTGATCATTCAATGCAGGCTTTAAATTCCTTAGAAACGGATTTTTGCTACCAGGATAGCAGGAAAAGTGAGATTCCAGGATACATGAAGACGGCAGCGAGTCAAGAACTGTCTCCTGGCAGTTCCTATACTATATTTACATTTCCATGACCTAAATTTAAATACTATGCAGATCGTAGCATTTCCTTTATTTAGTTTTTTGTCCGTATTCGCCTTCCACGACGGTCATTGGATTTTCCTATGGGTTCAGCCGTCAATGAAGTCTGTAAGTTCGTGTTTGCGACCATGTTTGCATTGCACAACATCTCTAACCACTAAACTCTGACGCCTCACTGAACTAGAAGCGATATAGAGCATTCACTCCCATTTATTAGAAAGTATTTTTTTATGTGCAGATAACAGTTTAAACGTCATGCTTCTCGGAATACTGTACTTTCCAGAAAGTAAAATCATTTAATAGCTTAGCTACAGAATCCCGACTAAACCTATCTTTTATTGATAATTATTCAGCGAATTGTCAAGGGGTTTTCAAGCACATTTGTGACGAAGCTGATATTTTTAGGAGCTTACAGCAATTTCTCCGTCAGAAGAGAAATTTGTAGCTAAGAATGCAACATATACAGAAGATGCTTTCGTCTGTTGCTCTAAAGTCATGTATAACCTTCCCAAATCGTTGCTTTGATCTTGAGTTCTATTTAAAGCTAAAATTCTTAGAAAAGTGGAAAACGCCTGAAATTTTACTATAGAATGGGGAACACCCTTAGCGATATGCCGCTGGTTCTGTTCCTATCTTGTTCGAAATGCGGGTCTTGATGCTGAATAATGAAACGAAAATAGGTTTCGTGGCATTCTGAAAGTCAAAATATCATTTTTCCAAGATAAGGTAACATTTACCTTATAGGCGAAGATTCGTGCCCTGTAATAATCTCCAATATGTGTAATGCCAGGATCCTCCACCATCCTGGTATCAAGTTAGTCGCTTGATGGCAAACCTCCCTCTGATCCACAAACATTGCCACTGCTTGTGGTGGTGACGACCTGGGGCAGACTTTGGGTAGGCTGACCTCGGGACTCCAGAGCAAACACAATGGCTTAAGCAGCAAATCTCCGAAAAAGTGGAGATTATGCTGGGGGCCCGCACAACCAGTGAAGACGAGCCATCCAAGTATCCAAATAAGTAAGTAGTAATTTTCATTTAAACCAGTAAAGTTCCATATAAGCTGATATATGTTGATTTGAACTTTAATGCGGCTATTATTTTTCCTCTAAATGCGCATTGTCAAGAATCTGTTAACATTCTGCCGCCCTGGCTGCATATTTTAACTTCGGTTCCGTAATGTTGCCGCTTATGGAGTGAACCAGCAAATATTCGATATCAGTTCTTATACGACAGGAATTTTCGAACGTTCTAAAAAGGCTTGTTATTGGATATCACAACTAATTTTAGGTTTTTCAGACGTCGACCGTCATCATCATCATCAATAGACACCGCCGAAGAAGACTACTACTGTCATGAGATATCCCACCGCTCTCCATTCCGTTCGACACCCACTGCGATGTTGACGGAATGACGGAATTCATATGGGCTGTCGTCATTCTCCTACTCCTATTTTGTTTTAGGTGTTATCATGAACAGTAGCGGTTGTCTCTGTACTCTCCAAACGTTCGTCGGCTGTCAAGAAGAACAGAAACACCGTTTTTTTAAACCACTCATACGCTTGAGGTGTTTATTTGTTGGAAATCATCTAAAAATGCTTTGCTTCATTGGAGTGATCACATAGTGGTCTAAAATAAATTTATGACTCTAGATCCTTGCAATGATAATTGTGATAAATGTGGCAAGCGATCACTGACTTCTCCATCAAGTATGTTCTTCTTTTTCAAAGAAAGCCGTCGCAAAGCAAAGAGTCGTGCGTATATATATATATATATATATATATATATATATATATATATATATATATATATATATATATATATATGCACATCCGTACATGTACATATAGGCGCAAATCCATACGAACACACATGCACAAATAAAGGATAAAAGGGTAAAGCTCTAAGCGTTGATCAATCCTGAGGGATGCGCCATGCATTCGATTTCGTTAAGTATCGTTGGAGGTGATTGAATGCATATCCGGCCTTTACAATGACTCGCGGTGGCCTGCCGATGTGTCGAGCCAGTGCTGCTATCCTCCCAAACAAGTCTGGTACCAATTTGACGAGGATAGAAGGCTTGTGGGCCATGGGCGCTGAGATCGATTCCACGTGTGTGTCGCAGTGGCGCCTCTAACCACTGTGCCACACGCGCCGCATTCTTACTTAACCTAAGGCCAGTTGATGCATACATAAATATATAGTAAATACTGATATAATGAAAGGAACTTGATAGAACACAATATCCGGAAATCTCAATGGCTCCACCACCAGTTCTTTGCTTTACCTAAGGCCAGTTGATTTTCACAGAACATCGCAACCGCTGTGTCTGTTCGCAGTTCACTCCGAAATAGATGACGTCCATAAAATATTGCTTCGTGTTTCGAAAGTGTTCTGACAACTGTCGTTCCATGGGGCTGTGGCGAGTGCACAGCACGAAGTTGTTCCTCAGACGGACGACGGCCGCCCTGTACGATTGCGTCGTCACCGTGGCGTCGTCGTTATCGCATTCTGCGGGCGACGTGTTCACTATCAAATAATTGTTCCCTTCCATCTCTTTGATTGTGTGATTCGACATGTACACATTGCACAATCCTCTCCGAAAATGCTCGCGAATATGGCTGATTGTTTGGCCTCCCACATCCGTACATTCGGCAACACGTCACCCTCCTCGGGGTTTTTTCTTCCACTCCCTGTTGCCAAAAGCCATCAGCTGCGCTCCCAATAAAAATCCACTTTTCTCTGCATTTCATTAGTTTTTACTCCATCACCACTTTCTTTTCTGTTTAACCTTTGGTCTTCAGACTTCCCTTGATCTTTTATCTTGTGTCCTTTTTATATTTTCTATAGATGATAAGGAGTCAGTCATATAACCTCTAAAACAGGACAGTTACTGCAGCGGTTCATTGAGGAGACCAAATCTTCCACAGAATTCCAACTCTTAGGTCGCATGAAGAGACAGAAATGAGAAAAATCTTAAGCCCCCTTCAGGTTGGCTGAAGATTTCCTGCTGTTCTTATTCTTATAATCATCCCAAGCCTTACATCGTTGAACAAGAAAGAGGTCATATTGCAGAGCATCTTAACAAGAAGTTGTTCAAAAGTACAATGTGGTGTTTTGAAAGAGCTGAAGCATCTGTGGGTAGGTTGTACACCGGAATGTTGTCCTGATTGTTGTGATGTCGGCCCGGCAATTAGCGTGCTCATTAAATTTTCTGTTGTTATCCCTCCTTCCTCATGATTTGTTTTCGAAGCAAATCGTAATTTCGGAAATATATCTTACAAGTCTCTATTCCAGGTCTCTCGTGATTCCTTACTTACTGAAATTGCTGGTGGATCGTAGTTCAAAGTCTTCTTCATATTTTCAGCTCAGTATTTCTCATTGTTACAAAGATGTGCCTAAATTTGTCCCACAGAAATTTGCATATTGTCCAAATTTCTGGAGAAACTTTTAATTCTAAACGTCTTTTTTTTCAAGAATTCAGATTTCTGTGAAAGATCTGTGGATTCTTTAGTGCTCACCAGCAAATTGTACTAAATGTTCTCGGTCCAAGTAAAAACATCGTCGGAAGCGACAAATTCTGCCCTCAGAACAGAAGCTCTGTCCCTCTACTCCAGTCCAGTGAATATCAAAGCGCCTAGGTTCACGGTTCCTTCAATTGAACACTGGGCGGCGTCTTGATTCTTGAAGATTCTCAGGTGAATACGAGTTTAGCTGAAGGGGTGGAAGTCGACCTTTAGATGACGTACAGTTTCGCATCACCATTTCTTCAACTTCCACAGTGTAGATTGTGGTTAGCATGGCCGAGTGTTGTCTTACAACAGAATCTGTCCCTTTTGATTGATCGGCAGACATCTGTGATCTTGTTGCACTTTGTCGATTTTCTGCCTATGATTCATATGCTGGTTGCTTGTTAATTGTTTCGTCTGGATTGGAAAGACTATGGTGATTACGTCTACTTTGTCAGTGCGAAAAAGTCGTCAAAATCCTGGCTTGGTGCTGCTTTGGCTTCATTAAGCGTGTTTGTTTCATCTCATTGTAGCCATTGCGTTGTTAGACGTCGTCGGATGTCGCACAGAATTCATTTTAACGTTTCATTGTATTCATAAGCCTACACAAGGTTTTTTAAATGGAAGCTCTTTAGTGTGACTAAACTTTCGGCACGTTCTTCTTCTTCAGAACTGCTATGCCTCGTATGAGTCCTTGGCACTCGCATCAAGTCGAATAGTTAACAGTCGTTGGTATGGAGACCCAATTCAATTCGTTGCTCCCTTGAGGAAGAGGAAGATGCCGAAGCCTTAGCCATAAAACGGCTCTTCTTTTTTCCTGTTCTTATTTGAAAGATTCGCATAGCTCATGAATGCAACAATATATCGATTATTCTGGATCACATTCAAACCCTACTACAGCACAACTAGGATTCCATTTCGCATGGCCCGTTCCAAATCCCTTCTTATCGCTGCATCTGACGTTGATTTCTTTCCCCTTTTTTCAATTTAACGACAAGAATGTCTTTCTGCTGACCATAGTCTCACTAAAGTGTGCTCCACGGCATTTCAATTCGGTGTCATAGGGTGGATACACTGTGTTACTGTACTTTCCAGTCTTGCAAAAAAGATCTGCCGTCGTAACAGAACTAGTTGGTTCTTCTTTACATTTCGCATGATATTGGTTATTCACACCGCTACGTGAAGGTCGGCAATGAAAGTACGCTTTCAAAAGTCCATTTTTAGTCGTATCATTATCATTATGCAAGGGCGCGTGTGGCGCAGTGGTTGGAGGCGCCACTGCGATACACATATGGAATCGATCCCCGCGCCCATGGCTCACCGAACCTTCCATCCCTCCGGCGTCGGCAAATTGGTACCAGATTTGTCTGAGAGGATAGCAGCACTGGCTCGATACATCGGCAGGCCACCGCGACTCATTGTAAAGGCCAGATATGCATTCAATCATCTCCAACGATACTTAATGAAGTTGAATGCATGGCGCATCCCTCAGGGACTGATCAACGCCGAGAGCTTTATCCTTTTATCCTTTTTATCATTATGCAGTCAAGAAACGAGTCGTTTTTTATTTTCAAAGGAAAAGCTAAGTTACAGAAGATTTCCTCTTATGCCTTCAATCCATACCAAGGTATTTGACTGTTGTTGACTTGCCAGTCGCGTGGAGTCTGTATCTGTTCTCATTCATATGCATAGTTCTTAAGCTTTCGAATTTTTTCGCATTGGTCAATCTTAGTTAACGTCCTCGGATTGTCATCATCGATGGCATTATCGCCAACCTCACTCCTAGTGTGTAGTTGATGAAGCTGTTTTGTTGAAGTTAAAGTTCTAAGATAAGTTTTTTTTATCGGTTATCTGATTAATTGCAGCGTTGATGTTGCGATCGCTGTCTACAGCTTTATGTCGAAGCTTAAATTCATATGAGAAATTCGCAGAAATATTTTCTTTTTCTGCTCCAATGTAGCGTAAATAGCCTACCACCAAAAGCTATAAGGAAGGACGTGCATTCTAGGATGTGCAGCCAAATCTGTACTTCAGAGTGAGCAGCAAAGCACCTCTGATTGTAGGGCTCAAATTTTGCAGAAATTGGAGCCATAATGCATTTGTCTCCTCGAGCATCCTTCATTGTAGAGTTAAAGGTTTCAATGCAAAAGAGGACAAAGGCGAGGATACCCACCTAAACCCGAAAGCGATGATCGTGAAGAAAGAAGCTCTGTCCATGAATTTTATTCCTGAAATCATTTTTAGAGATATAATTATGTTTTCCTGCAGAGGGTAGTACCTATTCCATTGCAAAGCACAACATCAAGAACATGTTCGGATTGTGGAAATAGTTTTTCCACGGATCCTCCTCTAAGCAGTTATCTTTGTTATTGTTCCATTTTTCATTCGGAAAAACGAACTAACCAAACCCTATGAAACATTCTCGAAGCGAAGAATAAAAGTCATTAATCTGATAAACAAATCGATCACATTTTTTGCTTGAAGTTAGAGGTGCTGTGTTGTTGACGTCAGAGAATTTCAAGACTGATTGCCTGATGATTAATGTGGAACCATGGTTGCGGGTGTGGGAATGACGACGTTTGGTTCAACTGCCACATCGGACATTTCATAAATACCGTATTAAAGGTGGAAATCTGAATACTTCGACAAAACGATGGTTTTCTACGAACAGGTGGCATTTTTTGATCAACAGTTTTTCGCATTTTAAACGAATGATCACAGATAGCATTTCCGATATCAACACTCAGGATATTATCATTTCAATGGCCAC
Organism: Angiostrongylus vasorum; assembly: GCA_018806985.1. NCBI lineage: Eukaryota > Metazoa > Nematoda > Chromadorea > Rhabditida > Metastrongylidae > Angiostrongylus > Angiostrongylus vasorum. The sequence goes on from JADANN010000398.1 coordinate 616,926, forward strand.
TCCTTAATATATCTTTATATCTCCCCAAGGACGAGCGTGTGTGGCGTAGTGGTCGGAGGCGCCTGCAATACACATAAGATCGATTCACGCGCCCATGGCCCATCAAGCCTTCCATCCTTCCGAGGTCGGTGAATTGATACTAAACTTGTCTAGGAGAATAGCAGCACTGGCTCAATACATTGGTAGGCCACCACGATCCACTGTAAAAGTCAGATATGCATTCAATCACCTCCAAACGGTGCTTAATGAAATCGAATGCATAGCACATCCCTCAGATCAAGGCCGAGAGCTTTTCTCATCTCCTCAGAGACCTTTTTCTTCATCAAGAGCGCAGCTGAGTGGTATTCGAGTCGATTTTTTCTTGACATCACGATATCACGAGATAGCTCCAGTAAAGAGTTCTCTGCTCTTCAACACAGTAGAAGTAGCCGGCCTTTGTTGGTAGCAAAAATCTTTCTCCGGGTAATTTTTTGTGGGAGCACAGTTTGGTGAGAAAGTTGGTTGGCAAAGGTGGTGTTAAACTATAGCCTTGCGCGTATTATTCAATGGCTTCTTAACCACTGCTTCGCTTGTACCTGGATATCTTGGTAGCACAAAAAAAAAGATTTTTCTCGATCTGCGCCCACAATGGCGCCAAGATACAAGCAAAACTCGGAAGCTTACGTGGGGTTCGAACCCGAAAACACCCCTTTCCGGGGTCTCAAGTGCTATTCACCACACCAACCCAAGGTCTTTGCTTTACCTTCCTACCAGCCAATTTTTTTACTCTCGCTGCACTATTAGCAATAATCCGTCAACGAAAGTGATTTGGGAAGCGCAACAAATTGGCATTAAATCCAGTTATTTTGACAGCAGATTAGCTTAACTTCGAAGTCCACTTATGGTTCTGAGGTTTTTTCAAATCCCAGCATTCTTATGGTTTTATTTCTCATAGTACCTTACATGAAGAAAAAAATATTCAGTGAGTAAAAGTAAAGACATTGTGATTTCTCGATCTAGATATGGTTTATTTTCTAGAATTCTGAATGGATTCGAGAAAAAAATCTATAAGGTTATTGTATGAATGCCATAACAGGTTATTATGGTGGTTTCTACAAAGAAATGAAAATTATGCATAGGGAAACAGGTAGTGATGTCGTTCATTTCCACCACGGTACTGGTTCGATCCCGCCTTGGGCTCCCTAAACCTGTCATCTCTCAGAGCTTGAGAAATTGGTAGAAGATTTGTCTTGGCCCAGTTCACTCCTTGAAATCTTCCTAGAACACTCTAACACAACTACTTCATGACCACAGGGAGAACCGACTCGACCGGCATTCGACGATATTCATGAAGAAGACAACATTTTACAAGCAGCACCCGAATCGACACATGAAAAGCTCAAAGACCTTCGGGGGATGATGGGTACGAGGAAACGAATGGAATGCAAGACGTGTCGGGATTCCCATAATAGATGTGAAAATGAGTAATGTAGAAAAAAGTGCAATTTGCGAGCTGGTGCTCACTGGTTCAATTCTTCTGCTCGACAGGCGGAATCTTCCTCTCATTGAAATGTTGCCATGCAAATCCCCAAGAAATGTGAGGGTAAGTCAATATCAAGTTTCAACCGATTTCACGTGGTGTTCTATTGCTTAATATCTATCTTTCTTTGCGAATTTTACTTAGCTTTACGTTCGTCTTATTGTTTTAATAGCACTACATTGCATTGTTTTAAGTTGAAATCAGACAGCTGATAAGTCTACTTACTTTCTCTTCAGCTGTTTGAAAAAAGCGGCGCGGGTTTTTTGGCTTTAGGCTCCATACAGAGACATCTCAACTCATAGCGATCCTTTGCTTTTTATAACAGCCTATCTTCAAGAATAGTTCAAGGCGTAGCTTATTTTCAATTCGTTCCTTTCCTTTCCGATCATCGGCCAAAGTAGTGACGTATGTGAGTATCATATTATCGCGTAAGCCGTTGTCCAAGTGGTCGATTTCATTCTCCTTAAAGTTCACCGTGCATTTCGGCCATTTCTTTCCAACTCTTTTCTTCGCATGACTTTTACATCCGTGCTCTGCTTCCGATGTGTGCGTTCCTGAATCTTAAAAAACGAGATATTATTCAGAATTTTGAGTCCATCAGTCAATCGGCGGTTTCTCTCAGAGAGTCTAATGAAGCCTTCGGTGCATTTTCTATTCCATACAATCCACCTGCTGTTGTTCTCCATGTTCGTGCTCCTGGAGTGAACTCAATGAATTCATCATTATTACATGGCGGAGGAGAACAGCTTCGACGAAATGGTGTCGTCTTGTCAGATTTCTTTTCCTATGAAACTCGTAACCGGACTGCAAATGTTGCATTTTTGTGTTGCGGTAGTAGTCGAGTATTTATTGTACAGCCTATATTTATTAAATTCACCTGATTGCACACCGGAACATGGGCTTGCTTCTCATTGCGTCCTCCCTATTAATTTGGCTATGATCTCTTATTGATAATGAAGGGGCGCGTGTGGCGCAGTGGTCGGAGGCGCCTTGCACCAGACACGTGGAATCGGTCCCCGCGCCGATGGCCCACCAAGCCTTCCATTTCTCCGGGGTCGGCAAATTGGTACCAGACTTGTCTGGGAGGATAGCAGCACTGGATCGATACATCGGTAGGCCACTGCGAGTCATTGTAAAGGTCAGATATGCATTCAATCACCACCAAACGATGTCGAATGCATGGCGGATCCCTCAGGGATTGATCAACGTCGAGAGCTTTTATCCTCTTATTGACAATGAGTGTAGGTGCTACTTTTTTTTCGGCAGTTCATTAAGCACATATGGGAGCTTGTACAACATAGATGTTTTGCTGGGCGTTGGTCGGGGAAAAGCTCTATTATGTACCTGGAAACATACAAGAAACCGTTTTCCGAGCAAGTTCACTAGCCAGAAATCTGGATGCTAATCAGCTACTAGTTTAATTCTAATTGATGTAGTCAGTGAACGATGTCTATTGTACAGATTATGCGGGTTGCTGGTTTTCGACACCACCTTTTCGACACCTTTTGCCGGTATAGAAAATATTGAAATAGGGACCCATAAATTGCAAAACACTTCCAAATGCTAACAGTTATGTGCTTGCATGAAGGGCATAGTAGCACATAATAAATAGCACCATATCATCATACCCAAAGAACGATGGAGCAGAGTCTTTTCCACAACCTATTCATGTTCACAAAACAGGAAGCCCTGTAGTTATCGAAAGATCGTTGTTTATACAACCACAATGATGCTGGGATGTTTAAAAAACTCCGGACCGCAAGTGTCTGCGGTAGGGGATTGAAAACGCTATTATCCTTTCCGGGGACTAACGTGTCCACCACCACACTATGCGGGTCTCGTTTCGCCTTTCTCTCAGTTATCTTTTTTTGGTGGTGAACGCGTTAGGACCCGGAAAGAATGATAGCGCTTCTGACCCCGCCGCAGACACCTGCTGTCCAGATTTTGCAAACATCTCAGCATCATTGTGGTTGTATTTCACATAAGAACCTACCGTAAAAGGCAGTAAATATGAAGTTAACATTATTGTTTATTTTTTAAAAAAAACCAGTAGGTTCATGAAGGCTGGAAACTAGTCGTCGTCCCATTCTCAAGATTAAGCGTCCGTATAAGTGTTATTGCATGCGAGGTGCCCCAGGCAAGTGATTCGATTCGCAGCATCGTAAAAGTGATTGAATGAATATTTGGCCTATTCAATGATTAATGCGCTTGGCGACGAATCAAGTCAGCGTTTCTATTTTCCCAGATAAATATGGCTTCAACTCCCAGACTCCGAAGGGACGAGATGTCTGGTTAGCTTGAGGCGCGAGTCGGAAGCAAAGATCGTGCGAATCATACGGGACATCTAATATTAGTATTCAAAACTATCAGTTATCGGTTATTATTGTTGCTATTATGTGGTACAGCTAGCGCAGTTGGTAGTAGAGTGCTAGACCTTGGGTCGACAGAGCTGTTGATCAACCACGCTTCTCATTCCTTCGGGTTCAGAAAATTGGAGCGGTGATTATCTGAGAAGAGTTGCTTCTGATCTTCGAAAGTGGGCGACAGGGTGTGTTTAGGAGAAGCGAAAGCCCTAGCACAGTTATCCCAAGGTTCCAGCAACAGTAGAGGAGAGGACGGAGTGCTCGGGTAGCATTCAATTACTTCCATAAAAAAGCCGAAACCTTCAAACAACACTCATGAGGGTACGAAAATCTTCGTGGTTGATGGATGCGAGGAAACGAATTGAAGAACATCATAATTCGCATATTACGTGACGTCGGGTCGTGTAAAAATGCCATTGTTAACAATCTCATTGTTGTTGGAACCTGAGAAGTTCGGAAGTGAGCTAGATGTTTTCCTTGTATTACAACAGAAAACACAACTTTGAGAGCATCAGGTTGCAGCCATGCACTTGGCTTCAAAACATCTCCGAAGAGCATCTATCTCGAAAAAAATTTCGGCAGTTCACTCAACAAATGTAGAGTGCTAGACCCTGGGTCGACACAGCCCTTGGCCAACCACGCTACTCAGTCCTTCGGGTTCGGAAAATTGGAGAGGTGATTGTCTGAGAAGAGTTGCTCCCGGCTTTTCTATCTTCCAAAGAAGACCCGTAACATGATTTCTAGTGTAAAATTATCCTACTCAGTTTTAAAGTTCCCGACACCTTTACGAGCCTAATTCCACCGAGAACACTGACAAATTAACCCGCGGGCAAATGGCACACCTACGCTGTAGATCGCTGTTGGTGAGCCATACTCGCCTCCTCACTGGATATCATATATCCTCTAACACATGTTACTTTTGTCATGTGTGCTGCTCTATGACACATTTCTTCCAAAAAGTTAATTCTTGATTTATTGGATGTTCGTCACTCTTCTTCTTATGGGTTTCAAGTACGTTCCACGGTTGCCTTCACAGTTTCTCACCTGTTTTTTTTGGACATCTGTGGAGGCAGTCAGTGAAGAGGTCGTAGTTTATCTCAATAGTATATGATTACGTAATAGCTCTAAGAATGTTGCATACATCATTGATGTTCTTCTTCAGTCGATGTTTATACGCCAGTTGTTATAAACAACTTTCGGCAACATCACAAGAAAATCTGGTACCTTTAGGATGAAGCATAAAAGGGAGTGTTGTGGGCATCCGATCGGCAAATGTAGACAACTTTTTCCGGTTGTTTTCTTTCGTATAATCTTCCCACTGGCTTTGTTTCATGCATTTGGAGCTCCACAAGCAATTTGCAGTTAAAGAATCTCCTCCTTGCTTTACAGTTCTCTTCCTTGAGTTCAGCTAAAGATTGTATGTTCTACGTAGTAGCAATGTATAATCATTCTCATACATTCGAATGTATAGTATCTTCTTTCTCTGCTGTGCTGTAATTTTTGTACTTATATCAAAACTTCCTGTGGCGCAGTGGTCGGAGGAGCCTTGCAACACACACTTGGAATCGATTCCCGCATCCATGGCCCACCAAGCCTTCCATGCCTTCGGGATCGGCAAATCGGTACCAGACTTGTCTGGGAGGATTGCAGTACTGGCTCGATACATGGGTAGGACCGCGGGTCACTGTAAAAGCCAGATATGCATTCAATCACCTTCAAACGATGCTTAATGAAGTCGAATGGATGGCCGTCCTCAGGGTTGATCAACAAGAGAGCTTTATCCTTTATCCTTTTATCAGATCTTCATCACAGTAGCTTCTACCGTCGTAGAAAATTACTGCTTCATTCCTTTGATTCTACCATTCTTGAATGACCTTTAGGTTTAATGAAGTGGAGATGTCTCATTTAAAAAATGAATCTTTAAGATTTTCAGTGTCTCATCGAAGCAGTGATTATTCCCATATCAAACCGTTTCCGTTCTAATCGTCGTAATCAATGCTGGATCGAAGTATCGTGGCACCTGTAGTGTTCTGGAGTGCTTTCTTGTGTGAGTATTGCATTTCACGTTTTCTTTTGAATGAAAAAGATAACCAGACGATGGGAAAAAAAGTGGGATCTTGAACAAGAAAGTGGAAGTAACGAAAATAGAAAAAAAATTTTGTGGATATTAGGTGTCTGTCTTCACAGTAACCATAAGGAAAGGGTCTTTCAGTGGGTTACATAGTGGTTTTAATGTTATACCGAAGCATATAGAGCGCATATAGCCGGTGGTTAGAAAAGCTCTGCAATACAGAAATGGACCATGGTTCCATCCTGCACCCCTGCCCCACCCAGCCTTCCATTCCTTCGGTGTTGGCAAATTGGTACCAGACTTGTCCGGGAAGATAGTAGCACTGATTTGGTATGTCAGTCATTACGTAGGCCAGGTGAGCAATAAACCACCTCTAGAGATTCTTTATGGAATTTAATGCATGACACATTCCCTCAGGTATTGATCAATGCCGGAAGGTTTACCTTTTCAAACTTTTATCGAAGCAGGAGGAAAAGCTGCTTTATGAACTTTGACGAGGATAGAAGGTATAGGAAGTGGCCAATACATAACAGTAACTGTTTTTGCAACTAAATAATCTAACTTGGGAAAATGCTAATCTTTTTTGTGGCATTTCTTTCAAAGTAGTAAGAGCAAAAAAGGACGACGGTTATGGAATCGACTGATATCTGAGGTATACGCCAAGCACTTTACTTCAGTAAGCACCGTAGAGGTGATTTAATGGATTTTTAGAATAACTTGCTGAGGTAAACCAATGTACCAAGGCACTGTTTCTATATTCCAAGGAAACAAAAGCCTGTTAGCAAAAACCCGACCGCGAAGGAACGGAGGACTTGGTTAGCCTGGAGTGCGGGGTCCAATCATTGCGCACGTGTGTTTGGCTGAGTACCTGTGAGCACTGCGTTAACGCGTTCTTCGTAGAGTTGAGGGCGAACAAGGGCACCAACAGAGGACGTTTTTCACATGACTCGTTTTCAAATCTATCTGCAAATCCCAGCATTTCCTACATTCGATTCCTTTCCTCTCACGCATCATTCAGTAAGGTCTTCGAACTCTTTGCGCATGGGTTCGACTTCTGCTTGAGGATTGTTGTATTGCTTTGTAAATATTGTTAAATGCTGACCAAGTTGAATTTTTTGTGGAACCGCGAGATAAAGGCATTGGGGTGTTTTGTAGCGGAATGGGCGAAGTGAAGTGATCCCCGATAAGTGCGGTCCCATTTTCTGAACTCCGTAGGGTGAGAGGCTTGGTGAGCCCGGAGATGGATCGAACGCTTAAATGGCTTTTTGGCTTTATCAAGCATAAAGCTAGAAAAAACGATGAACGCCGTTACTGCCACTGCGCTACATACCCCATTAACAAAAAGTTTAAATTAAAAAGTTGCGGCAATTTTACAGCTGCGGTGAAGGCAAATGAACTCTCTCGTTGCTGCTCTGGTGGAGCGAGGCATTTCGTGCAAACACAAACTTGCTCAAACATAGAAGCTGAGAAGTCGACGGTCACCTGTGTCAGGTAAAATTTTGCCTCGTCGAATATTTTCCGTTCCGCTTCATAATGACGAGAGGTTATGTACAACAAGGCGCGCTGAACTACTTCTACATGACATTATCACGTCATTAATAGTTAGACCGAACCTTGGGCAAGAAAACACCACTCAGTCGTTCTTGACGAGTAACAGTGTATCTGTAAATGCTTTGTTACCAGATATTAGGGTCGTGAGAAGAAGTGTTATACAGGGAGCACAAAAAACAATGTTCAGCAAGCAATAAGGAAGGCAAAAAATTAAAGCCTAAAATGGTAGAACAAAGGTATTGACTTCTCACTTCTGATCAACTAGTTCTATGCGCTCAGCCTATTCTGATCATGCAACAGCTAAGTGGGCAGAAAAAAGAGTAGATGGAGTAGGAAGGGAAAAGAAAGCAAAGGCTGCTGAAAGAAGGTGTCTGGCATGTCATTTCTTACAAATTATAGTTGATTTGCAGAAAATTGTTCGACATGTCGCAGGAGCTAAAAAAATTTCTAAAGATTTTATCCAGAATATGAAGGAAAATTGTATTAACTGGTACAACCACAATGATGCTAAGATATTTTTGGGGGCCGCAGGTGTCTGCGGTGGGGAACGAACGCACTATTACCATTTCCAGGGGCTAAATTCTTCACCACCACACCATGCGGGTCCTTCGTTTTGCACCTGTCTCTCAGCTGGCTCTATCGATCAGAACCATCAGCAATTAGCCCTCAACGGGATTGAGCTAAGGACCTAAATCGGCAACGAGCCCAGTTAACCTGAGGCTGTAGTTGAAATCACATTGTTAACTTTTTATTTACTGTCTACTACAACTTTTCACGGCAAGGTATTATGTGTGATACAACCACAGTGATGCTGAGATGTTTTGCAAAGCTGCGGACCGCAGGTGTCTGCGGTGTGGAACGAACGCGCCGCGGTCCTGAGTTTTGCAAAATATCTCAGCATCATTGTGGTTGTATCACACATCATACCCTGCCGTGAAAAAATTCTAGTAGGCAGTAAATAAAAAGTTAACATTCTATTAACTGGATCTAATGACAGAAATAATCATGTGGAAAGACAAATAGGACTACCTTTGTGAAGAATAATTCTTAGGAACACCATAACCTTATGTGGTTCTGATTATTCTGTGATACTACTTTTATTCCCATGAGATCATCTGAGATCAGCTGCAATGTTTCCACCGTTTTCATTTACCGGCATAACTTTGAACTAGAATAGTGATAGAGTGGACTGTTTCCTATTCACTTTTGGGATAATGAAGAAAGATGTCTAAACTTTTTAAGCGGGCATTAACGGAAGCAATGGAGAAAAAACTTTTCATTCACTATAGTCCCGTTCGTCGGAGTAAATCCATCAGCTGAGACATAAATCAAGAAATGCGTCTCCTTGATGATGAACTTTTTTAGGACGGCGTCGATCTGCTGCCTACGAACACTGTTGGATTCGGCATGCGAGGAGGGCACGACACTGGCTCGACAGGACCACATGTGTCCTTCGACGATTAATGCACTAGGTGGTGGAATACGAAAGGTTCCTCACTGTGTTCCTTATTCAGTACAAGTTCTTGCAAATATTAAGTTCGTGGTCCAAAAGTTCCATACAGCCACTGGGCAAATACCGCAATTTTTTAAGATAAATGTTGAGATTTGCTTTAGATAAATTACATTTTTGAAATCTGTGAGACCTTCTCCGTGCAGAACGACAATGCGGAGGTGACACTCAAGGGGCGAGAAATGTTCACTGCGGAGAATCAATCAGTTGCAGATTAGTAATAATTGATATATATGTAATAAAAAATGGTAGTCAATGTGCGAAGAACGGCGCAACTGTGACTTGTTACGTGACGTGCCTCATTAAGTGCGTATGAAAAGCCAACATTACTCTTGCTCTGAGAGGCATGTAGATTGTGTTTACGCATTCCATGTCCCTGCTATGCCCGAATGACATGTGCCTTCTGTATGCATATATGCTAATTTTGATACTTCGATGACCCGCCTTCACTGGTTGTGCTGACCCCAGCATAGTTTCCATTCTCGGAAACTTGCTCGTTTAGCCATTGTGGCTCCCTGGACTCCTGATGACAGCTTGGCGAAAGTCTGTCCCAGGTGGCCACCACCACAGGCAGTCCCCCGCCCTTGTGTATCAGAGGGAGATTTGCCACCACGCGACTAGTCTGATACCAGGACAATGGTGTAATCTGGTATTGGTTTACTCCTAGCTGGCATTCTTGGTGGAAAAGCTTCCTTCTCAGCTTGGGAGACCCTGCCGGGTGGATGAATGCTCCCGTTGTACATCGCAGCCCTACACCTAAGAACACCATTTTTTGACTTATTATTTACTGCCTACTCTTTTTAGCGGCAGGGTATGCGTTGCGAAATATAACTCTAATGATGCTGAGATATTTGCAAAACTCTGGACCGCAGGTGCCTATGGTGGGGAACGAACGCGCTATTGTCCTTTCCGGGGAGTAGCGCGCTCACCACCACACCATGCGGGTCCTTCATTTCGCCTATCTCTCAGCTAGTTCTATTGATCTTTTTGCCATCAGCAATCACCCGTCAGCGGGATTGATCTGGGGGGGGCCCAAATCGGCAACGAACCCAGTTAAGCTGAGGCTGCAGTTATAATCACAATTTTGACTTATTATTTACTGCCTACTCTTTTTAGCGGTAGGGTATGCGTTGCGAAATATGCGAAACAGGCGAAATGAAGGACTCGCATGGTGTGGTGGTGAGCGCGCTACTCCCCGGAAAGGACAATAGCGCGTTCGTTCCCCACCATAGGCACCTGCGGTCCAGAGTTTTGCATATACCTAAGAACACCCTTCAGCCACGATGAGGCGGTGAACCGTTTGGAACCACAATGATCCTGAGATACTTGCAGAACTTGGACCACAAGCCAGATTCGAACTAGGAGTTACCTTTTCCGGTGCCTCACGTCTTAGGCACAGCACCACTGAGGCGCTGGTTCTGCCTTTCTCTCAGCTAGTCTTTTTACCATAACGGTGCCATCGGCAATCACCCGTCAACGGGAATGAACTGGGAAGCACAAATGGGCATTAAACCAGACTAATCTGGGGCTGTAGTGCTCGTACATGACTCCAACAAATAAGCTTCTTGTCTACTCAGGAAAGATCCCGTTGCTGTATACCGATTATGTGTGCCGAGCTCAGCAAGTTATTCATAGGTATTTATCACCTAAGATGGCTAAAATTAAGATCCCGGTGCCTTGACTACGAAAATGTCCGTGATAAGACAGCAATGGATAGGTTGAATTTGCAGAGGTTACAAAAATCTGTGGGCCATCGCAAATTGCCTAAATCTGGAAGGGCTGTGGCAGCGATCTATCATGCGCGCTAGCATCGAAATCATCCTTATCGCTTGATGACTGGTGCCAGACGGAAAGGTTATCTCAACGTTCGACATAGATGTTTCCTAGTGGAGACTTCCATAACGAAATAGACCACATTTTCACAAATAGAGTGCTCTGTTTAACCGATTTCGCTTTTTGTCTCCGTTTGACACGTGGTCGCATATTGCCTAGGTCGCAGAAGTTCTTTTTTAAGAGAGGAGGACCCAAAATTTCATGAAACAAATTTTCACTACCATTGTTAACTCACACAACATTAGCAACGACCGCGTAATCTGTTATCTAAATGCTTTATGCTCGAGTCATTTTCAATGGGAATGACGAAACCTCGGAGGAAAAACAGTAAATCAAGGAACTAAGGCTCCCAAAACGATTCAACACGACGGGCTACATCTACGTGATACAAATTCTGAGTGAAGTATACGAAAGCACTAAAAACGGTTCCATTCCCCTTTCATCGACTTGAGAAGAAGTTCTGTCCTATTTAAGACGGAAGCGCTCTTGGAAGTTCTGGACTACCGGACCGTCTGTACCCACCACAGAGATTCGACGTGAATTCATCTATCAAATTCACAGCACGAGTTTCAGTAATACAGCAAGTTTGTTCACAAGCTAAGGAGAGAGTTTCAAAAAAGCTTACAATGATCTTGTCAAAGTTGTACTTTTCATTATCACTCCCTGCATGAACAAGCGAAAACTAAAATGAAATAGCATGGAGAAGGAAGTGGATGAGCAGCTGAACATCTCCATTTTAGTGATGGAATTGTTGGTGAAACATTAAATTTAATCTAGGCGGACTGGATGATCGCCGAATATTTTTTGCAGCGCTTCTGGAGTTTTTCCGTTGGATCTCAACAAAATCACGTTTATGAGAACTTTCAGTGAAAGTAAACATTATGAACCTCCCAACGGTTTACTGCCTCATCGCGGTGGGTAGGTTTTCCTGGGTGTCGCGCTGCGTTGTACAGCGGGGAATTCATCCTGCTGGCAGGGACTTCCAAGCTGAGAAGGAGTCCAGCGTTTCCATCAGGAACTCTAGCCAAGAGTAAACCAATACAAGGATCCATCACCGTTCTGGTATCAAACTAGTCGGATGGTGGCAAATCTTCCGCTGATCCACAAAGGCTGCAACTGCCTGTGATTGTGAAGACCTAGGGCAGACTTTGGCCAGGCTGACCTCGTGATTCCAGGAAACCACAATGGCTAAGCCAGCAAATCTCCGAGAAATAGAGATAATGCTGGAGCCCGCACATCCAGTGGGGACGGGCCGTTCAAATATCAAGTATCAAGAGTCAAACATTGTGAAAAAAGAAATTTGACTGAGATAGATAGATGAAAGATACTGAGTGCAAGGAAGCAAGTGGTGTGGTATGCTCAAATGAGTATCGTTGACATAGAGATGAAGAGAAGGGATATTTGGATCCGTGACGTTTTTTCGATTCTCCGACTCTATCTTTTTTAATATACATCGCACTTCTAACCCAGAGTTGTCGTAGGCGCTATCGAAACAATGATGCTAGGGAGAATTCTTTACTACACAAGTAAGACACCGTATCCAAATTCCCAACCTAAATAGCCAGCCGACTGCGTCTAAGCGACAACTGCTAGACGAGATCCGTTGGCACATCTCTCCTCAATGACGTCAGCAACGCATTCGGAAGGCCACTGACTAAAGATCGGCCTTCTTTGCAAAAAACATGGAAAGAAAATATGACATGTTCGAATTTCCAAGGCGAACAGTATCCAGTAGATTGGCTTCGAGTTCCTCTTTCTCTTCGAAGTCTAAACACCACAACATTGCCTTCATTTTCCAACTTGGTAGACACCGCCTAGGACATTTTTTATTCTATAAGAGACCCTGAGGGATGCACCATGCCTTCGACTATTTTAAACATCGTTAGAGGTAATTGAAATCATACCCAATCATAGAGACTCGCGGTGGCCTACGTAGGTATCCAGCCCGTGTTGTTATCCTTGCAGACAAATCTGGCACCAATTTTTTCGAACTCGGTGGTTGGAATGCTTGGAGAGCCTGGGGCGCAGAATAGATTCTATGGCATGTGTATTGCAGAACACCTCTAATCGCTGCATTACATGCGCCTTTCTATAGGAGCATTTTAATTAAGTGGACTTTGGTCCTTGGGTTCTCTAGAATTCAGGAAAATCAAACATATGTGATCAGTTTTTACGGAATATTAGTTCATACCGAGAGATGACGTAAGAGTGACTCACTAAAGATGATAGTGAAAAGGATAATGGTAACCAAATTCTGCCTGCGCTACATCTTTCGATAAATCCCATATGGGTGCGAGTATCTAAAAAACTAAGCCCTTAAAAGGATGAGGGCTATTCTTATGATATATCTAAGTATAAACGGCTTATTGCATTTCATGAAATATGTTCTAGGCTTTTTTAAACAACTATTTGCTAGTTCATATCATTCTTTTCAACTGAACATTTAAAAATCTGAAATACGCGCGTGACATTCGGACATCCTGTTTTTTACTCAAAATTAGATTTTAACCAAAAGTCCCATAAAAACCAAGTTTTTGCACTGCCTGCTGATCTTGGTTACTGTTCAGAAACGACAGAGCGATTACGACTATATATCGTGGGTAAGTGGCCCTGCAGTGTCATAGAAGCAGCACCCGCTGTCGGTGCGCAGCAACGATTGCATGTCTTGTAATTTAACCAGTCTGCTCCTTACTGTTCTGCAAGAATTATTTGCTTTCTTAAGATGTCTTCGTTCTCTTGCCAGGTTACTTACTTGGATAATTAGATGGCCAGTTTTCATGGGCACTGCGCCTTTCCATTCGTTTCTCTCTCACACAATAGCCATCCATGGTGGCGGTCTGCTTTGAACAGGCTAACGTCCGCAGGACCCATTCCATAATCCCAAAGTCTTCCCATCACGACCGACGATCGTTTATGTGATTGACCAAGAAGACGCTTGCATCCTCTCAAATTCCATTCCACCGTTCTTTTTTGTCCATTTGTCACTTGTTCATCGCTTCATATAACCGGTCCATCAGTGCTTTACTATCAATGTATATTCTCTTGAATATGGTATAGGTTTCGAGGATCTGACCTACGCAATCCGGCTAGACGTCGTGAGCTCGATTTAGTTTAAGAATATATCGCTCGAGCTTTCTGTCGATAAAAAGATTAATGGAATAATAACTAGATATAAGTAAGTAAATGGAATAAATGAGAATAAATAATAAAAAGAATAACAAAGAATAAACAAGAATAAAAGAATAAGCTCTCTCGACGTTCATGAATCTCTGAGCGATGCGCCATGCATTCGACTTCATTAGGCATCGTTTGGAGGTGAATGAATGCATATCTGGCCTTTACAATCACTCGCGATGGCCTACCGATGTATAGAGCCAGTGCTGCTATCCTCCCAGACAGGTCTGGTGCCAATTTGCCGACCCCGGAGGAATGGAGGGCTTGGTGGGCTATGGGTGCTGTGATCGACACCACGTGTGCGTTGCAGGGCGCCTCCGACCACTGCGCCACACGCACCCCTTCTCTGTGGATAATGCATAAAATTCATGATGAGGTTTAAGTATGAGCGGACGTTTATGAGGTGTAACAGTAGATTAGATCGCTTGGAAGACTGCTGAATCGAAGTGGTGAGCATGGAATTGTGTGTCATTGGGGTGGTTGGTGGTTTCTTTGATAGACTCGAATGCGACCCGTGCCACTTTCCTTCGTCTGTGTAATTCCTCCTTCATGTTGTTCTCCATATTCACTGAACGCTCAAGGTACGCTTACAAAGCGTTTTTCTCTCATCAGAGACCCGTTTGGTTCGATTTGTTCACCTTCTCATCATAGGTTCTTCGTGGATTGAGTATTAGTCTTATTTACAAGCAAGCCAATCTCTTTTGCCGCTTGGTTGAGTTCGCTGAGCATATCCTCTGCTTAAGATTTGATAGGTAAAGGATAAAAGGATAAAGCTCTCGGCGTTGGTCAATCCCCTGAGGGAAGCGCCATGCATTTGGGTTCATTAAGCATCGTTTGGAGGTGATTGAATGCATATCTCGGCCTTTACAATGGCTCGATCTGGCCTAGCGATGTATCGAGCCACTGCTACTATCCTCCCAGACAAGTCTAGTACCAATTTGCCTACCCGGGAGTGATGGGAGACTTGATGGGCCATGTGCGCACAGATCAATTCCACGTGTGTGTTGCTGGAGGCTCCACAGGCGCCGTTTTTAATAGGTATTTCCTACAATACGTATGCCCTTTTAGTTCCAGTCGAGGGACTTTATTATTCATTGTAATTCAGCTGTTAACAGTTTTTGACGAGTTGGTATTGCCTTGTCGAACCCTTTAATTCATCAGTATGGTAAGAGATTGATAGAAAAGCTGTGTTTTTAGCTGTTTATTTAAGATAGCAATCAGCTGGAGTTCTTATTCACGATGGGGTCCACTGCTCAGTCGGCGAGCGCTGATAGGATTGTGTTCGTATCGACGATGCCAAATGCTTTGTCATAGCTGACAAAAACCTTTTCCCGGATTTTTTTTGCGAAATTCTAGTAAGACAAAGCGTTTCGTATTGAAGATTGCCGTGACCTCAGAACAGAGCCTGACGAACTTCCTCCCCTGCATTTTAAAGCGGCGTTGGAAGAATTCCGACACCCAAAAACGTTCAAGTTCCCATTACTTCGATTAATTCGGTGCTTCACTGGCGATATATGATATTCAAAGCCGAAAGCAGTGCAGACTGCTTGTTTTACGTCTTAAGAAGGCGAATGATTGAATAGTTTGGCCATTCAGTCTTTTGCATTTAAAACTACCTCACTAAGAATAATGTACTTTTTGGACTGTCCACCCAAAGTGAGCCTTTGCTACCCTGAGCTGTGTCCCCCTAGCATCAAAGGGTATCCTGGGTATCCGTTACCCTGCCAGTGATTGAGTCCTATCAAATTCCTCGGACAGCTTCCCACGGGTATCCACCGAGGGAAGCCCCTGCTCCCCTGAGTTGCAAACAATTGTTTTTATTTATTTCTTTGGGATTTTAAAGGCTTAGATCTCTGAATTTTTGGGAATTTAAATTTGGATAGATTTAAAACGGTTTGTGGTGAAGTGTTGATTGACGTTTGATAGGAAGCCCAATATGGTTGATGAAACTGGAAGATTATGAAGTACTTGATATACCATAAGATCTTCCGAGCAATGAAATGGCTTTGTGATCTCTTGTATTCCATGACGATTTCTTTCACATCGTGTTTCTTTTTCTGAGCTTTTTTCCTTCACTTTCATTCGTTTTGCTGTCAAACGGCTTTTACTTGTCCTCGTTGAAAAGAAAAATTGAAGTAATTCTACATATTTTATGACGATTGAACCCAAGGTTCCCTAAGAGTAGTAAAATAAACCGATTTCCAGTGTAGATTTGCACCAACGAACCCATTGTAATAAAGAGATAGGTGCGCAGAAGTGGTTCGGATTGAGTAGATGAGTTCGCCACGTAGGTGCTTTCAAGGTGGAGACTATCCATACCCTCAACTCTAGTAATTAAACGTTTAAAAAAGCCCACGTAGCGAACTCATCTGTTCAGTTCAGTTCGAACCACTTATACGCATCCATCTCTATATTAGCCCCAAGTTAAATTGCTTTTGCTTTGTTCGAATAACGGTTGCGGCTCTAACACCACCCGTTTTGCGTAGTTGCTCGGTCTGCTATTGTTACTGTACAGTTAATACCTCCCAACTTTTTTTCAGGAGTGCTGTGATTGCTGTCTTCTCGCAAAGGAACTTCTGCATAAGAATCAGCCGTGCGTCGCAGCAACGGGATTCTCGGCCTCTTGTCTCAAGTCATTCACACGTTGCTGTCAAGGACCATTGGAAATCACTCAGACGTTTCCCCATGTAACTGGTAGGATCATCGTTTCCGTAAAAGGACCTTTTTTGTAGTGACAGTACCACACCTTGAGAGAAGATTAGCTTTCATAGTCGTTCCTTGCTTGCTTTTAACCGATATCAGTGTGCTTTTGATGGGGGTGTCTTGCAGTTAACAAGATATTTAAATTATTCCTGTGTGCAAACGACTAGTGTGAGATTCTGGAGATTTTTAATCAATGATTTTTTTACTAAAAAATCAGTAAAATATTCCAAACCGATTTGACAAATTCTACCTCTCTGTTCTTCTTAGATTACGGTAGGAATAATTGCATACCCAGATAACAGATGTGTTTTTAAGCGCAGCGGAATAATTTCCGTTTCCAATTCCCTCTTACTCATTTCTTTATTTCGAGTAGATCGTCCATCAGGACCAGTCCTGGATAGCAGTACCGTTTACTTCGGTGATCGATGTGCGAATTCAAAATGCGAGCATCTCTGTAATGACCGGTAAGTGCGATTTACAAGTATGAGGACATTTTCTGAAATACTTCGCCAAAACTCTCTAACAGTCTTTGTGATTTCTGGATGCTCGTACATTCTACTGCACTATCATTATCACTTGTAAAGAAGTCGCTTGTGAATATTCGTATAAAATGCTTTTCAACTCTCGATCTTCTTTGCTAAATGAATGTCACTATAAATCTTGCTTTAAAATATGAACCAAGGAATGCATTGCCATGAACTAGTCGTGGAATCGCTTCCAAATCCTGCTTTGAGTTCGAAAACAAGCGATAGATGTGATGATGTTGATGATCCCATGGCTGTACACCTTTCCTTGTCGATCCTTAGTCTAACAATCTTTCTTGTGTTATCTACACAGTTGTTTTCATTCTTTCTAAACTGAGAGCTATCTTTAGAGTGAGTGTTGCAGCGGAGAGACTGGTATCGATTTCAGAGGAATATCAGTAACTGTTGATTTCTCCAAAGTTTCAGAGGTGGCGAAACTGTAGAATGTAGTTGTCGATCCGGCTACGACTTAGCTCCAGATGGTTACAGTTGTGTCGGTGAGTTTTGCTGAAATTTTGGTAAAAATTTCCAACGGGTCTCTTTTCTTTTCTATTCTTATTTAATTTTCTCAGAATCGACATTTTCTTGAGATGTCAGGAATACTATTGTTACATGTTTAAGTGTTTCCGATTTCCAATTTAGTTCTCTACAGTTTAGTAATGGTTTTTTTCTGTACACCTTTCGTTACTTTGCAAACATACAAAGATTTTGATGGCACCGATACAGCAAAGAAATAACTGAGAGAAAGACAAAGCAAAGGCTTTAGTTGGTTTGCTAGCGAGCACCTAAGTCTCCGTAATGGTAATGACGGGTTCGAAGCCCAATTGAGGTTCCGAATTTTGCTCATATCTCAACATTCTTGTGATTTTGTTTCACATCGGACACTACCATAAAGAAGAATAGGCAGAAAAGAAAGGTCAAGCACGAATTTTGATTCTACATCTATACAATCCACCTCTTCAATTCAAAGCGATTCATACCCACTCTCATGGATGGCTTTTTATATACTGGATAATTTGATATCCATGATCCTTGTTCGTTTGTGTAAAATCTGAAGTGCTCCGGTACGGCCAGAGATCTCAACAATGGCCATCACTTTTTAGTTAGTCTTATAATTTACTCGGCCTCTTGCTCTACACAATCATCGCTTGATTAGTTTTCCAGTCATCTCACTAACTTTGCAAAAGTTTAGGATAAAGGAAGTGAACGATATTTTACGACTGAGCCATGACCATTGCCGAGAACGGTGGTCAGGATTCACATTCATAGTAACTTAATTAATATATCTTCAGTGAAAACCAACTGATATGCTACCTATGCAATTCTAATCAGAACGCTCTTGAAGGTTTTTAGAAGTAAGGCAATAAAAATTAGACTACTATCAATACAAATGCTGATTCTGGAAAGATCGAAACGAGTGCCGTTCGTCAACTCCACCTTGCATTTGGGGACGTGAGGTGTGCGTGAACGTGGCCGGAGGCTATCGCTGTGAACGGCTGACACCGTTGCGATTCCGTCATCGCCCCTACCTGGATAAGACAAGGTTCATCCGAATGAGGGAAGACAGTAGTCGTGCCGTTACGAGCAGAATGCAGTCCTTCATTCCGCTACCCACCGTGCATCCCAGGCGAAGCAGGGAGAACGTGCAGAGGTGCCCTCTAGGATGGCAGTTCAGAAACGGGCAGTGTATAGGTGAGTTCAACGGGTTATCGCGTAAGGTTCCCAACTCGATTCAACATCTAATAGACACATCCAAACCGAATTACGCCTCTTTACCGACTACTGTTGAGTCATTTTTTAGAAGAAGTTACTATGTTATCGATAAGCATTTGTGGATCTTCGGAATCTGTCAGAATAATTCTTTCTACTTCTGTTTAGCAAACACTTTTCAATTCCAAGAATCCGAAAAATGAAACACAGGGAGGAATGCCTCATTACCACGCATGATATTGGGCAGTATATAAGCCTGTTATTCTGATGAGATGGGTGCATTACGATCCCATGTGGACTCTGTGCGGTTGGTCTCCACGTGAAATATTTAGTGGACGACTCATAGAAAGCGGTGAGTGTGCAGAGACTCTGTGTTCAATGTGATTGAAATTTTGGTTCAACAATTTCTCTGTTTGGTTATGGAGGCATTTGACCGTGCAGATTGCAGTCAATTTGACCTTTACAGGCTCTGAGGGAGGCTAAATCCGCCGAAACGTCAGCTTGTACGTAAATAAAGAAATAAACTAACACCTCGTGTTTGCTAAACAGAAGTAGAAAGAATTATTCAATCAATGCCGAGGTTAATAGGAAGTCGGACGAGGGAGTCTCTGTCAGAATAGTTTATTCTTGCTAAAGTGGTTGAAAAAAATCATAATGTTGGCAGACTAAAAGAAGGAGCGTACCATTAGGTCGGTACATGTGAAATGCCTGATTTTGTTTTACTCTGATCTTTTAATAAAAATTCTGTTCTTTATGCATATTTAATATGTATTTTTTTGAAGCACAAATTTGCTCCTTTTATATCCAATATTCGTCTTCTCAAGATTTCTTATTTTAATATCTTTATAGGCTTTAATTTTAGTATGAATCAACGTGATGTTCGTGTCTTTTTTTTGTACGAGTGGAAGAGTGGACATAATGCCGTGGCAGGAGCTCGGAATATCAAGTTTGGAATGAAGGTAGCGTTGATGAATCAACAGCGCGAGCATGCTTCCGGAAATTCCGATCTGGTGATTTCGTTGTCGAAGTTAAGGAAGGTCGCGGACGTTCCAGTGAGCTTGACGACGACGAATTGAAGGCACTGGTGGAAGCAAACAAGCGAATAACTGTTCGAGAGCACGCAGAGCAGCTTGGCCTAAGCACAGAAACAATTCCCACTCACTTGAATCGCATAGGAAAGACAAAAAAACTCGACAAGTGGATGCTGCACGAATTAACGATAATAAAAGAGATCGCCGTTTTAAAGTGTCGTCTGCTCTTGTTCTGCGCAACAAAAACAACTCTTTTCTTAATCGAATGGTGACGTGCGACGGAAGTGGATTCTGTGCGACAACCGGCGACGTTCGGCTCAGTGGTTGGATTGCGACCAGGTTCCACAGCACTTCCCAAAGCCAAAATTGCTGCAGAAAAGTTATGGCGACTGTTTGGTGGTCTTTAGCTGGGCTGATTCATCAGAGCTTTTTGAATCCGAGCGAAACGATTACGGCAAAGAAGTGTTGCCAAGAAATCGACAAAAGCCACCGTAAACTCCAACAACAGCGACCGGCATTAGTCAACAGAAAGGGACGAATTCTCCACAACAACGCCCGGCCTCACGTTGCGGAACCAGAGCTGTTGAAGCTAATCGAGTCGGGCTACGAAACTTTGCCTCATCCGCCATATTCGTCAGACCTCTCTCTACCGACTCTCAGCTCTTAAAGCACCTTGATGACTTCCTGGCCGAGAAATGCTTCACCAACCATGATGACGGGAAAAAACGCCTTCAACGAATTCATCGCTTCGTTAACTCCACAATTTTGTGCAACTGGAATAAATTTGTTTGTTGTTGCAAAAAATATGTGATTTTAATGACAGTTATTTCGATTTGGTTATTTGAACTTTACATTTAAAATCGGACATTTCATTACTATGTTTTACCTGCTGAGGTTATGAAAGAGTTTGGTTGAGTAGATTCCTGGAGAATTTGGCCTTTCCATGCTCTGAGGAAAGCGAAGCCGCAGAAATGTCCGCTACTATAAGTGAATAAATACTGCAATAGCAATATCGTGTTTGTTCATAAAGAAAACAGTGAATTATTGATCAAAGCCGAGGTTGATAGGAAGGCAGTCCAGGGATTTGCTTACTTGGTAGTAGATTTAGGCTTAGGAAGAAAGCGCTCAAAATAACTGTTGGTTTGTATAATCTATTTAATATTCAGCATTTAATATAAAGAGATGTTGAGACGAGTTGGTAGCCAAAGGCGTGTGTCTTTCTCTCTCGTTGCATGCGAAATAGGTTTCTGTGTCACACAACAACTAACACTAAGAACTTGATGCATCGTTGCACGCACGTCTTCAACACGTCTAAAGCATCGATACTTCACGAAAATGGAGTCTTACATGCACATCCGCTCCTCCCAAACCATTCTGCTAGGATAAGTGCCTTCAAAGGCTTGCAGATTCCACCGCGGTCGACGACAAGAACGTGAATGCATCGCGATGTCAGCACTTTGTGTTGCATGTGGTGATTGATTCTTTGCAGTACTCAAACCAGTGATTGCAGTACCAGTCTTGGCAAAAAGCTATTATTTCTGTAAGACCTCACTTTACTCTTATAGCTTGCTTTCTGAAGCTCGTACTCATTTCCTGTGTGTAAATTTCAATGGCTTGAAAAACGAAAAACCGTGAAGAAATACATTCTCTAAGAAAGTTTTCCGCGACAGATGCTAGACTGGTCTGACTTTTGTGTTTCTTTCTTCTTGAATTCATATCTTTGAAGATTTCTGCTAATACGGAATCTATTTTCAAATCCTACACTGTTATGAAACATTACTAAAACCATCATGACATCCACTAACGGAGTGTAAAGTGTTTGCTGTGAGATCTGATCAGAGCTGTTCGAATGAATTCAGAACGTCTGACTGGGAATTCAGTTCTCTAGAAATTCCTTTGTAATGAATACTAAGCAGTTGCATGTGTGTTCTTGTCAACAGATTCCAACTAGCGTGCATGTTCAGACATTGACGAATGTCTTGTGTTGGCCGACGATTGTCTAGAATCACAACGTTGTCTGAATCTTCCGGGAACATTCAAGTGTATCCGAACTCTTTCCTGTGGGACCGGATATGCAATGGATTCCGAAACTGAAGACTGCATTGGTTTGCTTGATTGATGTGATGAATCTAATGCATGTCAAGATCGTGAAAATGAATGAGCAATGATGTCGAACATAGGATATTTCAGATGTCGATGAATGCAGTCTGGGATCGCATGACTGTGGTCCGCTCTATCAGTGCCGTAACACTCAGGGCAGTTATAGGTACCTAATGTTTTCCATATTACGAAAAAACAAGACAGCTGATTGCAGTATGGCTGATTCATGGTACTGATCAATAGAACTAACTGAGAGACAGGCGAAACGAAGGACCCGCATGGTGTGGTAGTGAACGCGTTAGCCCCCCGCAAACGGTAATAGCGCGTTCGTTCCCCACCGCAGACACCTGCTGTCCGGAGTTTTGCAAATACCCCAGCATCATCGAAATTATATTTCGCAACATATCCTGCCGTTAAAAAAGAGTAGACAGTAAATAATAAGTTAAAATTAGGAGCAGTATGTTTTTCACGACTGCAAATAACCAACCCAACGATACTGAAGACTTGCATGCTCAGTGAAAACTTCCAGCTTTCTCATGAGTTAGGCTAACTGGTAGTTCAACTGTCTGTAGAAATGGCTATAACAGCAACATCCGAGACACAAATGAAGCTCTCAGTCGCTTACTATGAGATTTACACTATCCTTTCCCTTGTTTATTTATAAACAAAAGTTCACATATTGTACGAAACGCAGCACTTGTTTCATTCGCTTCGCTTCCTCGCATTCAAAATTTCCGAATTTGCGTGTGGGGCTTCGGCTTCTTCATAAATGTCAGCATCTATAGGTCTCCACGACAGGCGGTCGCTTATTGGGAGGGAGGGGGTAGGGAGATTTTTCAAGGAAAATGTGGTACAGTCTAGCCGACCCAAGCTAATCCTCAATTTGACTTCTATCACCGAATACACTCTATGCAGAATACTACATTATCAGTTCGTACTCTTTAACCGACTCCTGTGTTCTATTTCACACTTAACCAGCACTTTGGCTCCTCAATGGTCAGTCAACTTGAAATTTGTGAAACAATAAACAAAAAGGTGGACAAATGGAGCATCCACCTGGTGTTCACAAATCGCTATGAACGGAACTCCTCGCATGGGTGCTTCAGCGATTTCCTAAATGGGTCGTGGACACGGTGACTTACAAGATCGAAAATCACCAGAAATCAATGATTCTAAGGAGGAATGAATCTAAATGGGATTCAACACTTCAAGTGGCAAAAGAACCAATACCTTTTTCCGAAGACATCGATAGATGACGAATGCAGTGCCAGTCGAATGAAATAAGTGCTGGGATTCGCATAATATGTTGGTGTTGGTGATATTGCTGAATAGACGAATAAACAAATAGGTAAATAAACAAAAGAACGGTGATGCTGCTACCTTGCACAACATAGGATTTCTTGACGATGAAAACTCTATTATTCAACGAAACTGTGTACAACAGAACAAGTCATGGAAAGCATAACGATTGATTGTTCCAGTAGGTATCGTTGCTTTGCTGAGATTTCAGATGTGATCCGAAAAAATGTGCCGAGGGTGAGTTGCAGAATCCTCGAACAGGAGAATGCATAAGCATCGACTGCCCACTTGGCTACTATCCTGCTAATGGAATGTGTCACGGTGAGGGTTTCTCTTCTCAGCACATTCTACAACAAACCTACTGCCTGCTTTAAGATGAGACCTTCTGCTGCGAAAAATCAGATAAATTGACTAGAAAGAGCAGACTTTAACAGACATTCACTAAGTAAATACACATTCTTCTATAGTTTTTGATTACTTGGCAAAAAGGATAGAAGCTAGAACGTTCAGCGCTTGAATCCCTTAGGGGTGCGTCATGTATTACACCTCATATTTGTAACACCACAGAAGTGATTGAATGGATATCTAGCCTTCACAATGACTTGCTCTGGCCTACCGATGTATCGAGCCAGTGCTGCTATCCTCCCTAGATAACTGCTTGGTGAGTCTTGGGCACGGGAATCGATTCCACGTGTGTGTTGCAGGGCGCCTCCGACCACGGCGCCACACGCGCCCTGAAATGACCAAAATGTGCTTAATCCTGGAACATTTGGTCTCTGTACCACCTACTGCTTAGTCGGATTTTAAACAAATCTGCAGAGGTATAGAAATATGTTCATTGGCTCATCTAGTAAGCTATAATTATCCAGAACGAGGATTTTGCTTTAAAAACACAATTAGAAACAAACAAACACAAACGTCATATTGCCTAAGATTCTTGGTGTAGAAGTTCAACGGTTCTCCGATGCACTATCGTCTTTTTATTCCTAGATTTCATATCCCTTCTTGGCTACGTTTAGCGATTAGTATTTCTTCAATGACAGATCCTTTCCGTGCGATATTATTTTCGATGTTATATGCTGTGAATAGCAGAGGATTCTTGGTTTTTCCATCGTCGTTTACTGGATTCCAAAAAACATTCCGGCAATCTCGTTTAAACGCTTAGGGCACCAGAATTCTCAACAGCGATGTTCTTGTGAGCTGAGCTTGTCGTCCATTTCCTCCTTTTTTAGCTTTGCTTTGGAGTGCTTCTTACGTACTCGTCGACTTATCCTTTAAGGCTTAAGTGGCGTTTATTGATACACATAAAATCAAAGTTTTTTTAAAAAAAATGGTTTTCCATAAAGTACCGAAGTAGTGCATAGCTTTTTAATGTTTTATATATAAGGGCGCGTGTGGCGCAGTTTTCGGAGGCGCCCTGCAACACACACGTGGGATCGATCCCCGCGTCCATGGCCCACCAAGCCTTCCATCCCTCCGGGGTCAGTAAGTTGGTACAAGACTTGTCTAGGAAGATAGCAGCATTGGCTCGACACATCGGTAGGCCACCCCAAGTCATTGTGCAGCCAGATATGCATTCAATCACCTCTAACGATGCTTAATGAAGTCGAATACATGGCTCATCCCTCAGGGATTGATCAACGCCGCGAGCTTTATCCTTTATATATATATATATATCATAAATATAGAATGTTATTGCTTTTTCTCGTGCTCCTCTCCAAGGGCGATATATTTTATCCATTATGATTTTGGAGACCCGTATACTATGTAGCAATTCCGTATTTTTACCCTGCTGTTAATAATTGCTTGCTCTCTTGGAAAACTAGGTAATCTGTACTCACATGTCACAACGGATCCAAGAAATTATTCCATTCTTCCTACTGCGGTTGTCGAACTCCTGTGTGGCTTCGGCTACAACTTGAGGCTGTGCTACCCTTTGTAGCTGACACCGATTTTTCAGTTAATGATTCTAAATCCTGATTTTCCTGGGAAACAAAATATCCAAGCTATGGCTTTCCTTGGTCACCAAAACCAGCTGTTGGTTTCAGCGGACAGAAAGAGTAACGGGTAGTAGCGAACTTTCTTGCACTTGGATACACCTTGGTACTGAAGCAGCTAGTCACACTTTTGTATTGTGAGTACAATACTGCAGGCAAGGTCCACCGTCTTTACGATTTAAGAAGTTTGTTGTTCTTAAAACATATCATGACTGAATATCAATGATAACGAAAATTTCAGTTTGATCAAATCTTTTTTCCACTAACTCATTTAAAAAAGGGCTTTTCTGCATTTTAAAAATTGGTGTCTATTCTTATCAATCGGTCTGAAAAAAAGTCATACTCCATTTTCATAGTTTTCGTTACCATATCTTCTAATAGTTCGGCTATGGCACAGTGGTCGGAGGCGTCCTGCAACACGCACGTGGAATCGATCCCCACGCCCATGGCTCACCAAGCCTTCCATCCCTCCGAGGTCGGCAAATTGGTACAAGACTTGTCTAGGAAGATAGCACACTGGCTCGACACATCAGAAAACCACCGCGAGTCGTTCTAAAGGCCAAATATGGATTCAATCTCCTCCAAACGATGCTTAATGAAGTCGGATGCATGGCGCATCCCTCAGGATTGATCAACACCGGAGGCTTTATCCTTTGTTTATTTATTTTATCTTCTAATAGCTTCATGGAATTTGTACGCCTGCAGTATTTATTGGAATAGTTGGATCTCACATTTGCACATGCTGTGTGGGCTTCCGCACTTCTTCCAGTGGGTTCACTGTCTTGCAACGCTAGCGTAATAGAGGCGATCTACTTTGAATGTATGCAGCACAGGCTGCAGTGAATCTTGTTACAAGTCGACCAACCGCTCCAGGATGAATAAGCCCAATCAAAGTACAGATTATTATCTTTATTCATCTAGGTTTCGAAACCTTATCATGACAAAAGTTAAGTGGCCTTCTTGCTGTCGTTTTCAAACCAAAACTTATGCCCAATCCCGCTTGCCTAGTGCTAGCTTTCAAAAGATGTATATCGTTGTTTCCAATTCTCAGTGTCAGTTCTTCAACTGACGGGCCTTTTTGCAGATTAGAGGCTTTTATTTCACAAATGAGGAATACTCTTGGAAGTGAATAACAGAGAATAAAACCAACGGTGGGCTAGTAGATGTGGCCTAACATAAACACATGTGAAATCGGCTTAGAGATGTGTCATTAACAGAATGTCTTTTAACGCTTGCATCTGATTTTCTTGGAAATCTCTCCTCTGGTTCTTTAACCTCAATAGTTTTTGTACAAGATCTTACAGGGTAAGTTATTTCCAAACGTTAACTTCATCTATGAAAAATACTGCAATGTTTCGAGACAACTGGTATGTTCAGATGTGGATGAGTGCGCTACTGGAAATCGGTGCGCTGCTGGCGAGGAGTGCGTGAACACAGCCGGTTCGTTCAGATGCGAAGAGAAGGGCAACATATGTTCTCCAGGCTACGCAGTCAATGAGAACACTGGATTCTGTGATGGTAGGCTACTGAAAGATGAATGATATTATTATGGAAACGTGAATAGCATACGCTAAAGAAGACGAAACTCTGAAACATACACACTGAGGGTGGCGTCTAACGCAATAAGATGAGAGGCCCTTTACATTTGAACAACTACATGTTTGATTTCAATATCTTCGCGCCAACATTTAGAACTTTCATTGCATCCTACTACAAATAAAAAAGGATAAAGCTGTCAGCGTCGATCTATCCCTGAGGGATGCGGCATGCGTTCGACTTCATTAACCATCGTTGTAGGTGAATGAATACACATCTGGCCCCTTGGAATGACTCGTGGTGGCCTACCGATGTGTCGAGCCAGTGCTGCTATCCTCCCAGACAAGTTTAGTACCAATTTGCCAATCCCGGAGGGATGGATAGCTTGGTGGGCCGTGGGCGTGGGGATCGACTCCGCGTGTGTGTTGCAGGGTGCCTCCGACCACTGCGCCAACGCGCCCTATTATACTGCATAGGAGACTTGTTTGCTTGTTTGATGGGTAAATTTTGTTGCCGAGCTTTGAATGACTAGCGCATCCTCAGAGTTTTCAGCTTCTGATCAAGACCAACTTTCTTAGGCTCCTTTTATATTCCATGGAATCTTTAATTCGAAAAACTCCGTACTCTTCACCAAAAATAAGTAAAATGGAAACAACGGTTCCTAATGCCTTTATCATAGCTAGGCTTTATTGCGACAAAGATTTCATTTTCGACTATTTAAATTGATATTTTCCTGACGATTAGACTTATGTAGGTTTGTTTAAAAATTTTAGGTTTATATGAGTTTAACTGTATTCGAAGGATTTTAAGTAGAGTTCTCTAGTACAATTTCTGCTACACCAGCATAATTTACAGTAACCAACAGAGTGCTGGACTAAGGACGACATAGACTTGGAGAAATGGAACACTATGAAATTTGTGTCATGTAGACAATCTACTATTTTTGGGAAGTCAGCATATCATACTAAACAAGGCACTATCATCGAAGCTTCAGACTTATCGATTTCAAGATGCGTTCTCTAAGCACAGAGGCTATTTTTTCCATTTCGTGCAGGTTCATGATATGGAGCTTATTCGAAAAAAGACAACAAAAGTCAGAATTATCTCAATTAAATACCGCCATCAATACATATTGGGGTGCGTGTAGCACGTGATTGTTCCGCTGGTGCTGATGCCTAATTTGATGTCCGTTACGGACTATGCTGATTTTCCGACAATAACTGATAGCGAAAAGAAAGTCCCGTTTATGTTGTCCTTTATTAGCGATGAAGTAAGCGTAGCGATTAAACGATGCTTAAGAAGGGCAGGTCTAGAGGAATCGGTAGCGATAGTTAAAATATCACCGGCTACTCTACGTCGTCAGTTAGTTCGTAACCGCCTGTATGACCGTGTATGTGAAACAACAAATTGCGTAATTTGCCCTTACGGCAGGGACGGTGATTGCATGAGTTCAGGTACGATATACCTGATCTGTTGTAATACTTGCGGAGATGAATATACTGGCGAAACGGGCAGACCTTTGTGTATCCGTATAAAAGAACACCTAGATGGCAAACGAAAACTAAGACAAAGTACCCCACTAGGCACGCATGGGATAGAAAAAGCATAGCGGAGACGATTTTTGAAGTAAAAGTCAATATCCTTGCACAGGAGACTAAAACACCAGCCCGAAAACTTCTTGAGGCTTTTTCGGATAAATGCCAAAAATCCCACAATGAATAGCAGGGATGAATGTCCAGAGGTCATACGCGACCTGACCACGTATGTTCGCATCAATTTATAATCAGCTGTTCTAATCTTCCTCATTGGAAGTCACGTAAAAAGCGGTGAGTTTTTCGAGAAGCTGTTGACGATGTAATTACCATAGAGTTTTTCGTCTTTTTGTAAGCGTTATTGAAGCGTTTGGCCTAGTAAATTGTATGTCAGTATACCCTTCCAGGCTCTGAAGAAGGCGATACTGCCGAAACGTCAGCTACTGTTGTATTGTATTGTGTTTTTCTATGGAAGTAAATGTACGCTGTTTAACAACCTCGCGATTGCTTAACAAGAAAACGACGCATTCATATTCCAATGCCGAGGTTAATAGAAAGTCGATCCTGGGAATAAGTGATAGCTTTTCTGGTAACTAGAGGACTTAAAAACCCGACACTATTATGGAGCTGTATACACACGATGACAAGGCTCATTGAATATCGCGAGAGTACAAAAGATCGCTCTGTCTCACTTTCATCGATTTACAGAAGGCCTTTGATTCAATTGAGATAGACACAGTCATGGAAGCCCTTGATAGTCAAGTAGTCCCTAATCAGTACATAAAGATTCTTCGTGAGCTGTACAAAAATTTCACATGCAAGATTTCACCATTTTACAACGATATTAACATCGACTTCAAAAGAGGGGTTAGGCAAGGCTATAACATCTCGCCAAAATTATTTGCGCCACCCTCGAGAACGTCATGCGAACACTGGAGTGGGATAATATGGGAGTGAAAATCCATGATCCGCAGTTACACCATCTTCGCTTTGTTGATGACATCGTCCTTATAACACCGAACATTAGCCAAGGGGAATGTATGCTTGCCGACTTTGATAAAGCGTGTGGAAAGATTGGTTTCCGACTAAACCTCACAAAAACGATGTTCATGAAGAACGGATTGGTTTCATATGCCCCATTCACGATCAACGGAACGAATATCTCCGAATGCTCCAGTTATGTCTATCTAGGTCGGGAAATCAACATGTTGAACGACTTAGCTCCAGAGTTGAGCAAAAGGAAACGAGCGGCTTGGGGAGGTTTCAAGGGCATCGGGGATATAGTGAAGAGAACAAGGAACGCCCGACTCCGTGCCCGCCTTTTCGTCTCAACAGTACTTCCTGCCCTAAGTATGCGTCAGAAACCTGGTCGCTGCATAAGCAGGATGAAAGGATCACTCAGCGTTATCGAACGCGCATTCGAAAGGGCGATGCTAGGAGTATCCCGTTCCACACAAGTAAGGGAAGGGATCCGAAGCTCCGACCTTCGTCAATGATCAAAAATCAAAGATGCCGTTCTGTACGCCAAACAGTCGAAGATAAGGTGGGCCGGACACGTAATGCGTATGAATGACAACCGATGGGAAAGAGCCGTTAGTTACTGGATTCCTGGGCATGTCAAACGTACTGCAGGAAGACCACCGACCCGATGGTCAGAGTTCTTCACGAAGGTCCTAGAAGAAAAATAAGATGCTCGACGAGTCCCTAGAGCGAGCAGAACCCATTGGGCTACTCTTGTACGCGAGAGGGAGAAATGGAAGATTTACTGGCGCCCGCTCGAGTCACTCGACGATCAACGGGACTACAGGTGATACAGGTGCGATTATGGAGCACACTTCGCTATAGAACTAAGTAAGCTATGCATGCTACTGCTTAGCTTATGCTACTACCGGCTATTGAAGGTTATACCGTACAAGCACACTAAAAGCTGAAGGATAAATCTGTCGGCGTTGATCAATCCTTGAGGGATGCGTCATGCACTCGACTTCATTAAGGATCGTTGGAGGTGATTTAATGCATATCTGGCCTTTACAGTGACTCGCCGTGGCCTACCGATGTATCGAGTTAGTGGTGCTATCCTTCCAGAGAAATCTTGTGTCAATTTGCTGACCCTGGAGGGATGGAAGACTTGGTGAGCCACGGGCGCGGGGATCGACCCTAGGTGTTTATCACAGCGCGCCTCCGACCACCGCGCCACATGCATCCATAGACCACTCTACTGTTGGCAGTTGGAAGTGTTTCGCAATTTATATTGAGGCTATTTCTAATTTTTTTTCCGTACATTCTATACAGCAAAGATGATCCACCACAGTGAACTGAGGTGAAGTAGCTAGAGGTACCAGGCTGTTTTTTAAGTGCAGGATTGAGGTTTTTCGGCGAGCGCTCTCCAAAGCATTCATGTTGGCTGTGCTTTTTGAACAGTCACTAAAAAGTATAGCAAAAAAGGGTTATGCAGCAACACAAAGGTCCGTAAATAAATGAAGCACCCTAGAAAGTTTGCCCCAAAGCAAATGCTTCATATATGGCTCACCTCGGCACCAGTGGATTAAAACGAGTATGTGGTGCACATGCTCACTGCTTCTACTCTGCACGTGGACAGACCGAACCCATAATTGTTACCAGAGTTGTTTACGTGAATATCGCAAGTCGAAGTCAATGTTTTGGCCAAATATGCATTCAATCACCTCTACAATGCCACGTTCGCGACGTCGTAATTTCTGTAGGTGTCATTTGTAGTAGAAGATTGCAGTTAGAATGAACTCTGTAGAGGTAACTTTGTTTTTCATGAATTATTTTGGCTCAAAGAACTTGTTTTTTACTTTTTTTTCACTTCCTCTGTACTTGGAGGTGTACAAAGAAAACCTCTTCCTTGACGACTTAATTGACCGGTAGTTTGACTGACAGTTGACCGTTATTCCAATTCTAATCGTTAATGGCTCACAGGGACCAATATGGGCGGGTATAATTTTATGACTTATTACTATATGAGCTGACATCACATCTATCACACTATGCCTATTCTAGCAATTCTTGCATCCGATTCGTTTCCTAGCGTCCAAAATCCAAATGTTATTGAATGCTGGTTGAGTAGATGCTTCCTGGAAGCCTGATTTAGACGTTTCCACATGAACTGGGTGGCGTTACGTTGCTCCGAACAAGTATGCTACCAGTTTCCCAATCACGGAGGATTAGGAGCATGTTGGGCCCGGAACGGTGTCGAACAGCGTCTATGTGGGCTAGGCTATCCACGTAACGAACGGAATCGTTACTATTACGCTATCCCTCGTCCCCTATAAGTGTAATAAGGGCAGATTTACTAAGTGGAGAAATAGGCTTAACATCAACTGCAAAAATTCTTCAGGTTTCGACAGCAATTTGCTTTGTATCATGGACCATGGTGACATGTAATAAATAGTAACATACCATTCATTCCCACAGAGCGATAATCTAATGTATATTTTGTAAGCCTGTTATGTTCTTAATCCTTCAAGCCATCTGGTTATAGAAATATTTTCTTCGATCACCGAAGAACCAGCAGATCCGTTACAGCAGGAAATTAAACTTCTTCCCGTGTGTAGGCCACAGATGTGTTGCGCATTCATTATTGCTATTAATAGATCAGAAATTTTTTCTTTACTTACAAAAATTTGCTGCTAGGTTACTTATCCGATCGGAATATCGTTAGTCAGATTTTATTTGAGAACAAAGCGTGTGGTTCTGAATTGTTGCGAATCTGTTTTTGCAGATATAAACGAGTGTCTCGATGAGTCGATCTGCGACGGATTGATGTGTATCAACTTGCCGGGCAGCTACAAGTGTCGTTGCAATGCTGGATATGAGTTCAACGAGAAGGTCAGCGCAATCTATGAGCAGTGCTTGGCTCAGCACAACTGGCACCACGCCATCCAGAATCATACACCAACATAAGCAATGTTTGAATGAGTTTCAATGAACTACAGTGGTAAAGTGGGGCTCCACAACATCCGCAAATCTATGAAAAGAGTTGAATTCATCCCTTTTCTCAAAAATGATGTCTGTTGAGTTTTTTCTATTCTCTTTTTTCAAAGCTGTGGACATTCTCATCTTCCTTCTCTTCGTTTCTACTATTTTATCAGTAGATTCTGCGATTACTAACAATTTTTTGAGAAGAGCTCGAAGTTCTTTTGAATGTTGATTTTTAAGTGGTTTCGAAAATTTTCATTCATTGACAAAGCGGCTTATTTGAAACTCTGGGGGATTTTAAGCATTTATAAATGCTTTTCTTGAACCTAAATAATATAGGAATACTGTTATCTCTGAGAAAAAAGCTAGTATAGTATTGAAATGCTGCACTTTGTCTGGTCCTTTTTCCACCTATGGCTTTTTGAGTGGTGCTCTCAACAGCTATATTGCCTTGCTTGGCGTCTTTCCCACATCCGCCTTCTAGATGAATGGTTGGCTTCGAATGTGGTTAAAATCGCTAACCTGAGCTCAAAATGAAGTCATTGAACTAATAGTAAAATCCTAACTTTTTAAATTCCTGAAAAATGGCTGGAGAAAGGCTTTGATATGATATTTTGCAGTTTCTCGGTCAACCTCCTATTTTCATTGGATCCACCGTTTTCCTTCTAACTCTTATTGTAAAACGGAATATAACAGTAGCTTTTGCATTTCACCACTGTTTATGTTTTTCTGGTGAATAAAGCTGCGAATGCAATGCTTTCTAGGAATATAGGTTTGTTTTTTTTCTTATGAGCACTTATGTCGCTTGCTTAGACGAAGCGCTGCGAGGATGTGGATGAATGTGAGAAGTTCGCCGGCCATGTGTGTGACCTGTCTGCTGAATGTCAGAATACCATAGGCTCATTCATTTGCAAATGCAAGAACGGTTTCGAATTAGCTGCAGACGGCAGGAGATGTGAAGGTCAGTCAGTTGATGTCCTGAGTTGGTTGGTACGTAGAATGAGAAATTGCTCACTCTCTGTGTGAAACAACAAAAGTGGTGCTCTTTTTGTGAAAATCTTTTGATACTTGAATAACCCATTCTCAAGAATTTCGAAAAATACGGGTCTTAGTATAACTTCTATTTGACTGCTACGGAAAACTTTCTACTGAATCTAAAAAGCTTTCTGTTTTCTCCACACAGTTCTCGCAACGTATACGGAAGATCCAAGGGATCAGTCAAATTACTCGAGCTGATATATGCATCAATCTCCTGGTCCCTGGCGTCACTGGACTTCTTTCCTTCTTCTCAAACTTCGGTAATTGAGCCCATGTTTGAGATGTCTTCTTCCAATGGAGTCTTTGAAACTACATTGGCTCGTGCCCATGTTGTCACTACTTGCCAGCTAGTGACTATGTTGTTGTAGGCATGATAACGATTTCTGGTAGCGTGAGAAATAGCTGATGCAAAATAACGCTAAAATAAGTATGGTTCCTCAATATTGTATGGGATGAATTAACGAAGACCCAACGGGAATTCATCACTATGGTACGAAGACGTGATGAGATAAGAATTCTTCTAGAAGGAAAGAAGAATACTAGGTAGGGAAAAAAAAGATGAATGTTGCATGTACGTATTAAACGGGCTACGGGAAGCCCGGAAAGAAGGATGAAACGTTAAACACCATAATACCATGACAGGTGGACCAGCAGAAATTTTCCTTCCTTTTCTAGATCCTCTTGTTAGGTTCGTTCATTCCGTCTTAAACGTATTCGTTTTCGTTCATCTAATGACATAATAATGGTTTCTCACCAGATATCAATGAGTGCGCAACTGGAGAAGCACAATGTGAGCAGAAGTGCATCAACATCCCCGGCTCGTATCAATGCATATGCGATAGGGGCTACACTGTCGGTGGGTTATGACTTTTCGTGTACTCTGTGTAACAGCATAAACAAGAGCATAGCAACCTGCAAAGTGATACACTGCAATTTCGAAAGACGTAGAAAATATGATTCTCGTGATGAAACCTCAAGCTTTTGACATTTAAATTACATTACTTACTTACTTGGATACTGGGACGGCCCGTCCTCAATGGTTGTGCGGGCCCAAGCATAATCTTCGTTTTTCGGAATTTTGCTGGTTTAACTATTGTTTTCCTGGATTCCCGAGGTCAGCTTGGCCGAAGTCTGCCCCCAAGTCGTCATCACCACAGACAGTCACCGCCCTTGTGGATCAGTGAGAGATTTGCCACCATGCGACTAGTCTGATACCATGACAGTGGTGAATGCTAGTATTGGTTTACTCTTAGCTAAATTTCCTGGTGGAAAGGGCGGACTCCTTCTCAGCATGGAAGACTCTGCCGTGGGGATGAATCCACCCGCTGTACATCGCAGCCCGACATCCAGGAATACCTCCCAGCCACGATGAGGCGGTAAACCATTGGGAAGTTAAATTCTATTTCGAAATTGAAATTTTGTTTCTCAAACCACACGCTATGAGCTGTTCGCGTGCAAGCTCGGGTTTTGGAATCCCTGTCTGAGCTTTGCTTCCTCCGAGGGTTCGCTACAGATTTAAGGAAAATACCAGAAATTTATAATCGTAAAAATAAGTCACACCAGAAAGGACAGGAATTCCATTTCAGGTATCGATGGCAGAACTTGCGAAGACATTGATGAATGCACATTATGGGCTGGCTCTGGCTAGTTTATTAGTTTTACTTAAAATTTTCTAGGTTGTAGTTTCATTTTTTATTTCGTGGCCATAACCTCTGAAAGATTCAGAAAACAGTGAGAGAAGTTGATGTGAAATCGACCCGTTTCAAAGTTTGGTGATTACCTTGCCATACATTTTTTTTCGTTTTACCACATCATTTTTTACACTTCACCGATATCTCTTAGTTGTTTTTTTGATTTCCGCGGATCTCCTTCATATGGCAGATTTTTAACCCAGTTTGTCACAAGGATGCACAGTTATCCTCAGACGGAGGGCAGTGTGTTAAGCGCTCACGTAGAGCTATACGCCCAGTTCCTCTCAAGTCGAGTCGCATCCAGGCGATTGTGTGTCAACAGGATTCATTTGTACCTTCTTTAGTTATAGTCTTGCATTCGTGCATAGGTGTACTAATATGAATGCAAATTTTGCACATCGATTCAGTCAAAGAGTTCGATCAAGTGACTGACAAGTAACATATGGTGGCTTGGGATTAGTTTCAATAAACGAACACACTTTCTAGTCCACGATAATGCAGCAAGATACTTATGGATTTATCTGACTCATGGCAGCGCTTTGCAACCTATATATTGATGTCCTTCTTCGGAAAAGTATTGGTTAACCGCCTTGTTATTCTCCAGATCCTGAAAGATTCTCGGAATGGCGGAACGAGTTCGAAGAGCACTCTGAGCTCTCTGCTTTTATTGGTTTTCTAAAATTTAGAAGTACAACGGTGACGATCTGTTCGTATATTCCATATATGCACCCAAGCATCAAAAGCTACTTTGAACTTCATTGTGGAGATCTAGAAAAGGAAGTACGACGTGAGGGAACTGATCGTAATGAGGACAGCTAACCGGTACATGTGCAGCTGTACTGAGCACAGGAAGCTTTCGGTTTACACGAGTGCTTGTAAAGCTTTACAGAGAAATGACTAGGAAATGTTTTAGGAATAGAAGAGCATCAGTATCACATTAAACTAAATACCTTGGAAAAAAGGCGCTGCAACGTCTGCTGCTATTTCGTCAAATAGATGACCTTAATTGCGGTTCTCTGATATCCATATAGAGTAGTTAAGGAGTCCGAAACGACGACGGATTCAAACATTTTAGCCGCAATGGTGCCAAGATATTTACAAAACTCCGTACCGCAGGCGTCTCCCGGAAAGGGTAATAAGGGGTTCGATCTTTACTGTAGACACCTGCGGTCTGCAGTTTTTGCAAATACCTCAGCATCATCGTTCTTGCATTTCCATGATAGCCTGTCGTGAAAAATTGTAGTAGGCAGTAAATAGATGTTAACATTGCGATTTCAAACATTTTATTTCCATTACTTCAATAGCAAGGGGCGAGTGTGGCGCAGTGGTCGGAGGCGCCCTGCAACACACGTGGAATCGATCTCCATGGCCCATCAAGTCTTCCATCCCTCCGGAGTCGGCAAATTGGTACCAGACTTGTCTGGAAGGATAGTAGCACTGTTTCGATACATCGGTAGACCACCGCGAGTCATTGTAAAAGCCAGATATACATTCAATCCCCTCCAAACAATGCTTAATGAAGTCGGATGCATGGTGCCTCCGTTAGGGATTGATCAACGCCGAGGGCTTTATCGTTTATCTTTTTACTTCAACAGCCACACCCATCTGCCTTTATATTAGTTCTTGGAGGATGGATGTGTTGGCACAGCCCAACCTTCCGAATTCAGACATTTTATGAAGTATCATAAACCATCTACACCAACCAACATGGGTGGCTCTTACTTAACATTGGTGTTTTCGGTGGTCTACAATGATTTTACCTGAAACATGCTCATCTAGATTCGACAATAGCTGTGGAAAAATTTCGCATTTGGTTAAGTATCCAAAAAACAATTTCATGGAAGTGAGTTCGTTTCTAATCTCTTATAGATGCTCAACGAAACGAAGATCAAACGGAGATTTTTGAATACGAAATGACCCTGGTTAACAATTTTGCTGACCATTCGCCATTTCCATTCTGTTCATCTTTTTCTGTTCTAATGTGCACCTCGGAAACGTAGAAGATACGTAAGCAGGATGAAAGATCTTTCAAAAATTGTCGAATGCACTACCAAGAGGATTATTTCCGGCGTGCCTCGTATCACTAAAGTAGGAGAGTAAATCCGGAGTTGCAGAGATGGGTGACGTTGCCACAGTCACCGTTTAC
The DNA here is from genome assembly GCA_018806985.1 of Angiostrongylus vasorum. NCBI lineage: Eukaryota > Metazoa > Nematoda > Chromadorea > Rhabditida > Metastrongylidae > Angiostrongylus > Angiostrongylus vasorum. The sequence goes on from JADANN010000398.1 coordinate 654,196, forward strand.
CACATGAATGCGACAAGACAGGATGCATGCGATATGTGCTTTCATCATGGATACAATCTGCTTACCTCTGGATTTTTTGTGAAATCAAGCTCAGAACAAGAAGGCCAATGACCCGATGATCACATACCTTCGTGAACAACTAAGCGAAAATTTTTTCCTTCTAGTCACTTTAGTTTGCGAAAAACACTTTGCAATTCTAACATGTGACTTGAGATTTCACTGAACTCCATGAAATCGCTTGACGATAAAGTACTGGCGCAGGTGAGAGGTTACTGTTTTACTTAAGATGAGATGAGAACTAGGAAAATCGAGCACCAGAATATCCCACTGCAAAATATTTTTGCTTTGGGTAAATTTGAGGATACTGACAGCCGAGCACATCTGAGCACATTTATTTCTCACCATACTGTTTGCATGTTGAGAAATTCATGGGCTAGAACATTTCTTTTATTCGTTCAACATAGTGATATTCAGACTGTTCAGAGCTATGGTGGTAGTGGTTCAAATTTTCCGAAAATTGTCTAACAAATAGTATTTTTTCTATGTTTTTTGGTGTTACAGTGCTGTGAGATCTACTTTCAAGTTCAGGTAGTGATCTGTGCATGGGAGGTTGTGTGAATACAAAAGGCTCGTATACCTGTCAATGTCCACCGGGCTACAAAATCCAACCTGATGGAAGGACCTGTGTCGGTAAGTGTTTTAACTTCAGTGGCCAGCTACATAGTAGATGGTTTTCGAAAAAAAACTTTTTTCTCTCTGGAAGATTAGGTCATTCGTTTTTAAAGTCGCAAAAAAAAAGATGTTCGTGAGTCCTTGTGTTCTCAGTAAATTGATACCGCACTAACTTCTTCCACGCAGTGGATATTAAGGTTATTCTAAACGAAGCTAAAGTTGCAAAAACATCAAGAATTGCGAAATAAACATCTTCCGTAATTGGCAACTTGCTACCAGACATGTCTGGAAGGGTTAAACACTGGTTTGATTCTGAGATATTCGCAAAACTCAGACCACGGTCCAGATCGAACCACCATTTGGCTCGCGCACTACACATTGCGCCATGGAGGCCCTTACTCTGCCTTTCTCTCAGCTAGTTTTCCATCTACCAATGCCATCAGCAATCACCCGTCAACGGGATTTATCCAAGTTTTCCAAGGTCCAAGCCATCAGCAATCACCCGTCAACGGGATTTATCCAAGTTTTCCAAGGTCCAAGTTTTGGCATTATCTCTGCATCGTTGTGGTTGATTTCGCAAAATACCCTGACGTGAAAATTGTAGTACGCAGCAAATAATAAAGTAAAGCATTGTGATTTCGACTGCAGCCTCAGCCTAACTGGATTCATTGCCGATGTGGGCTCTCCAGATCAATCCCGTTGACGGGTGATTGCTGATGGCACTGGTAGACAGAATAGTAGCTGAGAGAAACGCAGAGCAAGGACCTCCGTGGCGTAATGTGCAATTCGCAGACCCACGGAAAGAGGAATCGTGGTTCGATCTGGCCTGGGGGCCAAGTTTTGCAAGTATTTCAGCATCGTTGTGGTTGATTTCGCATAATAACCTGCCGAGGAAATTGTAATAGGCAGTAAATAAAAAAGTAAAACATACCGATTTGATTATTCGGCAAGACACCACAAGTCGTTGCATGAGCCAAATATGCACTCGGTTACTTTACGATCATTGATACCTAGTTCAAGTGGTTGATGAGAGACTCTCATCCTTAAAAATTAACCAAAGCCGTTTGCCTTGTCCTTAATCCTTTTAATGCGAGAAGTTCGCACTGCTGTAGTCGCCTTGATCAACAACGACTGTGACAAATATCTATAGGTAAAACAAACGAAGAACATGATAAAGTATGCCGTGATGAAGATCAAAATGAATAAAAGCCATGTGGGTAACTTTCAGACGTGGACGAGTGCGCTCTTGGAGAATGCCAAGGACGTGATCGAATTTGTGTGAACACACTCGGTCATTTCAAATGCCATCAAATTGAATGTCCAAGGAACTACGTGCACGACAGTAAATACAAAAAGTACGCCAATCCACTAGTTGTCCGAATCTTTGGAATCATAAGAACAATCGGAAGGTCTTGCCTTAAGAGCAACAACAGTACGTCAGCTTATCGATGGCAGAGCTTTTCTCGTCATCATCTGTTTAAGTTAAAGGAGCGGAAAAGAAGCATTCTCTGCAGTATCCATTCCGTTGCTTTCAAGTCTTGTTGGTAGCCAAACTTTGGATGAATTAGTAATACTTACGACTTTGCGTGACAATGCAGAGATCGAGACAACACTGAACTTCTTAGCCAGATGTGGGACCATCGTTTAGGAAAGTATATACCGGTCAAGGCCGAAGACGTAGAAGTGTTGAACAATGGGTCTCATTTTAAGTTCCCGATCTCAGGCTTAGGGGGTAAGTATACAGTATGGAAATATTCATATGCAGACCTCATTTCTCGTTAACTTCTTTTTTTCGCATGTTTTACAAGTATATGAAAACCAAAGCTTAGCTTGTTTCTGGTCTGTGACCCTAAGGAACCTCATAGTATAAGAGGCACAGGTAAGCTGACCATCCATTCTCATGCAGAACTTTGCAGTTTGAAGTGATTCCTATTTGATAATCGGTTTGTCCTGCGTAATACTAATCTTTCAGTCGTTGCAATCGCTTGCGTTCAGTTTGTGATGGATTGTCGGATTCTTTATGTAAAGCTCGTTATCCGATCCACATCACATGGCAGTATATAGCAATTCCGAAGGGAATGGCTATCACTTCACATAGGCCGACTATCACTCTGTTCACCATTAAAGGACCGGCACATAACGATTCAGTTGTGCAGTTCGAACTGAATCTGAAGCGTGCCGTGCCGGGTATGACATCATTCTGAGGCGGCACTCATTGAGAAGACGTTATTGTGAGTAGTATCTCACAGTGAATAGCTTAAACCATACAGCGAAAGATTAGGCATACTTGGTAATCATTCAAGCTCTTAGCTTAAGTCAGTTCCGTCCAATATCTATCGATATTGTTGCTCAATCTGTATACGCGCTAATCACCACCTAGTTTCAAGCATGCAGGAGAAGACTTCTGAAAGCCTGTGCTTGATGAGTGCCGTCTGAATCTTTCTGTTTAGTTTGTTTTTATACTAGTATACTAACCACTAACGATCTCAGAATCTCCTCTTGTGTTGCTGGCAATTCGCTCAAATTTCTTACTCCAAAAAGGGAAGGAACGAAATTCGGCTGTAGTCGCCGTTAGGGATACACTGGATGGACCACAGACCATCGAAATGGAGCTCGTTCTCCGACTCACCAAAAAATCACATTTCACCGGCAAATATGTCGCTAATCTGGTCGTTCATGTGGCGGCACATAAACGCAACACCAACTTTTTCGTTTATTAGTGCTGTTAAGTCTTTCACTTTCTCATTATCTCGATCTTGCACTTCCTCCAACGAGCAAATTATCGTCATCTTCCTGTTTTTTTTTCGCACTTTTAGATTTGCTTGCTTTATATATTCTTTATTTGTTGCTACAAATTACAAAATAGTCCCGTCAGTGAAAAGGTTACTGGAGACGGCATTTGTTATGTACTTGTCACTGACGCACATCTGAACTGACGAGTAGGCTCCGGTCGCTCAAACTATACGACTAATTAATGCCGCAATACTTTTGTAGCAAAACCATTCCCAGTTTCAGTCGTGAGGACAGAGATTAACTGCAAGTAATGTGTTGGGATATCTCCGAGCAAACAAGCAGCTTATGTCATAGATACATCCCCCAGCCGCCACGTATGTCCTTCCCAGCGATTTGATTGCTAGGATTTTAGTGGAAATGAGTTACGTAAACAGGTCAAAAACACGTAAGCTCAGTCGCCTGGCTCTGAAGGGATGTGTGCTTACTCGTGTACGGAAGGTTTAGTTTAGTCCGGCACCTTACAGAAAAGGAGCACATATTCTGGAACTACCTGCATGTGGGGTCAAATGCAGCTTTGTTCGTCTCCAGTACGCTTTTAACCTTCTACCTGCAACCCATACCCATCACCTACTTTTCACCATGTAGCCTTCGTTGGTGACAGACTCAGCATCTCTCCCAATGGGGGAACTTCACTGTGCTAGAAACTTACAGAAGACCAGAAGAACACAGACAACTTCTAAATCACCAATTTTTAAATGAATTTGAAAATTTGCTCATTGTTGCTTACACTTCTGTGATTCTTTGTCAGTTGTGATACGTTTTTTTGGTTTTGCCAAATCTTAATTTGTTTTCTTTCAAGAGAAGAGTGTTCATGGAATCGGAATAGTGTGTCTTGCTCCTAGCCTCACGTCGATCTACGTTAACTAGTCTCTATTAGAAGTGTTTTTTTCGACTTAAGTCCTGAGATTTTACTTCTTTACATTCTTTTCTGTCCGTCTTTAGTAGGAAGTACAAATTCCTAGCTCCGTCTGGATGTTGGACAATCATCGGTCGTCCACTGCGAGACCGTCACCAGAGTGGTGGCTTGACACATTCTTGTATTTTTCCCCAGTTGTGCCCATACAGCATTAGTAGCAACATCCAGATTACCTATCCTCACTTTTCCTCATCATTCTTCCTTTTCGTTCTCCAACTCACCCATATTTCAGATGTCATTTAGTGATCATTACATAGGACCTTTACGCGTGGTTCTTGCTCGTTCACAAAAGAAATGTATTAACCTTGTTTTCGTGCATAATCCTTGCATATAGTTGGTGTTATTTTATTTAGTGCATGTTGTGGCTTGTGTAAAGCCCTGTTGTTTGGTGATAATCAGCGTTGTTTACAAATTCGCTTCAAATTGATAGGGCTTTCGCTGGATAGAAGATTATTTACGATAGTGAATAACTCAGTGGTGTTTATGTTACTACATGTCCATTAAGCATGTTCTTAACCGCATCCGTAAGAAATGTAGTAAAGGCTTTGTGTAATAATCTCGAGAGTAACTCAAAAGACCGACTTTCTATAAACCTCGGCACAGACAGTTGATATATTTATTCATATGATCTTATCCTCCCAACAGTTTACTCCCTCATCGTGGCTGGGAGCTGATCCTGGATGTCGGGACTGCGATGTACAGCGGGGGGATTCGTCCCCCCGGCAAGGTCTCCCAAGCTGAGAAGGAGTCCGGCGTTTCCATCAGGAAGTCTGGGTAGGAGTAAACCAATGCCAGGATCCAGCACCGTCCTGGTATCAAAGTCGCATGGTGGCAAATCTCTCTGATCCACAAGGGCTGCGACTGCCTGTGGTGGTGAAGACCTGGGGCAGACTTTGGCCAGGCTGTCTTCGGGATTCCGAGGAACCACAATGGCTTAACCAGCAAATCTCCGAAAAATGGTGATTATGCTTGGGCACGCACAACTAGTGATGACGGGCCGTTCAAGTATCAAGTATCAAGTATATGATCTTACAAACTGATCTTTTTGAGCAGGTGCGAGGTTGGCATAGTTGTCGCTGTTGTCGTTTTTTTTTGTTGTTGTTGTCGTTGCTATTGGTGTTGTTGGTCGATGGCTGACGTTTCGGCAATTTCCCCTTCCTAATATTTATTTATACGATCTTATAAACTGAGCTTTTTGAACTTCTCACTCATAACAGCACGGCTGTGAGGAAGGCGAAATCGCCGAGACGTCAGCCAACGGCCAACAACAACAGCAACGAGAGCAACAACAACAACGACAAAATAGACCTATACTAACCTCGTATCGGCTCAAAAAGATCAGTTTACAAGATCGTATGAATAATCTCGAGAATATATGATGAACCCCCATCTGTAAGCAAAGTTCGCAGGAAACGGCTTAGAATTTTGGGAGATCTCAACCGTTACCTTGGCTCTTGGGTTCTTCTAGTCAGATTTCTTGACAGGAATGTTCAAGAGAGGGCGCAAATTCATTTTGCCGGATGGCCGTTTCTTCTAGGACTTGATAAATTGGTGCTGAAGAGCTCAACAAGAAGTTCCTCTTGAAGCAATCATTATCGTTTGCGTTAGATGAAATAATCAGTGACTGATTAACTGAATAAAAATCTATGACCGCAGCATTTCCTTCATCTCAACTCGTGCAGAGAAGAGACTGCCTTCCAATGCAGAAAATTTTTTGACTCGATAAGGCTGACCTAGTTAGTGATCTCAGGGCAGGGTATGATACACTAGTTAGTCGTATCTAGTGTAAATGAACTAAGCGAATCGATGGCACTTCTGCTACATCAAAAGCATTTGCGCCGTTTGATTCTACAAGAGAGCAGAAGTGCTGAAGAATTCAGAATACGAGACGGATGTTTTAGTTATATAAAGTTGGTCAAGACCAAAGGACTAACACTTGCTGGACTGAAAGGAAAGCTTGGGCCAGCTCAGCGTAGGATATATTTAAACAATTTCATGTAATGTAAATTAACCTCATCTTTCAAACGAAATTAATCTAACCTGGCATTAATAATCAGTACCTCTTTGGATTATTAAGCTAACACGAGATTGATAAAAAATGTTTATTCGGCTAGTGTTTCGACGTCTTCGTCTTCCGCAGAGCCGATAATCCGAGTCGTTCGATGGCCCACAGTCATTCGTCCTCTCGAGGTAGCGTCTTCGTCTTAGTATCATGTCGAATCCTCTTCACTGGAGCGCCACTCGAATGAGGGAACTTCACACGATAGGGCTGTTTTATACACGACGGATGTTTGTGATGACTGTTCATTTGTAATAATTTGTAAAAATATTCCTTTGCTATTCGCTATGCGCTAGCTAACACAACCTAATACCGACTGCTGCAGAACCAACGGATGGTCGTGTCAGCAACGACCGTCCTGTGTAGAACAGCGCTGCCGGGTGAGACTGCTTTATTAGAGCGGTGTCCCAGTGAAGAAGATCCGTTTCGGTGCGACAGCGAAGATGCCATATCGAGAAGACGAATATCTTTGGGCCATCGACTCGGATCATCGGCTCTGAGGAAGATGAAGACATCGAGGACGTTAGCCTAATAAACATTTTTTGCCAGCCTCGCGTTACCTTATTAGTCCATGAAGTTAACCGCTCGTTATTGAACAACAAGTAGTTTTTCTCTGCAGAAGAAGGTAGAGGATGAAAGGTCATCTTATAAATTTGGTGGTAGAAATTATGTACATAACCATATCATAAAACTTGAAACGGAAATCATCTTGAAAATTTGACTTACGCGATACCCTGTTTGTTTCATGGATTACTAAGCAAGCTGAACTGTGTTGTTTCAGTCGCGTGCAAGACGGCTATTCATGCCTGAAGGTCTGCATGAAAGACGATGCCGTTTGCCACGGAAATCACACAGAGGAAATCCTGTATCAATTCCGAGCATTGCCTTCAATGACATTTGTCAAAAATCCAATCGAGGTTTCTTATTTAAATCAAGGCTTTTAAATAGAAATTAGAGGCAGAGTAAAGGCAACGATGAGTATTGAGAACTTTCCTTAAAGGAAAAGAAATATTGCGTGAAAAAACTATTGCTTCCTTCACTGTGTGCTAGCTTATAGTGGTTTTTATTACTGTGAACAATAACAAGATTAATAATAATAGTGGTAGAAATAATAGAACGAACGGTAGGAAATTTATCAAAGTGCGAAAGTTAATCGACCAGGCGAGCAAAATGTTGAAGGTGTCTCGAATTCGAACGCATATGAACACTCCGTTCTCGGTCGACTACCACCTGGATTCGGTAGGGCGTCGTCATTTTATCGTCGAGCAGGATCGAAATTTAGGTCAGTCAGCATTCCTTATTTGGTTGAAAGAAAATCCGAGAAGAAAACACCAGTTTCTAAGTAACCAGACACCTGATTAACAATCCCCGCAAAGAAAGATAAATATAGCAGGCAGTTTATATTCTTCGTATGTACCGAATTACCCCACAGCGCAAGCCTTAACAACTGTGAAAAACTTTATATAGGCAGGAAAATGATAGCATAACAAGTTTAGGTAGGGAACAAGATTTCTTTTTTATTTGATCACGCTTACTGTGCGGATCCCAGCACCTTTCACATTCTATTCGTTTCTTCGCATCCATTGTCCACGAAGATCTCCCAACTTTACGTGTGGCTTCGGTTGCAGCTTGAGGATTTCCATTTCACCTTGAATGTCGTTGAATGCTGAACGAGCAATTCCTGGAGTCCTGAGATAGCCGGGCTGGAGCGTTACCAGTTGGACTGCAGAGAATGAAAAAAAAATCACTGTCTGCAGGAACAAGAATAACGAAAAAGAAATACACACCTAGCTAGAAAGTAGAAGAATAAATGAATGTTGAATAATGACAACTATGCGACAATGGAGAAGAAGAGCAAGATTAGTAAGGAGTAATTTCCTAAAGAGGTGGTGATCCTCGAAGATCCTTACACAAGCCTCCGACTATCTGTTCTTAGCGAGTTTTAAACGCAATGATTAGAGATGTCTTGCAATACCTACATGATCGATCTGACACGCAGGTACACACAGTGGACACCTCCGAATCCCCGAGTGCTCCAGTTACATCATCTATATTGGGAAATCAATATGTTGAACGAGTGAGCTCCAGAGGTGGGCAGGAGGAATCAAGCAGCTTGTGGAGTTTTCAACAACAATCGAGGATGTAGTGAAGAGAACAAAGAACACCCGACAACGTGCCCACCTTTTTAACTCCACTATTCTTCCCGCCTTAGCTTATGCGTCAGAAACCTGGTCGTTGCGTAAGCAGAATGAAAGACCACTCAGCATTTTAAAGACACAGTCGAAAGTACGGTGATGGGAGTTTCTCGCTCCAAGCAAGTGTGGGAAGGGATCACAAACTCCGATATCTACGTCAACGATAAAAATTCAAAGCTGACGTTTTACACGACAAATTGTATGATGCTCAGCGAGTCCGTGGAGCCAGCAGAACCTACTGGGCCAACCTTGCATGCGACAGAGAGAAAAAGAAGGTTCACGAGCTCCCGCTCGAGTCACACAACAATCAACGGGAAGATAGGTGACAAGTGACAGTACTTGTCAAGCTCTACGCATTATGCTGATAACTATCGATGTCAAAATGTTTATCTGTAGATCTCCTTCAATTTGTTCTAAGTAAAATTGCAGACAAACTTGGGGAATCAAAAATTTCGGGTTAGATTTCTATGACCGTCGTTTGTGAAAGTGATCGGATTCCAATGGTGTTCTGCTGCGAGTTAAGGATTTCCAGCTTTCTGTCATCGTTGGAATATTGAATGCTCATCTATGATGGTGTCCGTGGATCCCGAAGAAACCTAACTCATTACATCTTCATATTACCATTACAGGCCGTCAACAGGCCCATATAGTTCGGGAAAGATTTTTTCACTGCAATGCTTGGTATCTTCCAGAATAATAGCGATTCCAGGCATTGGGCTACTTCTAGTTAGATTTCGAATTAGAGATGACCGAATTTCTTTCGACCTAAGTGATCCTTTCCTATTCGGCTTAGGCTGCTGTTTTGCGGATGAACCTTTCGGTGTACGGCGACGTTTGCCATCCAAGCACAACGACCGAGGACTGTGTTATGTCACAGCGTCGCGAGTTAATACTTTAGCTCTTCAGGATCTACGCGCTTTGTCTACAGAGCGCTCGACCGATGTCTTCCGTAATATAGCGGGCACACTAAGTCTTATGAGAGTGCACAGTTTCCAAGAGATTAGAGAAAGAATGTGAAAGAGTTGTGGAAGCGAGAAGAGCTGAGAACAGACGGGTGATAAGAAATGGAATGGGCTCCTAAATGATGTAGGTGTTTAGATCTCTCTGATTCTGGTCTGCACGATGATCATCTCCATAAAATGAGCTGACATTTTGTGGCCGTTGCCAATCAGCGGAATTGTCGGCCAGAAACGACTTGTGAATCACAAGATGGGGTGGCGTACCTCACTTTAATCGAAGTATTTTTCTATGAATAACGGCGGTTGTGTGAGAAGGGAACTAATAGAACACACTCGAGTAGGCTGTTTAGGTGTGCAAACATCCAAGTAAAAGCGTACGTAGGAGTTCCTCGATGGTTTAAGAAATAGATTTATCTTCGCTTACTTAAACAAGTGCCGTAAGTTCGACCTTCGCGAATAACCGTGACATCCGTTTCCTATATGATATCAGTTATTGCACTATATCTGGCGTTTCCAAGTGGCGTCCCTGATTCGGTCGTCCATTTACCAGTTTGACGGTAGTCCCCATCAACGACCCCGTCACTGAATGATGGACTTCTTCGCTGCGCTAGGAAAACTGTTTTAGATTTTTGCTTTTTGACTGTGAAAACGGGTGAAATAAGCACGAAAAAAAGAAGCTCAAGAAGCTGGATAGAATTAACGAAAACCATGGACACGAATCTAAATGACGATTTTTTAAACAAAGAATAGCATTTAATAGCGCTTCAGTTTTTCACGTAGATGTATTTGGGTTTCAAATTGCCGGGTAGTAAGCGAGGTTCATTTCTATGCAGGAACCCAAATAGTGTTAGATCTTGCGATCCTGAAATTCAAAACTTATGGCAAAATTCGTCACAGTCTTGGAAAGGTGTATATTCATTGCGCTATGCATCCCTTCAATCTGCGACACAAACCGATAGCTTTTGGTGACGTTAAGTATATATTAGGTTCTCTGGAAATTAATGTCCGACTTCAACCTGTCTTTTCAAGGCTGCATATCTCAGCTCGGAACGAACTTTGGAAAAAACTACCTAGTCGAAGTAAAATCCATTTAAGCCATTAGCATTATAGAACCACTGAAGTCTACAGATTTTTACTCAAGGTAAGTAAGTTTGTGTAGCCTAGTTGCAAAGAACCCGAAGTTCTGGAGGCAGGGAAGTCGTGAAAGCCAGTTTCGACGTCGGCTTGGTTTCTAAATCATTTGTTGGATTGGAAGTTGTTGAGATGTTTGAAAAAAGTGCCAGTTGATAAGCGAGAGATCTGGTGAGTACGGTAATGATGCAGGGTTCAAAGTCCATGCTGTTTAACTTCTGCAGCTGTGTGTGGCTGCGCGTTATGCTGGAGAAAGATTGGTTCATTTCTGTTGATCAATGCGAGGCCGGTTCATTGAAATTTCTGCTGCGTTTTGTAAATTTGGTGAGCCCACTTCTGCACCGTAATCGTTTCATCCAGATTGAAGAGGTTGTCATGAATCAAATCAGCTGTGGTCCACAAAAGGGCAACATGACCTTCTTTTAGTGCAATTTCGCTTTGGGAAGTGCTGTGAAACTTTATCGTAATCCAACCAGTGAACTAATCGTCACAGTTCTGTGTAGCCAATTTGTTTCTCGTCGAACATTACAATATGGTTAAGAAACAGGTAGTTCGTGTTGCGCAAAAGAAACGTTGTTGATATCTCAAAACGGTGATTTCTATGTCCTTAGAAGCTCCCAGACAGTTGTGATGTTTACAATCAGGTCTTCTGCATGCTCTCAATTAGTTATGTTCGTATGTGCTTTCACTAAAGCTTTTAATTCACCGTCGTCAATAGTAAGGCGTGCCGACCTTTCTCTTCTTCAAGGTCGATTGGCCACGACGGAATTTTTTCAAACCATTGTTGCAGCGTGCATTCGCTGACACTTCCTTGACGTCATACCTTCTTAGAAAGCAGATTTGTCAAGATTGCCGTTTTCACGCCTAGAATTCTAACATTTGAAGTTTTTCAGAAACTTTTTAGAATTTGTATTGTTGCTTATTCACATTGCACAAAATGCGCCTTGCAAAGATGTACGGTAGCGCGGCACTCAAAAACGAAACCCGTTGCTAAAACATATCGGACACTTATTTTTGATCAATCTGGTAGAAGGCGTTGCTGTAGAAGTGTAATATCTATAGAGATAGCTCATTCACAGTCATTACAAATACCTGCAGTTGGGGGCGAGTTTAGCACGGTGGTAAGAGATGCCGTGCAGTACACACATCAATCGCTGATTCGATTCTCCGCCCAAGGCTCACTAGATCTTCCATCCCTTTAAAATCCGCATTATTGCATCAGACTTGTCTTGGAGAATAAAAACTTCGATTTACATCGATAGACCAACGCAATTATGGGAAAGACATCAAGTATATGAGAATTTAGGAATAACTTCAACCTACTAATTTAACAAAACCATTTATCATAGGAAGACAGGACGAAAAAGATGAGGAAGAAATGATTTCAAAAACTGATGGCGCCTTCTGAATATCGATGGAAGAGAATTGTTGCTATAATTGGCCTGGCCATTCCCCGCGAGTGTTTTTTACGGTTATGGAGCAACTGAATTAAGGAGTAACTTTAATGCATCGACTGTGCAGAACTATGTGATGCTAAAGAGACGAGAGGGAAGGATGTGAAAGAAGAAGTGATTTCACAAATTGATGGTGCCTTCTGAATGCTGATTGAAGATAGATGTTGTGAAGTTGGCGTTAGCATTCTTCGCAAGTGTTTTTATGATTGTGGAGGTGCTGACAGGAAAGACACGCAGGTGTTTCTGTTCACGATTCGTGTAGACCGGGCTCTGAGGTATCCCTTCGCAAAAAGCTGATTGATGAAAAGAAATAGCTGGGGACAGTAACATATAAAAAATAATTTCTAGTTAGACTTTTTGGCTCCATTCTTCTCCTTCCCATTTTTTTGAACTTTGTGTCTCGTATTCATGGTAGCGAATTAAACAAGAGAAAAAGGATCACAACATTTCACCACGAAACCACGGTAACAAAGTATTTGTGAAAAAATTACTTGGAGTGATTAAACTTTGTTTTTAAAAAAGGAACTTAAAGCACTTCTTCGATAGCAGCATTGTGTTTAGGGATCGTGAAATTGGCACGACCACTGGTGGGTCCGAGGACTGAACGGATTCGAGTGCACATCCACACGAAGTCGCGAACGGGCGTCATTCTCGCCTACAACGTCGCCATCATCGAAGTGGACGTTTCTCCATATTTCTTCTGATTTTCGGTACTCTGGAATCTTCTCGATTTTCTATGAAGATTTTCCGAAGTAATTATCTGTATCCTGGTTTGAGAAAGAGGCTCACTAACTGATTGAAGATCTCCGTCCTTGAGCTTGAATAAGTGTTACCCTGTAATCACTGCGAGCGAATCTTTCCGATTTCTTCTCCTTTGCGTGTTGTAGTTTTCTCTTTTTATCTTCCTGGATTCCTTCTCGATGTAAGCTATACCAGAAAATTCATTAATAATTTTATAAAGTCACAATGTACCACTTTTGCTAATCTTCCCTTCTCTAGCGTGTTGCCTTAGGATTTCTCTGACAACCACACCCGCGCTGAAAGCTTGGCTATATTAAAATACGTTTGTGGTGCACTCATGGATAGTGGGATGTCCAGCGTGATCTGCATTTCCGTTATGTCTTTGTCACCGCGATTTTTCCGTCGTTGTTCGAACGTTGTATATTTGCCGTCTGATGACTAGTCATACAATTTATTGATACTCGTTGTGTGATGTTTCACATTCTGCACGACGAATAAAACCATTCATTCAATTCTGACTACATTAGTTCTCTTTTCACTCTCTTGTTTTAGCAGAAACCATTTTCTTCTGGAAGATCCATTGTGACTATTACCACGGCTCTTTCCATTCATCGTAAGCTCTAGTACCGCTTTCGTAAGCTGTTAGACTTCTGCTGCACTGTTTTCCTCCGACTAACATATCCAAATCTAATAATTTACCTATTTGTTCTCTTATTTTATTATTTTAACCATTTCGCCAACTGTGTTACACCTCTTCTTCTAATTCTCGAAGCAAGAATTTCTTGTCCGCTTTCAGTAAGGTTGTCAGTATTCGAAGCTAAAGCTTCTTCTTACGGCTTCCACCCTAACCACCACCGTGACCAGTTGAAAAGCGACAATAAAAAAGGATAAAGCTCTCAGCGTTGATCAATCGTTTAGGGTGCACCATACATTGGACTTATTTAAGCATCGTTGGAGGTGATTGACTACTTATCTGGCCTTTACAATGATTCGCGTTGACCTATCGATGTATCGAGCAAGTGCTGCTGTCCTCGCAGACCAGTCTGGTAGCAATTTGCTAACCCCGGAGGGATGGAGGGCTTGGCGGGCCATGACATGGAGGATCGATTCCACGTGTGTGTTGCAGGGCGCCTCCGACCACTGCGCCACACGAGTCCTTACAGTCGACAATACCCTTCCTTTAATTTGCTTGATGCACTGCATCGTCACTCATGGGAAACCGATTCTATCATTGCCAACAAGCTGGGGAGATACACAGCAGAAACACTGCGAAGAAGAAAATTGTGCTTTAAATTAATTCAAATAGATCAGGAAGTGCGTGTTTTATGATTTCCATAGTGCACGGGCACTTTTTAAACAATCAGTGTGCAATCTAGGTGGAGGGAAAACAGCAGTTAAAGATGTACTCGTAGTATACCCATTGGTTGGAATATGAACCAGACAATCCAGCTCTCCATCCTTCCTACCTTGATTAATTGGTATCAGAGTTGTCTACAAAACGTTTCCTGCAATCCACAGAGGTCAGTGAGGGCCTATGAGGTAGTTGAACACCTAGAAGAGTTATATTGAGATTGCCAGAGGACAAACAGAAAATCCTCACACAGCAGCGGTCCGAGGGTGACGGGTACATAGAAATGAATCGAAATAGAGACGTATTGCCGGACGCTTAAATCCTTGTTAATCAAACCTAGTCTTTTGGAAATTTCACCATGGAAACGATTTTCGATCCTTCGCGTTCCCAACGTTGTACCGGTGCTCGAAATACTCGAACACATAATTTCCTCCAAATGCGTTTGCTGAAAAGGGAGGTGTTCTGCTAATGGCAAACGTTGCGAGTGATGACGACACGCTGTAGTCTCAACGACAGCAGAGTGGTCGTTCCGGCGGTTTAAGTGTGTCTGAGAGCGACAGCAGAGTGTCGTTTGTGCGATTTGGGTGTGTCTGACAGCAAGACTTCGTTTTGAGCGATTCTCAGCCTATTTCGTAGATGTAGTTCCAAATCCGTTTATGGTGGGATTTGGTCCGAAAACTTTAAAAATTGAAAAGATTCTCTCAATCTCTGTCCCCCCTATCTTTTTTGTTGCTTCTGAATTTATCAAATAGTACCTTGTTTGTTAAGCACACAGAAAGCAGCATGTGCATTTTTATACTTAATTGGATACTTGGACGGTCCGTCTTCAGGGAGTTGTGCGGGCCCCCAGCACATATGCCATTCGTTCCTTTTTTCTCGCAATCGTAGTCCATGGTGGTGGTCTTGTTCGAGCATGGCAGCGCGTGCGAGTCTCATACCGTGATCTGTAAAACAACTGCAGCCACGGGTACAGCTGATTAACTTTGTTTACGAAGGTCAGAGCTTCGCATTCCGGCTAGATATTGAGAATGCCGGTTATATTTCAGAAGACATCGCTCTAGCGCTTTGTGAGTAGTGCGAAGCATTCTTGACGTAGTTAAAGTATCAACCCCTGTCTCCGCAGCATAACAGAGCGCTGGGAGGATCGTAGAATCGAAAAAGATGAGCGCGGATTTTCGGGTCCTTCAGTTCGTCGGTAGCTTCTTTGAGAGGCCCGAATGCGGCCCAAGCTGCTCTCCTTCCTCTATCTATTTCCTCCTTCATGTTGTTTTCCATGTTCATTGATCGCCCAAGGTATACGTACGAGGTGGTCTCTGCAATGAGAGAGCCATCCAATTCAATTTTTCCACCTTCGCACCATGGGTTTTTCATGAACTGGGTCTTCTTTCGATTTATGCGAAGTCCAATGTTTTTCCCCGCTTCGTTGAGCTCGTTGA
This sequence comes from Angiostrongylus vasorum, assembly GCA_018806985.1. NCBI lineage: Eukaryota > Metazoa > Nematoda > Chromadorea > Rhabditida > Metastrongylidae > Angiostrongylus > Angiostrongylus vasorum. The sequence continues at coordinate 669,903 of JADANN010000398.1, forward strand.
TCATCGTCTCTGCTTCGCTAGCACTTCTTCAGAAGATGAAAATGTCGTCGGCAAAACGATGATTTGATAGGAATTTTCCATCGATACGTATGTCTTTCTCATCCCCATCGAGTGACTTCATTATCCACTGCAGTGCGGCACTGAACAGCTTTGGCGATATTGTGTCGTCTTGTCGAACCCCTTTTTCTATGGGTATGGTAGGAGGTCCATGGAAAAGCTGTATTTTCGTAGTGCAGTTCCGATAACAGTCGGACAGAGTTCTTATGTGGGACGGGTCCACTCCTCGGTCGACGAGCGCTGATAGGATTGCATTCGTTTCGGCACTGTCAAACGCTTTTTCATAGTCGACAAAGGTCAGGACTATAGGCAAGTGGTATTCCCGACAAACTTCAACGATCCTGGACACGGTTTGGATGTGGTCCATACAGCAAAAATCCTTTCCGAAATCCTGCTTGCTCGACTTGTTGCGCCTCATCCAATGTCCTTGATATGTGCGAGAGGATAATCTTCGTGAAGAGCTTGTAGAGTACACTCAACACGGGCATATGGGACGATAGTTACGAAGGTCGCTTCGATCTCCTTTCTTGGGCAGGATGACCGTACGCGACGTCCTCCACTGGTCTGGGATTTTTTTCCTTTTCAAGCTAGGCTGTCGTATGATTTGCGAGAAGTACGTGTAAATTGTGGCCTCCAGCTCTAAGGAAATCGGCGGTGACATTGTCTGGTCCTGGAGCTGTGCCTGTTTTCATGCTTTCTCTCGCAACTCGAACCTCCGACAGAAGAATTCCAGGTGGTTTTCCTCCAGCAGGGGATATTAATGTCCGGGACGGGGATTGTGAAAAGGGAAAGGTTGATGTAGAACGTTTCCGCTATTAATTCCATATCATGGCGAGAACTTTTGACGATCCCATCTTCGTTCATCAGGGCTGACAGTGGAACATTATAATCACACAAATCCCGACCCCATTTTTTCCAGACTGCCTCCTTTCTCTGCTGCTTCCAGTAGTTTTTTTGCTTGCACCGTTGTAGACCTTCCTGTAAAGCTATTCTGCAGCTGGCATTTATTACCAGCCATGTCAAACGTGATGCAGTAGGATCAAGCTTCAGTTTCCTTCTCTTTTCGAGCAACTCCTTAGTAGTGATGGAGATGCGATCCGATCTTCTTGCTTCAGGAACTGAGGCGAATTCAACGCAGCTTTTGAGTCCTTCGACAACAGCTCGTAGTTTTCGCTCGGGTCTTCTTCAATCTGCCAGTCGCGTTTGGATAGGACTTAGTTCAGAATGTTCTCGTCGTATACAGCTAGACTTTTTTTCTCGTGGTCGATGAAGAGAGTTCTTTTCCAGAGTTTCAAGTTGCACGACCGGCATTTTTTATAAGAAATATGAAAATATTTGAAACAAACCAGTCTCATCTAAGCTGTTTTAAATGACTTAAAATCTCTCAATTTCATGTCCCTGTTAGAAGCCTATAATCTTTCAACGTCAATTCGGCCTTGGAAAGTTATTTGGATAAACAGTCTAATCTAATCTCAAATCTTACTCAGTGAATATTGATGGAGTCCCAATGAGAGAACGAATCGTCTCCAGTTCTGTGTAAACATCACTTAATTATCAGAACGAAGCGATGATATCATCTTACAGCAAACAAAGCCTCAATGCTCTTAGCTGGCGGCCTTCCTCCTTTCGATTGTAACCCATATGCGACGACATGACCTCTAGGGGAGTCATTTACTAGGGAGTGCAACATCGGGTGTGACCTCCATAGAGGTAATTTTGTTTCCGATGGCTTATTTTGGTGCATAAAACAGCCTTTTCACGAGTCGCAAACAATCGCTAGTTTTTCCAACACAAATGTTGTAACATCTTTCGTCCTGGAAACGCATTCCATTAACAATTTTATCCTTGAAATTTGTAAATAATTTCATGCTTGGCACTCAACCATAAGTTACAGTATTCTAGAAAGAGTTATTATTATTATTATATTGTCTGCTTTGCGATATCCAGTGTTCTGGCAAAATTCACATTATAAGGGGCGCGGGTGGCGTAGTGGTTGGAGGCGCCACTGCGACACACGCGGAATCGATCCCCGCTCCCATGGCCTACCAAGCTTTCCATTCCGCCGGGGTCGGCAAAATTGGTACCAGACTTGTCCGGGAGGATAGCAGCACTGGCTCGATACATCGGTAGGCCACTGCGAGTCATTACAAAAACCAGGTATGCATTCAATCACCTTCAACAATACATAATGAAATCGAATGCAGGACGCATCGCTCAGGGGATTGTTCAACGCCGTGAGCTTTAACCCTTTTATCCTTTATAAAGCCTAGACACTGCTATATTGTCCATCTGCCTGAAGAAAAAAGAGCGTGGTAGTCGTGACCTGGAGTCGGACGAAGAGGTCATGTGCATCGTTACGCATCTCTAACCGCTCATCACATGGGCACGCAGCAAGAGTAAATCTATCACCATCCCTCCGAAGTTGGCAAAGTCGGTGTCGGACTCGCCTGGAACGACAGAAGGATACAAAAACATTAACTGTTTTATCGGCACGGTCTTTTTGAGTCACTGTATAATCCAGATATGGATTCATCCACCTCTGCGATTCTACTGAAGGAACGAAAAAAAAGTGTGTGGCATGTCGCTCATGGATTGATTAACGTCAAACTCCTTATCCATTGTACTTATCTCTTCGTTTAAATATTTTTCCTATTCACAACAAAATAACCTAAAGCACCATTTCTACTCAAACGTTGAAGAAATTCTTTACCAGCTACGCATCGGAAACAAAATTACAGCGACGGAAATTTTGAAGTGAAAGTTACGACTTCTGGAGAGGGATGGAAATAGATTATCCATATATATATATATATATATATATATATATATATATATGTATATATATATATATATGTATATATATGTATATATATATATATATGTATGTATAACATTTCTACGAACTGCCGTTTTTGAGCTGATGCGAGGTTGGTATAAGATGTCGCCGTTGCCGTTATTATTGTTGTTCGATGGTTGACGTTTTGCTGACTTCGCCTTCGTTAGAACCCGAACGTATTTTATTATTTATTTTATTTATGTAGCAACACTTATTATTTATTTTATTTATGTAACAACACCTCTATAATGCGGTGAAATATCTAAAGTACTAATAAGAATTCAATGTATAAATAACTGCCATTTTGTTTAAAAAACTACTCACCGTGTTGTTCCTTGTGGGATCACCCGTGGGTTGTTCATGTGGGACATGTGAGATGTGGTGGTGTGGTCAAAAACTAACGGGGTCTGGATCCTACATGTGAAACCACGGTGGGTAGTTTTTTAAGCGAAATAACTGTTATTTATATGCTAGACCTTTACTGCAACTGTAGGTATTTTTACCGAATTGTAAGGCTACTGTTACATAAAATACATCCAGGCTCTGAGGAAGGCGAAGTTCCGAAATGTCAGCAATTGACCAACAACAACGGCAACTTAGACCAATCTAGCATCAGCTCAACAAGGGCAGTTCGCATGAATATATATATATATATATATGTATATATATATATATATATATATATATATATATATATATATATATATATATATAGAAGCAGATATATCGATTATTTGTGCGAAGGTTGACAGAAGGTCGCTCTTGTGACTTATTAAAAGATAGGTTAACTTGCAATTCACTTGTTACGCTTGAGATGGGCTCCAAAAACCCTGAAATATCCTTTATATACTCCATGTTAAATTATGACATAAGGCAGATATATTCTTCACACTTTTTTTGCTAAAAGGACCACAAAAATGATGATTGTGAGTGCATATCTTAAGCTGTTCACCTTGTTAATGAAGTGCAGGTTCTGAGTTTTCTCTTTGGAGCTACAGAGTAACTTTACAGAGTAGACTGAATGATAACACTTCCCTTTCTGAACTATGAAAAACGGAATATCCGGTGGAAGAAACCATTGTGAAGTAAATGTTTAACTAACGACCTCCTAATACCCTCTCGTCTCCCTTGTCCGATTGGCGCTTGAAACATCGTACTCAACAACGACAACATTTAAAGCCTAATGTTCACTATCCACCACCTTCCTGACTCGTAGAAGAGGAAAGCAGAATTTCATTCATAGAACCAGCATGACTTTCTTTAAGGGTTTCTTCTCGAAGCACTTCTTTCTACTGGAGCAAAAGTGAATCTTCTACATTTATAAATGCCGGCCTGCTTCGGATCGTAACGGAAGAGTTGTGTAAACTTAACGCGATAGGGTTCCAAACGCTGGTTCAGCCCTTTACGGCTTTCTATGCAAAGAGGAAAATCATCTTCGCCTTCGAAAGCTGTAAAATATGTTCTGTTCAAAATGAAGAGGACATGAATAGAGAAATCTTCACGACGATAAAGGACAATTTACCCACAGCTTAGTGCATCTCTAAGAGAAGTGTTACACCATACAGCACAAAGAATTTCGGTAGCTTAAATTTTACGAAAAAGTCAGCGAAGTCAGACTCGACGCTTTGTTTACCGAGCGAAGAAGATTGAACAGAGTCAATACAAGACGAACGAATAGAGGTAGTGAAGCTCTGTTTTTCTTCTTTCTGTGATCGACACTCCATGTTTTCGTTAAAAAAGCCACCTTCAGAAAGAGTCATTGGTCTCACACAAGTGTCAAGGCCGGTCAAACTTATAACACCTTTGTAAACATAGACAAAATATTCTGAAGACAGAAACAAATTTCAGCTGTATTGCTGGCCGGGCATGCATGTAATCGACATGTAGTCACTAAGCGAGATCATTTAAACCCTCTCTGTCGTCGTTCCTATCCTGCCTCCCGTTCTCAGCGCCTTCCATCCCTCCAGATTTGACGAATACGATTTTTATTTGCAAAACTCCGCACTGCAGGTGTCTGCGTTGGGGAACGAACGCGCTATTACCCTTTCAGGGTGTTTACCACCACACCATGAGGGGCCCCTTCGTTTCGCCGGTTTCTCGGCTAGTTCTGCCGATCAGTCCTATCAGCAATCACCCTTCAGCAGGATTGATCTAGGGGACCCATTTGATTGGATTGATTGTGTCACACATAATGCCCTGGCTTGAAAAATTGTAGTATGCAGTAAATAAAAGTTTAACACTACGATTTTTTATGTTCGGATTTCGAAAGGGTGCGTGTGGTGCAGTGGATGGAGACGCCACTGCGACACACACGTAGAATCGACCTCCCGCGTCCATGGCCCACCAAGCCCTTCATCTCTCCGGGTTCGGCAAATTGGTATCAGACTTGTCTGTGAGGATAGCAGCACTGGCCCGATACATCGGTGGGCCACCGCGAGTCATTATAAAAGACAGATACGTATTCGATCACCTCCAACGGATACTTAATTAAGTCAAATGCATGGCGCATCCCTCAGGGATTGATCAACGCCGACAGCTTTATCCTTTTTTATGTTCGGATTTCATCTAGGAAGGCAAGAAATATATTGACTAGTCGATCACCGCAAGTTATTTTGTGCGCTAAATATTCATTCAATCATCTCCACAAAGCGCAACGTAGTCGAAATCAAGGCGCTTCCCTCAGGAATTGATCAGCGTCAAACGATGTATCTTCGCTTTGATTCTCGTTCCTAGTTGTAGGAGAAATGATAAATAATTATGCTCACTAAGCTCTGTATATTGTATATGTGGAATTTTTGTATTTCGAACTTCGGTGAATTTTTTTCTTAAATCTGATCCATTGAAATCGACGGTAAGCCGAAAAAAATTCCGTTTTGTCCTCACACCCACAGCGTCGTGCAACAAATTCCACATCATCAACATCTACCGTATCACGTGTATTGTGATCTGGTGGGCAGCAGATTCAAGCAGTAGGTGTTAAAAAAGAGCAGCCTGATTACCTGAGTTTTCTCAATCTTGCTCTTGTTCTGATAGGGAAATTCTGAGGAAGGAAGGCGATCAATGCGTATGAATTGCCCGAAGAGAATGCTATAGATCGAATATTCGTCTGCAGTTCCCTTCTTAAGCATAATCAAATTTATCCCTTTTTGAGGCCGTGATGATTACGAGCAACGGAGATTGGTCGAGCGACGTCTAACATCAAGTGAAAAAATCGTGGCACAGGAACAATGATAAAGCTCTCTTTATGAAATCAAAGCCCAAATTCCTGTATCATTTGTAATTTTATTATTCATCGAATGACTCGAGCGAGCACCAGAAAACTTCATCGGTTGCGTTCATTACGAACACGATCTGCCGCCCAAAGATTCCACCGGTGCGAGCATCCCAAACCCTGCCACACTTTTTCCGCCACGACTCTTTATTTTTTAGTGTTCTTGGAGATAGGGCAAACAATGTTAGCTCGTAGAGCTCTGCTGTGGTGTAGATTTACTTGGTTTACTTTTATTTAGCCTTTTAGGATAGACCCTGTTCCTAGGTCCTATGAAGATGGGATGAGACAGAACCACCATCGAATGTCGCAGTTCGACATCTAGGAGATTTCATCTATCAGTACCTGGCCACCATGAGGTGATAAACCATCGCATAGGAGAAGAGAATTTACACTCTGGAAAGCTATGCTATTAATCTAGTGAAACTTAATGAGGCTTTATATTGTTATCTGCTAGAAAACGAAGCTAATTATTAATACAAATCTAATTTCTTCATTGTATTTTACTCAAAGCGATGCCATATATTGCGTGAACCCCAGTACTTCTCACCATAGATTGGTTTCCTCGCATCCACCATCCACGAATGCCTTGGGATATGTGTTTGACTTTACGCTTCGCATTTTGCTTCTTTTCATTAATGTCGTTGAATGCCTGCTAAGTACATTCTGTTTGGAATTTTGGAATAGTTAGGCTAATTGTGATGGGACTGATAGTGATGCCATTCACTTCGTACGAATACTGCTAGCAGTTGAATAACGTGGAGTGGACACTGAGCTAGAATCCTTCAGAAGCAGTGGATGGTAAATGCGTTCTGCTTCATCACGAAAAACGCTAGACCTCAATTTTTTGTGACTTAGCTCTAACCTCCAGGACTTAGCTGAGGCATACTGGTTCATCCACACTATTCATGAAACCATGCCTGATCCAGTTATCATCTACTCAAATCTCTGCCTGACCTCAGATACATTTCTTCGCTAATTTGCAGAAATCATCTCAGCTGTTCTTTGGACAAAAACTCAAAGAATTCAGCTAGTGAGTGATCGAGTAGCTACTGTAAAAAAAGCTAATAGAGCATCGAACAAAATGGTGCGTGCATCGTTGCCCCATTGCACCTTTACACAAATTAACAACGGATAGCAGTTTTTCTAGGCAAAGGAGCGGGAAGAATATTTGAATCAACCCAGGGATTTCACACGTAAAACAGAATACTTTCTACTTTTTTTCTTACATAATGCAGTTGTTCAGCTTTAATTGACCTCGTTAACAGGCGATTGTCGTACACGTCGGAATTTCCTGCTCAACTGAAAGGCAATTAGTTTTTTGGCAGATTGAAATTCACCTGCTAACAACAAGAATAAAAAGTACTGAATCATGGCTTTCATTGCATGGAGGAATGGGTAAGTTAAAGCGTGAACAAACATCTGATCCCAGGTGATAAAAGCTTGCAAATATCTAAGACAGGGTGAAGCTATTGATTCCGCTTCATAATTAGAAGGCATTAGTTCCAGTAGTGTCTCGTATTCATGAATTTCAAGGTTTTCGTCACCTGTTTTAAGCTTTATCTTCTACAGCCGTAGATCATTGTTTTCTGAGGCTATTCTTGAAAAACCCAGGCATCTGGCAGGTTATCTAGTTCTAATTTTGTTATTATTTTATATGATCCGTCTTCACGAATACTGCGAGGTTCCCAGCACTTCTCACATTCGATTTGTTTCCTCGCACCCAGTGTCCACGAAGATCTTCCAACTTTACGTGTGGGTCCGGTTGCTGCTTGAGGATTTTCCTTTCATCTTGAATGTCACAGAATGCTGGTCGAGCAATTCTCCCTGGAGTCCTGAGATAGCCGTGCTGGAGCGTTGCCAATTGGATCGCAGAGAGTGATTTTTGTCAGACAAGTCTGGTACCAATTTCCCGATCCCGGAGGAATGAGAGGCTTGGTTGGCCCAGAGCAGAATCGAACTAGCACTCATGATCGTGATGAAGGGCATCACTAACACTATGTACTTAAGGTTTTTTCCTAGTATGAGAGAACAAAGAGGACAATTTTTAACTTATTATTTACTGCCTATTCTTTTTAACGGTAGTGTATATATTGCGAAATATAACTTTAATGATGCTGAGATATTTGCAAAACTCCGGACCGCAGGTGCTGCAGGGAGAAGCTGACGGGTGATTGCTGATGGCAAAAGATCAATAGAACTAGCTGAGAGACAGGCGAAACGAAGGACCCGCATGGTGTGGTGGTGAGCGCGCTATTCCCCCGGAAAGGACAACAGCGCGTTCGTTCCCCCACCGTAGACACCTGCGGTCCGGAGTTTTGCAAATATCTCAGGATCTTTAAAGAGGACAACATTTTTTTCAACGTGCGAGAACGCGAAAACCACCGATTTTTACCAATGACCCAACCAGCGTCATGATTTTGTCACCGATCACTAACTGTTTTTACGAGATTTGGTAGTACCACTCCCTCACGGATGCGTCACGTATCTGTTTCCATTCATAGCATTATAGAGGTCACTGAATGCATATTTAAACTGTAAAGTGATTTACGGAGGCCTGCCGGTGTATCAAGTCAGTGTTTCTGTCCTTGTGGGCAAATTTGACAGCAGTTTAGTGACTCTGTAGAGACAGAGTGTTTGGTTAACCTGGAACGTGATTGAACTATGAAGCACCTGCATGGTGCAGGACACCTCTAACCACTCTGCTACAATGCCTCCTTTTTAGCGCATATAGGACAGAAATCCACTCTGCTGGGGGGCAAGAAGTATATGGGACCGATATATGATAGTGGCAGCGCAATGCCTTTTCATAAGAAAGGAACAGCAGTGAAAGTCACTAGTAAGGTGATATCCTATTTTTTCAAAAATCATCTCGGGTGTTACAATGTAAAAGAAGAGACTGGAAAGTTGGAAAAGAAAGTTTTCATGGCCACCTACCAATAACCGTTGTATGTTCAGTTTTAAAGCCCTCTTTTTAAACTACTGCATAAATCTCTTCGACCGTGAATAAAGATTGTTCCTTATTTCCGAACTGTGTAATACAACTTGACGTCGATCTCGTAGCAGGAACATGTAGTCTGAGTTTTCCCATCGGCATGTCCATCTACAAGATCAGCTAGGTGTTTCTGCCTCGGATCGCAATCCTTGAGAAACTCCAACTGCATGGTGACTGCCATCACCTCGATCCACAAGGCATAGAATCTGCCAAGGGTAATGAACTGATCCCCCTGGCACGAATTTTCCAGCACCCTAGCGGTCAAGAAAAAGTTTGAGCAATCGGCAACGAGACAAATTAACTAGAAATTATGTTGATACGCTCGTGATTCTTCATAAAGATGTAACACTCAACTATCAGTAAGGTCCTTTAACTAGATAGTTAGATTTCCTACTGCAGCATTTTGCCATATTTCGACGGGTGAATGTTTTTTTTGGTCTTTAACGGTGCGGAAAAATTTGTTCGCAGCTTGAGCTGAGTCCGAATGCAGTGGATGATTGTGTTCGGACTCCTCCAGTTCAGATTGACAACGATTCTGCTGGATCGGCTTCAAGTTGCTCTCAAAAGGATATTCTCGCTCACCACCACTTCTGGCCGCTCTGCCAGTGCACCACACGGCAGTTGTTTTTCAGCCGGCCAGTATTGGAAGCAATTGGTAACTGACTTTGAGATTCCGGTCTTTGCTCTTTTTGCGGGCCAGTTGCTCTTCTCTCTCTGGGTTTTCACGTGTCTTTCGCCGGGAAGATTACATCTAAAGAAGTTCACTCAAAATCTAAAGAACTCCAAGGTCGTCTAAAATGTTCATCGTCGGCACTTATAGTGAAATTAGAATTGCAGTGAATCGAAAACGATAACTCGTATATATTCGTACAAGTAAATAAATCACTACTGAAAATTCTCTAGGAAACCCTCGTAAGAGAGCTAGTTGTAATGTGCATTTGAATGCTGGCAAATTCCAAACCAAATCTTAGAACTTTGTAAAAATGTTTAATTTCATTGAAGTATGTAATTTTTTCAAGGAAGTAAAGGCAGTTTTTGTTACAACTTCTCTGGTTTCATAGAAGAGATCACTCTAAACAATTAATGCCGGTGTATGAAGCAGAGTAGGACACGAAGACGTAGGCTCTAGATAGAAACTGCTTGCAAGTTGAGGTATGCTCCACTCTAAAAACAATCTTGAGATCCAAAGCTCTAGTCTTCCTCAGCGGACCAGCCTTCGGATGATGCATACTCACTTGGTAATGCTCTTTTATACAGGATGCTGATGGTTGGTACTAGTGATTACCAGGTGATAACAACTTGTTTTTTCAGATAATCCATTTTGCAGAAGTCGGTGTCATTATCACTAGCAAAGAGCAATAACAAGGTGTACTGTACAAGGTGTCAAAGGTGTACTTCCATAATGCATGTCTACACAGACTGCACAACATAAATATTTATGTAGACAATCTATTGCTACGTTGTGTTCATTTGACAAAGAACCTTGTCTTTTATTTTCCGTAGGTTCTATGACTACAGAGAACTCGTTGTTCTGAACGATGAGGTCACTATGTCGTCCTCTAAAAGCACTGATTTGCTCTATTCAGCTCTGTCCTTTGCAAATGTCGGAAGTGTCCAATCGTTGCATCCTCCCGAAATCACATTGATTCGCTTTCGGCTCTTCATTCGTCACCGTTATTCGCGAAAAATTCCTCAACAATCTCGCTACTGTGCAGTACCAATCTGGCATTTGGCTTAGATAGGATTCGTGCGGGAATCCAGAATCATTGTGGTCGTCATTAGCCACCGTCGGTTTGACTTTGAAGCCGCATTCTATATTCCGGAAGAGCAGCGGCCAGCGCCGTTGCATCGCGTCTATGATTCGATATGTTCCCGCAGAACATCTTCCCTCATGTCGAACTTAAGTATTTCTTGTTTAGATTCGTATGTTAGAGGAAACATAGGGCCTACCATTATATCGTAAGATGAAAAGCGACGACCATATGTTTTGATAACATAGGATTCAACAGTAATTCTAGTTTCCTGTGAACACTATTACAAAACTTTTCAGAGAGCTGGGTTTTCTGCGCTATTTAGGAAGACGTGAGAGAAGATTTGCATTGCCCATTCATAACTATTACCGGTTTTTAGAAAATCTCCTTTAATCCTTTTGGTTGATAGCGCCGATTCTTATTCCTGAAGGGCTCTTCGTAAGCAATCCATCTTTCTAGATACTAGTATCAGCTCCACCTACGGCTCGTAATTAGTTCCTGAGTTTATTAGCGCAGGAGCAGGTGTAGGTTGCAAGCGGGAGCTGAGAGCATTGCGTGAAGGCTTACGGGAACACCCGAGCACCTAATTGTGGTGACTGTCGTAATAAGACTATATGCAAATGTCTGGATGGCAATTGCTATTCCACACAGCTATGATTCTTCAGCACGGCGGTCAGTTCTTAATAGCACACGTTGATTAGATTGCCTCCGAATTTTCTCGCCGTCATCTTTCTATGCCGACAAACGACACATCGATGGCTTGTCTTCGTTATTTTCTCCTAATCAGACCTGTTCTTAGTCTTCAGATTCTCGAGCTATCAATAAATCAGTGAGCTCTTTATGATTCTTTCGAAAAGGAATGAACTATGCAACGTCTTCCGTCGAAGTTCCAAGATGATTTCGGACGTCATCGAGACCCCCAGGAAGCCTGTCCATCACAAAGCGTTGTTGCTGAGTGGAAGGCGCTTCTGATTGCATTCCTAGTTAAGAGAATCTAGCAATCTAGCATTTGGACTCGAAATCTCTTTCTAAAAACTATTGATGCGTGACGAATGATAAATTCGGTGCATGAAAAATGCTTTCTTTTCAGCCTTTTGTTTAGCTCTCATGCTTCAAGGCTAAATTTCTCCGAACTTTGAAATATTTTCATTCGCTTTTGATTGAGCAGATTTTCACATCAGCATTGTTGGAAAATAAGCCTCATTGCTTCTGTTCATCCAGTTTCATTATTTCCGAGTCGCTCCTCGTCTCTCTACAGCCATTTCCATTTCCCTTAGGCACCACTTTTTTTGTAATATCTTTAAAGTGGGCGGTAGCTTGGGAACGAGTGGATGCCACTAGTTTTTCACCGCCCCCCACCACCATCACGCTAGCTGTCGCCTCTTTTTTTCTAGCGGTCATTATTTCGGGTCTCACCACTTCCCGGCTACTACGACAAAGTTACGTCCGTCATGATGCAAAGTTTTTCAGAGTCCAGATGAGATGTTGACGATTCTGTTGTTGGTATTCGCACCAAAATCAGACGTCTATGCTGCCAATTCTTTCGGTAAGTGACTGATTAGGTACTTTTGACCTCAACGAATAATAGAGCATCTTAATGACTTCAGAATATAAGAGATAAACACTAAGCGAGCCAAATTTATCACTTTTTATTTCCATTGCCTCACTATTTCAAATGAGTCTAGTGCTTGTTAAGCTAATTTCAACATTCATTCGAACCTATCTTTGTGTATAAATCTTTTAAGTCATAGCATAGAATCCAATAAATAAAACGTGTTCCTTCTTTGATAAGCTTGCGCGAGTTTGACAAGCCATTTTTATTCGGCTAATATTCCGACGTCTTCGTCTTCATCAGAGCCGATGATCCGAGTCGCTAGCTCACGGCTGTTCTTCATCTCGATGTGGCGTCTTCGGCTTCGTATTTAGTTAAGCCTTCTTCAGCGGACCATCTCCCGAATGAGGGGTACTCATTTGGTGATGCCCTTTATACAGGATGCTGATGGTTGATAGTAGTGATTATCCGGTGCTAACAACTTGGTTTTCCCGGTTAATTTATCCTGTAGAAGTCGGTGTCATTGTCAGCTAGCAAAGAGCCATAAGTAATAACATATAATCTTGAAAAAGTAATCCTTAAAGTGATAGCAGATAGCACTTTGCCGTCTCGGCCTCTTTTTTTTCATTTTTCAATTAAACCTTTTTTTTGTCATGCAAATGCAACTCATTAGAAATAATGGGATCGCTGCACCTACTGTTTTCCTTGCAAGAGCTGTCAATTGTCTATCATTTTTTAGTGTAATTCTAAGTTTACTGAACGAACTGTAGATATTGCAGGACCGCCAAAACTTCTGGAGCAACCACCGGAAGAAGTGTGGTATCAACTGGACGAGAATCTCAGCCCACAGGCCAGGCCAATACTCAGATGCCATGCATCGGACAATGCAGAATCGTTAGTTTGCATTGCAAAAACCTTAAGCCCTTTCTGTGCTGGACTTTTTGCGAATAGGCTAATTTGCACTTTCCTATAGCGCGCTTTGTTTACAATCGGAAAACACACCTCAAATTTACCTGCAATTGTAATGAAAAAAGCGAACGAAATAAAATCTGATTTAGAAAACAGAAAGAAAAAATAAAACAGATAAAGTGGATCGACTTCTTTTTCGGAATCCAATATTTGTGAATGAGGTTGACTTATGGTGTTCTCAGATTTGTATGGTACAAAAACGGAGAGGTGATGGAGGTCGGCGGCGACATCGAATGGATCCGCGCCGGTCAGTCCGGCACCATCCAATTCGTCCGTCCACGACGAAGTCATGAAGGCTATTACCAGTGTTTTGTTTCCAATATTTTTCGGCACCGCCGTCTCCAATAAAGTCCATCTGAGACTCGGAGGTTTTGTTACATTTCGTTTCTTTTCTTTTTTTATCTTAGTAGTTTCACTTGTACCTTCCTATTTCCCAAAGATTTACTGTATCGACAATTTTACCGGGCTTGAAGGCTTACTATTAGGAAACAGAGTTTTTTGTAGAGGGACATTCGATCTCATTCTTGTAATTCTAGGACATTCTATCCGTAGCTTATTTTTCTAGGATTGTACGAAAAAAGAGGTCAGAGCGAACATTGACGAAAGAAATTTTCTAGTGAGTAGGCGGAAAAACGCAATTGAATTTGCGACGGAGAAAATCTATATTGTCAGATTTTCTTCGAAGAAGGTGTGTGGGAGCACACAACAGCCACTAAGTTTCTAGTCCTCAGCAGAATCTGTTCGGGATCGTTAGGGCGGCTTCCGTTCCTTGAATTCTCGTTGAAGACATGGACCACAACTCGGAGTATTAATAACGCAGAAATGATCATATATTTTAGACAACGGCTGAAAAGTGCGGTGGATTCGAACAAATAAGAATGACAAAGAATTGTGCCGTACTGCCACATTATTTTCCTACAACATGCCAAGGGGCGCGTGTGGCGCAGTGGTCGGAGGTGCCCTGCAGAACACATACAGGGGATCGATCCTCGCGCCCATAGCTCAGCAAGCCTTCGATCCTATGGGGTCGGCAAATTGGTACCAGACTTGCCTGGGAGGATAGCAGCACTGGCTCGATACATCGGCAGGTCAACGCTAGTTATTGTAAAGGCCAGATATGCATTTAATCACCTCCAAACGATGCTTGATGGAATCGAATGCAGGACGCATCCCTCAGGGACTGATAACGCTGTGATATTTATCCTTTCTTTCACAACATGCCAATGCGCACTCCTTAGCTGCATGTAATGGCTGAGCTTAATCATTTTCAGCCCATTTCCATACAAGACTTCGAAATTAATGGTGGTGAACTTTTTATGAATGAGTAGCTTTGAAGGAAATGGAGAACTTGTCCACAGTGACAATCATTTCCCTTAATGATGCAAAATGGACAGAAAAAAAGCATAAAATGTACTCCTTATTGCAGTTAAATTTCAAATCAACTTCGTTTTATCATGGAAGATTCGGAAAAAAAATTCTTGAAGGAAATCCCAAGTTTTAGGGTTAGTTTAGTTGTTGTTTTTCACTGAGTTCACTAAGTCGGTTGCTTTCAAGTGAAAGATTTCCGCACAATCGAATAGTCGTCCCTTGTACGATGGGGTAAATCTTCATAGCGCTACCAAATGGGCCATAAAGTCCGAAGAATTGCGTCATTTCTTCATACGTCAGACTTTTTATTAAATTGCGTTCGAACAAGTCATTTTCTCGTCCGTAGTTCCAGTTTAGCCATGTTGAATTGACTTTCCGCCGCTCGCATGGCCGTCGCCAATGTGGTTACGTAGGCGACTCGAAGGGACGCGTAGACAAGGATGACTTAGATCGGTCGCTCCATGGGGCTGTCTCTTCCAACAAAAATTTTACCGCTATTTCAACCAAACCCCCAATGTCAAAAAGTTCAGTGAAAGTTTGATGTTGGCATAGATCTCGTTCGCTAGATCTAAGGAAACAATGCAGAGGAAACGAATTCTTATGCTTCTGGTGTCTTTCCTCAGAATCGATATTTGCGCAAAAGAATGGTGTTTTCCTACCCTCTCTGTTGTTGCCTGAATACCTCATTCCTTCACAATTTCAAGTTTATAAACAGAGTATCTTCGGAATGACGATCGAGTCAAATGCCAGAAGATGCTGCTAGATGAAGAATTTCCTACATCGGTGGTTGATTTCACCTTGCTGAAGGCATTCTGGTGACGTTGCAGGAGCGCGGAGTTAACCGGATCACATTGGTAGCTTTTTTTAAACGTTTTTTTGCTGCACAGTGTTTACCCCTATCAGATGAAGGCTAAGGTTGATTCGGTCGCCTATAGACAGAACATTTTGTTAGGAAACCATAATTCAAGGTGACGTATGCTCTTCGAGAAAAGCGATGTCATTTTAGCTGAGTATCGTCATATGCTCATAGGTCGGTCAGATACACGTAGAAGAAGCAGCGCTAACGATAGTCGTTTCTTAGCAGTTGCTCCGAGTTAATAAGCTTTGTTGATGAGCTCGGAATACGGACATTACAGTACAACATTCAACGAAAGTAATGAATAAGGCTCATGATCAATAAACATCTTTGCATTTATCTTCATTTTTGTATGAATTATTTATCCTATCAAGGAACCCAGAACCAGAATGTTCACTTCTCATGTCACATTTCTTCTCTCACTTTTTTTTTCTTTTCTGGTAAACGTCACTGGCGATGTTAGTCCTCAGTGCAACTTTACTGAACCGACTGGCAACCACCAAATCCTTTAGTGATAAGCAACATGGGTTATCATGAATCGTTAATTTCTCCCAATCATGGCCCGGTAGCAAGTCTTTTCACTGAATCTCGTTTTTTATAAAACTCTATAGTGCATCAGCTTTAAAATAACAACGAAGCATCTATGGGATTTAAGTTTTACTGGTTTTTGACAACATTTGGTAATGAGGTCTACGAGAAGACTTCAACTAAAAAGCTCGATTTCTTTTTAATGCTCAGGAAGAAAGAATAATGTAGCCAAGCAGGTCCAAATTCCTTAAGACCCACGCTTTCATTGTGCTGAAGTGAAGGAAAGGCAGAGCAGACCAAGTAAGTGGTGGACCAAAAAAAAACCTGATTAAAAAGAGGAGCATTTGGAAGGCGAGGGGTACTCGAGGTCTCGTGGGAATTTACGAGCAGCGACACACATTCAATGAGAAAATCATCACTGCAGTAGCAGACGCCAGGACGCCAAAACCATTGAACCCCCAGAAATCCCTAGCACCATTATATTTAAGATCCTAAAAAAGCTCTCAAAAAATTGAGTGCGGGTGGGAACTTTACTGATACTGTTTCTTCATACAAAGCTACCACTTTGCTTTCTATGCACATGTGCTGAATCGAGAAACGACGCAAGAGATCGTTTCAGAGTTGGAGCACTTTCCACCACGACCAGTTCGGAGGATCGAAGTGATGGAGGGCGACTCGCTAACCATCGAATGCACACCACCCAGAGGCACTCCACCGCCGACTTTGTTCTGGCTGTACAGGTTCGATGCAGACCACTAGAAAAGCTTTCAGATGGTTCTCGATGGGGAGGGGGGCACGGATGCAGTGCACATTTAAGCGTTGCTGGTCATCCGGGGCCGAAGTGGGTAATTGAGATCGAATGTGCATTATCCTCGCTAATTCGATAAACCACTAAAGCCACATCTGAATATTCAAATTTCGATGGCTACGTCATCAGGACCAGATAATTGCTTTCAGCTCATCAGATGCATGAGTAATGCAAATTTTCAGTCCTATTGAAGTTATGCCTACCAAATGACCTTTTTACTTATTTACTCTTTTTTGTTCTTCCACTCGTGTGCGCAACAGAACGGAGTAATCACTGGACCATTTGGCTACCTACAAAGAAAGGAATCATAGCGATATCTATAACAAACAGAAATCTATATTCATCAAATTAGACTAGATTTCAAAATTTTTGCGCCAGTCATGCATCCATTTGGCTGAAAGCAATTATGTGGTCTTGGTGACATAAAAAATAAAGCTCTCGACGTTAATCAATCCCTGAGGGATGCGTCATGCATTTGACTTCATTGAGCATCATTTGGAGGTGGTTGAATGCATATCTGGCTTTTCCGATGACTCGCGGTGGCCTACCGATGTTTCGAGCCAGTGCTCGTATCCACGCACACAGGTCTAGTACCAATTTGCCGAACCCGGTGAGATGGAAGGTTCGGTGAGCCATGGGCGCGGGAATCGATTCCACGTGTGTGTTGTAGGGCGCCTCCAACCACTGCGCCACACGCGCCCCCTTGGTGGCACGGCCGTCGTAATTTGAATATTCAGAAGTGGCCCTAGTGGTTTATCGAAACTTAGAAGTACAAGGAGACGTATTTATGGGCGCAACACGTTACGTCTAGAATAACTGGCTATTAAGGACTCCATTCACTGATCGTTTTTAAGGCTAAAGTAGATTTAGCTCCCCATTTTTTAGCAGTAGAATCCAAGAAAATGAATCCAAGGCGTAAAACTACAATAAGTTCGCCAAATGACGACAAAAAAGCGATGAAAATGGAGGCGAGCTGAGTTGACGAGAGATGGCGTTCCACAAAACTTTATTTTTCTCCGACGACATTCCAGTAGCTGCTACTTTTATGACAACAATGACGCCGGCGTATAGTTGCCGAAAATAAAGTTCGTAGTTTCATGTGCAAGCGCTGCTACTGAGTTCTTTTTTTACATGAGGAGTTCAAAAGCGAGTTTATCTTCCGAAAACTCATAATTATTACCATCATCGTGCTGTATGTGTGGAGTTCTAAGATGATCATTACCAAGCGGTGGAAAAAGCACGGGCTTTTGGTGTACGGTGTTAGTTTTTGGTTGCTGAGTATTGCTCAATGAGTGGTATCTCAGGGACACTCAACACGGATCAGTGATTGAGACGATACGGCGGAAGCACATCACCGTCGACGGAGACGGAAAGCTACAATTCGCATCCGTTGAACTGGACGATGGACGACCGGTAAGGCAACTCAATACGCTTACTTTTTAAGAGTCGAAGATTCTAAGAGATCCATTCAGAATCTGGTCTATGAATGTGCAGCCGGCTCTCCAGTGCTTCATGGCGAATACCGCTCTGGTGACCATGTACAGTTGGTGGTGACACCAACAGAAGGTAGTTTAGTTTTGACTCCGATTTAAACGATATTCACTCTGCTTTATTTCAATGAGCAAAAAAAATCCTACACGTATAATTTGTCACGGTTTTCGCTTTATCACGGCAACGGGAATTTGCTGTTATCTTGTGCTTCTGAAATAATTGTTTGCACTCAGAATGCTAACCTCATAACCCGGATGGACTTTCTACTAATCTCGGAAGTGTCGAATAATTCAGCGTTTTCGATTTGAACGGACACGACGTTGTCAGAATATGATTTGCAATACTAGCTCATGTTTCTGCTGTTTCGCTTCTTCAGAACCTAGAAACGTCAAGTGGACACGCAATCTGCTCAGTTAAGCACTATCATAACCCAAACAGAATGGCGCAACACTTCAACTCAAAATAATAATCGCGTGGTAAACAGCTTTTTCTAGACACTCATCATTTTGTTATATGTAAGTCTTCCAGTTGTTCGGTGTATACCAGCCGCATTGAGTCCTACATAGGCGAGGAATGTGCCTGGCTTAGGTCAAAAAATCGGTCTGAGGTATGGCGCTAAGTCACGCTTTATCACAAGGCACTCATCCTTGCGGTTTACGCTTGAAGATTTTGCCCAAATGCTTTAAGAGTTTTACACGCTGATGCTTTGGATTCTTGCGCGAGGATGGTGACTTTTCCTTAAGTACCTTCGCCATTTTGTCTTTGTGCCATGCACCCCTAATGTAGTTTCTAGTTTAACTTTAAGGTTAAATACCAAGCCTTCTTTTATAAGGATCCAGAGTGATCCATCGGTAAACTCATACAATTACCGTCTTTACCGTCAGGGCGAATTATGGAGCTTTCGGTTATGCACACATTGTCATGGAAGAGGTTGCGTACTGGCTGGTGTCTTAGAGTGTTCAGAGTACTCTAAACATTTCTCATTTTCAGCAACATCTTTCCTTCTTACGAACTTGCTAACAATGCACAAATATTTATGAGTATCGCGAAATGTTTAGGATTTCTCGGCTTTTTTTTGGCAGTTGCTGTACTAGGAAAAAGACACTTTGAGGAAATAGCAATGGTGTATGATTTTTGTGTAATAGTGTTTCTGTAAAGATCTTCATCGTTCATATCTTTATACGTCGGCGACCATAGTATGATTTTAAATTAGTTGGAGAGGGGGTCTAGTGCCCTCGGCCTAGTGTCCCATTTATTACCCCCGTAAATTACTCGTAACATTCACATAAAGTACAAGCTCTTCATGGGAGCGAAAGCAGAAAAAAGACAAAAATGAAGAAGCAAAAGAATGATTTGTAGAATGAAGTGAACATGGAACTGGATATATTATCTGAACGCCCAACTTTTGACGATTCGCTTAAAAGGAAATTTTGAAAGCAACTATAGCGAAATCAGTTGACACAAGTGGTCCCGTTAATCGTCGAGTCAGGCACTAGTGAGGTCCATTTGTCCTCGACGTCCACCAGAGTCACTCAAGGGACACACTTTTGGTGCTATTTCTGTCTTTTTTACTGACTCTGCCGTAGCATAGGTTCACCGTTTTTTCTCAGTTGGAGAGAACTTGCCGGATAAAGAACCCACGATATAGATTGGATTTCGACATCTATGAACGTCCTCCAACTACCATAAGGCGCTGAGCCATAGCGAGGAATATAAATTGGCCTTTCTAAAAAGTGTTTAGACAGGAAGGTAACCACGAGAAGCTCAGTTGGTTTCGCCGTGGTGTAGACTCACCCACTGGAAGATTCCAAGATCAAGATGTGGAAATACTTTCTTGGTGGAACAACTCATGCTATAAATCGCGGATTTGCAGGAACACCCTGTGATCGCAGCGAACCACTGGGGAGAATAAAACCAGCTAGAAAGTGGCTCAAACTGTGGTATATTGGCACTTTTCAGACGAATCAAGACTCTTATCATAGATCCCGTAACAAATTGTGCTGCACAAAAAACGGAACCATTCGTGACATCGGGTGCAATGTACTTGTTCTCTGTAGCGTCAGCTATTAGTTGACCAGTCACTTGTGTGCAAGTTTTTTTCCTACGTGGCATAATCACATCTGGCAGACGTCTACAAAGTAAGTATAGCGTGCTCTTTATTCTCTACTGTTATGGAGAATAGAAGTGCTGCTCGTCTACTTCTGACTAGTGAGGTAGGTCGAAGAGGAAAAATTGTTTTATTTCTAAAAAGTGAGTTGCTAACGCAAGGACTCGATGTGAATTAGTAATGGCTGATATATCTTTGTAGGACACTATCTCATACAGAAATCATTCAGCCTTATCCTAGCAGACGGGATGTCTTAGAGCGGCGTGCGCTGCCAGAAATGCTTTAGGTCCAGGTGGAAAGTGGACGAATTGCTCGCGTTGAAATGAACTCGCCGGCACTGCGTCGTGATCTAATAAACTGTGCTACGTCCTACTGATCCACTATCGAAATCCTTTGTCTTCCATGAATCTAAAGGCCAGCTACTTCTGGCCACCCATAAGCGTCACTGCCGTTCTTTTTTTTACTATGCAGACTGTTTAAAAATGGCCGACACTCGCCATTTGAATGGCCTATCGCATTTGTCGAATGGACAAAGCGCTTAGACGAATGAATTAATACGTAGTACTTTTTGTCCAATCAATCAGCAAGCGTAGAGGAGCCAACGAGTCCTATAAATTGTGGCCTGCTGTCAAGGCATTCTCGCCCCTCACTTCTTCACAGTGGGGAAATTTTCTGCAAAGTACCGGGCGTTGTGGTTAATAGAATTCGCTTTGATAGGGAACGGAGTTCGGCAGTTTGCGGATGTCCAGAATAGAATATGCAGACAAAATAGAAAATATTGAAGTCTAGACGATCTGCCAACAAGACATACCTTTTCCATCACTTCGGCAGCATGAGATTCCAGGTCTCTAGTGAGGGAATTTTCTTTCTCTTGCTACATTTTGTCCATTGCGTAAGGACAGTTCTTTCCTGTAGTGATTTGCAAAGGCTTCAAAAGTTACTGTCGACGTGAGTCACCTGTAGTAGAGTTATTAGAGATGCCCTGCAAGGTACATGTAACCATTGGTTCGATCTCGTCCCTTGACTTAACCACGTCCTCTATCGCTTCGAGGTCGAAAAAATTGGTACCAGACTTGTCAGAGAGGGCATAAAGACCCAACAATGCATTCAGTCTCCTGTTCAATGTTGTCGAATGTATGGAGCATCCGCAAGGGTTTGCCCACTGTCGAATTCCTGGTTTCTTTCATCCTTTGTGATGGATGGTTTGATTTTTGTAGAACGAAAAAGACGTCATAGTGCTCTTCTCATACAAATTTGTCTTCAGTGAATATTTAAGTGCTATATTTTTAACCATCAATATACAGACGTCGCCGACTGTTGCATTCCAATTTTACTTGAATATCACAATGCGATAAAGAGGCGGATCGACATTGTAGTTAAAACCAAGAGCAGTGCAGATTTCATAACCATGTTCCTTTTTACTTTCTGTTTAATTAATGCCTCCTCTTTTCGTAGTAGGTTGTTTTTGACCCTCTACCCTCATCATAAATGTCCTACTGTGTCTCGTGAAGTCTGATGTCAACGTCTCGCCGTATGGTCATTAATCATTTTTTTACGAAATAAAAAAAGAACAAAGCTCTAGGCGTTGATCAATCCCTGAGAGGTGCGCCATACTTTCGACTTTATCAAACATCGTTAGAGATGAGTGAATGTACATCTGGCCTTTACAGTGACTCGCGGTGGCCTATCAGTGCTGCTATCCTCCCATACAAGTTTGATACCAATTTGTCGATCTCGGAGGGATGGACGGTTTGGTGAACCTTGGCGTTTGGACCAATCCCATGTGTATTGCAGAGCGCCTCTAATCACTACGCTACACGCGCCCTCTTTCTTGGCGAAATAGAATATTAGTACTGCGAAGCGCCTTTGTTCCTTATCTCAGCCAGTTTGTGCAAAGAAAGTTTTCTGATTCGCTTTTTTCTTGTTTTCATACTTATTATTTTTTTCTTCCCTGCTTTTCATGCAGGACTGACCTGCGTTCCTTGGAGTTGAGCTTTGATGTGCATCTGGGAGTTAATCTCCCTAGCAGGGTTTTTCAAGTCGAGAAGGAGTTCGATATTTCCATCTGGGTGGCCAGTAACCCGCCCTCTGGCAAAAGCGTTATCACCAACTAGCAACTGATGACGACCTTTGGAAGGTCCTGCTCAACCACTTATAGACTCCAGGGGAGGGAAATCTTTCCCAAGTTGTGAAGTACCACTCAAATGGGAATTCTGCTGAAGTCTAAAGAATTATTCGTGGTTTGTAAACAAAGACAGTTAAGGAATCCAAGTATCACCTGTATCACCTGTAGTCCCGTGATCGTCGAGTGACTCGAACGGGCGCCAGTAAATCTTCCACTTTTCCCTGTAGCTTTCAAGAGTAGCCCAGTGGGTTTTGCTCGCTCTAGGGACTCGTTGAGCATCATATCTTTCTTCTAGGCTCTTCGTGAAGAACTCTGACCATCGGGTCTGTGGTCTTCCTGCAGTACGTTTGACATCCAGAGGAATCCAGTCACTAACGGCTCTTGTCCATCTGTTGTCGTTCATACGCATTAAGTGTCTGGCCCACCTTATCTTCGACTGTTGGCGTACAGAACGGCACCTTTGATTTTTGATCGTTGACGTAGGTCAGAGCTTCGGATCCCATCCCTTACTTGTGTGAAACGGGATACACCTGGTCGCCATCAAAGTATCAATGAATGGCGCAAGCCCCAAGCCGCTCGGTTCCTTCTTAGCTCTGGAGCTAAGTCGTTAAACATGTCGATTTCCCGACCTAGATATACATAGCTGGAGCATTCGGAGATACTCGTTCCGTTGAGCATGAATAGGGCACACGAAACCAACCCATTCTTCATAAACATCGTTTTTGTGAGATTTAGTCGAAGACCAATCTTTCCACAGGCTTTATCAAAGTCGACAAGCATACTTTCCGCTTGGCTAATGTTTGGTATTATAAGGACGATGTCATCAGCAAAGCGAAGATGGTGTAACTGCCGACCATTGATTTTCACTCCCATATTATCGCATTACAATGTTCGCATGATCGTTGTAGAATGGTGATATCTTGGTTGTGAAATTTTTGTACAACTGACGAAGAATCTTTATATACTGAGTAGGGACTCCTTGACTATCAAGGGCTCCCATGACTGTTGTTGAATCAAAGGCCTTTAAATCGATGAAAGTGAGACAGAGCGGACTTTTTGTCCTCTCGCGATACTTCAATGAGCCTTGCTATCATGTGGATGTGGTCCATCGTTGTAAATCCTTTTCGAAACCCTGCTTGATCACATGGCTGTCCTTCATCCAGTGTTCTGCCAATCCTGTTATCCCATTCCAGTGTTCTCATTGTGAAAAGGTGACTCGACTGAAATGTTTGCAGACGACAGACAACAAGCAGATTGGGCGATAGTTGCCGATATCGCGTAGGTCACCCTTCTTGAACAATAACACGGTCTTGCTGATCTTCCACTAGATAGGAACCTTGCATTCAGACAGGTAACATGTGAAGAGCCTAGCCAGTTGTTTACGAGAACTGGCGGAAGGTCATCAGGTTTTCTGATCTTATCCTGTCCGGACCTGGTGCTGTTTGATTTTTCACCGAAGAAATGGCATGTAGAATTTCGGAAGGGAGAACCGGTGGTACAACATATCCATCCTCTTTATTTCATATAACAGGGAGGTGGACGTGGCTATCGAAGAGATCTGAGTAGTATTCGTGAATGATTTTTCTCCATTACCTTTCTGGACGCTGTAAGTGTTCCGTCTGGGCGTGGGAGTGCAGTCATCTTGGTCTTGTAATTGGCGAAGCTTCGGTGGGCTTTGCGAACGTTTTTCCCAGCCTCTGCAGCCTCGACCATTACTGCTGCTCTTCTCTCTTTAAGATCTTCTTTTATCGCCTGTCTGCACTGTTTTACAAGTTCGGACGTTAGTTCGCAGTTGCCTGCAGCTCGTGCGATTCCACGCTGGCGTATCAGCTCGAGTGTTTCTGGAGACAGACGTCTCTTGGTGACTTTCGAACTCTCAGCTTTCATAGCGCTAACGTGAAGATGTTGAATAAGCCGATCGTATTCTTCGTCGATGTTATCGACAACGGCATTTTCCCAACAGCCGATTAATGAATTGAATAAGTCCGAGCTTATGGTGGTTCTGGGACTTCGGTTTTTGAATTTAGTGGCTTTTTCTCCTTTCCGCGAGAAATAGAATCTTGCGCGGAGACGATGTTCTGATCACGTGTGGAATTTTGGGACAACGGCGACATCGGTTTGGCAAAGCCTTCTATTTACTATGATGTGGTCTATTCCGTTATGGTACTCTCCATTGGGAGACTCCCACGTCCAGCGCTGAGGGAGGGGCTTCTAGAATTGCAAGTTACCATGGATGGTCTTGGTCGTCATGATAAACTCAGAGAGCCGTTCACCCTGTTCGTTCCATTCTGTTCCGTGGGCCGCAATATGACGTTCTTTAGACGTTCTTGTTGGTCTAATCTTGGCGTTGAAATCTCCAATGATGACCTTGAAGAATGTATGGTCTTCTCTGTAGAACCTCTCCAAGTCCGTATAGAACGCTTCGACTTCCTCTTTGTCATAGTTTGATGTCGGCGCGTAAACGACGAATATTGTCAAAGCCGGTACTGATCCACGTCTTATCCTTCTTGGTTGCATGGGCAAGTGCTCTATCGAAGACTCGGATGCAAGTGTACGTGCATTGTAGGTACAGATCGTCACCTTAGTTCTTTGTAATCCAGCCAGCTTCCATTGCGCTAAGATTTTACCAGCCTCTCCGTACTCGTCCTACTCAACACTGCGAAATTGGAGGCTCTTTCGGGGGTCAGGGGAATGAGGCCCGTTTTTTTTACTATGTTTAGCATAAAATTGAGGAATTCAAGTAGGTCCAAGAAATTACCAAGGTGGCGTGAGGCCTTTCCGTCTTACCGCTTTCATTCTAATAAAAAAAAAGGAGACATCTATAACGATGCTGAGATACTCGCAAAACGTGGACCACTGGCCAGATCGGACCACGATTTCCCTTTCCGAGCTCGCGCATTACACATTGCGCCACACTGGCCCCTTGCTCTGCGTTTCTCTCAGTCAATTCTCCTACTTAACACTGTCATCAGCAATCACCCATCAGCAGAATTGATCTGGCAAGTACAAATGGGTTCAAGTTTACACGAGGTTGGTAAACCATCTTTAATCGGCTGTTTCTACGTCTACGTCTTCGTCTTCATCACAGCCGATGAAAAAGAAATTTAAAAAAAGATATTCAAATATTGCACACGCTACATAAAAATAAAGATTAAATGAAAACATTTGGATGAAGAGTTGCCATTAAGGAAATAAGACTGTGGCTGTGCACAAACTATACGTGAGCCCTGACGAGGTGACCGTGAAGGCCGGCGCTAAACTTCGACTGATGTGCATCTTTGGTGGAAGGTGAAGTTAACTTTTTCGGGAACAAAAGAAAATTTCCTCAGTGGGAAATAATTTCAGTCTAAGATGTTCTGAACATTCTTAGTGCATTCAAGAGATTATTGAGGAAGTCTGTATAGAAAGCCATGTTAGATTATTAGAAACGTTGGATGTTAGAGCACTGATGCGATAAATTATAGCTTTATTTGTAGCTTTCCTTTTTTCTTTCTTGCGTTTCTTTATCTGATTTCTTTAACAAACACTTCGTAATTGTGAAGGAGGAAGAGGGTAATCTATTGTTAACCAGGAGCTCATCTGGAAGCAGGTCTTCAAAGATAGTTGGTTTTCAGGCCGCTTCCCACTGTCTACTGGTCAAAGCTGGATGGGAATTTGCCGAAGACGCGACTGAAGGATCTGACGTCGGTTGAGAGCGAATTCGGGAAGGCACTGATTGTCGAGAACGTGCATCCGGAGGACGCTGGCCACTATGAGTGCAGGGCAGGACAGCTCACGCACACTGTCAACGTCCGGGTCTTAGGTGAGTTTGATCGTCGCATAGGAAGTAAGGAGAAGTGATTTTCGGTGTGACGTTCCCTGTGCGTCTCCAATTTTCAGAAATACATCTAGTGGACCTAATTTTACACATTCATAATGATAAGCCATAACCAGTCGCTATACACTGCACCAACTATTATTGTTTTCAAGTTAATTTTGCGACCTCGCTTCTACTTTGTTCTTCTCGGTGCTTCCGGTAATCCAGGTATTTATGATTCCCTCGACTCCTCTCCTCCTCCTCCTGACTCCTGATTCCTCCAATTAATCTCGACATTGATCAAATAATTCTTTATATTTTTGCCCAGCAAGCACTAGGTGCTATTTTGTTTCTTTATTATGACGGAGCTGATGTTTCAGCGATTTCGCCTTCCTCAGAGCGTGGGCGTATTTTGTGTAACAGTAATCTTATATTCGGCGGAATCTATCGGAATCTATATCTATGGCATTGATGTAGATCTAACACATAAACGCCATATTGATCAAACAGGCTACTCACCGTGCCGTTACGAGTGGGACTGGCCACGAGTTGTTCACGTGGGACGGCAAGCGAGACCCACAGGCACTAGGCCACATGTGATGGTGAGGCATTCGTCTTTCCGTTTCGTCTTTGGATTTTTGAGATTTGTCCAAAACGCCTCAAGGGCCTTGCGCTTTGATGTTTTCGATTCGTGCGCTAGGATCCGGATATTCGGACAAGGTGAACCGGAAAGCCGAATGCCTCACAATCACATGTGACCTGGTGCCTTATTTCAAAATGATTTTTTGACCTAGGTGGGTCTCGCTCGCCATCTTACGCGACCAAGTCGTAGCAGTCCCACTCGCAACGGCACGGTGAGTAGTCTTTTTTCAATATGGCGTTTATTTATATGTTTCATCTTCATTGATAAGAGGACAAAAGGATAAAGCTCTCGACGTTGATCAATCCCTGAGGGATGCGCCATGCATTCGACTTCATTAAGCACCGTTTGGAGGTGATTGAGTGCATATCTGGCCTTTACACTCGCGGTGGCCTACCGATGTATTGAGCCAGTGCTGCTATCATCCCAAACAAGTCTGGTACCAATTTGCCGACCCCGGAGGGATGGAAGGCTTGGTGGGCTATGAGCTCGGGGATCGATTCCACGTGTGTGTTGCAGGGCGCCTCCGACCACTGCGACACACGCGTCGACTACTGTTACATAAAATACGTCCAGGCTCTGAGGAGGGCGAAATCGCCGAAACCTCAGTCATCTACTAACCGCAGGAACAACAACAACGAAAACATATACCAACCTCACATCAGCCAAACAAGATCAGTACGTAAGAACATATAAAAAATATGTCGTTCTATTGTTCAGTTCCTTCACATTTTTCATGTCTCTCTAACTTCTGCATATCCGCCATGTTCTTCTCTGTACGTTCCAACGTTCCTGGACACTTCTTGTTTGCGATCAAAAAAAAATTCGTTCACCATCTAACCATGATGTTGTTAGCTTTCCACATGGTTTCGTGTAGTTGTTGAGATGTGTTTTTGTGCCTCTTTCATGTTTTTCACATCCATGTATTCCAATCGACCGTCGGAGACGGTTTTTTGCAAGTATAGCTAAGAAAAAAGGCACGTGTGGCGCGGCGCCCTGCAATACACGTGTGGGATCTATCCTCGCGCCCATGGCCCACCAGGCCTCCCATCTCTCCGGGGTCTGCAAACTGGTACCAAGCTTGTCTGGGAGGATAGCAACACTGGCTCTATACATCGGTAGGCCAACGCGAGTCATTGTAAAGGCCCATTCAATTACCTCCAAACGATGCTTAATGAAGTCGAATGCATGGCGCATCCCTCAGGTATTGATCAACGCCGAGAGCTTTATCCTTCAATTTTTATAGCTAAGAATACCTATTCATGGACCAGGCCCAGTATAAAATTTGTGTTCGACAAGACATCGATTGACCACAAAGGGTTGTGGAGGTTTCATGGATCAAAAAGTGATGTACCTACGTAAATACATTGGAGGAGAGGGAGTCTTGCTCAACCGTGTCTAGCAAATAGTTGTAACAATACAAAGGGTTCAACTCCGTTCAGCACCTTGGTTAATTTCAGGTAGCTGGCTCATCGGGCGGCGTGTGATTAGAGCGCATTTAGATGCGCACTGAAATCAAAATCCATGGTCGCGTTTTGCTCACCCATTTCCAAATGTCTCATAAAGTGTCCAACCGTCCATCATCGAATGATTCAATTAGGCATCGATAACATTTTCAATCGTGAGTGTTGCATAGCCCCCCAGTCCCAGTAGCTCTTCTTAGTTGAAAAAGAACAAGGTAGTCGTTATTACAGTGATTTCCAAGGTCTCCTAGAATAAGTTTAGCGATTATCTCGGTAGATATACGACTGCATTACGTCTGACATCCCGAGGTGTCGGCTGTAGAGCACGGTGCAGTACTTGTCATTGAATGGAATGATGGTACGTCACCCATCGACCTACCACAGTGCCTAAGTAGAAAGAAAGAGATGGGATAGACGAACAGAAAATTTCACCAGTCTTGGCAAGAACAAGTCTTGATAACTTTTTCAATCCTCGTTCCGTGAAGCTAAAACGATTCCGATTCTAATCTAGGGTATTCTTGTGAACGAAAATGCGAAGCTTCCTTTGGATCCCTTTGATTTTCAAAACCCAGCTTTTACGTTTTCTTGGAGCAATAGAGCAAAGCCTCTTCTACAAGAGCGTACGTTATCTACTCCTGAAGACCTCCAGTTCCCATCGGGGATGTCGGAAACCATATTTGTCATTATGTATGCACTTAAATTTGATTTTTTGACCAATAGTCCGCTGCTCTTCTACCTCTGTTCATTATGATGGGTCAAAGTTATCGTAGCAAACGGAAGGGTATAGAAAATACGAAGAGACACTCGGAACAGGTTATGAAAACGAAATCCTAATAGCAATGTGTTCAGATGGTGAACTATAATGAGATGTGGCAAATGATACCTTTTAGGTGGATAAATCAAGGCCTCTTCAACAGTTCTATCTGAGCTCCACAATTCGTTTAGTTATGGAACATTTATTGTTTATTCTGAAAAGAAACTAGCAATGCTGTTCTTAATTTTCGGACGAGTTTCATTTCATAAGGTTATGGTTATCTCATGCGGACGTCCCCTCCCACTCCCATCCCCTGAACTAACCCTTATCGCGTATGTGCTAAAAAGCTCCCACAAGAAATTCTGTTTAATGGGAAATCATAATCTTTATTCCTATCAGGAATAAAATTCCATGCAGATATATTTTTGATTGAAAAACTTTTGTGAGCGAGTCGAGTTTGGTGGAAAGATTTGAATTTCCAGCTGCTCCGTATTGGGATTTCGATCCACCGAAGGACATCGTGCAGCCTGAAGAGAGTACAACTGAGCTCGAATGCCTCGCGTCAGGACGCCCGGCACCAATCGTACGATGGAGTATGAACGGGAAGCCACTGCACGGTGAGTGGCTGCTACGAACTGCAGATGAACAGGCATTTCTGAAGAAAATATTAAATCTACTGTTTGTAAACATACTTTTTCCAAGTGTAATAAAGTATAGCGGTTTCTCTAGCGCTATCTTTTTTGCGCCTTCTCTGAAGGAGCTTTCATTTTCGAGATATTATTCCTTGAAATGAACTCTATGTACATGCGTCAGTAGCCCAAAAAAAGTAGTAAAAGAAGCTGTCAAAGGACAAATTGATTTTGCTGTTCTTACTATAACAGCCAAAAATATTCTATTGCGTCTCTTTACTGTTTACTCCTATAAATGTATAAAAGCAAACGTAGTTGGGCAGTGATTTCAGAACTGGATGAAGATCCCCGTCGCGTTCTTCTAGACAATGGAAGAGTGTTGAGGTTGTCGTCTCTGAACCACGATCTTGACACAGGCGTTTACCAGTGTAACGCCTCCAATCCACTCGGCTACGTTTACGCCAATGCGTTCGTCAATGTTAAAGGTTGGATTTTCATCTGATGAAATCGAAGGTTTTATTAAATCAGCGCAGTTTGCAGAAATATCTGAAGCATTTCGCTTTCACTTTTTATTCCTTTTTTCTTTCCAATTCTTCTTCTTTCGTCTCTTTGCTTAGCATTTGCAGAAAGTCCATCTTTTTTTTACTTTTTTCTTTATTTTACACGATCTGTCGTCATGTCTACTGTGCGGATCTTAGCACTTCTTGCATTTGATTCGTTTTCTCGCATATATCGTTAACGATGGTCTGTGAACTACTCGCCCGTGGTTTCGGCCTCTGCTTGAGGATTGTTGTCTGCTTTGTAAGTGTCGTTGAAGGCTGGTCAAGTCGGTTTATAGTCGGGTTAGAACGTTGCCAGGGAAATAATAGCAGGAAAGGAGTGGTTCCCAGACAAGTCTGGTACCACTTTCCCAACCATGGATGGTTGAGTGCTTGCTGAGATTGGGCGGGTTTGGACCAGTACTGCTCTTGTGATAAACGAAATCATTACCTCTGCACTATCTCTAAGTAAACTAGTAAATAGTAAATTTTTATAAAAAAAATAATACAATATCTGAATTCATGCGCTCCATTTCTAGCTATCCAAACTCTAGTCTATTATGGAATGATTCTCCTGCAGAAGAGAAATGAACATAGCAGAAGCCAGTGGAATGAAATCTTGTACGCCGTATGTGGTACTTGTAATAGAAAAATCTCAATTTAGGGGAAGGCCTACTTGTAGCTGCAAAAGATCTCGGAATATTTTACTGTATTTTACTGCAGAATCTGCTGTTCCTAACTAAAATCTCAGAAGAAAGTGATGAAATCCAAGAGAGTGCAGTAAATGGGTACATTATGATCTGCTGTTATACTTGTAACGAGCCCCACTAGAAGTTGCCCTTCGTTGTCGATGCCACAACAAGGTGAGCCACACCATTGTGACGTTTTGTTGCGAGATGTCGATCCCATTCAACAATGACAACAGTGAAAACCAAAAAACACAGATTAGACATGGGAACTGACTAGCAGTAATGCTGAACATAGTGAAAAAGTGTAAGACAATAAAGCTGTCGACATTGCTCAGTCTCTGAGGGATGTGCCTTGCATTCGGCTTCATTAAGCATTGTTAGAGGTGATTGAATGCATATCTGGCCTACACAATAACTCGCGTTGGCCTACCGGTGCATCGTGGAAGTGCTGATATTCTACCAAACAGGTCTAGTACCAATTTACCGACCTCGAAGAGATGGAAAGCTTGGTGATGTTGGTGCTCGGGAACGAGCCAATGTATTGCAGGGCACCTCTGAGCACTGGGCTACACGCGTTGAACATGGCAGGTGAGAAATTCCTTTTCAATGGGCAAATCGGTATGAAACATGGAAATCTTCAGCGTAATTCAAAAACAGAGCAAAGTTCAGTTTCAAGTTATAGTGAAATTATACAATTGCTGAATAGTCTTACCATAGAGCTTAGCTTTCAAAACACATAGTGAAAGAGAAAGGGCTGAGAGAAATGCAAATCAAAGTCCTCGGTTAGTGAAGTGGGTAGCACTTGAGCTTCCGGAAAATATAATCGCGGGTTCGAAGCTTAACAGAGGATCCGAGTTTTGCTCATACTTCAGCATCCGCATGGTTGTATTTAACATCGTGCCTTGCTGTAGAAGTTAGGACGTAAGTTGAAGGTTTACGAATGAAGATGCTGAAATATGTGTTATAGAAGCGGGAGATCGTTCTCTGATGTGACAGTACACACTAAAGTATCCACAACGCCCTACATCTGTAACTTCGCATGAAAACGTTACCGTAGCAGACATATTCAGTTGACCAGTTTATACAGGCGACATCATTAGATGATTTCAAAAAAATAGATCGATGACTACTTAGCCTTGAAACCAGATCGGTTTCTAGACAGCAGCGGCGATCAAAAACTTGCTAAACGTTGATATGGAGGCTATTTTTTGGACAGGTTTAAATTTTTTGGGGTTTAGTGGAGATATGGCTACACCGGAGCGCGCGTGGCGCAGTGGTCGGAGGCGCTCTGCAACACGCACGTGGAATCGATTCTCGCGCCCATGGCCTACCAAGCCTTCCATCCTTCCGGGGTCGGCAAATTGGTACCAAACTTGTCTGGGAGGAGAGCAGCACTGGCTCGATACATCGGTGGGCCACCGCGAGTCATTGTAAAGGCCAGATATGCATTCAACCACCTCCAACGATACTTAATGAAGTCCAATGCATGGCTCATCCCTCAGCGACTGATCAACGCCAAGAGCTTCATCCTTTGTCCGTTTATGGCTACTCCACATTAATGAATGCAGCCAAGAATACTATGCTTAGAAGACGAACATAGCCCAAAAGATTTTCGCAGCAACATCTTAACTAACCACTTTGATCCCTATTTTTGAAACATTTGCCAGAGATCACTTTATCCACAGTCATCTATAATCCCGTAAATCATCTAATAGCTCCAAATTTAATCATCGAACAGCGTCAGTAGCTTCCTATTCTATTCGTCGTTGCTCCATAGGCTTTGGCAGCTTATGGGACACGCAGAGCGCAACAGTTGTTATAAGGCCACTTAATTTTGCTTTTTTATGGGATAGAATAACTATTGTTGCACATAATGCTCTGTCGTAACATAAGACTACTTAATATAAGGGTTAAGGTAATAAGTTCACTAAGAAGTGAATCGTAGATCAATCAGAAATTTTGGTAATTGCTTTGATGATGAGCGATTATAGCATGGATGTTGTTCTATTTTTTACTAGAAGTAAGGAATTTATATGATTTACCTAAGTTCCATACGATTTATGGGATTTTCCAGTGTCTTATAAAAGATGGGGAAAGGGTGGAGCAGTGCTTAGCGAGCCAGTCCGTCAGGAAATAAGGTGTTGTTTCGACTCTCTCTGCAACGCTCTTCTCCGATTCACGCAGGAACGCATTAGTCCCACTATCTCCATGATTTCAAGGAGAATGAACTCTACCAGCACTATACGACATTCATAAAGAAAACAAAACCGTCACGTAGTAACCGAATCAACACTCGAAATTTTCTAATAACATTGTGGACGATGAATAGGGAGGGAAATGTACCTAATGCAAGAAATACTGAGATCCGAGTAGATGTGATGACGGCTCATGTAAAAAGAACATATGTGTATGTATGGATGTGAATAGGAAATAAGATTGTGTATAGAAATATAGAAGAATTAAAAGGCTTTGTTTTCCCGTGAGCATTACCGTCATGCACTGTTTCAGCACATGCTCCATACTTTTTGATGCCCACACATCGGCTGTGGAAGGCTGTGTTGAGGACGTCGGTTGCTATGAATTGTGAAGTGGAGGCAGCACCTGATCCAGTAGTCAGATGGGTGGACGCCGACGACATCCCGTTGCGAATCATCGAGGGAAAAACACAGGTTCCATTCAGAATCAGGTTCTATTCAGAACATTGAAAAGAAACTTCTATCCTCCGTACAGACAAATCGGTTAGAGTTTTCTTATTACTCGTATGATTAGCTCGTGAACAGAGTAATTTTCAAGTAGAAATTACCTCTTTTTCACTACGAGCTGACAAGTGGGTTTTGAGAAGAACAAAAAAGCGAAGGTCGATGAACATATTCGCTTCAAATTCTTTTTCACTAATGTCTTTCCTATGTTAGATTAATTTCGACATCTTCTGACGCCTTTCTGACTACCAGCTGTAAACATTTTTCTCTGAAAGTTTGACTTACTCAACTTGAGTACTTTCAAAGTAGTCCTTCTATTTTTGCTACAGTAATAAAAAAACCTGTAAAGATAACAAGGGCGCGAAGCAACCTGTTGTTGTTCGTACGATTTCCAATTTGATTCGCCAAAGTCCTCTAAGCCTGGCCACTCTTGTTTTATATGGCTACGGAATTTTCTGTGAACGGACCGCTTTATTTTGTCAGTTGTTGCCGAACAACACCTTCATCATTCATGACCTGAGCAGTGCAGACGAAGGCCTCTACTACTGTAATGTGTCGAATAAGTACGGAATTGGTCGTGCCACAAATCGACTTCTAGTTTACAAACCAACATACTTTGTGAAGATTCCGTCACCACAGAAGCTCACAATGGAGGCGGGGCACTCTGCAGAGTTGCACTGCGTGGCAGTTGCCGACCCTCGTTTGAGCGTTCAGTACAAATGGACGATCAACGGCAAGATGATCAACGATAGCGACGTGTTTAGGTAGTGCGTCTGTTTCTTCATGCTCTTTAGTTATTGTTCATGTTCTTCTCTTCAACAAGAATTTCACCCACATCTTTCTTCTGTTGGTAGGACCATGATGTCTACAAGAAATATGGTCAATGGAATAACTAACTTATAAACACATGACTTGTTATCTATAGCGTCCTGCCGAATGGTCTTCGGATAAATTCAGCTAGAGGACGTCATTCCGGAGTGATCGACTGCGCCGCTATCACTGACGTCGACGTGAAGTTGGCATCGATGCGACTTATGGTTAAAGGTAATCATACCATTCAAATTATTTTCAAGGAAACTAAACTGCATTAGACAGCTGTTTTACTTGACTATAACGAAACTCTCCTGAAGGATACGATGGAAAATATTAGGCGTTACAGAGGTAATTGGCTAGGGCAGAAAAACGCTGAAGTTAAGAACAACTCTTACAGTTGTCATACAACAACGACTGTGAAGAACCCCATTTTGGCACCACTTTAATCCTTTCGCGATAAAGTTGGTTTTTCGATAACTGACGGCAGTTTATCAGTCAGTGGAGGGCTGGTTTATAGGTCTATAAAGGGAATTCGCTCTTTACACACTAGCCTTTCAATCGTGAGTTTTTCTAGCCTCATACATCCAAAAAACTAATGACCAAGTTTACTTTTTGAAATTTCCAATGATTAGGCAGTCTCTAGAAAAATAAAAGCGTGTTTGGTACAGCATCACTTCATACTGGAACAAATTCCACATGTTCCCTTCCTTTTCGCATTCGGGATGCGAAGCTTGAACTAGTAAACTGAAAACTGGATATCATGGGCACCAAAAAGGAGGGAATTTGATCATGGTGAAACAAGGAAGCATTCTTCCTGTAAACAAAGATTTGTAGACTCTAGTGGTCTTTATTGAAATTAATTAGATTCACCATGAGCTGAGATTTCTTTATTTGAAATTGGAAGCTACCATTATTTTTCGCGAAGTATGACTCCTATAGATGTCATCGTATCGCATGAGTTTAAAAAGATAATGCAGATTAGAAATGACTTCTTAGTAGATAAGGCCTTAACCCTTCAGCCCTTCAGTTGCTATGAAGTCGATACCAATTGCAAGGGTTTTTTATCGTTTATAAGTCACACAACGTTTGCAGATGTTCCTGCGCATCCGATCATGGATCCTCCGATATGCACTGAACGAAAGGCAGTAATAAAATGGCAAGCTGCCGATGATCATGGCGATCAGATCAAGAGATACATTGTAGAAATGCAGACCGATTTTAAAAAGGTTCGAAACCGTCTTTTTCAGTCATCTTCTCGACGTCCTCTCTTTATAATCCTATTGCTTTTTCATTTTATCGCATTCGTTAGTCTAACTTACCTGGATTGCTAGGTGGTTCCTCTCTGTCTGATTTGGAAATTCTAGTACCTCAAGAAATTGAACTAGCGAAATATTTTTTTCTAGCTGTCTTGAGGGTTCCATCTCAAGAGGTAACGGGGTCGCGTGAGGGTGTAGTTATCGCCTTCCATGAATTATAGTGAAGTTCACCATCCTAGAACCAAGTTTCTTCCACTATAGCGACAGTTCTAAATATTGTTTCAATCTTGGCCTTACTTTCAGTGCCATTTTCAGCTTGGCTCACTTTGCTTGAGAAATGTTCCTTAATGATTACCACTTGAAACTGCAGAAATCGTGCTCTTTATGGATGATTTTTTAACTTTTATTTACTTCTTATTCTTTTTTTCCTCGGCGGTGTACCAAGTGTGCTACAGCCAGGATGCTGAGACATGAGCGAAATTCGTGGTTGTACTACATGTCTCTTTAGACAACTTTTTGTTTTCATGGCTAAGATTTTGTGATGTACTGAGTGTAAAAGTCTTATAAAACCTTTATTTCTGCTTAGAACATGTGGGAACGAGTTGTGGATGAGACAAATGTGGCGAAGACGACGTTCGAATCTGACGTCACCCTAACGCCGTGGGTAGGTGCCATTTAGGGTTATTCCTGATTATGCATATAGTAGGGCGCGTGTATCGCAGTGGCTAGAGGTGCCGTGCAATACACACGTGGACGCTGGTTCGATCCCACGTTTAGCGCTCACCAAGCCTTCCATCATTATGGGTTTGGTCATCTGGTACTGGCTGTGTCTGAGAGAGTAGTAGCACTAATATGATACATCGGTGGGCCACTGCAACCCACTGTCTAGGCCAGAAATGCGTTAAAGCACCTTTAACGATAATTGATGAAGTCAAATGCAAGGCGCATTCTTCATACATTTAATATTCTGGTGGGCTGCAGATTTTAAGTCGTAAGTGTAAAAAACTTTCATCGGGTTGGGTGTTTTCTATGGAATACTTGAAAAACTGTGGCCCTTTTTTTGTGACTGCTGCTACGTTTTAGATTACTTCTGTCACAAACCAGTGCAGTTGCAAGTTTTGTGAAATCGGCGGTTGTGTGATCCACCGCCATTTCATGATGGAGTTTTCATTATAATAGTTAATGAGAACTGTGGTTTCGTCATGATGAATATATGATCGGTTGAAGTTCTTCAGGTGAACTACACATTCCGTGTGATCGCCGAGAACACTTATGGTCGATCTGATCTCAACACTGCCCTCGATGAAGGCGGTTGGCTCATTTGAATTTAATTATCAGTTTTGTTTTTCCCCAGAAAATTTACAACAAACTGCTGGCTCCCGATATTCTTGTTGAGCAAACAGAGTAGAATAGAAAGTTGGTCGTGAGAATTACTTTTGGTTCTTCTTCTTTGGATGTAAAGAACCAATTTTAGTTCTTGTGATGATAATAACTGCGATAGTATCATTTCTTCGTATGGGGAATCTTCCTAGCTACATATATATGGAATGTCTTTATCGATCACTGATTATTCTGATTATTTTCACTTTACAATGATTAAAAGTGATGAAAGTAGTCTAAGCTGAATCTTTGCACAACTACCTCAGTTCATTCTTCACCACTGCCCTTATCAACCGTCTACAGAAAAAAGTTCATTCGTGGTCTTTCGTCTTACATCTCGTTTTGAAGTGAAAACCAGTATGAATCAGAGAAAAACGAAACGAAGGACATGCATGGTGTGGTTGTGAACACGTTAGTCCCCGGAAAGGCTAATAACGAGGTTCGATACCCGCCGCGGACACCAGCGGTCCGGAGTTTTGCAAATATCTCATCATAACTGCAGTTGAAAACCAGTAGTTCAAATGTTCTATCTGCATCTGAGTAAATGAAGAAATCAAAGCGCACTCAAGTCAATATGACGGACTTCTAGTTAAAAAACGAACTAGCTGGATATTTTTAAGCTTATTCCTACTTAATAACTTTCCTTTGTTACAATGTTAATTCAAAAAATGTTACGTCATATGGCTAATACAGTTATTACGGATAGAGGACTGAACAAGGCAAAAGACTAGTTCCCGATAAAATATCGTAGGGGTTTTTTCGATAATAGAATACAGCAATGGTATTTCGTATTTTTTTTAAATCTGGAAAAATCTTCTTCGTTCCTTCTGCTTGGCCACAACTAGTCATCATCATGAATGTTTCTACTATAACACTCGTTGAACACTTACTTGCAGATGTAATGGAAACTGTTTCTTGCCAAACTCGGCCCTCATTCCCTTACACGAATCCAGTCGGCGTTCGAGCTGATGGCACTGAAGCAGATAACCTTGTTGTGTACTGGGAACCGATGGACAAGTACTACTGGAACGCTCCTAATCTTCAGTACTTAGTGAGGTGAGTCGGATTCTTGTGACGGCCAAATGACGTCGTATTTGATGTATGGTGACCTCACCTAGCTTCATGGAAAGATTGGCTTTTAAAAAAGCTGCAGAATTGACTTGATACCGCGGTGTCAGTCCACGTAATTTTTCACGTTGTTGGACCCACATAACAGTTTCGATTTTATGCATTTAAAAAAACTTTAGATATAAGCTGGATGAACCACATTTAGCCTGGACGGAGTTCATGGTGGAGGATCCCTTGGCGGTTCGTGATTTTTTAGCTGGTCCCCGATTCCCATTTGCTAAATGTGAAGAAAAAATTCTGTTCAGAATCACACTATCATTCGTGGGCAACCGACTTTCCGGGCATTCTTGGTACAAGTTCGAGCTGTAAACGCTATGGGACCGAGTATTCTGGAGCCAGAGACCGTTAAAGGATTTTCTGGAGAAGACGGTTTTGCTTTTTTATCAAGTAATTTGCGGGTTATCTGCCAACCTTTATTGGCTCTATGAACTCAGTGACTAGGTCATTCGGGAATTAATACACTATTCCGTATTTTTATTTTTCTTCTACACGTTCCAGTGATAATAACTTTTTTCGAGTGTGGGACTATTATGTGTCAATGCTAACCTTTTTATTTGCTACCTACTGTAGTTTTGACGGCAGGGTATGGTGTGAGATTTAACCACGATGGTGCTGAGATATTCACAAGACTTAGACCCTGGGCCAGATCGAGCCACGATTTCCCTTTTCGAGAACTCATGCGTTACACACTGCGCCACGGAGGCTCTTGGTCTGCAATTCTCTCACCTGGTTATTATTATATGTCAATGTAAAGTACTGTAATGCGTTTTATGCACTTTCGCCCTGAACTATTGAATTAGAACATAAATTGTATTGCTGACAAATTTTATATGGTAGAAGTTGTGATGTCAGTGCAGTAGATTCGGCAAATTTAATTCTACGAATTCAAACTCGGATGTATGCAGTGCAAATGCGTAAAGATGTTATTGAAATGTTTGGCGCAGTGGTCGGAGGCGCCGTGCAACACAACGTGGAACTGATCCGCGCGCCCCTGGCCCACCAAGCCTTCCTCCATCCGGGGTCGGCAAATTGGTGCGAGACATGTCTGAGAACATAGCAGCACTGGCTCGATACATCGGCAGACTACCGCGAGTCATTGTAAAGGCCTGATATGCATTCATTCACCTCTAAGGATGCTTGATAAAGTCGAATTCACGTTGCATCCTCAGAGATTGATCAACGTCGAGAGCTTTGTTATCCTTTATGGCCACGGTGTTGACGAAAACAGAGTGTAGCATTGGTTCGGAGAATCTCGTTGGACGTTGAAGATGTGGAAAGTCTCGGACGCCTTTCCGCTTTTAACGACGATGAACTGAAAGCTTTGGCGGGAGCAAATGCAAGCACTCGGGATCGAACCAAAGCCGACGTGTGTATTGAAGGCCAGCTCTAACCACTGCACAACACACATATGTACGATGTCGTCAAAAAACTGTTTTTGTGAACTTAAAGAACCATCTCTCTGAGTAAAAATCAAGTCATATCATACAGTCAAGCCAATCGGTTGACTAGGAATGCTTTTACATGAGTGGAAAACCAATTGTTTTATCGATCGATTCTCACAATTCAGTGCATAGACAAGACATTTGGCCTCATAGGCTCAGCATCTTGGTGCGGGTCTGCATGCTAAGCATTGTCAATGAGTATTTGACAATAAAATCTTTATCCATTCTGGTAACGGAGTCTTTTCATGTTACAGTACCAGATTCACCACCGAACAACTTCCGAGTCGAGAAAGTGGTGAACTTCTCGTCGGTGAGCTTCGCATGGGAACCGGTTGATGAGCCAACTGTGAACGGCTTCTTCAGAGGCTACGAGGTGCAAATTTGACTTTAAGAAAAGTGTTTCCTTACCTGACTGATATGATGCAGTGGTGTGATACCTATCCAGATGACATGATACAGCTTTAGTGAATTGATCAATAAAAGGGAACGTCCACTGCTCACCTCGGACGTCCACTTTCAAGTACTGCTCCACTCACCACTCGAAAGTCGAAAGCTAATTCATTAAATATTCGGATCGGATACTCTACTTGTTGTTTTTTTCGGTGTTTAATTTGAATTAATGTGGCTATAACTTCAGCAGAAGGTCGTAACAGTGGCGTCCTA
The DNA here is from genome assembly GCA_018806985.1 of Angiostrongylus vasorum. Lineage (NCBI taxonomy): Eukaryota > Metazoa > Nematoda > Chromadorea > Rhabditida > Metastrongylidae > Angiostrongylus > Angiostrongylus vasorum. The sequence goes on from JADANN010000398.1 coordinate 710,505, forward strand.
TCTCTTTTCAACGTACGAGATCCATCCTTCTTTGTCCGTTCCCTTAGGATCTGATGCTCTAAATAACCTATGTTCTTGAGATAAAAAAAAACGAATTAAAGTGCTGTGTCCTTTCGAATCCATCTATGGCTCCTCTATGAAATGGCATTTCAGATCGAATTCTGGCGTGATGTTCTTCCAGCTCGAAAGTATCGTGTGATTGTGCCGTCGAATGCAACCACAAAGGTTCTTTTGTGTGTCCTCTGTGTTTCCCTGTAGACTAACAAGCCTTTCACCCCCAAGAATATCCAAAAATTCAGCTCATCACCAGACTTCACGCAAATTCCAACTACACAGCCGTGATCAGGACGAGGAATCGTCGTCATGCCAGCGCGCCCAGCCCGCCGGTGCACGTGACCACTTCGGAAGGAGGTCGGCCAGTTCGAACCATTGGGAGAAGTCATAACACCTGTCGATTTAACTGAGAGCTGAGTCGGATCTAGCACACATGCGAGAAGTCTAAAATCCATATGGGAAAATGTTTTCGTTTAGAAATGATTCTTCAAGTGCTCCATCTTCTTTCGAAATTCTGAAACTGAATTGTTCTTTAAAGATTTTCGAAGAGAAGTATGATTTTCAGTGCCATCTAAAGTACACAATCTGCGAGTGTTCGCTGTTGGTGCTCATTCTATTCTTGTGATGTGGGAGCCACCGAAGTATCCAAATGGAAAAATCCGAGGCTATTTTCTCTCATTCGTCAACGATCGCAGTAAGTAATCAAACAGATAAGGAGCAGAACTTTATATTTCATTAAACATTTCGTGATAGATAGAGTTTCTTAACAACTCGTCGATAATTTCTCGATAACTCGTGCACGTTGGAAATTGATATCTGGTGAACTCCAAGATATTTTGCTCTGTCAATCTAAAACCTTGCAAGCTTATATCTAAGCTTTGGGAAAATTTTCGTTGATTTCACTTTTGTCAAAATATCCATTTTACTGAAAATTTAGATGGTTCCAATATTTTGTTCCTTAACGCAAACGTGGGACCCGCAACTCGCGAATTGTAGTCTATGCGGATTGTTGCAAATTTATTAGGTTTAATCAGTGTATTATAAAGACGGTGGGAAACTAACTATGCTTGAGATAAGGTTAGAATTAGATTTGTTTCGAGAAACCATATGGTTCCTTCGGCATTGAAAGTGATTGGACTTTCCTATTCGAAACAAACGACTGCAAAAAAGATGTTTGAAAATATAGGTGGCTTCCAGCTTCATTGGTTTACAAAATGTTTGCTTCACTACAAGAATGAAGGCGGGAAGTTTTGAATGTGCTGAAGTGTTGAATTCCGGATTTACGACCAAGAAACGACGACCGTATGCTTAGCTCGCAGAGGATTCTCTCATTTGATTGTAGTCCGCGAAAAAGTGTAGCCATTTATTTCGACATTTTGCTAATCATCAACTTCACTAACAGTACTAGCGCTCGCTAGCACGTCACACTTTTACTCATGACTAGTGTGTTGGTAGTGAGAGTTTATTGGTGTAGAAACTCTGGAGATAGCCGTAACAGGACATTCACATTTCGTCACAACCAATAGTCGATGGTCGCTGTAAACCCGGCACTATCAGTAGACATGGTTTCTTCTGCAACGTTGCAAACCCTTCAAACTTCGCTGAACAACCTTATAATGCAGTACTCTGTTGGGGGATAAATTTAGCTATAATATTCAGTTGCTTATCATATAACGTAGCTGTTAGAGGTACCTTGAAATCCACACAGGTTCGGTTTTTGGTTCGATCTGCGCTCTGGGCTGCCCGTGATGCTGTCGATCCCACTATGGGCTGGAGAATCGGTCCCACACTTTTCTGGGAAATTAAAGAACGCGAACTTAGGATCTGCATCTATGAATATGCCAAAAAATGCAAAATAAAGTGAGCTAATTTTGCCTTTGTTGATAAGAAGACGTATTGCAGACGAAACAGAGGAGACTTTCGTTCTCCATCGACAGTTGTCGTATCTGCACGAGAAATCAGAAGCAGACACACCTTACAAGGTGTCCGTATGGGGTGAGACGAGTGCTGGTGAAGGCGAGAGGACCATGCGACCGGTCAGGACTTGGCCATCCAGAAGTAATCTCATCTAAAGCCAATTTTTTCAAATATCAAAAACGTGCAAGCACGATTTCCCAGTTTATAAAAGATGCCCGACCATTGCCGCAGGTACGTGTTCGCATCATAAGTGATTTCAGTGGGCTTCTAAGAGAAGAAGAATAAGAAGATTGCTGATAGCGCCGTTAGAAAAAAAAAACTTATGAGAGGAAGGTGGTGCGAGTGCTGAGATATTTGCAAAACTCTGCACTGTAGGTGTCTGCGGGGGGGAACGAATGCGCTATTACCCTTTCGGGGGCTAACGCGTTCAGCACCATAGAACTAACTGAGAGATACGCGAAACGAGGAACTTGCATGGTATGGTGTCCAGACACCTGCGGTCTTCACTGTGGTTGTATCACAAGTAATACCTTGCCATGAAAAACTATAACAGCCATGTAAATAAAAAAAGTTGATATAATGTGGAATTAGTTAGGAGATCTTGAGGAGAAATGCCTTTCTGAAACCAGCCCTTTAGCACTTTTACTAGGAGTTGCTTTGTGGGTGCAAAAAGATTTGGACATGATAGAAAATAGTGAAGGTTGCCAAAAGAAGATTATTGTCACTTGGAAAGGCAAAGCAGCAGAAGATCGTCCTAATCCATCGCAATGTGAGAATAAATGCACTTTTTCACTATGTATGAAAAATTCTGACCTTATCGCAACTATGTGGCTTGTAGGCAAAAGCGAAAACCATTTTGCACAGAACACCACTGCATTCAGCAAATTCCTCAAAGATGTGAATATTTGAAACTCTAGGATTTTCCTCCATTATGGGTAGAGAAATGCGATATCGGAGTAAAGTGTTTCGGGAGATGAATTTTTATGAATTTCTCGTGAAAGAACTTTATAGCAATCACTAAACAAGTTGCTTCTGAGCGCCCGCCACAATAGCGTTTTCAGATCCCGACCCACCGTCGTTTCTGGTGACCAACATCACCATCGACAGTGTGGATATCGAATGGAAGCCGTCAAATCGCAGTGTGTGGAGAATGCCTGGATCGTCGTTCTACGTGAACTACACGCTAGAAGGTGAGCTTTGACGACCACAGGACATTGTGATAGCCATAACAACTGGTTTTGCCTGTCAGTGGCTTTCGGAACGTTTTGGCTTGCCTGTGGTTTGAAACCTACTTATGTGCCAAAGCAAAAAAATTCTTGATGTCTGATTCGACTATCTAAATTGAATATGAGAATCTTTTCATGATTACTTTTCTGTTTCCTAGATAACTGGTCCTTTAAGTGACTGCGCCTACACCACAATGCTTAGAGATGCCCCACAAAATACACATGGTGGACGGTCGATCCATTATCCAGCTAAGGCGCCGTCCTTTTGAAGTCGGCAAAGGTGCCTGCCTGCCTTGCCTCATTAGATCACTAGCTCACAGCAAGTCATTTTGAAGGCCAAATATGCTTTCAATTACCTCCACGATTGCTTTGGAATCGATAAGTGTTCTCAACTGTTTTGGAAACTAGGAGGATTTTTTCGATCGATTTTCAGGTGGTTGGTATTAAGAATGTGCCTTTACATGAGAGTAAACACAATTGGTTTGATTAGTCCCGGTACAAACAGTTCAAAACCTTTTTTGAAACAGTTTCCTAAATGAAGATTGGTGGCAGAATAGAAAAGGTGCTTCTAGTGTTCTTCACCGTTATTCGTTGCCTTGATGAGTGTGCATCACACCTAGCGAACGGGTTCCCAGTTTCAGATTCTACTGATTACCACGAATCAACGACAATCTATCTACCGCATACTCGGTTGACGATATCGGGTCTTCGTGATGGTTCCAGCTATCTGTTTACTGGCGTGTCTCGTGACGGTGGCCGCATATCGTACGGTCAAACACGCAAAGTCATCACGATCAGCAAAGAAGACATCTCTCATCTTAACCAAGGTCTTCTTTACTTTCTAGTATAGAAGTTAATACATACCTATGTACCTGAACAGATTACAAAAGTTCCCACAGACGAGCGTTTTTGTTAGAACATTCCGTAATTTCTTTCTCTGATTCATTGGATTGGTTTTCATTAAGGTGGTAAATTATTTAGGAAGGAAGCAACTTATCATTAGAATAGTATTTTTCAGTCTTTAAGGCACTTCTTTATACAGGTGTTGAACAGAGATGTGTTGCAAACCTCAGTGGGATTGTTATTCTTCTTTCTATATTCTTTGGTCAAATTTGGTCCGTTGTAATAAGCGAAGCTGTAAATTTTGAGACACTAGCCCAGAACAGTCCACCAGTTGGGTTGTGTAAACCACCTTGCAGACTAAACCAATGCTCGTTGTCCCCCCCAAAATTTACGAACAAAATACACTAATTCATCATTACTCCCGTGCAAGTGAAATGACGGTTAGAATTATCCTGCAATACGCACCTGGTCCTTGGTACGATCCTTTGCAGATTGGTAGCTGATTTATCTGCGATGGTAAAAACACTGAGTTGATACTTCAGTAAGACCCCACAGGTAGTTCTATGGGCCACATATACATTCAGTGACCTATATGCTGATGTGAGTGGAGTCTAACGCATTAGTCGTGTCCAAGGATGTGATCAGAAATTTCGTAATCTTAGACTACGAAGTTTAATCGAATGTCATTTGAGAACCGCTCTCGCTAGACTTCTAGCAGACGTTCTTCCTGAATTTCAGAGTCGCTTCGGAATGCGGCGTGGTTCGTCGCCGTGCTGTGCGCGGTGGCGATCGCACTGCTGTCCGTCCTCATCACCTGCTGCTGCGAGACGCGACGTGCTGGCCACTATGCTGTTCGTAGAAAGGTTTGTGCAGCTCATCTACTTAACTAAGTATTCATTTACTTGTAATCGTTTCAACATATTCCTAAATGGGAGACTCAAAGAGAGTTTTCCTCAATTATTCGCCCAGAACTTGAGCCTTGCTGATTTTTTGTCCTGTCGTGTTTTAAAGCTTCTGACAGTTTTCTCAAGTGTTCATTTCACATTTTCCTTCCTCGCCGTAATCAATGTACTGCCATAATGCTCAAATGAAAGAAATGAAGGAATGGTTGCATGGCTCTTGTTCATTCCTATATTTCCTAAAATTTGTGCATGGAAATCCACTGAATGAGACTTGGATTTTGCCAAAAGGTTTGGAATGGAAGCGATATGATCCAACTGCATAAAAGCAAACTGGGAAGTTCATTGATTACAGCATTAATAATTTCGGGCAAGTAGGAAGCTTTGGACGAAAGAGCACTCTTTTTCGTCCCTTTAAATGACAAGAATTTATTTTGCAGTTCCCAACTTAGAGCCCACCTTACTAGCGATAATTGTTGTTGCTGTTATGTGATTTGTGTGATTGGTTTCCTTCGGCTTACATGCCTGAAGACGGTTCTTCGTCATCGCAGGATTTTGCCTTTGATGAGAAGTGTTAAACACGGACAGCCGAGATAAGACTCACTTGGGAACCGGCAGTAGTCAGAACCGGCATAGTTCAGAGCTTAGTCATATGAATGAAGTTGTTCTGAACAGTTCTGAAATATCAGTGCCTTTCCCTTGCAGTCAGCAAAACACGTCCATCCATACTTCTGTCAGGGTACATATGTGCTATACGCTATAAATTCGTAGAAAATTTCAGCACTCGATGTTCTCGGAGACTCTAGGATGAACCACGAGAACAATCCTGCAGCTGCAGAGTTTTTCAGTTCTTGGCGTTGCTGTCTCATAAAAATCCGGATACTTTGAATCTGAAAAGGGTTTTTTTTCTGAAGATGGGATCTACTTAGGATTTCCAGTAAACTCACTGTATTTTATCTTCAGTGGGATAATTTACTTTTTCTTGAACTACGATGGACTTCGCTTCGTGATTGGTGATTATTTCGGGGAAGGATGAAAACAAGAGTAGAAAAAAAAATAGTATAACTTAATACTCACGAGAATACACTCTTCAATCATTACCGGCCATGGATCATCGACTCCAATCAATCCGGCTCTGAGGAAGACGAAGACGTCGAAACGTTAGCCGAATAAATCTTTTTATCAACCCTATTTTTGCTTAATAATCAAGAAAGGTATTGATCACTCCTACTGAGGTTCAATGAAAATCGGCTTGAAAAACGAAATCACGACAGTTTAATGGTTTTTCTCCTGCACTGTGAATCATTCATTCATTGAAACAGTTGTGTCCATTGGCCTTTCAACAAGTAGTTTGATTCATGTATTCGAACTGTTGTTTTTCGAGGCAGTACTTTTCCAAAGAGGAAGTCATTGTTGTGCACTCTTAAGTGTTCTTACCGCTTAGCGACGTTCTATTATCCACAAATTTCCATTTTTTTAACCGCTGACTACCTCTCCCAGAAGCCCTGCTGCTTTCGATATCTCATCTCAAGGGATGCCTGTATCGCAGTGGTCGGGAGCGCCTTGCAATACACGTGGGATCGATCCCCCCACCCAAGGCTCGCCAAGCCTTCCATGCATCTGGGGTTGGCGAATTGGTATTAGACTTGTTTGGGAGGATATCAGCACTGGCTCGATACATCGACAGGCCACCGCGAGTCAACGCCAGGTATGCATTCAATCACCTCCAATTAATGCTTAATGAAGTCGAATGCATGACGCATTCCTTAGGGATTGATAGAAGCCGAGAGCTTTATCCTTTATCCTTTTATTATCTCGTTTTAGTTTTATTAGCTCGATTTTGCTGCACGTTCCATATCATTCATTATATTGTTAAGGAAATGGAGATCGGCCATCAGCTGGAGAACGACGAAGAACGCCAATTTCTTGAGTATCAGTACGGGTACAAGTTGTAGCTCAAGCATTCTCCCTCAGACTGAAATTCTAAGGTGGTCTTCTGGACAACGATCCTTTTTATGTCGTTCCGCCTGATAATACAGATGCACATAGGAAAGTGGCAATGATCCACGTTCGTTAGCCCTGGAGCGCCGAATTCACATAGATATATCTAAATATTTAGCTTGAGTTTTGTAGTTTATGTGCTGATTTTGCTCTGCAATCTATTCGCCTATCATCCTGTTTTACTGTGTCCTTCTTCTGCCTGCTTTCACTCACGTATCAATTCATTCAACGGATGTACTTGTATTTTTGTATCTCTGCCAATAGTGAAATGAATGGTTTGAACATGTTTCCCTTCGACTCATAAGAACCCACGCGCTTGTTTTTTCTACTTTTATCTACTTGTAAGAAAGTATTGAAAGGGGTGTGTAAAATGGCCCAAGCTGGTTTTAAATACCAAGCTTGCCTCAGCTTCCAGCGAAATTGAAGCATTTCTTTGAAAGATTCTAAATGGTTCATTACTCTTCATTGAAGTTATTGTCGGAAATCCCACAACTTATATTTCCAGTGCTCATCGTATCTATTCGTAGTTCTTCAAATCCATGAGTTTCCCTATTAGCTCCGTTAGATTGACACTAGAACGTAACCCGGCAGATCGGATTTGAGGTTGTGACTATGTCCGTTCTCGTTCTTCATCTCCAAGCCTGCGATTTGAAGGAATAAAGATTTTCTTAAAATGAGATTGCATTTCCTGACGTCGTTCTTTGTAAGGATAAAGTTCTTGGATGAAGCGACACTGATCCTGAAAATGCTGCGAGGTTGGCGGAACATCTTGTGTTTGGAACCATAAAATCAGATCTGTCTGGGGCCACGATAAGCAGTCTTTATTCCGCTTCTATCCATTGCAAAGCAATTTTAAAGTATACGAATGGAGCACAGACAGAACAACATCGTATTAACTCCGCCCAATCACTGTAATGAGGATCATAGCTACGCTCTATCCAGTTCGCTCGTTCCTTTGCTGAAGACCGCGAAGCTGAACTGCTTGCAAATTAAACACGAGAGACTACTGAGCAATACTGGCCAGTTAGGGCGACGCCTCTATTCGTGTTCAGCAAGACTTCGTTGACATAAAAGTGAGTGCCCTTCCAGATGCTATGCAAAGCACTGAGCTATGCTACACAAGACCTCGGCGAACTTTTGCTCTGGTGACGAAAAACAGTCGACAAAACAATCACCGAAGGTGAAGTGGTGCTCCTGATGCTCCTCCCGAAAACGGGACCCTAATTGGGTTGTCGTGAAGCTCAACAGGGCGAAAAGCAAGCCTTACCTATAGCATTCGACACCTATTGATTACTAGTGTTTCACATGATACAGATGGTTTATGAGATTACGTCAAAAATGACTGCGCTGTATGAGGTTCCTATTCTGTTCGATTCTTTATATTTCATGCTGTTTAATACTGTTTATTTTTTTCATTTCATATTTTTGGGAAATATTTTGCCTTAATAATACTGAGATATTTGCAAAACTGAGACCCCAGGTCAGATTATTTTACTTCATTCAAGTTGTAAAACTTCTATCACAGCCTTCAAAACCTATTCACTAGAGGCGCGTGTGGTGCAGTGGTCGGAGGCGCTCTGCAACACACACGAGGTCGATCCCCGCTCACCAAACCTTCCGTTCCTCCTCGGTCGACAAATTGGTGTCAAACTTGTCTGGAAGGATAGCAGCACTGGCTCGATACATCGGTAGGCCACGGCGAGTCATTGTCAGAACCAGATATGCATTCAATCGCCTCCAAACGATGCTTGATGAAGTCGAATGCATGGCGCGTCCCTCAGGGATTGATTAACGTCGGGAGCTCTATCCTTTATCTTCCTACCAATTCCCTTTTCTTTATCGACAAGTGGTGGTGTGTGGTATTAAAGAAAACAGCTGCATTTTTGATGAGCCGACATAGATTGCTGGGCTATTCAAAAAATGCAGGAACCCAGTTACTAACCATATCAGCAGATTTTTCGATCTCGTACTAATATACAGAGTGACACAGAATTCATAAAAATATTTATTCTGCTGATGAAACTTCAGAGAAAAAAACAAAACGGAAAACAGCTTGAAAAGTGCAGGCAAGTGAAAGACTAGAATGGCGGTCGAGTTCTGCAGACAGGGTGTCGCACAACTCGTAACGGAAGCAGTGTCAAAAATAGGAGAGCACAAGGCCCATACAAGCTAGATTCCTACTCTCATAATAATCTCTGAGGGATATATCCCTTACTCGTAAACGATGATATGATAGAATCGATTGCTTCTGAATAATGGCACACACCAGACTCCGCTTAAAATCCAGCAATGTCTGGTATGCCTTCTTTGTTGACGACAAAGGAAATCTATTTGTCACGTCAAAGAACGACGCTGGTGTGTCTTCGTTGTTCACCGCTCAAGCAGGTTAAGACTCGTCCAGAATTGTGGAATAAATATGATCAGCGGGATCGAGGGAGAGGTTAATCACCTGGGAGAGCCTGGACGGCAGACGCTGAGCCACACAGCCGTCGTTGGCAGAGAGTACCTAAACTGCGAGAATCGGCAACGTGACTGACGAAATGGAGTTTTTTTTACTGCACTATATGAGATATAATGACAAGTTTAACGAGAAGAAAGCACGACGTGTCAATCCTGTACACTCTGGTCCTGAAGAAATCTCTAGCCCTATTTACATCCGAGCCGTGACTGGTCAGGAATGGATGAAGTGGTTTCATCAATTCTATTCTAGGGATGATAAAACACTTAGTCTTTCTAAATTATTGAGTGGATCGGGTAGAAAGTTACGTTATGTGGATTTTTGGATGAAAATAGAGCAGTACAATTCTCCTCTTTTTCGTTCGTATTACGACGGCTTACCTCAACGAGACGGACGCCGTTCCCTCGAACCCATGTGAGCAGTTCGGAGAGCGCCACAGTTGAACGAGTGCATTCACACAAACACTGAAATTAAGAATTGCTCCCCTTATTGTAACATTCCACGTTTCTCCTTCTTTCGATCAGACTAGCTGCCTTTAAACGCTGAGATACTGAGATTAGAATTTCAAATAGAGGGAACAAGGAAGCGAATTTCGGGCCGGTTAGTTATGAAAGCACTTGTCGCTTTTAACGAAGCTGGTGAGGGAGCTAAACGTAAAAAGGCGAAACACTTGCCTTGACACGCTTGTTGACTCAAGAGGTTAGCTCTCTATTTCTGGTAAGCTGCATTCTACCAAAACTTTGCCTTAAATGATTGAAAAGCACAAACTTTCGGAATTGCCTTCACCCCAACGTCTACACCTAGATTTCCGTAAAAACTACTGCGCGAGTGTAGCTACCCTTCCTAGCAGTTGAGTTTGGTAAGCCAGCCAAGTTGCTAACTCTACTTTAGAAACAATAAGATTGAAGGAGTTGGAAAGTGTCGCTCATATCCCAGAAGTGAATACAGCCCACAAGGCAGCGCTGAAGAAGTACAGTGGTTTTGCTGGTGATCACCGGAATTATTCAAGATTAAAGGGATTGTGAATGATACTGATAACTGAGAAAGTGGAAAATACGAACATTGGCGACTTCATTTAAACGTTCGATGAATGCCTCCTCAGTGACGGCTGGTTGCCGACGAATTCTTCCGAAAAGATCCGATGAGAGTGGACGAAGGCGGGCCACTTCCCTGAAAGGTCTAATTCAGAGGAAATGAAATCCGAGTTAAATAGATGGCTTGAACTTTAAACTTTACTGATGACGACTACTCTTTCTATTCGATGTTTAAAAAACCAAAAAGAAAACTAATAAATACTAATTTCACTAAGCGCTTCTGCTTAGTCCGAGCAGGTACTAAAATACAAAATCGAGTTAAATTCCTTAGCTTGCTAGTTAGTTAAAGTAAACATGGTTAGATGAAAGTCATATCTAAATATTAACAGAATGGACTAATGGCAGAGCACAGTTTAAACTTCACAGAGTTCAAAAAAGAAAACTATAATCATAAGGTATGATGAGTCTCCAAATTGTAATCGAAACTGATGTGCCGAAAAAATGTTTTGGAAATATTTGTGAAGACAAACCTTGGCAAACAATAGCCTAGAGCTAGGAGAATGAGCTCCCAGGGTTTGCTCGGAGAATGAGAAGCAGTCCATCTGAAGAGGGATAGGGATGTTTCCAGTTGTGAAAATAAAGTTGGAGAAAACATAAAAACAAAAAAAATGTGAAAGTACTAACAAGCGTCTGAGCAACAACAGACAAATTTCCGTCCTGACTAACGGACTCCGATACGTCAAGGAGGATCTTCGGGTTCTTGATAAGGTGAACCCAAACCCGTAGAATGTATAAATTTGATTTCCACTGCTGGACGAGTTGAAGGTCAGATATCTGAACGCTCAATAACCGAGATGTTCCTCTACAGAGAACAGTGAAGGAAATATGGACGAATATATATCTTTTAGCATGGAATCACAAATGCTACCCCATTTCGAGCTGCTTCGTCGTCCAGTAGGTCGAAGACGCTTTTCAGAATCGTCGAGTGTCCGGAAGTCTCAGCAAATAGCACCGACTCCACGAAGTCTTCAATATACTTCTGTACAGTTCCCTTACTGTAAGAAAAAAAGCTATTAGTTGCTAAGTGTTTTGATGCTGCCTTTATTTACCTTCAGGAACTCAGTGATAAAGATGAGTACGCTTTCTGTGACTGCTCACCTCGTTAGTAGACGAGTTAGGTACACTTCAGGAATAGATTTCGGAATGCTTTCGTCGATCTTCTTTCGCCGTTCCATTGTGAGAGTTCGTGAAGGACTGGTCAGATGAAAAAATCTACTTGGTGGGTACATCGGACTGGAGCGGTCGAGAGACGTCCATGAGGACTTGCCAGAGTCCGCTAAAGAATCTGCAACCACTCATGACTTTAAACTTACACACTTAAAACAAAAGTTTTGAAAGATGCTGGCTTATCTGAAGCAATAATATGATATTAAAGTTATGTGTTAAAATTACAAAAAATTTGCTACAGAACCTTTACCTAAATGCGGAACGTGGCTCACCTCTATAGTGCGCTGAATTCTTCTCGTTAGGGACCATTACTATATGAGACTGATTCGATATGCCATAGTGCGCAAGAGTATTTAACTTGGTCGGAGTTTTTATCGATGGCGATCCCGACCAATCGGACAGAAGCAGACGCCCTCGCGAAGGACACAAGAGCTCTGTAATTAACTGAGGTTTCTAAGTGAGCGGAGCAGTGTTCAAGTCTCTTCATATCTCCTCAAGTAAGAAGTGTGATGACCACGCGGCTACAAGATAGGTGATTGCTTAAGGCTAGGGTGTTTAAGGTTAATTAAAGTTTAATAAGTACAAATAACATCGTTGACTCGAAGATTGTCAGAGAAAGCGTACCTAAATCGAAGCTGAAGAGTGCTGGACGCTGGCTGTGAGGAGTACGCTTGAAGATGTGGTCGAGAATCTTCTGCTTCAACTGCGAAATCGTATCGCATGCGATTGCTCTCACAGTAAATGGTCCACTGCCATCAAAACTTGTCACCAAACAATCCTGAAAATAGCGATGAGATCTCTTAAATCACGACAATAATAGTGCGAATCCACTACAAAACATTCTTGGCACCGTGACATCTTATGGAATCTTTAAAACAAGCAGAGAAAAATGTTTCATAAGAACGTACCACGTATGAACCGTCTACAATCTCGCGGAGAAGCTTGGATTCATTGATGGTATAGCGAGCGCTACCAGTCACAGCATCTACTGGTCCTTTTTCCGTTTGATATTTTAGTGCCTAATATAGAAATATGAAGATTTTGAATACCGTAGCAATGAGAAAATTATGAACGTTATTTCGAAAAAAGATATATAGAGGTAAAAATGAGAAAATTTAGCTACATATTCCAATCTCTCTTGCAGTAGCAACTCTGGCTTCAGTTGAGAGACCAAAAGATCTCAATAGCGGAGGAGGATTAAAGTGCAAACGAATATTGATCATGTGCTTGTGAAATGCAACTGGTATAACTAGATGGACCCAAACTCGACGAAGGCCGGTTCGGTATTCATTTAAAATGACTGAATAGGATATACTTTGAAGAGCGTAAGAAACTGTAGGTGTACCTGTAGGTGTACCACAGTATTGCAACAGAACTCGGCCGTTGGCACGCGCTCTCGAAATAATGTAAAAGTAAAAGGTCTTATATAAGGAAAGTACGATGTTCTTTGTGTCCTTTCAGAGGATTTAGCCTATGCTCAATTGCATGACAGGCACAAATTGAGACACTGTCTTGAGTGAGTTGATAAACAGTGGAACTAGAGGAGGTAGTGATAAAACTCGACAGTAGCTTCAGAGGATGTAAATTTGGAAAAACTATTTACCGATGTAGTGAAATCACCTTGTAGAGAGTACTGTACTTGTGAACTTGGTCCTGAGATATGGAGTCGTAGAGGCAGATCGTCAACCACTTCGATACCATCTTTTCCACAACACTGTCACTTTTTCGGAATAGAATGTTACTATTCCCTGCCTAGAAATGAATCACTATCATTTTGCAGGTTTGTTTTTCTCTAAACTTTCTGCTTATTAAAATGCTCCAAAACCAATGCGGGATTCGTATCTTTATTTTCCCTGCGTTTTCTTCGAAAATTGTACTTTGAAAACGTATTTTTGCAGTTTCGCTCCGTAGAATCGAACTACGACATGAATTGAATTTTTGACGAGATTTACGGTTTAGAAACTGAGACGTGAAGACAGAAATATCGACAAATTTAAAATTAGGAATGGTTCAGCTTACACGAAGTTGTTACACAAATTTTATTCGACTGACGTTTCAGCGTCTTCTTCTTCATCAGAGGCGATGGTCCGAGTCGATGTCAACAATCCTTTGTACTCTCGGTGTGGTGTCTTCATCGTAGTATCTACTCAGGCCTTCTTAAGTGGAGCTCCGCACGAATGAAGCAACCTCACCCGGCGATGCTCTTTTATACAGGACAGTAATAATAACTTGTCTTTTCTGGGCAGTCCATCTTGCAGAAGTAGGTGTCATTATCAGCTAGCACAGAGCGGACCGTCACCGTTACCACCGTACAATCACCGTCAACAACAACATTCCTGTATAAAAACAGCATCGCCAGCTGAGGATGCCTTATTCGATCGGAGCTCCACTGAAGAAGATTCGAGTCGATATCACGGTGAAGACGGCACAGCAAGAGTACTAAGGACTGTTGACACTGAATCGGATCATCAGCTCTCAGGAAGACGAAAACGTAGAAACGTTCACCGAATAAAAATTTATTTATCAGCCTTGTGCTAGCTTATCAATGAAAAAAATACATTTTATCGACGTTCGAAATCGTAAGATATCTTTTGAATCGATGAAAGGATAAAAGGATAAAGCTCTCGGCGTTAATCAATCCCTGAGAGATGCGCCATGCACTCGACTTTATTAAGCATCGTTGGAGGTGACTGAAATCTGGCCTTTACAGTGACTCGCGGTGGCCTACCAATGTATCAAGCCTGAGATGCTACCCTCGCAGACAGGTCTGGTACCAATTTTCTAACACCGAAGAGATGGAAGACTTGGTGGGTCATGGGCGCGGGGATCGATTCCACGTGTGTGTTGCAGGACGCCTCCGATCATTGCGCCACATGCGCCCTTTTAAAAGTTAGTAGTTAATTTAAATGTTATTAACCGAAAATAATTCGTTCTCCATGCCCATGAGAATGATTTCTTCGAATGCTGACAAGGAAGTTATGCGTTTTTAACTAAAACGCCAACAAAAAAAATGTTCGTATGAAAAATGTTGTATGAAAAATAGAACCTATGAAAAATACTACTGCGCTAACCACTAAATGACTGACAGCATTAAAACTATGACGATTAACAAAGACGATTTTTTAAAAAATATGGTAAAGAAAAATGAGTTGCAATGCGCTTACGTGGACACTTTTCGCGATGTGAGCTCTGAGCAACGACAACACCACGTCCGTGCAGTACTGGAAATTCCGTAACAGCACGGCGATCAGCAAGGAAGAAAGCATGCTTCTTTCGCCGAGCGACATCGCCGGCTCCGACTCGGCTGTTTCCACTATCTGAAAAGGAAGTGATGAACGATCTGCATTGGTAACGTTTCTTATTTTTTTAAACAAAACCTCTAATTTCCTATTACACTTTCATTATGCACTGATAGATGGGCGTGAATAGAAAGTATGATAAACAATGGAAATTACCATCGAACTTACTGAGAAAATGAACTGTTTGCTACTAAGAAGAGCATCGAATTGAGCTAAAGTGACTGGCAATGTCGAAACATAGAGAGATGGCGAATGCGGCCAACCGTTGTCTTCCCAGAGAAGTCTGTACAAGAAGTCGGGAAAACTCGTCAAATGCGTACCTGCAAGCAGTGGTAACCCTATCAACAGCGGTAGACAGAGATCTAGATTGATAAGGAGTAGTCAAATATCCTAGAAATTTCTAGGCCAAAAAAACCTGGTACGTTTGAAAAACGACGAAACTGATGAGATCTCAACAATTCCAGGATTGAAAAAAAACACTTCAGAAGCACTCAATAATAATAAGTGGGAGATAAGTTCCAATTTCGACATCAAGCTCAGGATTAAGAGCTAACGAAAACGGATTTCTTCAAAAGGCCAAAGCTGTTAAACAGAAAAATACGGCAGAAGTTGAAACGTTATGTGGTGGATAGATTTAACAATAACTGATTACAATAAAGGTACAGATGACGGTGGATGGTTTCGGTCAATTTTCCAGAACTTCAGAATTGTTCACTTACTCTCATACTCGTCGTCGCCACAACAATCCATCGTCGTTTGCAGTTCAGCAAAAGCCTACAATCGTCATCAACATAAGTATACCTTGAAGCGACCAGCTTCAGCAAAGCGTACTTGCTTGCACTCCTTGCGGACGTTGCTCTCAAGATGTTCCATCTGCATTTGGATCTTACGATAGTCTCGTTCACGTTCCAGACGTCGTTTCTTCCAGAGAAATGCAAGCAAAACGAGAAGTGAGGACAGTGCGGTCAGTGCTACTACCACCTGAAGGAGTCGGATTAAGAGCAGTGACGGTGTTAAGAACGTCCTGCAAGATCTGGTTCACAACATAGAACAACGAGCAACAAAGATGACCGTCCAATGTTGGCGAAAATCAGATCAGTTCACAATTTTGACTCCATAAAAAAAACTTGCTAGGTGGGGGGAACAGTTTTAGCACAAATAAGTAGCAGTTTCCCACATAGTACACAACGTTTGAACATTTCGGTTGTCACAAGAATTATTCACTAACCAAAACCCAGAGACGGAGCGTAGCAATCGGATCCACATACTCGATTAGTCCGAGCTCAACCCGAATCCTTCCCACTGTTACCGATACCAACGGCAGACCGCCAACGATCACGTCTCCTAGAAATAAATAAGGAAAATAAAGCATTTCTTTTAGAATAGAATAAAATATAAACTTTGCCTACGTCTCCATTCTAAACTCCAGTGTACTCTACAGTGAAAATTCACCCACTTCGCAAATTTTAACCCTATTCATCATTGTGCCTTAAAGAGGGGCTATGTGGTAGTTATGTGAATTCCAGAAGAATATAGATAAAAGTCGATAAGCTCATAGTTTACCAAAAAGACGGAAGCTTTAATACAGTGTACAGCGAGTACCTCAATTAAAATCTTATTATTGTCATTTATAATTTTTCTTAGGTCATTGAGTGCTTCATGCATGGCAGATATATAGATGGTGTCACTCATTTGTTAATATTTGTACAATAAAAATAAGGAACCTTTGTCGTCTGTGGCCTCCGGCTGAGTAGAAGGGCCGTTGCAGACGAGTTGTCGCGAGTCGACGAGAGTCACGTAACACCTCTCGGTACCAATGAAGATCTGCAAAAGAACAACTATACGGTAAGAAGCCAAGGGGTACTTCTGTTAGACACGATGAGCACCTTATAATCTTGTGGCTCGGCTGCCTCGTTTAGATGACTCCCGTCAAGTATTAGTGGTTGATCGCCCTGGTGAATACGAATACCTGAAAGAAGCGAATTCTTACAATTTCTTTCAATAGACTCTAAACGTGTCAGTGTTGTCCTGTACACTTTGTTGAGTGCTCTACTCTACAACATTCTGAAAACTTACTTAGTTACTTCGATACTTGGATAGCCCGCCTTCACTGGTCTTGCGGGTCCCAGCAAAAATTTCATTTTTACGGAGTTTTGCTGGTATAGCAGTTGTGGTTACTTGGAGTCCCGAGGTCAGCCCTAGGCAAAGTGTGCCCGGCTCGTCACCACCATAGGCAGTGGCCGCCCCTTGTGGATGAAAGGAAGATTTGCCATCATGCGACTAGTTTGATACAAGGATGGTGGTGAACCCTGGTATTGGTTTACTTTTAACTGGACTTCGCAATGGAAACGCCGGACTCTTTCTCAGCTTGGGAAGCCCTGCCGGCGTGACGAATTACCCCGCTGTACATCGCAGCTTGACACGCATGAACACGTCCCAGCCACGATGACGCGGTCTACCGTTGAGAGAACACATTGCCTGTCTGACACATTGAATACCTATCAGTAGAGTCGTAAAATCACTCGTGGCATGGTGAAAACACCCAACGTAAATAACAGCGCCCGCTCTATGGTTTTGGTCGGTCGGTCGTGAAAATCGCAGGAATAGCTGTCGTCCTGGATAAATCGTAATAATAGTGGAATAGACCTCTACGCCATCGAATCAGGTTGCCAACAACTGTGTTTGCTAACGACTCGAAAACACCCTATAATGCCCATGTCAAAAATCCGCGAAAACTGGAGAATGAACTCCTGTTACAGATTTCAATCCAACACCTAGGAGCACTGTCCAGTCAGGATGAAGTGGTAAACTATTGGGAAGATTCCGTACTTTTATTCTGCACAAATATGACAGAAAACAGCGCATTTTGTTGAAATGTCCGAGCAGGTCAACAATCTACGTTTTACGTTACTGTTTTCACAAGTATGCCTTGTGTTGAATATTGATTTTCATCTGCTTATACTTTCATTCTTTTGAATTATGAATTCTGAAAGCAAGCTATGAATGAAAACAAGTACATATGAAAATCACAATGTTGTGGCCTCGGTTAATGTGGTGGATAGCACGTGAGCCCACGGAAAGAATAATCCCAGGTTCGAAGCCGAACTGCGGTTTCAAGTTTTGTTCATATTTCCGCACCCATATGGTTGCAAATGAAAATGCTGATTTTCCTGTATGACCGTCTATGTGAAACACCAAATTGCCCTAATTTGCCCTTACGGCAGAGACGGTGACTGCATGAGTTCAGCTACGATATACCTGATTTCTTGTAGTACTTGCGGAGACGAATATATCGACGAAACGGGCAGACTTCTATTTATCCGCATAGATGAACAACTAGATGGCAAACGAGAATCAAAACAAGGCCCGCCACTAGGTACGCATAGAATACAAAAAACATAGAGGAGATTTCGATGTAAAAGTCGCTATCATCGCAAGGGAGACTAAAACACCAACGCGCAAATTTCTCGAGACTTTTTGGATAAATTCCAAAAAATCCGAGAAGAATAGCAGGGAAGAATGCCATGAGATAACGCGTGATCTAGCCCCGTATCTCAGAACTGATTTCTGATGTGGGGTGGTGCAGAAATCAACCATATGCGACTCTAAGCGGCCGTTTTCCTTGGTGGAAGGCAGATAAAAACTGTGGGTTTTTCGAGAAGCCGGTGATCGTGCAATTATTGTTCTGATTTTCATCTTTCTGTTTGCGTTGTGGAAGCGTTTGACCTAGTAAATTGCATATTATTGTACCCTTCCAGGCTCTGAAGAAGGCGACACTGCCGAAACGTCAGCTACCGTTGTGTTGTATGTGCTATATTTGTGAGGAAGTAAACGTGTGGTGAATAACAACCTCGCGATTGCTGTAAAAAAAGAAAACAACAGATTTATAATCCAATGCCGAGGTTAGTAGAAAGTCGATCTTGGGAACTGAAAATGCTGACCTTACACAGCTCCCTGATTCATGTAGTAACATGTTATTTTTTTTTACATCACTCGACACCACAGGTGTTGGAAATTTTCTAGTGTTCAGTCTCAGCAGTTTTTCAGTCAATTTATTTCATCACACCTTCCGTTCCCATTGTCCTCTGGATCTGAAAGTTAGTTTGGTTTCTGTTTTAAGATTTCAATTTTTGTCTATGAATGTTGTTGAATGCTCGTCGTGTCCATTCTCCTTGGAATCCTGAGACTATCCCACTAGAAAATTTCCAACACTTCACCATTGTTAGTGACCAATTTTTTTTGGATCCTGTGGCTCTCTCTTCACAAATTGGTCTGGAACCATTTTGCTGAGACAGGTAGGATGGGTGACTTGCTTAGCTCAGCATAGGATCGAGGTCGTTGAGCTTATTGATAATCGTCTCCGCTTCAGTGGTACTTCTTGAAAAGATGGTGACGTCGTCAATGAAACGAAAATTTGACAGAGATTTGCTACATGTATGACGTTCTCGTCCCAACCGAATGACTTCGTTGACCGCTAAAATGTGGCACAAAACCATTTTTGGCTGGTGTCGCCCTGTCAGACCTCGTTTTCCTACGGGTGTAGTAAGAGGTCCATGGAAAGGCTGTATTTTCGTGAGGCAGTTCCAATAGCAGTAAGCTAGAGTTCATACACAGAACGGTCCTGCACTTTTGTTGATGAGGGCTGGTAAGATTGCATTTGTTTCGACGCTTTCAAATGCTTCTTCGTAGTTGATAGAGGTGAAGAGAAGAAACAGGTAGGACTTCTGAGACTTCTATGAAGCGCGATTCGGATGTGGTCTATGCAAAAGAATCGTTGTCGTAATCCTGCTTTCAGAACTGGTCATGCTTTGTCCAAATACCTTGATATGCGCAATAACACAACATTCGTGAATCCCTTGCAGAGTACCCCCCAACAGACATATCAGATGCGGTGTCCTATCTGAAAGTGCACTTTGCTTCATGTTCTCTATCACAACTCGCACTTCAGAAGAAGCGATCCCTATAGGTTTTCTTCTAACGGGGACTTTTAGAGTCTGGTACGGCAATCATAGAACAGAAAGGTTGATGTTCAGCTTTTCATCAATTTCACATATTGTCGAAAAATGGCAGTGACCTCACTCTCGTTGAAGAAGAACGAACGAACGAACTGGTAAAATCAGGAGAAAAAAAAACGAAAAAAGAACCAGTGAGTTCCCACCCTAGATCTATATGGTTTGTAGGAAAGCCCCCTCTCCTTCCTATCATGCCACTGTTTTTAAATATCTGAAAGAAAACGCGTTCCATTACAATTTTACGCGCTCAGGCCATTAGCTATTGCCTTCGCTTTTACTGTTATCTTCTATATAGGATAATAAACCAGCGTCAGTCCCAATCTAATGTGCTGCTTTCAAATTCGACTCGAATTCGACTAGATTTACATCTAGTCGTTTGAAATAATTTAGTGATAAACGAAGAACAGCAGGTTCGCTGATATCTATCAATATTTGCAAAAGTAGTGTTTTTTAGGAGTAGTCTGTTTTTAGTACTAGTAAAAGGAGTAGTTTATTGGCTGGAGTCCAGAAACTTTGTGCGAGACTCACCCTTGAACGGCACGAATTCTGGATCTGGCACTACTCTCATCTGAATCCGATGGCCGAGATTACGCACCGAAGTCACATTCTCCATCGCGAATCCCAATGGGAATCTGCAAATGAAAACAGAAATGCGGAGCCGTTGAGACGAGTCGCCACTGGCTTAGCAGATTTATGATATTTTGGTGGTAGTGATCATCTACAGCAAGCATATCACACGTAGAAATCGCTGTTGGAGAACAGCAATAAGTACTACCTACTCGTGTGATCTCTTTCATTGCTTCATGAAATCTATGCAAAGCATTTCAGACGCATGTACGATTTCGCGCGTAACTGCTACTTCATTACATTCGTTTCTAAATACCGTAGAGTAAAAATTCTAGTTGCGAAATGCTCTCCGGACTTCGATGTGTCAATTTGAATTGGAGGTCTGATTCTCCTCTGTTCCAATCATCTTTCTCAGCCCTTCGTCTAATAACATCCACAAAATCGCATTTTCAGGATTGGAGGAAAAATTTGCGTAGCAAATTTAGGCTTTCATTTCGAAGATTTGTTGTCGAAAGCTCGCGGGAAAACATCCATATCAAATAGTAAAGGACATAAGATTCCACAGAAAACCACATCAAAAAAAAACTGTAACCGTTACAAAGACTTTGTCAACAAAATGAACCTAGTCTTCATCCCATTCCCATACTAATTAAGCCTGGAAATAAGGAGGAAAACTAAGTACCATTGTTCGAAATGCTTCTGTCAATTGTTCAGCACCATTTCGTTAACATTTCACAAACCCAATTCTTCTAAAAAACGATATGGAAGTAAGTTTCATAATGAAAGACGAAGAAGAGACGGTGCTCACCTTGCATACGAAGATCGAAAGGGAGATTCAGGAAGTAGTTCAGGAGTGAAGCAGAACATTAACGTCGCGTTCTGGATTTGACACGAGGAGAGTTTCGAGACGATCTCGAACGGAGGAGTTGTGGACGACACAAAGAACATCCGCGCTGATAGCACTGAGTCAAAATTCGAACCCTAAATACATGCAGTTACCCTCAGTAGTTACTATTCGCCCAGCACACAAGTATCCTGCCATTGTTAGGAAAAGAACCATGGAATTTTCATTAATTAAAATTGATTTAACATTGCACTTCCTCAAAATAATGCTACTAGATAAAGGATAAATGATAAAGCTTATAGCGTTGATCCTTCGGTGTAGGATGCGCTATGCATAGGGCTTCATCAGTTATCGTAATGATGGAATTAGAATGCACATTTGCATTGCATAATATGGGCGCGTGTGGCGCAGTGGTTGCAGGCGCCACTGCGACGCACATGGAATCGATCCCCGTGCCCATGGCCCACCAAGCCCTACATACCCTCAGGGTCGGAAAATTGGTACAAAACTTGTTTGGGAGGATAGCAACGCTGGCTCGATACGTCGGTAGGTCACTGCGAGTCATTGTGAAGCTCAAATATGCATTCATTCACCTCAAAGCGATGGTTAATGAAGTCGAATGCATGGCACATCCCTCAGGGATTAATCAAGGCCGAGAGCTTTGTCCTTCTATCCTTTTTTATTTGCCTTACACAATGACTTGAGGTGGCGTAATGGTGCATCAAGTCAGTTTTATCCTCTCAGATAAGTCTGCTACCAACTTGTAGAGCCCGGAGAGATGGAAGCCTTAGTGAGACTGGACGCCTAAGTGCGCTAACAACATTGGATAAAATATGCGAATTCATAGGAAATGCACAAACGAGTGAGTTGGAAAAAGGCGAACACATCTTTTTTTCGGAATGTTCCCCATCTATAGACCAAGCAAATTTTCATCTGATAGGACAGGAAAATTACTGGCAGGCTTCGTGTCAAACACCGATTAGTCCATATAAGGATTTTCATTAGCTATTGTACAGATCAAAGCCAGAGTTATTTAATAAGAAAGCATGGGCGTCGTGTTTCATTTAGGATAGTTTCAGACAAACTTTAATGATATGTCTGTGTAATTATATCCATTATCCATAAATTTCGATTTTGAAGAGCGAGTGCAGCAATGAAGTGGTGGTGATCAATCAGAAGCCCTCACCTCAACGGTTACCATTCGTCCACCGGACCTGAAGGTGACCAACGGATACACCGACGACACGACTGGATCCGGTCGGAATTCGAATAGATCAGGCACACTCATAGTTGCGTCGTCGATGGAGACGACAATCTGGACGAGTTTCGATGGAGTCGTGGCATGCGACACAATGCATGTGAACGATGAACTTGAGTTGCGCTTAAAAAAAACCATCTAAACACTAGGTGAGTATGTAAGCAAATTTTTTCAAACCTCCCTAAGAAAACGCCCTGCCATAAGACGAGTTTTCATTGAATTCGGTACTAAATTTCTTTTATTGTTGAAAATCACTTATTGACATTCTCACGTTAAAACTAAAGAAGCCTTAAGATTTTAAAACGGAAGACTCCTCTCAAATAACCCGGTAGTGGCCTTTCTGAAGCAAAAATTCGTTTCGGTACTTACCAAAATGTCTTTGCACGGAACTCCGCCAACGTCGACAACAACGTTTGAACCGGCATCAAGGTTCTGTCCGTATACTGTGATCTGCAAAGAACTCGTCTGAGACACAGCAATAGCAGCGACGATAAGTTTCTGTCAGATTTGCACAGCGAATGGAATTGTGATTAAATGCGAGACATTTAAAATATATCATTAAAATGAGGGAAAACTAATGATCTGACAAAAAAAACTTTGTCAGAGGGATTGAATTATGTGGTACAACGCTCACGGTTGAAAAAATAGTACTAATAGAAAGAATCTTATGGTAATGGTTGCTGTAATTTTTTCAAAGAATCGGGGCTTCCGAGGAATGAATGGTTTAAGAAACCGTTCTAGCTCAGTACCTTCGTTCCTCCAGAAACCGGTGCGAATGACGGATACACGGAAAAGACAAGCGTCTCAACGAACGAATAGATAAGAGTTGATTCGGCTGTTCGAGATCCTGTCCTACCGACCGTGATGCGAAGCGGTCCAGCAGAAGTGCCCTGTAAAAAACTGGCTTTTGTTCAGTGACTGTTCTTGGACCACCTAACTTCACGGACTACTGATTTCAACAAAAAATTATTAGGACGTAATGATTCAGAAGACAGATTTTCTATAGACCTCGGCACTAATAATCGATATAAGTATACGTACTCTTACGAACTGCCTTTGTTGAGATGAGACGAGGTTGGTATCTATTGTTGTTGTTGTCGTTATGACCCCATGCCACGTGAACAACACACGGGTGGTCCCACACCTTACAAAAGGGTTCTGAAGAAGGCGAAGTCACCGAAAGGTCAGTCATCGAATCACGACAACAACAACAACAACGACTGATGCTTCAACCTCGCTTCAACTCAACAAAGGCAGTTCGTACAAACATCCTGCTGCAGCTCTCCAAAGAGCTGGAATTCGGTGGATTTCTCTTCCACCTCCACAGTATGAATAGGACTACTTGGTCATTAAACTCATTTTTTCTCGTTCATCGCATTATTATGCTTAATTTCCTTCCCTCTACCATAATTCCTGTCCATATCTTTCACTCTAGTGTCATCTCGATCTCCTTTATATAACGAAAACGCAACGCGAACTAGAAAACAGGATTACCTACCGCAAATCGCTATTTCTGTCCACATAACCAAAATTTCAATACCATTCCTTATCTACTGAACTTCTACTGGATCCTTTGAAATCCTTCTTCCCTTGGAACTTCATAATATTCTTCACCAATAGAAATTACCTTTTCGACTCGACAGACAACTTTCCTTGAAATCTCATAGTGAATAACGGGGGCAGCGACTTCCAGCAACGAACACTCGTTCCCTTACATCATCCATTGTCGAGCCAAGATCTCTACCAATGATCGTGACTTCCGTGCCACCTTCCACAGGTCCACTGCTTGGCGAGAACTGAAACGGTGCAAAATGAAATAGCAAAGGTAAGACGTCGCAGAAAAAATAACATTCATTTTAATGTACACCTATTACAAGGTCATCAAAACGAGGACCACATGTATGACAAGTTTTGAAGTTATTAGTAACCTATTCGATGGAAGCAGATCTTTAAACCTTTTGGAGATTTTATTATTAGTGAGGTAAATGAGCATACCTACCGAAAGAATCTGTGGGTGATCACAGACGAAGTCACGGGATGGTCGAAGGCAGTCGTGCGCACATCGCCCGCTGCACCATGAACAAGCCCACAGTGAGGAGACGAACATGCAAGACGAGCAGTCCGCTGCCAACTGTGAGCACGAGAATATGGAAACTGCAATGGTGATCTCAAAGTAGGTGGAATACTGGCACACAGATGTTATGCCTGAGTTGTTTCGGAAAGATTAGTCATAAAAGAACATCGGAAGCAGATGATAAGAGTCCCTCTACACGATCTGATTATGCTTGTGAAAGCGAGATGTGTGTTGCATTAAAGGATTTTCGCATAAAAGATCGCAAAAAAGAAAACGTACTTTTCGTGGTGTCGATGATGTGGTTTCCCTGAAGGAATTCGAGCGGAACCGTAATATTCGGCAGTTGTTCGGGATAAGTCAGCTTCATCGCTTCGCATTTCACCGTAGACTGAAAAAGGCAGCTAAAAAAATGAAAACAACTACAGAACAGTTGTGTAAATCCATTTTTGTGAGGTTATGTCACTTTTGGAAAATCCAAGAACACTTTACACTTAAGCGACTGGAAGTATTTTTTAGCACTGTGAGCCTTCAAGCACTTTCTCACCCTGTAGTGGTCATAATGTTTCATGGCAACAGAAAAGATGTCTATTGATGGCCTTTGTTGTGAACACGTTATGGTTATAAAGTTCCATAAGTCTGATGTCATCGTTCCAAGATGTGATGAGATATGAGAAAAAACAACTGAAGCAGGACTTCCAGAAATTCGATGAAGGGTTTTGTATTAGCGAAGAATGTTACCCTTATAATCCTATAGAACGTTAGAAAAATCCTCAGCGCAGACAATGGAAAGTACTTCTTACATGGTCTTATAGGTTTGTCTTCAACTTTTCCATCCTAAATACCACGACTCGTGGAGAATAGAAGGCGAATGAATCAGGTAACACGTAATAGCCTTTGTTGACTTTAACACTAACTCTTGGAAACTAAACGAAGTCAACGATAAAATTTGAACAAAAATTAAATGAAGGTAAATGAGGACGAAGGAAGTTAGGGCGACTGAAGTACGTCGAACTTAAAAATGATTTCTGAAAACGTCGGCATCTTTCTCGATAACTCACGCAAACTAGAAATTCCTTCTACTTTTTCACCCTCCCATGGAGTTGACCCTATCACTTACTTGATTAAACCGTGCCTTTGACGATATCGTCGTCCCATTCAGTACCACCCTGCACGAATAGCTCTGTTCACTAGGCAGTCTGTCCAGATGAGCAACCGGGAAGACGATCTCTTGCGATTCACCGGTGGGAATCGCGATCGACCATGAGGTTTGCTCTATGTGAACACATTCCGTTGCTATCTCCTGGAACAAACTTAGGCTCCTGACAACGTCAAGCTAAATGATGTTAAAAGCTCTTCTCAAAGCTGATACCTCAGATGCGCACTTTCCCCTTGACACACACTTGTGTATTCCTAAGCACCAGTTGCAGTCGGTCCCCGAGGAACGACACGAAGAGCAACTGGAAAGTGGTTGTATTGGAATCTTTGTGCCCATAATTAAAAAAATGCCTCTCCACAAAAAACGATGACTTAACTTTTCTCGATCATTGCTTCACTATTCTTTCGGTGATCAAACAGGAAAATGTTACTCTATTCTTTATTTACGAACGAACTGACGTTTCGGCAGGTTTCACCTTCCTCAGAGCTTGAAAAGATCACGTTGACTGCAATCTACCAAGCTAAACACCTCCATAACCAAGCAGAGGAACATTAAACTCAAATTCCAATCACACTGACCACAAAATGGCTCATTTACACAGTCACCGCTTTTCTGTTCTTCCACTGAATCACAGAGTTCACGTGGAAGCGTAATCTGGCTCTCGTAATCACATGTGGTCTCACACCTGATATTTTAATGTGAGAGACACATTACACTTCCGTACGAACTATGTGCGGTTAGTCTCCCCGTGAAATATTCAGTGGAAGACTCAGAGAAAGCGGTGAGTGAGCGAAGAAGATATTTTCCTTCATTGCTATTGAAATCTTGGTTTAGCATTTTCTCTGTTTGCTTGTGGAGGTGTTTGGCTGGGTAGATCGTAATCAACTTGACCTTTCCAAACTCTGAGGATGGCGAAATCAGCCGAAATGTCTGCTTGTTTATAAACAAAGAATAACATAACAACCTCGTCTTTGCTCATCAAAAGAACAGTGAAGCACTCTATCAAGGCCGAAGATGATAGAAAGTCGATCGTGGAAATTTTTTTCTGGATTATTTTGAAAGTATGACTAGCAGAAGAAATGTATCATATTGAACAACGCAAAGAGACATTACGGCAAACGTGAATTTGTCACGAAGCAAGGAACAAAGTGTTCAATACCTAGATTTCCGCTTTTTCCACACATGCTTAAAAGTAGCGCATGCTCTTCAAAAGAAAACATAAAATTAGATCGAGGTGTTTAAGCTTTAATGAAGGCATAGATTTATCGACATTGGTATGGGCAGTGCATGTATGTCTCTGCTGATGGTAGGAACGAGCTGGACGATGACGGTCAATTGCGTTAACGTGAATGGTGTCAGTAAACCACAGTCTCAGACTCACGTTGTGAAGGCACCACAGTTGTAGACGGTGAAATTGTACTCCACAATTCGATGTGAGCTGACTGAAGTAGTGACAGCAAGAAGCTCTGTGAACAGGGGCCCCATCTGGGACGTTGAGAGCGACGGCAGAGGACAGGAGACACCGTGCTCCGTCCATGTGGCTGCACTTGCCGAGATGCCGAACAGACACACGTAGGACTGAAATCGCACATAGTCTGGCAGAACTGAACTACCATCAGCACATAAAAGTCAAAATCTGCTATTTTACGGTTGCTCTAGAATACACCTTTGATGTCGGTAATCACAGCACTTACACTAGAAACCTGAAAATCTTTTCGCTGATATATTTTATGGTGTTAAATGTAAAATGTGATAAAATGGGTCCAAATTATAAACACTCTTAAACCGGTGGCGTTAAACAGCTCCCACAAGTTTGTCGAGTTCTCATGTCTCAAGTACTCGGATTATCGAAAAAATGTGCCTTGTTGTGAATGTGATAACTGTCTTCCATTTACGGAAATTCAGAACAAAAAAAAATCGATGACATGCAATTTCGTGTCGTTAGGATAAAGAAACATTATGAATGCAACATTCCGGTACTACGTGTATATACCCCGAGAAGCAGTGGAATTCAAGTGCTCCATCTCTGGTGGTTTCCATTTGGAAAGAATTGCCTAGCTGCGAGCTTGAAGATGACAATCTTTTATCTGGAAAAGAAAACTCACAAATCCATCCGGCTGGGGTAGGTAGTTGATAGGAAGTGAAATGTTCTTCAGGTCGTCAATGGAAAGAGAGGCTGGCATCGGTGTTCCATTCTTCATAGGACAAACGTTCACCTTAAATGAACATACAGATGAAACTACTCATGCGCTACGGATTAGCAATCTATCAAAAATTCCAGTGTTGAGACGTAACTGGAAAAAAGTACGTCTCTCGCCCAACTTGTTCTGCTCGTAAACCATCGGATGCTAGGGTGTCTCAGTGTAGGATTACTTCATAAGAACTAAAAACCTCTGAAAACTGTCAAGGATCGCCCAACGTTTCGTTTTTTCCTGATGTATTTGCCCTTCCAAGCAGAGCTATCGTAATCAGTTTAATGGCGATTACATAAAACTTAAAAATCTTAATTAAATTTCTACACCGCGTTTTACCCGCTAATAAAAAATCTGTAAGGAAATCTTATGTATATTTGGAACAAAGCTACTTCTCTAAAACCTGTAAGATTTACTTTTTTCTCGAATACTTCCGAAAAATCAGAGACCAGCTAGAGAATTTGTGAGTGTCCCATGAAAATGAACATCATCACGGAACTACCTAAAAAAGCAAAGGATGAAAATCTTACGGTGGACGACGGACACTGTGCTGCGGTACTGCACTTGCCGACGGCAGTACACCATTGGCACGTTGGGTCAGGAGAGGATATACAGGCTGAGCAAGACGACGTGGTATAGCAAGAGGATAACGGTAGAGACACAATCTAAAAGAGTTCTATACGCGAAAGTAAAGGCATCAATAGTACATGCTAAAACGCTATCTACAGTTTCTGGAATGATAACCGACCCCTTCTTCTGTATCATTATACTTTATGGCCGTAAGCGAGCGCCAACGCTCAGGGGGAGAGAGTTCATAAAATGCTTCTCTGTGACCTGTGGGGATAAACAGAGAGTCATCCACGTCAAACACGTCTGCGAATATTTTTTCTATCTTTACATTTAATAATTCACAAGCGGACTTTTTTCCCTACTACTTAAATTGTCCACCACTTATCCCTCGGCGGTGAGTGGACGAATTGGGTGAATGAGTTGATGATTGAACCAGTCACTGAATAACTATATAGGAGATTGATTATGAACAGGACAAGTACTGATAAAGCGGTATGATTTAATGCTATAACTCTCCGACTTCTTCAAAGGGTTGCGCGATATCTCATTGATCATTAGTCGAAAAAAGATAAAAAAAATCGGCTCCGTTAGAATATTGTCAAATAGACCCTGGCTTACAAAACTTGGTCGTTCTTAAAAATTGGTAAACATAGTGGAAAAATGTTGGAAAACGGACTCCTCGTGGCAGGATGGCGTAGATGGTAACATCTCTTATGAAAAGCTGTTGCACTCGGAATCCTGTTCGACCGTCACCAACGTTTCGTCTGTTGTACTCCTCCAGCTGTGCTGGCGACTTAGATTTAAACTGTAAAGACAACTCTTCAGTGGAATTTCGAATTGATCTGGTGATTTAACACAAACTGGAACCACTTTAGGTAACGACTTTTGAGCCTCTACGCTCTCCGACCACATTTCCCATTGGTACTTTCATCTATTTGAAAAAATTGTTTCAACATTATCCCAATCTCACGTTTGCAGGTATCTTGTCAGTGAAATGGTGAAAAGCATGCTTGTAAATAAATTATAAATTGGGATATTGACAGATTCATTTTCTTTAAACGGTTCCTTTCCTTGCCAGTTGACAGTAACCCAAGATTCTTTTCTTAGTTAATGTTATATTATCTCTTCATAGCTACGGCCTCATCGTGACCAGAGACTGGATATCAAACTACGATGTACAACGGGGTGTATCCACCCAAGAAAGGTCTTCCAGAAGAAAGTTGAGGTTTCCAGCACGAAATCCACTTAAGAACGAACCGCTACCAGAAATCACTGCCACAACAATGCATTCATTAACAAGAACATGGGCATGACCAGGGAAGTTCTTAGTACGTCCATCTCCAGACTGCAGAGAAAGAAAATCATGCTCAACTGTTAAACGATAAATCAAATGGAGGTCCTCTTCGGGCCCATACGGTTCTTCGGAAGTTGTGAGGACTGGCTATTTAAGAACTCAGGTAAGCTGTGTTTTAGCTTCTGTGGTCAATTCCACTACCACTGCTAACCTACAGTGAATAATTCTGTTATTACGTCTTCAATAATGCTAGGATTCTACACTTACATTCCGACTTTGAAGAAAATGTAATACATCTGTTGCTAAAGATTACTGCAGCTTCTTTTTTGCCACTGTGAATAACCCGAAAAATTGATATCGTACGGTACGTGGTCTTAAGAGAGCATCACTTAATGCCTGAATCGACGTCGACGACCAAACAACTCAGATGAGACCGCTTCAGAAGCCTGGAAGTGCAATAAGAGGAGAAAGTCGAATCGTTTAGTTTTCGAAACACTGGATTGGGCTCGACGAGATCATGAAGACCCATATCAGAAGAAGGAACAACTGTGGACAATTGATATGGATTAACCTGGCTCTGACGAAGGCGAAGGAGCCCAAATGTTAGCCGAATAAAGTTTTCTATCAACCTCGTAAACGCGCGTGTGGCGCAGTGGTCGGAGGCGCCCTGCAACACACACGTGAATTCGATCCCCGCGCCCATGGCCCATCAAGCCTTCCATCCCTCCTGGGTCGGCAAATTGGTTCCAGGCATGTCTGGGAGGATAGCAGCACTGGCTCGATAGATCAGTAGGCCACCGCGAATCATTGTAAAGGCCAGATATGCATTCAATCACCTCCAAACGATGCCTCATGAAGTCTGAAGTTAATGAAGTCGAATGCATGGCGCATCCCTCAAGGATTGATCAACGCCGAGAGCTTTAACCTTTTTTTTATCCTTTATCAACCTCGTGTTAGTCTATCATTGAAAGAATACGTTTCGCTACAGTCATTTCTACTAGAAACATACTGCTTGCTTTCCACCTTAGTATACTTTTAGTAACATTCTATGCGCAGATGAAGCTGTCTTTCATATGTTCCGCAAGATTTTCCTGAGTACTGCTGAGAACTTGGAATTATTCGTTCTTTTAATGGCAACCGATACATAATAAAGGAGTCATCATTAGATTAGATAATGATCGATTGACGGTCATGAAAGTAAAACGCACAACTAGTAATGCCACCCATTGATGATAATTTTTCGCACATGGAAACTACATTTTTTAATGTAAATTCTAGATGTAGCCTATAGTGGAGACGTGTAGCCTACTGCTTAAAGATGCCCCTACGGTATACACGTGGTCTTTGGTTCGATCCCGTACCTTGGACTAATCAAATGTGTCATCTGTCCAGGGTCGGCAAAATGGTACTGGACTTGTTTGAGAGCTGAAAAGCGCTGACTTCAATACGTTGTAGGTGGGGGAAAGCCACTGTATAGCGTAAACATATGCCCAACAACCTACAATATGCTACGAATTGAGGCGAATGCATGATGAATCCTTAGCGGATTCTTCTATGTGGGACAGTTACGAAAAAATCATTCAGCCTATAATACTGCGTAAAATATATGTTTAAAGAAGCGTACGATGAACAGCAGCTTTAGTCTCTAGGTTTCAAGTTTTCAGTACTGCAATATTTTTCAAGAAACTACTTTAAATTGTCCATGTGAAAATTAGGCCTTCAAAAAATGATTTCGCAATAAATTGAGGTTAAAACAACGATGACTTCCACAATTTGGACTTCAAATGTAGAATGAATTTCATAATCTACAGCAAACTATCTAAGCCATAGGCCGGCCCACGAAAACTCGGACGGATCGTTGGCGATTCTCTCTGCATTCAGTGTTAATTCAAGCAATTTTCTAATTAAACGTCCGATTTTCGTTCATTAATGTCGAAGCTCGTCAAGAATCAAATTAAGTGCTATTATGTTTGGAACGGTAGACCAGGAGTAAGCCCAAATCCGAACATTAAACGTAAATATCCGTTAAAATCCTGCACGCTACACTGCTACTTACGGAATTTGCACGATCTCTAGACATTGCCAAACTTCATCTAACGCTCTTCGTATTACCTTTGTATGTCATTCCTTCTTCTTTATTTCATATCTCCTCCTTCATCTCTTTCTATTCCCTTGCTCAGTTCTTTTTAGGGTCGGCAATCCTTCCTAATAGTTTAGTCATTCATAAGAAAAAAAACTTCCAAGGTGTAAATCTACAGTGTACAGTAGTAGCTAAGACTCCCAGGCGGTGTACTACTCCAGAATGAGAGAGTATTCGAAAAATGTCTATAAATAAACACTCAAACTTGGAGGTTTTCCTAACTACAATGATGGCGAGTTATTTTCAAAACTCCAGCGGCAGGGATCGAACACGATATTATTATTTCCGGGGGCAAACGAGTTCACCACCACCATACAAATGCGTGTCCTTCGTTTCGCCTTTCTCTCAGCCCAGTTTATAGGTGTTATCAGCAATCATGCGTCAGCGGAATTGCTCTGGGGAGCACAAATCAGCATTGAACCCAGTTAATCTGAAGCTGTAACATAAATTATAATGTAATCACTTTACATTTACTACCTATTCCTATGAGAAAGATGACACGAGGGATCCGCATGGTGGGGTGGTGAACACGTTATCCCACGGAAAGGGTAAAAAACGACGGATTCGATCCCTCACCACAGACACCTGCGATTCGGAGTTTTGCAAATATCTCAACAACATTGTGCTTATACTTCACGTCATATCCTGCCATAAAGAAAGCCTGTAAATAAAAAGTGGTTACATTTTTTTTATTTTATACGACCCGTCTTCACCTTTACTGTGCGTATTCCTGCACTTCTTATATTTGATTCGTTTCCTCGCATCCACCATCTACTAAGGTCTTCCAACTATTACGTATGGCTTCTGCTCCTGCTTGACGATTTTTTGTTTCACCTTGAATGCTGTAGAATGGTAGTCGAATCAGTTCCCACTCGAGTCCTTAGATAGCTGGGCTGGAGTGTTCCCATTCAGATTGCAAAGAGTGGTTTTTTTTTCCCGGACAAGTCCAGTACCAATTTCTCGAACCCAGAAGGATGAGAGGCTTAGCGAGCCGGGGTTGGATCGAGCCAGCATCGTGCTCGTGATAATCGGCATCGCTACCACTGTGCTATCCACCTTCCTAAACTCGGATGAGAATGGATAAAAAAGAAAACAATAAACTTTTTGCGCACCTTCCAACTGTCTATAAATATACAAGGATGCTGAGACATGAGCAAAATTCGGAACGTTAGGCGCGCTTCGAAACCGTGATTTCCCTTTCCGGAGGCTCACGTTTTACCCACTACACCACTGAAGCCCTTACTTTGCGTTTTTTCTCAGCCAGTTTCTTACGATAACGGTGCCATCAGCAGGTAGCCGTCAATGAGAACGACTTTTTGGGGAGCACAAATCAGCATTGAACCTGGTTAAGCTGAGGTCGCAGTTGTAATCACAATGTCTAACTTCTTATTTGCTGTTTATTATTTTTCCATGAAGATATTTGTAAAACTGTGATTCCAACCCAGATTCAAACTCGTGATACCGTTTCCGGGGGGCTCATATGTTATCAACTGCACCAACAGATGCCATTGCTGTGCCACTAAATTAAAACATTTTCTATAAAGTGTTTGTTCGCTAAGTTAAGTTCTCCAAGAAGATCGTGGGAATTGGGTCGAGCCATCGTCACGGAGAAAACAGTGTCGATTGAGTCGCTGTCGACAACCAAACGGCATGACCTTTTTTGTCGCCGAAGCGAAATGGATTTCGCGGTCGTCGCGAATCTATCTTTTACTGGCAATAAATCACGTCTCCAGGGACTCGTAACAGCTGACTGACACTCTCTTCTCCAATCGGAGACAAACAACACAGCATCGAACAGGCGTTGTCGCTTAAAACGGAGTTTCTGGACGTTTGTACCAGAAAAACGCCGGCATGGTTGTCGCTGAAAACAATGAGAGCACTGGTGAGAACACTCTTGGATGTTAACCTTTTTATTTACTGCCTATTCTTTTTTAATAGCAAGGTATGTTGCGAAATATAGCTTCTATAATGCTGAGATATTTGCAAAACTCCGGACCGCAGATGTCTGCGGTGGGGAACGAACGCTCTATTGTCCTTTCCAGGGAGTAACGCGTTCACCACCGCACCATGCGTGCCCTTCGTTTCGCCTGTCTCTCAGCTAGTTCTATCGACCTCTGCCATCAGGCAATCGTTCCCCACCTCAGACTCTTGGATGTCTTTAGTCCTTTATCGAAGGGCCGAGATACTCTACGACTATCCAGTTGGAGTGTGACAGCCACAAATTCCATCGTTTGGGTATTGTGCGAAGCAAAGCTCGCTATTAAAAAAGGTGTATATAAAAAAGTACGGTGTTTATATTGTTGACTTTACGCGAGGTTGAGAGAGATGTTTATTCGGCCAACGTTTCGACGCCTTCGAGGTTAAATGACGGTCAGTTTCAAAAAGTATAGTGTTATTCGTGAATTACGATCGAATGGAGTCTATTAAACAGCTGTGGAGCGTGAGCACTAATGAGGTTACTGGTGCTCTCTTGAATTACTCGACAATTAGCGAGACTACCGTGATACAAGACGAATAAAATTTCCCCTTTATAGCTTGAATGTACCATTTTTAAGCACAGTTTTAAATTTGCTTTAAAGCACTTTACTGAGTTTTCATGTTTCATTTCTTTAAAATTTTCCATAAAGCCACCGTATTCGCTGTGGTACAAGTGTGTCATTTGTCCATGAAAGCGTTACCTATTGTACAGTAGAACAGTTTCCCAGACTATAAGAATCTGTGATGGAGATAGAAGCCTTGAAGATGATAAACACCGGTGACGACTGGAAGAATTTGAGTTTAATAAAGCAAGCAATATGGGGCGAATAGCACAGTGGTAGTGATGCCGGTCACCATAAGCTTAATTTCAGTTCGATTGCGCTACAGGCCAACCAAGCCTCTCATCCCTCCGGGGTCGAGCAACTGGTACCGGACCTGTCTGGGGAAAAAAATCACTCTCTGCAAACCAATTGGGAACGCTCCAGTCCGGCTATCTCAGGATTCTCCAGGGAGAATTCAGGACGGGAGCCAGCATTCTACGACATTCAAGACAAAAATAGAAATCCTCAACAGCAGCCGAAGCCACACTTAAAAGTTGGAGGACCTTCGTAGATACTGGGTGCGAGGAAACGAATCGAATGTGAGAAGTGCTGGCATCCGCACAGTAGACGTGAAGACGGGCCATACAAAAATAAAATAAAAGAAACAAACGGCTGTTATCAAGCTCCTCAAATGATTGCTAAAGTGAAGAAAGACAGCTTCGAAATCGACATTTCGAGAACTTTCCTACAATTTCTTTCCATAAAAAAGAACAAACTGTCTCTTTAAAGAAAAAATATGACTTTCCAGACTAGAAATGGGTTGTCTACGACATTCGACGATGCTCTTAGAAGGTTGATCAAAAGCGAAGCTAATAGCTGCCTCCTTGAAGGCAAATTCGAAACAAAGAGGTTATGTCAAGATTTTGTACTGGACAAATTGAATCAACTTCCATAACTTCCCCCAATCTTAGTAGAATCAGAAAATCACAAAAGGAGTGCTAGAAGAAATAAAGGAGTACACAAAACCATAAAGCTTGTAATAAGTATTGATTAGTCGGAAACAGCCGATTCAGCTGCACGACAATGGAGGTAATACTAAGGATTGGACTGAAAGCAGAACAGCTTAGAGCGCGACGCTCTAACTCGCCACATTCTTCACCAGACGTATCATCTACTATACTACCTCAGTCTATTGCTCTACTGACAGACTTATCCGATGGTGGAAAGCTTTTAATTGTGCCTGTTGTTACAACGATACTGCATTAGAACAGATTCGAGTCAAATGTCAACAGCACAGTGGTTCCCGTATGAAGTAGGAGTCTTCGCAGTAATCGAATCAAATCAAATCTGATGGAGTGGAACAACGCACGATATCGGCCACTTCTTTAAGTGTTTGGACAACTTCTTTCTCAAAGAAACATTTGTCAATCAACTGGAAGTCAAAAAAAGCCTGCTTCGGATTCAGAAAGCCTGCAAACACTTATGTAAACGTATTTTAGAAAATCCTAGGGCTTTGGCAAGAATCTATTTATTGAATTGATTCCTACTCTAATTCACACAGCTAATCTTTTTTAGAGAGATATAACATATTCAGTTCTTATTTACTAGCTACTATTTTTTAAAGCCCAGGGTATTATGTGAAACATAACCACAACGTTGCCGAGATATTTGCAAAACTCCGGATCGATAGTGTCTGCGGTGGGGACCGAACACGTTATTACCCTTTCCGGGGCTAACGTGTTCACCACCACACCACGCGTATACCATACCAATAACATATTCAGTTCTTAATTCGAAAAATCAGACATTTCATGTGTTCGTAGCAACAGATATTTCCAATAAAATAATAGTTCTTCCTGCTTGTTCTCATAATTCTTTTGGGTTATAACCGAATTCAAGCTAAAAAAGGATCGAAGGTAGTCGTGAAAGAGAGTTCCACAATAAAAAAAAGAATGGGTGGTAAATTTAGTTAGTGTAAATTAATAGGAAATGTTCACTCCATGATAAACATATGTATTGATTAGAACACTAAATCTAATGAATTAATGATTATTCATTAAAATGTTGAGTCCTTGGTGATTTTCACCACTATTCATACTGTTGTCTCTTGCTTATGCTGCTTCAACTTCAGTTTATTAAAATTATTTGTTTTTTCTACAGGTCATTAATTAAAAAAATGATCTCCAGTCCTGAACCGTCATAAATATTACGTTTCCCTCATCGAAAAATATTATATAAGATGCATACAACACCATGAATAGATGCATTACGAATGTGTCATGTGTCGGATAAATCACACACCCGGCAGTCCTTTTGTCATGACTGGGAGCTGGCGGGGTCCAGATGGCTACGATGACACAAAAACACCAGATTGTAATGAATAGACCGCATAACGAACACTGAGAGCTCGTAATATAAGGGAAAGAAAACTGCTCACCTGAAGAATCTGTCCATCGTCGGTGCCGGCCAGAAGAATTCGTGGCGAGGCAAGACCACTGAGCGATGTTATCTTCACTGAAACTTCGGCCACCGCAATCTCGACGGCTTCTATGGAACCGCCAACGCCGAGCTCGCATGTTTCCTCATCCAGTGGAAGACGTGATTTCTACAAAAGCTGTTCTTTGCTGACTAAAGCCGTGGGAACCAGTACTAGAAAGGTGGTGGTTTGAGTGAATTTTAACCAATATTAGTGGATAAATGAGATAAAAACTTCGTCATGAATTGATAGATATGAATAGTAGTTGATTGAACTTTAGTTAAAATAATAGGCGCAAAAAATTGGAGCCTGGAAAAATTAGTCTTAGTGGACATCTGAGAAAGCTGTCAATCAGGTGAGAATACTATCGCCCTGATTATGCTCTCATTTCGATACTCAGTACGGTGACTTTGCTCCGCATTAAACGTAGTCTCCTTTCTGAAATTAGCTATCCGATGAAGAGTCGCTCACGTTAAGACACTTGGCATCTCTTCCAATATGGGCGAGGCCAATAGAATCGGCTCCACCACGACATCGGTCGATGTTGTACCAGAATATCAGCTTCAGACGCTGCATTGAGAACAAACAAATCGCTGACCTCGTTCCCGACGGGGACGTCGTGAACGCCCCGACAAGGTAGTCTTCTGCAAAACCAGCGTTCATGTGAGACATTCAGTATATTCATCTAATCATCGTCTTATATTATCATAACTGCTTGCACTTGTAATTTATTACAGTCCATACAAGCATTGTTCCCTTTAATTAGAAAAAAAAGAATTGCTCACTGTGAAGGAAGAGCACTTACTCTTTACTGCTTTTTTAGGGAAGATGTCTTCGTTGTTCCCAGTCCCGTCATTCATGAAATGTCTATACAGAGAATGCCTTGGGCGTTTCAGTGCAAGCAAAAAAAGATTTGAGGAAAAGAAAAGAAAGACTCTGAAATCCATGGGCGGCATTCTCGCACAACAGCTGAGTGAAGCCGTCGCAGCGGCGGGAGAACTTTCAAAGGTGCTCACCCCGCATAAAAGAACTGACCGTGAATGAATGCGGCTGTCATGTGTGGGAAGTTCGAGTTGTCTTCGGATCGACACTGCAGCTCCACTTCCGAATAAGAGATGAATCTAAGAGTTTCACCATTACTTATTTTATCCATAAATTGTTAAGTTTAGTACTGAGTGGACAACACAGACGAGTCATTTCTAAACATGAATTGGCTACCACTGAAAGAAGGAACGCTTCAGAATTAGTTATAGCTGCTATTTAACTGTTTCTGCGGTTTTCCCTACATATCCTTACAATTACCAATGAGTACATTGAGAAAAAAAATTATTCTGTTCATAACGATGCTGAGCTATTAGCAAAACTCCGAACCGCAGGTGTCTGCGGTGAGTAACGAACGCGCTACTACCGTTTCCGGGTGCTAACGCGTTCACCACCACACATGCGAGTATTTTATTTTGTCTGTCTCACACATAATACCCTGACATGAAAAATTTATAACAGGCAGTAAGAAAAAAAGGTAAACTTGTGATTTTGACTACAGCCTCAGCTTAACTGGGTTCATTGCCGATTTGGGCTCTCCAGATTAAACCCGTTGACGGGTGAATGCTGATGGCAAAAAGATCAATAGAACTAGATGAGAGACAGGCGAAACGAAGGACCCGCATGGTGTGGTGGTGAGCGCGCTACTCCCCGGAAAGGGCAATAGCGCGTTTCGTTCCCCACCGCAGACACCTGCGGTCCGGAGTTTTGCAAATATCTCAGCATCATTAAAAAGTTATATTTCGCAATACATACCCTGCCGCTAAAAAGAGTAGGCAGTAAATAATAAGTCAAAACTAGTAAACAGTGTTATGGTTTGATTTCTTCTTCTAAAACACAGGAACCCATTCATTCCAATGACAAGGAATGAGTGACAAAAGTTGTTGTTACTACAATATTTACCCACAATGGCTGATCTTTCGGTGGTTTCGCTTTCTTCGAAGCGTGGTAGGGTCAGACTTACGCGTAATATTTTCACTTGAACACTTTCATAACCCCAGCAGATAAAGCTTAATCCGTAATTTTTTCATTCGCATTATAAACGGATCCCTTTTAAACACTCATCGTTGATCGTATGTACTATTTGTCGAGGTTATATGAAAGTGTTCGACAGAGAAAATTGTGTGTCCATTTGACCTTTGACTTCTGAAGAAGGGGAAAGCGCCGAAACATTAGTTGTGGTGAATGAATAAACACCGTGTTAACAACCGTGTGCTTGCTCATCAAGAAAACGGGGAACTATTGATCAATGCCAAGGTTAAAAGTATATCTGTGCTGGGATTTGCAAGAGAAAGAAGTGCTGAGAAAAGAAGTATTTAGGTCAGTCTCGATCAAAGTAGAAAACAATGATTTTTGCTTTATTTCCAGAAAGGTTCATCAAATTAGCACTCTACAGTAGGATTTTGAGACAAAGGCAACGACTTCGCTGACCGCATCTACACGTAGGCCGAAAAAAGATTGGGAAAACTTCTGGTGGCGGACAAATTGATAACCCAACACTTCGCATAATGCTAAGCCTTGATATGCTCGGCATCTAACCAACCAAACCATTTTACAGTTTGCAAGTCGACTGCCCTCATAGTTGGGTGATTGAAAGAAGAATTGAAGAGTCTTGAACGCTTTCTAGATTTTCGAGTTGAAAACTTCGTGTCCGTTGTCCTTTGGATATTCCCTACTTATTTGCTACGTTTAGCAATCGCCCTCATCTCATTTCTATGTGGTCCGATATGTGGCGGAATGTATGGTAATCCAATTATGGTCATTGTTCGGCAGACGGCGATGCACCGTCGTATCGTAGGTGAGGAGAATTCGGGCGAGCAGACGGATCTTAGCATGAAGGTGAATGAGTTCAAGGAGAATCACTGATTCTACCTATTCCTATCACGAGCACGACGCCAATCTGTAGTCGCTAAAAAGTCCAACGATTCTTTTGATTAATGTTGGCTCAGTCACAATGCTTTTGATAGCAGTAAGAGTTCAAGGGCTAGTTAGGACGGATATTGGAGCTTGGAATACTGTCGCATAGACCATTTCACTGGCAGTCACATAATTGGATTATAATAGGCCTCGCGAAGAAACGCAAAAGAT
The DNA here is from genome assembly GCA_018806985.1 of Angiostrongylus vasorum. NCBI lineage: Eukaryota > Metazoa > Nematoda > Chromadorea > Rhabditida > Metastrongylidae > Angiostrongylus > Angiostrongylus vasorum. The sequence goes on from JADANN010000398.1 coordinate 750,694, forward strand.
CAAGTAGTACCGAGTGCTTGCCCTATTTTTTTAATAGAACTGGATCTTCATTAGTGAGAATGTTTCTGCGTTCGGCCTCACGAAAAATGTCAGCAACAAAACAGTTGTTTATTTGGACTTTTAGGTGACCTGTTCTCACATATATTTCAAGTTCCGGCATTTCTATTCGTTCCCTTGCGTCACAACTGTCATCCATAGATTAGGTCCGAATAGATTATGAATTCGGTTATAGTTCGAAGGCCTATTATCTTCCTTTCTCATTAGCACGCTGAATACTGGTTGAGAGTGATTTCCCAGAAATCCATAACCATGAATATGAGTTCCCACGTCTTCACCACGTCTACTCACTAGCCCTTATGAATCAAAGGAAAGTCTGCTCCCATGCAACTTGGTTTCTTTCATAATAGAAGAATTTTTGCAACGGCTGAGGAGCTTGCGAATAATCCACCGACGGATGGAGAAGGATGCAACAGATCAAATCCTCCGTAAAGCCATAACAGGGGCCAGAGATATAGATGAATAAAATGAGGATTTGTTGTTACAGCTAAGTGAATGATCTTCATATCCGACTAACGAAGAGACGATTCTCATGACTCCACTACTAAAACAGCAGTAAATGGAAAGCTTAACACATTTTTTCTAATTTCGGCTACAGAATAATTCACAGCAGATCCCTAATAGGAATTAGGTACTTATTCTTAAGAGTCCATCAACGACTATGCTAATCTGAAGATGGGCATTCATTATTCAGTTTCAAAGGACATATCTAGTAATTTTGTTTAACGTTATAACCGACATGTAGATGACTTTCATGCTTTAGTTATGTAAAGCTCTTCATTTGTGGATGAGTTCATGTACGCCTCGTTTATGGTTTGCCTTACTCGCCAAGGATATCATGCTGGAAAAGTGATGCCGGCTCAGCGAGATGGCCAATTAGCAAACAGGCAAACAAATCTAGATAGGAGCTGAATTGAGCAAATACGGATTGAGCATAGGTGGAGCAGGCTGGCACATAGCCAACCCAAACAGCGCCAAGCTTTCGCCGACGGTGGTCGCACGGGATTCCCAATAGCCTTTCTACGAATTGCCGCATCACCGTTCAACGATGCCGCAACAGGCTGTGTATCATCATAATCATCACGAGTAATTTGTAATAAAAAATAGAAAGAAAGAGTTGGCATTAACTGGGCGGTTTTGCATCATTAGTTCCACCACAACAAAATCTACCACATTGAGCACAATGGTAAGAGCTGCTCTACCATACAAACAGAGTCACTGGTTCGATCTAGTGCCCTGCGCTAACCAATTCACAAATCCCTGCATGATCGGAAAACTGACACCAGATTTCTTCGGAAGAAAAAACATTGAGTTAATAGGCCTCAACAAGTCACCACATAGGCCAATTGTTCCCTACATTTTGTCACCTCTTTGATGTTCAATGGAGTCGAACGCATGGACCTCAAGGTACTGATTAACGTCAGTCGTTTACCCCCATTATTCTTACCTATGATAGTATTACCTTACATGACATAGAAATCGATTTCTTTCCCTTTTTTTTTATAAAAAAGAGAAAGTTTGCATTCCAAGCAATGAGTGAAGGCACAAGTAGCGAGGAGGTAAGGGCGTTTGGAAGCGCAGAAGACCGACCATCCTTATGGGAATTTCGTTGGAAACGCGGATGCGGTGAGTGAAAAGCTGACGGCTATTCGACAACCAAACAAGATTCGAACATGATAGATGCTTTCAGTCAAAAGCGACTGGCACAAGTAGGAGGTGGATATATTCGAAGTGATTGATTGAAGGTGTCAGGACTATTGTGCCTAGAATTAATTTCAGCAATTCTCATTAGGAATGCAAGGAGGAAAAGCTGGTTTACAAATAGCTGTTATAAATAATAATAACAGCGTTGTTCATAGAAAGTGCAAAAAGCGGAAGAAAAGCTTGAAAAAAAGAACCCCATGGAAGCAAAAAGCTATGCATAGGAATAGTGCACTGCATATGATAACCAGAAAAATAAGCAAAAAACTACTAGAAAAAAGAGATCGATAGCAAACTAGCTGAGATACAGGAGAAACGAAGGACCAGCACGGTGTGGTGGTGAACGCATTATACCCGGAAAGAGTAATAGCACGTTCGTTTCCCCACCGGAGACACCTGTGGTCGGAGTTTTGCAAATATCTCAGCATCATTGTGGTTGTATTTCTCGTAACACTCTGCCATGAAAATTTGCAGTAGACAGCAAATAAAAAGCTAACATTTAGAAAAAAAGAGACTTTTGCAAAGATTTCGTTGATTAAGTCTAACTAACATCATTTCGATGGGTTGCATTCATACCCCTTATTGGAATATAATAGTCATTTTTGGGAAAAGAACTAAGTTACAATGATAGATTATAAAAGGATTAGGGATAAAGCTCTTGGCATTGATCAATTCACGAGGGATGCGCCTTGCATTCGACTATGTCCCATGCACTCGACTTCATTAAGCATAGTTGGAGGCGATTGAATGCATATCTGGCCTTCACAATGACTTGTGGTGGTCTACCGATGTATCAGAGCCAGTGATGTTATCCTCCCAGACAAGTCTGGTACCAATTTAGCGGCCCCAGAGGGATAAAAGGCTTGGTGAGCCAAGGACGCGGGAGATCGAATTCACGTGTGTGTTGCAGGGCGCTTCCGGGCCACTGCGCCACACGCGTCCTTTGATTGTAAAAAAAAAGATAGATTATTTACAAAGTTTTTTCCATACAAGTTCAAGGACCAGAAGCAATAGCATAAATAAATGTTAACTACGTGCTGAATAAATATTGATTAGAAATAATGGAACTAATGCTTCGATATAAGCAAATCACTCCAATTGAAAATAAGAGACGTCAAATGCCCATCAAAAATCAAGTAGTATGGCAGCTTGCCAGCAAACCTACCTGGTGTCGTTGTCGCAGAACCTGAGCAGCTTCGTCACTCTGGGGAGCGAGCGCATCTGACGTGTGTTTTGCGACTGTACTGCGGCGATGAAAACGTAGTGCTCATGGTGGAAGATAGTCAAGTACTGCACAACAAACGACAGACGTAGTTCAGCTCGTAGAAACACGGCCGCCTCGCCTTCAAGGCTTCCTGAACAGGCTACAAGTGCTTCGACTGAGAGCGAATGCCCACGAAAAATAAAATCTCTGAATGCCACTGCAAGGTGCTGTAGTAGTTCATGAGAATCTTCATCGTACTACTCAAAACAGATACTTGACCATGTGGAAGATCCAGGGTTGGACTATTTAGCTCAATCATGAACTTTGAACTCTTGAATCAGGAACGCTCACCAAACCGCTTAGAGCATTCTTCGAAGATAATTTCATACGGCGACCTTTTTCAATGTTGTTGTTTGAAAATTCTACTTCACAAACACATCAAAACGATCCAACGACTTACTCCTTAAGAACGACCGGAATTTGAGCAACAACCCAACACTACGGCTTTTTTATATTGTGATTTATATTTATCATAATACGAACTCACCTGCGTTCAACACCAAGTAACTGGGTAGTTCTCTAACGGCAACAGCGGGAAACGGATCCCTATATGGAGAATCGCCCGAATAGGAAACTGCCACAGCAAGACGTGTGGGTGAAAGTACCAAAGAAACACAGGAAGCTGTCGGTGAAATGGAAGCGACCGGCACGTCTCCTGACGACACCATTGACAAGTCGCGAAGAGAATGCATGGAGCAGATTCCTGGTGATTTTATCTTATACGTACTGTAACCTTCTTCTGTACAAGCTTAAGCAAATTGATACGGTTTGAATTTAGTTGAACCACTTTAGACCTGACCTAAGTGGATGTCACCGACGATCTGACTTTTTTCAAATAAGCTTAAAATAGTAGCTTCTTTCATCGAATTCTCTTCTTCTTACAAATGAAGAAAATGGATGAAAATAAAAAATAAAAAAATAAAAAATAAAAAATAGATATAAATGAGTTACAAAATGAAGTATTAGTGCGACATTAATCAATATTGAACTCCTCTTCATCGTATCTACCTAATTTATCCTGCACAATGTTGAGTTCTCATGAAGTATTGAAGAATCTATGTCACCTTGTCGAACGGAGCCACAATGCAGCACTCCGTCGGGCAGCACATGCAGCACCTTGTTGTGATTATCGGTGTCACGTAACACTGCATTCTTCAAACAACTACTGCCGTCAAAAACTGCACAGAACAGAGTCGTTGATGGGGCCGGTTGTCAGTGAGTGCAGCGGCAGGAGTTCGTCTGTGGACAGCACGACAAGTTTGTTCACGGCCCCGACATAGATCTGCAATTTCAAACGAAACGCATTTGAAACTGTAGAATATAAAAAATGATTCTCTAGATAAGTGAAGGTTTCTCGTTCTATCGTCGGATTGTGCTCCTGCACTCTCAGGTGTCGCACGTTGTCTTCACTCCCTCATTAGCTGAATACTTTATAAGAAATATCTTCATGGCCTCACGGCCCCAACAAAAGGGGTGTTGTGCATTCAAAAGTATTTCCACGTCAAGAAGAAGAATGACCGTATAGCAACTCAACCCCCTTCTAAATGGCATGTGCAGGCTTTTGGTCCTCGCTTAAAAGCAATTGTTCCATTTAAGCTGATTGAGCTGCTACTGTAGAAATAAATTTCCTTTTAAAGGGAACAAATGGTACGATATAATGAATGGTCAATCTACTGCTAAGTAAATTGCACTCTTTAGTGGCTTACTTCGACATCGACTTCGACCACTTTGTCAAAGATTACAAAAGGCAAGCAAGGAGCATGCCTTAACATGATAAATTACAAATGTAGGTGGTCCGTCAAGCATACGCAGCCAGAATTTTTCTCAAAAAAGCGCTCATAAGTGACTCATAGCTTCCGGCGTGGTTCTATCACTATCACTTTTTTCTGGCGAATTCTTCTGTAGAAGGGAATTCAAAGACGTTTAGGAGCACGACTTCATGAAGTTTTGACGAAAAATTTTTAGGAATCCCGATGTGCCGTGTTTCGTTGCTCCTCTTTCAGAATTTGTCCTCATTTCTAACTATATCGTTGCTCATCGTGTAACTTGAAGATGCCATTCAGCGCTTACAACCGAAGCCATGCCTCTTACCTTATTCTTTCTTTATTTTTAGAAGTATGCTCCGTAATCCAGGGTGCAAAAAGTGTCTAAGAGTGAACGCTGTAATTATACGACTGAAGGATGTCTCGTCACTGAAAACCACGGGACGCGTTTCGGATCACTGGTACTCCTCCCGTTCTTTAGTTGGATTGTGAGTGAAGGACGTTTCCTTGTTGAGGCATCACGCTGAAAGAAAGATAGGCGTTCGTTTCCAGATCACTCATGGCCTCTTAGCTCTACCGTTGGACTGTAAGCGAAGGATGTTCTGTTGCTGAACACCAAGCCGAGAGCTAACCGTTCCTTCCGCTTCGATCGTACATCTCACCATCGCGATGTCCACTACGGCGGATTAAATTGCGCAAACTTATAACATATTCATAGGCCATTACCGCTGATTAAGTGTCATGTTCGATGTGCTCAACGAAAAAGTTATCGACGTCCACTTTCACGATGATTCGAGCTTATATGTACGAATATTCGACTACTACAGTATTCGGCTTTCGAATGAACTGACTGGCCGAATATTTTGCTTTAGTGGTTCATTTGGTCCTAGTTACCACCTTATTTCAACTACTCCCTAGTCTAGTATTAAGATCCTTTCCTTGTCATTCCATGGAAATAAGTATTAGTGACTCAATTTTCAGAACTTCACTCCATCTTGCACTCAATGCAAATATTTTTCTTTAGATAAATGTAATGGTAACTGTACTCTTATAGCGACGTAAGCAATACAAGGACGGATTATCAAGGTGAGAAATGTCACAAATATGCATAAAAGGGAGTTAAGAACTTTAAGAACAAGATATAACTACCATAAATGTCTTAAGAATACTAACACATGGGATAGAAAACTTTCGCAGAGTTACCACTTCTGGAATCTCTCTCAAGTTGTTGAATTTTTTTAGTTCTATTTCCGTCTCCAGCTTAAAGTTCGTCTTTGTTGTGGAGATTCGCCATGACTTTTCTCAGCTGGTTAGAGTGGTTTGCTACGAAGTACTTGCAGAGATGTGAAATTTCATGCGGATTCAGAAGACGGGCTGACAAACCTTATCGTCATCTATGACGACGTTATTGATGGTGGTCTTCGAGTAGTAGAAGTGCTGCGAGGAGGCGATGAGCACATTGTGGAAGTGGAAGAAGCCGATCAGAAGACGAAGAATTCCTCGCATCGCAACATCTGCAAACGCCTCTCGGGAAATTACGACGAACTTTCCAGCAAAATAAAGACAATTAATTGAATTGAATGGCGACGAGCACGAAACGTCTCTGGACGCATGAAATAGCCGAAAAGAAAAGGAGGCAAATCGAGGTTCCCCCTCGAAACTCAAGCATTAGAGCGAGCGCGAAACTTATAAGCACCAAGAAAGAAATATTTGGAGAAGAATTTAAGCAATGAAACCTTTAAAAAGGGCTTGAATCATTCGCTGAATGCGTCATCCTTCATCGGAGAATGTCCTTCTCGTTATTGAGAGATTAGCTTGAGAGAAAAGGAGTGACAGAGATTGTTTACATTTGAGAGCATATGAAGTACAGGAATAAGCCGTCAATATAGGCATTCGGAGAACTTCGGGCGAACACTGAACATATAAGCTTATTAGTTCGCATAGAGATTTTTATGTGTTGATCGCGTTGAAGCATGAAAGTAATAGTGAAAAAAAGGCGAAAAGAACAATCCATATGAATGAATGGATGAATTCCTTATAGTGAAATACACTCATTTCTCAGCAAATCGTATTATACTAAGTCTCGGCTTCCATATAATGGAATAAAATCGCCCTCGCTCTGGCCAATAACAAATGGCTCTATAAGTCATCTTGTTTTCCAGCTATCGGACCAGAGTAATTTTTTGAGAGGAAAGAAGTGCGTTGCTTTGGAAGCGGTGGTAATGCGGCAATCCTTGTTTTCCAATATTATTTTTGATCCACACATCTCTTAAATGGGATAGCCTCGAGTCAGTTATAACAGCAGCTACCGACTCCGCTCCCAAGTGTTCACTGATGAGTTGAACTTCGACCAACAGCGAACACAACACTCAAACTTGGACCTCCCATCTAGCTTGGGATCGGGGTTCTGCGAATATCTCGGCACCATAGTGGTTGTATTTCACAAAGTACACTGCTATGGAAAAAATAACAGGCAGTAGATAAAAAGTTGAACTCAATCCCTGCTTACATATTCCCTATGAAAGGCACTTAGTCCTTCGTACGTTCGGGTGCGTTTGTTGCTACGTCACGCATGTCGACACCGAAAAAAGTAAGCGCTCCAGTGAAAAGGGACGGTTCAGGGTCACATTCAACAAGTAAATTCCAACTCTTCTCCAAGAGAGCTTGACAAGCTACCCGCAAGAATACGCAGCCCCATGGCAGTGTCCAATGGGCCGCCCGCGATGAGTATTTTCGCCAAAAACAATGTTTTTCATTGTTTTATGGAAGAAACATTTTTATGGAACGTATATGGTTCTTAATTTGTCCCTCGAGCGAGCGAGCATATTGGTCAGCTTTGAAGTGCGACAGGAAAGAATCGAAACTCTAATGCTCGCAGTCTGAATGACCCAGTGATTAGCGGGAGAACACGTGTAAGAGTTTGTACAGGTTATCCTTTAACAATTTATCGAAGAAATGGCTTGAAAAAGGAAAAGATAAGAAAGTATTTCGAAAGATTTGTGGTTACTATAAGCAATGAAATAATATAAAACATTGAGATGTGAAGAAGCAAAAGTACAACCCATACATTTATAACGGTATGTAATCGAATCCACACATCAGTATACAGCTCGTCAATGAGAATTATCCTGACAAATAGACGATTCGGCTGCAATGTCGGTGGTTATGCCGGTTATGCTATGAAATTAGCGCTCAGGGTCAATATGCAAATGAAGATGTGCGGAACGTAGGGGGTATTGGTATGAGAAACTGACCCGGCTAGAGGGCTGGATTACTCTAATGGATAGTGGAGGCGGAGCACCATCTACGGAGGGGTGTGGCGTTGACTACTAAGGTGGCAACAATAAACAGCTCGCCACCACTTGGCCAATCGGCTAGGGTCAAAGAATCAATCGGCCGAAAGCTTGCTCCCATTACAGAGATAGTCAAGCAAGAAATGATGAAGACGAGAAAGAACAAGAAGAAGAAGCAAAAGCTCCAGAAGGATAATGAGACTCGTAGCACTATAATCTTCACTTTTATTTACTGCCTATTATTACTTTTCACGACATGGTATGATGTGAAATACTTGTAGTGCAGTGGATAACACGTGAACCCACGAAAAAGGCTAATCGCGGGTTCGAATCTGGCTTGGGGTGCAAGTTTTGCAAATGTCTCTGTGTCATCGTGGTCATAACATTGTAGATAAGAATGTTTTAAGTGGTAAAACTGCAAACCAGGAATCAGAAACAAGATGTCGGACGGGAACTGGAGATAAAAAGAAAAAAAGGAAAAGAACTGGAGCGACGAGTGTTCAAGAAGTGGCCGAATGTAGCAAGAAAAAGTGAACACTACATGAAGCAAAATCAACGAAGATACATCGCCCTTAACATCTACATGAATTCCATTAGTGGGTAATGAAATAAATAGCAAGCTTTAAGTACTAGTGCGCTTCAAAATACTGATTTTTATGAAAAAAAAACAATTTTATTAACCCAAGGAGGTTAATCAGCAGTGTGGGTTTCCATTATGAATTAGAAGCAGCCGATGACACTTTTTTAGGCTTCAAAAGGAAATAATGGCCTACTTTGCTCTTGTGGAAATTGTCAGCAATCAATAAATATTCGTATTATTGGTAGCACTACTGAAAGTTGATTCTTGAAAACTATCTACTCATCTTTTTACATTCTTTTTTGTATAGAGCTTAAGATAACTCCGGACTGGTTCGGACGAAGCTCCCAAATCCGCGAATTCGCATCATTTTACACCACGTGTTCAAACTTTCACAACGTAGTGATAAGAAGTCGAAATACCATCAGTGGAAGGGTACGGCTTCTGAACTAAGGAATATATGGTTCCTAAGGTTTCATACTGGAAATACGAGCATTCATGATGGAGAAGGTCTTGGATGCTAATAAGCAGCTGACGACGACCATCTATAGCTGGTAATCGAAGCTGATCCTCAAAAAAAGAAAACTACTTGGGAGGTTGTGAAAGAACTCAACGTTCGCTATTCACCGAATGTTCCTCATTTAGAAGAAGACGAATAAGCTCGACAAACGTCTGTGACCCGTTTTCAACGAAAAACAAAGAGATTGCCGTAATGAAGCTGCTCTCATCTTGTCACAAATTGAAGCAGCAATTACTCGATTGAATTGCGATGCGCGATTAAAAATGGACCCTCTTCGAATGTCAACGACGTTCAGTGCAGTGGTCGAACAGAAATGAAGCCTTCTAAATACTCAAACAATTCGCACCAAAAGCTGATTATGACGATTTTTTTGGTACGTTTCTAAGCTGTTGAGCCTACACGAGGCTGATATCAAGATTTTCGACAGTTTTAGTAGTAAGTAATAATACTAGTAAGGCTTTTTGGCAGTTTTCACATGGAACCATCTACCAGAACTTGTTGAATCTTTCGCAAGAAATCAAAGTACTGTCATATAGGGAAAAGGTGAGAAAAGTAACAGGAACGTCTATGATCCGTGGGTTTCAACGAATCATACTAAGTGAGCTGATGTACGAGTAACGCTGAGCAGCCAGTGCTACAGAAGAAGAACGAATCGGCCTATGAAGCCTTGCCTCACTCAAAGTGCTCACAACTTGTTGTTGTGAAAGCCATCCGCGACCAAACCACAGCAAGAAATTCTTTCGAAAAAATCTGTCTCCGTCCCTTCTACAGCTTCAGATTTCTAAGCTAAAAGAAAAGTGAAGTTGCTGGCAATGAAATGCAGATTCTAACGGCTCCCATTCTGTACAATAATGCAACGTCTGAGGCGATTCATAGTAGTTCAAGGTTGCCCCTCAGAATCGGCTGCTTTTTCTGGCTGCAAAATAATAATTATTTTATTTAAATAGAACAGTTAAAAATAATGTTCATCTAAAGACTTATAAAAAAAACTGCTTAAAAGATCTGAAAGTGGATGTGATGAGAAATAGATGCCTTTAAGGGAGTAATGCGATTTCTGGATAAGTGCCAACTTGTCTAGGATACTATTTTAGAGATATCAACGAGAGCCCATGAATATGAACGATATATCAAAACGAAACAGCAAAAAAAAGAAGAGATGATAGTGAATGAAAAGTAAAAAAGAGAGAAAGAGAACAGTCGGTCACGTTTCGTTAGTGAGGATTACAGAGGAGAGCAAGTCGATTATCTGCAGCGATCGGTGTTCGGGATTCTGATTCGTATTGTTCGCAGCATCGGTCCTTCATCGTAGTGATTTATGGCATCGCCACCTACCAAACACCTGTGTTAAAAACAAACAGACTCGATAAGCACGAAGGCAGCTGTGATGACGCGACCTGCTTGCCCTCAATTAACAAGAAAATTTGCTGTCCCTGACCTCAGCTATATTCACGAATCCGGGAGAAATACTTCCCCAAACACGATGTGCTTCATTATCGTAATCTGCAGGGTGGTTTGACGACAGCACTGTTAACGCAATCGATAGCTGATATTTTAGAAGATTTTTACTTTTTCTGAAACCCTAACACAGTCTCTTGGCCTCGAAGTACAATCTTAGACGTGAATCCTGATTTAGGATGAAGAAATAAATGATATAATGACCTAGACGAGAATATGACTCTTCCAGACTCCGAAGACGAAATCTGCGGAAACGTCAGCTATTGCAGAAGAAATCTTAGGTTGAGAATCTGGTAGGGATTCATAGGAAAACTATCGCTTAATGATTACAGCTGAGGATAATTGAAGAACCGATCCCAGGAAGACGTGAAATTCAATACTACTGCGGGTCGTTCGAAAGTATGCCGAGCCCCACCACACTGTGCATTTGAAATTTCCAGCTATAAAAAGAACAAGCATACAAAATCTTACCATCAATAGAGTTACTTCATTACTTTCACAAAGGTTAAAACTAATGGAAAACGACCATGACGCTGAGATATTTGCAAAATGTGGACCTCCAGCCAGATTGGAGCCCGCAACTACCTTTTCCGGGGGCTCGTGTGTGACCCGCTGCACCATTCATGTCCTTGCCTTGAATTAGCAATCATCCTTCAACGGGAATGGTCTGTGGAACACAAATCGGCATCAAACCCAAGTAAGCTGAGGCTGCAGTCGGAATCCCATTATTTGCAATGGATATGAACAACAGCTACCTTGTATAAAAGAGCATCGCCGGGTGAATATTGCTCATTTGAGAGAGATGCTCCATTGAAGATCCGGACCGAGAACAGGAACAACTGTCGACATCGACTCGAATTATCGGCTCTGATGAAGACGAGGACGTCGAAACGGTAACCAAATTAAAATTTTATAACAACCTCGTTTAAGCTCAACAATTTAAACACATGTCAGAGTTTACTGTATTGTTTGTTACTCCTAACAGAAACGATCAACCGCATACTGGTTTAGGGTTTCGATGCCAATTCCATTGGTCCAATGTGTTAGGTGGAGTTCGCTACGTTCATTTGGAATTCTCAATGTTTTCATGCCACTACTGAACCACCCAAAGCCTCGAACAACGCCTCCTAGGCGTCCAAGTAACAATAGACGTGTGAATGACAGCCACAAGTCATCTGCACGCTCAGAATTCATCTGGGACCAACGGTTACTTAAGTGTGTGTTTCTTCTCTCTGACTATGCTCACTTTTTTTTCCCTTCACATTTTTGTCACTTTCACACTCGTTTTCTGCTGAAGAAATTGTTTATTGAGAGAGGGACCAATGCATATAACGTGACCTGACTCATAAGAATATGAAATTATAAATAGAGTGACAATCATGCGACAACGACGACGAGCAGGAAAATTATCCGCTCAGATGCAATTCCATTGACGAAAACCTCATTAAAAGATAAACGAAAGAGACGTTCAGAAACGACTAGCGAATGAAACTAACGCTCTTAGAATAGTAACGACATTTCAATGACCGAACACCCAAGAGCGGTGGTAAATTTACGGGAGCCAGCTCCACCGCCATGTTGTTCACCAAAACCGACCCCTAGACTCGTTGCCCCGCGGAAATTTGAGCCATGCTTGCTCGGCACTTAGGGAAATCGAGATTCAACATTGTTCAAAAATAGTACATACGACAGTATAAAAGCAAAGTGGTCTATTTCCTAGGAATTTTTATCTCTATAGCATCGATTTTTGAAGAAACGAACTTATTTTTTGGAAGTTAACCTAATGACGTAATTTTTTGATGTTACTAGAGTACTAAATGCATCACAATGGAGGCACTTTTGAGGGACGAGCCAAGACATTTCAATTTCTCTCTGTTTTCCTTTTCCCTTTCATCTCCTGTTTCTCCCATGTTTCATCCAGAAATGTCCCTTCTCTCCCTCGTTTCGCATAACTTGGGTCCTTTTTGTGTTTGACTATTCTTCTTTGTTTCTTTTTCCTGTCACTAAGTAAGTGAATAGATACAAAGTAGAGAGATTAATTGGCTTAGTTGAGCGAAATGTCTTGGCAGGCTGTTTGTTGCGTCATCTCGGTCGTCCGCAACGCTACAGAAGATTCTCCAGATTCTCTTGGCAGAGGTCATAAAACCGCCAAACCGGAGGGATTAATGTCGTTTTTTTGGACAGGTGAGAAAACATAAAACGTTTTACGCCGACTGCTACGATTAGGAAAAAGAACGAAACGATTTTGCAGAGAAATGACGATTGGCTGGCTGAGAGAAGGAGAGACAGCGCGGTGCTGAAAAAAGAAGTTGAGAAGAATGAAATTGTAGATGGAAGGCAAAATTTAAAAAACTCGGAAAAAGAAACGTAATTAACCACAATTACTAGGGAAGTAGTGGTTAAGCCGGAAATGTAGAAGACACACAGGATAGCAAGCATCAAACGGGACGGATGAGTAGAAACATTTCGGAAGACCTAGGAAAAGGAGAACGATGGGATGAATGGAACAGAGGAGGAAATATGGATAAGATGCTTCAACACCAAAAGTGAGGAAGAAAACGAAGAAAAATTGGCTCAGATTTTTTGAACAATCTTCGAATACCATTTCAATCTTAGCGAATTCTGCAGTCCTTTTTTTTCCATTTTACGCTACTTTCCTTCTAATCTTCAAATTCTAGCTTGGCTTTGACATTTCCGCTGAAGAAAGTAAAAAAGTTCGATCCGTTCCAGGTCTTTTGAAGTTTTGAAGAATGCAATAAGTGGATATTATGGAGGTGGTTTGTTCAGAAATGCAAGAGACCTGAAGGAACTTACGAAGTCGTCCGGAAACGGTGGAAAAGCAAAGGCTCACAATGAGTTGAGTTGAAGGCAATGGTTTACTGCTAACGTCCGCCACCACACCAAACGGAAAGCGAGCCCGGGTTGAAAAAACACCAGCGAGATTCGATGGTGAATGCAAGGCGAATTCATTAAAATGTCGATGACAAAGTCCAACATTGCGATTCTGACTCTGCTGGGAGTTCTAGCAAAAAGCTGCTGACCGACATCGTACTGGCTGGCTCGTGTCGCTATGGAAACCACTGATTTTCGCCATGTGCGAAATCCATGCCACCTTTTCACCAGTTACTGTCCTGTTTTCCTATGCAACAGTCTTATTTCTGTTTGTTCGTCAGAAGTTCCACCTTGTTGTTTATGAGTAGAAACTACTACATAGATTTAGTACATATGAATAATGTTGCAGAGCAATGAAAAGCGCCAGGAAACCGCCGAAAAAGATTCTTGTGCTGGGACCTTGTAAGGTAGGTTTAGTTTCTGTAATGACCAACAATTCTAGAATGTTCAGCCGTTAATAGGGACAAATTTGCCCTATCTTAATAATTTTAATCCGCTATATACCAGTTCTATTAACAATTAAGTTCATCTGAAATCCGTATGATTTGGTTAGTTCTATTGGAAGTTAAACTCTTTATGGTTAAATCATATACGCTTCCTTATCGAGAAGATTTAAGCGATTCCCTTTTTTTCCTTAGAGAAAAAAAATTGGAAACTTTTTAAGAAAACACTTAGCGTCCTTGCATTGAACAGAAAGAACAACGAAAAATACAGTGAGTAGCTGGTTCTTCAGCAGTCATAGCACCATAATGTTGAGGTGCAGTTCCTATCACTTCCAGAAGCTTTGAGAATATTAATCTCCTACAGCTCTGCCATTTCCACAAAGGCACCTTAGTGAATCTGGGAACACAAAACGTTCAAAATCGTCGGTCGATTCAGGCACATTTTCTGCCACCACCAAAGAAATCCAGATGATTTCGTTTGCAGAGGAAAATGAGAACATAATGAAGGAAACAACAACGACAATGAAGTCGATTTTACCAGTCTATCTTCTGTTTTCTCACAAGAATCCCTAATGTCCAGTGTTTCTGAAATTGAACACGAAATTTCCCTGATTGCTGCTGAATTGCTATCAATTCCTTTTATTGGTAATGGGCATCACGAACATCTTTCATCAACAACTATTCTTATAACGATGCTAAGATATTCGCAAAATTGAACCCCGGGCCAGATCGAACCATGATTTCCCTTTCCGGGGGGCTCGCGCATTACACGATGCAGCACGGAGGTCCTTGATTTGCGTCTCTTTTAGCTAGCTTTCTACCTAACGCTGTCATCAACAGTCATTCATCTGCGGGATTGATACAATGATATCTCAGCATCGTTATGGTTGTATTTCACATCATATCCTGCCGTGAAAAAATAAAGTAGGCACCAAATAGCAAAAAAAGGTCTACGTTATTATTCTTATGACTGGCCTAGTCTTAAATTTTAACGAGGACCCACTTTTTCTGGACATTTCTTCCAAGTAGTTTTAAATTCAGTCAAAGAGTTCACAGGATTCAGAAACGTTTCTTCTTGCTACAATTATAATACTACTAATTTAGCCGAAAGTAATCAAAAAAGCTAAATCTCTCGGGGTCGACCAATACCTGAGAGATGCGCCATGCATTCAACTTTACTAAGTATAGTTGGAGGTGATTGAATGCATATCTGGCCTTTACAGTGATCGCGGAATGGCCTACCGATGCATCAAGCCAGTGCTGCTATCCTCCCAGACAAGTCTGGTATGAATTTTCCGACCCCGGAGGGGAGGAAAGCTTGGTGGACCATGGGTGAGGGATCGATTCCACGTGTAAATCGCAGTGGCGCCTCCAACTTCTCCACACGCACCCTGATAATAATCACTGGTTGGAAAAGCTGAATGAAGGAAGATTGTCAACCTACAATGGTGGAAATAAGGAATTGAAATGCAAACTACTTTAGAACAGCTTTCGTTGGAATAAAATATGACAACTTGAGCATTCAGGACACTTTGTGCTTGGTTAAGAAAATGCCGAACGTCACAGCGAATATTTGTTGGGAGCTACTTATGTTTTAAGCACAGCTCGTAGCGAAACAGTAAGCTATGTTGACTATAAAGAAAACTAATTTTTCAGGCTGGGAAGACGGCTATATCGAATTATTTGGGAGAACAAGTTGACATGGAATCGCTCGGAGAATATCGCCCAACGAAAGGTCAGCTTGTTCATCGGCTTTATTTATTTTTTTCTTCTCGGTATTTACCGATGCCCACCACTTCATTCCTAACAAGTTGACACAAATTTCTTAACTAACGCTGTGGTTCACAAGGGAAAAAAAGCGCACATTCAAAGGTTCTTAAGTCAGAAATCTTCTGGTTGTGCTGCCATACTTCTTGCCCTACTCCTCCGTCTTAATGCAAAGCTTTCCCTGACGAATGCTGATAAATTTCAACAACTCCTTCTTTTGATACTGGGATTAAACTTCTCAACTTATAATTTGTCCTGTGATAACCAACATATCGGCAGATTTCACCTTATTGAGAATCCGAAACTGCTCATATTACTACGCAAGTTGCTAGGTGAAACATTTTCATAACCTCACTTAATTAGATACAGATGTCCAGTTTCCTAGCTTGATGACCTGCTGCTTTATTTCTCGTCGACGTGTTGAATGCTATTCGAGAGAGGTATTCGGTTGAATTCCGAGGTAGACATGCTACGATATATTCGGGCCTCGTCGACACTTGTCGATCGCACGCGGGTTTGTCAGCAAGCGATGGAATTGCGATTAGGATTCCTCTGCAATGGCAGCGATTCCTGAGATTAGTAGAGCAACGACCGCGGGGGAGGATGTAGGCGGTTAATCCATCTTTTAATAAGCGTCCATCTTTCCTTAGAAGAAAAATAACTCACCGAAAAGGATAGTATTCAAGATGCAAAAAGCGAGATCCGCCAATAGATTCGCCATTGTAAAGTAAACAGTGTCTTAATCAACAAGTATGAACTAATCGAGTGCAGGACAACCTATTGATCAGCGCAGAAGTGAACTGACAATCGGTCTCGGGATTTGCCCGCTTGATTACTTTCACTGGAATGTTTGAACATTAGAGATTCACGCAGTTGACATCGGAAATGAGAGAGATGACTTTATTAAAGAATATTCTATGGAAGATAAACCGAAAACTATAAAGGACCAGCACCAGCTGAACCGCTGTGTAACGACTGCGAGTACAGAGTAGAGTAAGTGCGAGCATGGAAAGTATGGATCAGCTGAAATTTTCGGACAATACTGCGGAAAAACTAGTGTAACCAGTAAAGCGCATTATTCGATGGTTTGAAAAATCGGACAAACGTAAAATATGACAGATGTGAATATTTTGCTGATCACTTGCCATCAGTCATTTATTATCAGCGTTATCAACTTTTCCGACCGGATTTCTTTTTTGGCCACTTCGAAACGATAAGAAGTGGACAGAACACTAACGGCAACATCAGTCCATATACATTATCTGAGTGTGCTGTGGAATTGTCGGCAAAGACAAAGAACATCTTACTGCATAGACACTCTAGTTGGTCGTTATTCCTGGTTGATGTAAAGAGAGGACAGATGGCTCAAGTCCACCAATGGGCAAGGAAAAGTCATTCTTAAGCAGATTCCCTGAGAGTAAGCTAGAAGGAAATGGAAATGTGATGTTGAGTGGAACAAAGCTTTCACCTTCAAAGAAGGAGCACACTGTCGAGTACTGTCCCCTTGAAGGAAATGATACGCTACGAGCGCAACACACTGCAGTTAACACAAACCAGTCCTTTCAGAACGTTGGGAAACGCAATGTAATTGGGTTGGTGATCCACGTTTGTATGGCGGCGTTTTAATCGTAATTGAAATTCAACATTCTCTACGCCTAGTATTTTTTAGAACGCCAATGATCTCTTTATGGGACATAAATAAAGATGCAAATCGATTTGTAGAGACCCTAAGTCCTTCACGTTGGCAGTAAATTCGTATCTGATCGTTGGTATACAACTTTCCCAAGAAAAATTATTCAAATTATTGTTACCAAATAGAACTAGCTAGGGAAAACCACTTTGAGTTGGTGCAGGAACTCCACGCGATACCGGTTTAGTATAGCAACTAGCAACATTGGTAATGCAGATTTGGTAGATGAGAACTGATCGGATCTACGCAAGGCGAGCGTAACATGGCACGGTGATGCGTTTCATAGCATGAGTGGGTGATTGTTTGTGCTTGGATGAACAACGAAGCCAATCATCGCTGGCTTGAAGGAGGATGGTATTAATGAGACTGCCCTCACCGGAAAGCCCGCCCACGACCTCTAATGCGTGTAATGAGGGAAGGAAGAATTGGTGCGACGACCCTTCGGCGATACTTCTTTGTTACGAAGTCAAACGACAAATGTGATCGATAGCAATTTTTCCCAAACGTAAAGAAACGTAAATGTAATGTAAAGAAAGCAACGCAGTTTTTTCCTTCTTTGTTCATCACGGTTTTATCGAATGAGAGGACCCTTTATTCATTTTAACCAGTTAAGATGAAATACATCAAACGACTCTGTAATGGATATGAAGGGGTTGATGATAGCTAGACTCTGCCTGAATAGCTAAACTCTTTCTTGGTTTACCTATATGAGGTAGTACCAAACTGCAACGCTATGAAAAAGACAGGAACAGGACGAACAAGATCCAAAGCACTGCGGAAAATTTTCTACACATACCGAAACTTGGTTGGTAGCAGGTCATCACCTACTGTGGTTATTGTGTTATCAACATTATGAACACGAAGATGCCTAATCTGATGCAACTGCAGTGTTTCTCTTCCTTTCAGAAGAAAAAAAAATTGTTCCCTATATGGTAGCGCGCCTCTCGAATGGTAGAGGTGACAGCTAATGGATAAGTATCACATCAACGTGCCATATTTCAGCTACAAATGTGCAGAAATACACCAGCTTTTGTGAATTTTAGGGGTTCGCATCGTAGAATTCGAGAGCCACGAGTTGGATATTCGCGAACAGAGAATCGAGGTCGACGTTGAGTTATGGGATTGTAGTGGAGATACAAGGTAAGTGATGATATACAAGTAATGTGAGAGCACGACATGTTCCCACAACCCAGTTCTCAGCTACTTTAGTCCTTGCAAGTCCGTGTGTTGTTGTATGGATGCATTTTAGAACATTTGCGAGCCCATACGACCTATGGAACAGAAAAAGAGTCCGATTCACCAATTTTTCACCTTTCCTGTTTACCCATGTTTGTCTTTAGAGTCCCCTGGACAGATTTCTACAAAACAGCTACAAGTGATGTATTTCAACTAGAAAATGCACCAGCACCTGTAATTTTTCCGTGAAATGATTCGATTTCGGAACTTTTTCTCTGGGATTTTCTGCCATTGAAACGACTTTTTTTCGCACAGCCTTTACAGAATGAACGATTATGGGCAATTCAGTTTTTCACCGCAGCGTGCTTCCCAGGCTAAATTTCTTACTGATTCCTCTGAAAACATCCTAACTTTTCCCCTTCCAAGCTGCTGCAGATCTTCATTTCCTTTGAGCTTAGAATAAAAGGTACTTTATAGTAAATGCAAGATTTCGATTCGTAGATACCGCGATTGCTGGCCAGCTATTAGAGAGGGTATCGAGGGAGTGATCCTCGTTGCGAATCCAGACGAAAACAAAGGAGAGGATCTAAAAATTTGGTGAGTACTGAAGTTTCGCGTCATCTGAATTACAAATAACATATCAAATCTTACGGTAGAACTTGTTCTCAACTGCTGTCCGTTGACAGCTGCCAAAGGGCAAAATGAGGTTGTTCGTGTTTAAACAAAAAAAAGATTGGCCAGGACGTGTTGTCTTTGAGCACTCTGGTCCGCAATAATCACCGTACTGCGCAAATTCTACTATTGCTGGATTATGAAGAGATGGTGATAAGTTCCGTTGAGCCTGCTACTATTTCCCCCTGGCGATGTTCGCCGTCATTCTTTTCCGTCTACCCGTCATCTCGGCAGTTCGTAGTCATCACCACTTTCTTTCGAACTAAGGTCCTCTCAACCATAAAACAAGTCTCTCTGGAGAACTTACGAAGTGTATAGATCTTTCCGCTGTAGTAAAGCATTGAGATGCCCAAAATGAACCACATCGACCGATGAAAGCTTAGAAAGAGTGTAAATACACGGAAGTGCTTGAAGAAAGCATGATCAAATGGCAATGAACTGCTGCGTCAGCCGGGAAATTCAGGTTCAAATTCACACCAGGCCAGTGAAATTTCAAAACAAGTGTGAAAAAAGAACTTGACTCATGTTGTCGAAAAGTTTGCCCTACAACTATCTATGCAACTGTATGATTCGCTACTTCTAGTTAAAGAGAATAATGCACCGTTTTTTCATGAGTCTCTGTCAATTCACCGGGATGCTTCTCAACATTGCTAGAGGAAGACTGCTAGTGGAAGCAATGACACGATGCGCGCGCCGAGGCGAAGAGAGGAACCTTTAGGTCGGAACGCGGGAGGCCCAGATGAGGCCAATATCAGATCGAAATGACACCTTATTGCGATGTGCTTATGTCCTCCCCATATCGCCAATGAGAACAAGAGACGAGCTCACCCCTAATCGGGTCGAATCAACACTGCCAACAATAACGCTGCACGAGGGATCGAGCCGCTGGGCGGAAGATGTCCTCACCGCGACACCCCGTCGATTGAACAAAACCCGTGCAAATTGCTGTCATACCGGACCGATCCACATAACATCAGCAAAGAATGTTCGTGAGGAAAAAAACCATCCAGGCCCCATAAAGTGTTTTCACGTTAATGGATCATACGTGTCTCAAACCTTGCTGAAAAAAAACTGCGCTGTTTCATATAAACATGTCTCAATTCATAGTGATCTTCTTCCACAAAAAATCTCTACATCGCCAAATCGACTAAATAAAGTTTTCTCATTTCACATAGATAAAATTCTGGTTCTTTAAAAATCATAAGGCCCTTTCTTAATGAGGCTTATGTTTCCAACAGCTTAGGTGACCGAACAAGCGACAAACAACCACAAAATGCCGAGACATTTGCAAAACTCCGGACCGCAGGTGTCTGCGGTGGGGAACGAACGCGCTAGTGCCCTTTCCGGTGGCTAACACGTTCACTACCACACCATGTGCGTACTTCGTTTCGCCTGCCTCTCAGCTAGCTGAACAAGCGACACTTCGCTCGACAGGACAAGATGTTATCCCGCCTCCGAGTGTGTTTGTGGTTGCCGCGATTGCGTTGGAACTTTCGAAAACCTAGGTTTCTAGGCAATTTTTCGAAGAGATGAGCTTCAAACCAATTCTAAACCAATAGAATATTTTATAAAAATTATACATAAGCCAAAATGTATACGAAGGCAAGAACAGGGACAAAACCTCTTCCATAATTGTGTCAAGTTTCTAACTCGTTAAATATACAACTTATCGATAAGACATTGACACTAAGTAGAGAAAGCAACATAAAGCCTTATGTATAAATGTATTACCTAACAGTGGGCAACAATACCATACTTTATTTTGGTGATGATGAAGACGTGCTATGTAGCCCTCAATCTGTCACTGAACTGGTCACATTAAATGCTGCCGTACTAGAAGGATAGTAGTTGGAAGCCATCAAACCTCTCCTATATCTATAAAAAGTCGCAATTGCATGTGATGGAGATCTGGGATTGTCGTGTCACGGTAATCTTACGATTGAGAGGATGACCACGCCAAAAAAGCAATCAATATGTCAATCAGAAGAGAATACGATAGAACTCCAGCAGGACGAACCACTACACGAATCAGATAACTACTATTGATGGCGTTGGCACGATAACAAATTGAATGGAAAAACTGCTGGGTTCCGACGAGGTGTGAGAATGGGTCATCTAGGTAGCTAAGTAACTAAGGTGTGAACACCAAAGAAGGAAACACTACTCTCTACTGAAAAACTGTAAAGCTCTAAAAACCGCTCAGCGTTGATCGGACCTTGAGGGATGCGCCATGCATTTGACTTCACTAAGCATCGTTTGAGGTGACTGAATGCATATCTGCTTACAATGACTCGCGGTGGCGTACCGATGTATCGAGCCAGTGCTGCTATCCTCCCAGAGACTAGTGTGGTACCAGTTTACCGAGTTATTGATTGCAATCGAGTCAATATCAACGATATTGGTTGCTCGGCTTCGGATAGCTAAGTGGTGATAGTTAGTTAAATGTTCACTTTTTTTCACTGATAAGCCAGTATGAGGATGGTGACAAGCTTTTATCCGGCTAGCGTTTTAATGTCTTCATCTTCTTTAGAGCTTAAATTAATTTAGTTTTCGAATGTCTGAAAATCGAAAAAACCAATTTAATCAAGCCACAAATACAATGTGGGGAAGATGTCATAAAATCAAAAATGTGCATTCATAATCTTTCACATATTTTTAAACCACTGATGGACAAGCTTACCGTATCGCTGGCAGAGGGTTGTCGATTAAGCCTTTGTTTCGTGATGACTAACGTTTCGGCAGATTTTTTCTTTGTTTAGAGTTTAGTGTCTCACTGACTCCATGCAGGTGGTCTCACTTCGCACAAAGTGAACAACAAAAAAGAAAATAAAAACGTCTCTGTAGAAGACGAAATCGACTGAAACGTTAGCTGTTCTGAAATCAATGTCATCTTAACAACCCCATGCCAGCTCATCAAAAATACTGCGATTTACCAGCCACGAGGTCAAGCGTAGGTGGAAAGTTGGTTCTGAAAGTTGGTAATGCAATTAGGGAAAACCTAACTTCACAGCTGAATACGTAAGTTGGAATCTTTCGAAAGCGTGAGTGTTATCCTTGTAGGTACCAGGAATTCATTGCCGCCACGAATTTGGATCCTAGGAATGTGTTAATCGTTCTGAACGAGATCGGTGAGAAACGAACAAATGACGGAGCGATCTCGGAGTTTCGGTGAGTTATAAGTAACTTTCACGAGCTTCTTGGACAACTATCACAAATGTCGTATTTTGTGTAACACAAGAGCCAGCGTTGCTGGTCATTAGTCAGACGCGTTATTGAAGCCTAATTTGATCCGTGGAAAGAATTATGACAGCTCGTTAAGGGAAAAACATCTAGATAGCAATTCAGTCATCACTGTCATTACGAATTTAATGCTACGAATTCGTATTGAATGAAGTCCATTTGACCACACCATGGTGGATGTGAAGCTCAAGGGTGGATGGAAAGTTTGTTAAGCTGAGGATGGCAATTGTGTAGCTCTGGATTTTGACAATTAGAACTTATATAATATGAAGAATGGGGATAAAGCAGTTGACATTGATCAATGTACTTGCACTCTGAGTGTGGAAGTTGAACTAGTAGAATGTTTAAGAAGTGACTTCCTACACTACGTCGACCAGAGTTTGTATACGAGGAAGAAGGACACTACCATGTGGAGACTGCCATCAGTTATCCCGTTATGGATAGCTATGAGAACCTTGACGTATCAATGAAAACTAAGCCAGTTCCATACATCGTTGAAATCACGGTTGGAAGAGAACGACGTCAGGGACAGGAGCATACCCTCCGCATGAATTCACAGAATGAGGAGAGCCACGAGTTTGAAAAAGGATGATCAACAAAGGATAAAATTTTGTTTTTTTCTCAAGAGTTGTGTTCCTCGAGTTACCTATCAATGAAAATTGACACTTTCTACTTCATTAGGTACTTGAATATGAAGTACATCCCTTATCATATAGATTTCCAGCAAGAACATTTTTATGGAGTTTTTAATTCACACTGGATTTCGTGCAGCAAATCCCAGGATTCACTTTCTTTGAAGTCCTCGATTGATAAATAACTCTAATCACACTAGGCTTTTCTACGATGTTAATTCTTGTGCAATGAAGTTTCGAACGAAGCGTTTTGATGCCCATTGATGGTGTTTTGTACCTATGATGAAGTTTCTTGAGTTGTCAAGCACCTCATATGTAGATAAGCCTCCTTTTCGATATACACTTGCACTTTTAGGCTAACCGTTCATCAATACTGAAAATTAGGAACGAGCCAGATGTGGTAAAGTGCACCACTGCCTTTGTACCACGCACAAAAATGGAGACGTCTTTTTTGAAGAATTTGTGTCCCGTTCACTATTCACGTGTTTCGTAAGGGACATGTCATGCATTGAACCCCATTCTGAGTTCAGAATCGAGGTGGTTAAATGCGTATTTGGCTAAGAGATAGGCCTTCGGTGCTGGTGTATCAAACCAGCGTCCACATCTCGCTAGACAAGACTGGCATCAATTCGCTAATTCGGAAGCAAGGTCTGGCGGTCTTGAGCTGCGGAGTCGAATCAAGGACAGATCGTGTGCGCATTGGAAGGGAACTCTTACCACTACGCTATGCATAACCACGACCAAGAAACAATTAATACAAACAAGTCACAAAACAACAAAGTTAAAATGGAATAAATAGGTAATAAGGTGCACATAGTAGTACTCTTCGGTCGCGAAGACAATAACAACGGCGTGCATCATCATGCAGGACTCCACCGTATCAATTTGATTCCAGCCTTCCTCCGCAACTTTCGTCTGCAGTTTGTGCGGCATGTAATCTTCGCCACGAAGGTGAACAACTTCGTCTGGAGTTTAACCAGTTTCTTGTCACCATAATCGCCAAGTCCGAGGACCAACAGCAAAATGACGAATAGCGTAGTACTTCCTTGTCTTTCGGTCTGATCATAAAGAATTCAGGACTCTTTCAAGCACATTGGTAGGTGATTTTCAGACTAGAGTATTAATAAAGCATCTAAAATCAGAATCTACAGTGTAAACCATGTTTCCCACCTTACTTCACAACTGTGACTTATCATTAAATCGGTTCCAGGTTGAAGGTCCTTGAATTTTTTTTCCATTTGTCTAAAAAATTGATAGAAGGGCTGCGTATTTCCACGAACGTCTAGCTGAAGTGATTTGTTTAAATTTACTATTACTAGTTGAAATTATTTTTTGTATTGAGGTATTAATGGAAGTCAAAAGGCAGCTGAATAACAGGATGTTCATCACTCCAGGATGGCCAGCACCCAAGTTAGGGAAGGAGTTTAGCATTTCCAAGAGGAAGACCAGCTCATTTCCACTCGGAAGTTAAGCCAAGAGGGAGTTTTTGCCACGACAAGAGAACCACGACAACCCAGCAAGCTGCTCATCGCTACTTTTTGATGAGGAATTGTAGGTGATGCTCATCGTGATCTTCAAGCCGAATGACGTCTACCTGACCACCTGGTGCTGCTACTTCAGTTGTTCGCTCACAATTTCAAATAGTAGTAAACTATTTTTGTTGTACTCTTCAATCAATAATATTTAAGGCGTAACAGTCGCAATTAAGTCAAAGAGTAGTTACCCAGTTGTTAAAACACGTTACCGCCCATCTAACGAACACCCAAATGTTCCTGGATCGTCTACATTACGCACGTCCTAACAACGTGTACGTGATGGAGTCCTTCGTCGTTACCGCCCTTTATAACAAACGTGTCGAATAATTCCGGTATGCAAGTCATCCTCAAACTCCTTATGGAACAGGAAGGAGCAATAAACATGAATGGCTTCTCAATTAAGCACCTTATGGCTCTCCTAAAGGAGTGCCTAAACTGCTCAATTTTCTGCTGTTCGTGGAAGCATTTCACACAAATTACAAGGTTGAGATTGGGACAGCGACTGGCTTCAAGCCTTGACTCTGCATTTATGTCTGAAATAGAAGCTCCAGCAATCGACCTTCAGCCATTACCCTGCTGTCGGTACATAGACGATTTATGCTCCATAAATGAGGAGATGGACAAACGTTTTGAGTTACTCAAAGGACAGTAAGAGTACACAAAATTCACCGCAGAGGTGCTGAAAGCAAACTGGCTTCCATTTCAGAACATTAAAGTAACCTATGCCCAGACGGCGACATCACCAAGTGGCACCGAAAGCCAAGTAGCAAAAACATACTTGCTTATTACCTCTCCTCTCATTCTTCACACACAAAAGGGGTGTTTGTGAGATACATGTTTGGACGCCAATGTGTGCAGAGGAAGAGAGCAGTAGGAGTAATTCCTCAAATTAGCGCGGCAAATAGCCATTTCAAAAGGCTACAAAAGTGTACCTCCTCGGTGTAAGTTTTGAGGAAAACCACGCCTCCAAACGGCAGTTCTAGCAAGAATAAGGTCCCATAAGGACAAAGTCCTGCCCTTACTTCTGACGAAATAGGGAGAGCCATAAAAAACGTTGCATAAGAAAGTCTGGTCTAGAGAGTTCGGTAACAGTGACTGAAATACTACCAGACACTCTAAGAAGTGAGCTAGTTCGTAACCGCTTGTATGACCGCCTATACACAACGCAAAATTGCATAATTTGTCCTTACGGTGGAGACAGTGATTGAATGAGTTCGGGAACGCTGTACTTAATCACTTGTAAAATGTCCGGGACATTTGTCCATTTCCTCATGTTGGCGAAACAGGTCGACCACTATGTGTTCGTATAAAAGAACAACTGATCGGCAAGCTTAAAGTTGAACTAAATACTCCACTATGTGCCCATAGGACAGAGAGGCATAAAGAAGAAGATTACCGTCCTCGCAGAGGAATCGAAAGCTTCAGCGCGCAAAACTCTCGCAGCATTTTAGGTAAATTCCATGAAAACTCAGAACGAACCGCCGGTAGGAATACCTCGTTGTGACGCGTGATCTCATACAGTGCTTAAGACTGATATTTTAATGTGAGGGGCACAATACGCCTCCATGTGAACTTTGTGCGGTTGGTCTTCACGTGATACTTAGTAGAAGACTCAAAGAAAACGGTGAGCGTGCGAAGAACCTATTTCGTTGACCACTCCACAGTCTGAAGAAAGCGAAATCTGCTGAACGGTCAGCTCTTTTTTTACTAGAGAGTAAAACAACAAGATCGTGTTTGCTTGTCGAAAAAAAGTGAATCAAGTGAAAATAAATCAGAAAATGACGTACTTTGTTAATATCTTCACAAATCACTCGTCAAAAAAAGTCTCAAATAGTGCCGGCAATGATAAGGGCGCGTGTACACCAGCAGCAGTTAGAGGTGCCCAAAAATACAAACTGGATCTGTCCTTGGTTCGATCTCCAGCAATAGGCTCACCAAGTTTTTTATCCCTCCGGGGTTGGTAGATTGGCAGCAGACCTGTCTGGGAGGATAGCAGCAATGACTCGATACATCAGTAGGCCGCCGCAACTCATTGTAGAGGTCAGATAAGCATTCAATCACCTCTAGGATCCTAGATAAAGCTGAATGCCTAGCGCATCCTTCAGGGGATTGATCAATATCGAGCGCTCCATCCGTTATTCTTCATCGTACGATCATAAGAAGTGGATTCGAATCTTTAGATCGCCGTCGACAGGTTCGACAATTAATCATAGAAATTGTTGCTGCCATAGGGACAAAGAAATTTCAAGGCTGAAATCCTCCATTCGATCTGGGAGGGCCTACAAATTATTTGCCATGAAGAGCGAGAAAATCTTTGCTTATCATGAACTATGTCAATACTAAATTGGAAACCATGATCAACAACCACTTATTATCCCAATGAGGCAAGAAGACGACAAATACTCAATATGTCGCTGGTGACTCACTAGAACTCGGACATCCATACGGACGATAGTTCAAGGGCAATGAATCGAATGGAAATGTAGGCTTTGAACTACACAGGAGGGACATCTCATCATATGAGAGAAAACTAAGGGGCTCTCTAAAGGCTATAGAGCATTAACACTGCTCTTCACTGTGGGATGGATCTGATAACCAGCAAAGTTACTCGTAATTTACCACTAAATTTTTTACTTATAATGTATTATTTGAAAGTGTTAGCTCAAGTGAAGTTTCATCTGTTCACTATTACCGATAAAATAGGCTGTTAAGGTGTGAAGGCAAGGGTGCAATACTTTCCTGAAAATCATTGCCTCTACTAGGGGTTAAAAATCCCGGCGTAATATGGAAAAATAAGAGCATGAATGTTGTGAAAAACAAATTAAAAAGGATAACTGTGAAAAAAGCGAGAGAGTGTTGTGCTCTCATCTGGTTTTCGACGAGTGATCATAAATAATAACCGCGCCGCAATTAAGTGAGTTCGCATGGCGCCGCATAGTTCTATCAGGACGACGAATCGCCACCGTCGACGTGAACTTGCACTGTACCATCCACGACGACTCGTGTAGTGTCGTAGTTAACATGGGTTACCAAACGAATGGAAAAAAATCCCTTCTATTCCCGAAATTGAAGCCGTCTTTGCCCCGGTTACGTTTTCGAGCAATTTTAAAAAAATCAAAACTCCACTCTATTATCTCGATTTTAACTCGTTTCCTCTGACCAGAGCAGAGCGCATGAACGGTGTCTTCAGATATACATCGTCACACACAATACCTAGACGGAATGCAAAGCTCTGAACTTTGAAATTTATCTCTTCTTCGAAACCCAGGAGAAAACACATCGATGGCTAAACATAAATGAGCTAGTCATATAATAAGGTGGACAGATGACAGCTGGACGAAAAAGAACTGTAGAGTGGACTCCACAAGGATGCGGACGTTCCCCTAGGCGGCTACCCACACGCTAGGTGGACTTGTTCGTAACTAAAGTCAATTAGCTGTGCTTGCAGATGCAGTTGTTTCACTGATCACAGGTGAAGCTCGCACCCACCACCATGCTCAAATCGAAGTACCACCATGGACGACAAGTGCGAGGCAAAGAAACGAATGGAAAATGCGTTGTTGCACATAACTCGTGTAGACGGACCGTCCAGGTATCCAAAGAGCTCTGAACAGTGCTCTTTTCATCAAAAATTGAACCATCCCATTTTTTGCATGAATGTAAGTAGTGGGCAACTGTTTCAAAGCACTGTTATGTGAAAGCAACGTGGAAGTGGAAGTTATGTGTAACTGCAACTCAGCAATAAAAGAACGACTACACAAGCTTCATAACAACATCTGAACCACAAACAATTGGAGGTAGCAGTAGACGAAATCAAACACTAGACGCATATAGGTTTTTCCTACAATGGGGAATTTCGAGGAAAATGGAGTTAAGCAGAAATCGATTGGAAAAAGGAGAACTGATTATGAAAAGAGGTCTTTCCTTAGTATATGAGAAATCCGTCGTAGACAGAGGTAGGAGGAGTGCGAGTGAGGATGTGCCCTGCGACGGGACGGTGTCCGGTCGTCGCGATAGGGATCGACGCCGGACTCATGAATCAGCTGGCGGCGACGATGCATATCTGGCGCGGTAGCACTCAGAGATTCAAGCGATACTAAACTTCAAATTCGAAGACGAAACCATTTAGCGCGAAAAAAACATCCGCACAATTTTCAAGGACTCCCCAACCAAAAAGGGCGGCCAACTGTTTATGTCGTATAACTTAATGAACTAACACCTATTTAATAGAATGGTTAACAATGAAGAAATTGTAAAAAGATTACTTCCTCCCTTTCATATCCTTTAATACACCGCTTCATAGAAATTACGTTTATCATTTATGGAATGCCCAAATGCTCTGCCAAGTCAAAAATTGGTGGCCACCGCAGTCCGTAGAATATTTCCTGTGGAAGCTTCACGAAATCCCAAAATCTCCCACTATCACTTAGTTTAAAAAATTCTTTTTCATACAGTTCCGCCTGTTGGCGCCAGGATGGGCGCGATCGTAGCATCTGATTAATTTCCAGGTAGCAACGCATGACGGAGTAGGTTTAGGGAGCATGAGAGGGAAATTTAAAAAATTCTAAGCATAGAACAAAAAAATCTCTGCCCTAATGTCCGTGTCATATTAGTTCTTTTCAAAAAAATTATATGTGGATTCATTTTTTTCTTACAACGATTGGCGAACGCTAGCCGATAACTTTCCAACGTCTTCTGTATTCGGTTTTGTTAGAGAGTGGATTCAATCCTTAGATCGGATGCCTACATGTACCACTACCTCTAATGGCTCAACGTCTTCTGATACCTTAGTGCCGTTTCTGGGTTTTCAACTAAAATCTGTTGAAGGTGATTCATTCCCCAGAAAGGTCTCCCAAGATAAGAAGGAGTTTGTCGTTGTGAATCGGAAACATAGGAGTAAACAAGTACGAGCAACCAGTGCTAGGATGGCCTAGCAAGAATATAATTGCCAGCGGTTAAGCTTTCAAGAGATTGGAAAAACTTGGCACGGGATTTTCCCGCTCCGAAAGTCCAGGTAACGAAAAACTTGCTTAACTAGTTCCTAGTGGGGAGGAAATAGTTTTGAGCTTCAAAACGACTTCTCGTGAATCGTAAAAGGTTCATTCAACCTTATAATTAGTGTAAGTAAATCATTCGTAATATTAGCTTCAACTGAAGTGCAACTAACACTCTTTGGCGTTCTTTCACTTTTTTAACAACATAATACCATTTATCCCCACTTTAGCAACAGGCAGGTTGAAAAGGCCACAGTACGGCATGGGAAATGACCTTACCACTGAAGGTTAAGCGCTAACTCAAAACACATTCCCTAAAATCCTCATAAAGCGCTGTGCAATCCAAAGTTTAATTCTGTTCTGCTACACAAACACCACAGGATATTGAGGTCAAAAAAAATTCGGAACGGACGCCATTTAGTATAACACAAGCAATATATGTACGTACTATAACATGCGGATTGCCTCGATATGAAAAGAAGTAAAGACTATCATACTTCCTTTACTGGAAGCCTCGATGCAAAATCACCAAACATTTTTGGTGGTTCGAATAAAGGCTATTGAAACGGCAATCAAAATTTGTTCCAAATCTCTGGTATATAGCCTAGACGACGTGTGAGGGGTAACACTTGACAATAAGCCACTTTGCTAAGTCATAATAAACAACTAGGAAAATTCTGAATCTCAGGAGAAGGAAATCCCTAATGATAATTAGAGAGATTTTCAAGCAGTCTACGTTGCTACTGAATCATCAACATATCGAATCCTATTGATAAGCTGACTATAAACTACGCTACCGGTTATTTGATTTTGAATGAAAGCCGATTTCAAACGGTTTCGATTCGTTGGCGCCAGCCTAGAACGAGTTGGATACAACTATAGCAAAAAAAAGCACCTTCGGTATAAGGTCACTAGATTTTAGGTTGGCCTTTTTGGATTCCTCGCTGTCTTGGTTTCATAATGTTCAGAGAGGGAAGAGTTAAGCTCACACCTCGATCGAGGCATTTTTCAGGATAACATTACTGAATATTTAATTACATGAATAGACGTCTTCGTTCACGGCGCATGTCTCTCATATTGACTCATTCGCAGTGAAATTCAAAATCTAACAAAACCAAGCATAACAGGAACGAACCATTAGAATGAAGAACGAGTGCGGCGGAAATAAGATGAAGAACTTTTACTAAATAACCCAATGCTCATTAGCTGGTTGTTCTGCGAAACACAAAAGCGGTGGGCGTAATGGGCCAAAATGACCTCACCGGCGACAACATGCAACTGAAACTCAGCCAACACCAGACATGATTTATCAAATTCCCTGACAAAGATGTTGATTTTTCTAAGCTGTTATGAACACAATTCTTTTTACTCGACAGCCAATTTGAAACTAGAAAATTAGTCCCTAGCCACTAATTTTAAAAAAGGAGAACGACAAACGTTATGTTAGAGATGTAGTGCAGAACACGGCCGCTGATCCGACCCCGCCCCGCGGCTCCCACTCCTCAGAGGTCGACAAACTGGCACTGGATGTCATTGTAGGGAAAAGCTCACTGCGATCTGCAAAGGCCGCTGACTGCTTGTAGTGAAGAACTGGGAAACCTGTGGTAGAGCTATGTCAGATTCTATGGAGAATCAAGTCGACCGTGATTCAGTGATAAAAAAATGTCTTCAAGTGACAGCCAAACATATATAAAGACGTTTGTGGATGATGGCTGAGAGACAAAAAAAATCAAGAGTTCTAGGATCAGCCCAAAATACGAAACTGGTTCGTATAACTAGAATCAATTCTAGAATGACTAAACTATTCCTTACTTAAGGTCGATGGAAGAACTTGGACAAGCAATTTATTTGCGAATGATAAAGCACAGACTTGTCGGACAAGTGGTCGGTCGCAAATCCCCTGCACTTATCAAATCCACATTAACCGCTTCAGTGAATTCATAATTGGATTACGAATACAACGGAACATTTTAGTGGGAACTCTATCATTTTTACACATCAAAGGAACAGCGCTTTACTATAAAAAGTGTAAAACTCTCACATAACGCGGTCTTCATCAGCCATTTAGATTTCCTTCTCAATAATTCTGGATGGAAGTCTCGGTTCTCAGGAAGGAACATAGCCATCCCTCATTCTAGGAAATTCTCGTAACTTGTGTCGTTCTCCTTCGGAAAGTTTCTTTCTTATGTGATAATGAAACTTTCTTATCATCACTTTCAATTTCTCGACTAAGGAAATCATTCTTGACATGTCGATCAGACTCAGTTCACTCTGCATTCGGTCATTATTAGCATCATCGATAACAGACGAGCTCCACTTCACTGCAACCACGAATATGATCACTGAGAAAGAACAGAAGCACTGAAACTTGCTGATTTCCCTGGTCATGTACTGCGTATTCTGTCGAAGACACCTAAATTGCCGGAAGTGTTTCTTCTAGACATCACCGCACTTTTTAAAAAGAGCTGAATAGCGTCTCGTGTGGTATCGTAGGACTTTACGTGATATGGTAAACGTTTCCTAAAGGCTGTGTAGCCTGGCGTGGTGTGAAACAATGTTGGTCGGCGTTCACTAGGGTGCTTCTAACCTCTATTTCCTACGTAGTTCGTTCACTAGTTCCTAATGTCACTGTTAGTGAAACGCCTTAGACACACTGAGCCGTTCCTAATAGACTGACTCTCAACCGGTTTCACTTCTAGAATATAACGATGTCGCTCACAAAACAAATGTTGTAGAGAAATTTTTTCTTCCACACGAATGCCCTTGCTCTCTTAGAGGAGTGATGACATTATCCACTGTATTGAGGGTTATGAATAAAACCGTCGCATATATGACATTTTATACACTCTCTTCCTCTTCTTGATTGAAATTTCGATGTGGTGGTTTGGAGTGGAAGAGATTCGTTATGTGACCTTCTATGTTTTTCTCTACGCGATGTCCCACTCTTTCGCTTCCCGTCCATAAATTCGTTCCCTGAAAAGTATTTGCCCGAATGGATGAATGGCCCGCCTTCAGAACGAAATCCTGTCAGTACTGACACATTTTTCATTTGATCGAAAATGATGCTTATTTGACGAGATCTAATTTCAGTAAAAAAAGACTTCAAAGTGTCCCTATGTTCTTCTAGATAATCGCCAGCTTTTATGGATGGTGGGATTGTTTGGAATCTTGGAAGTGAATGCTTTCGTAGACAATAAGCAACTACTTGAACTGGGCTTACCGTTGACTTCGAATGGCAACCTCTTCGCAGCTTGGGAGATTCAAACGGGAGATGGACCCCATCGTGCATCGCAGTTCGACATCTGAGGACAACTTCTAACTATGAGAATGCCGTAAGCCATCAGAAAACTCTTGGAAGAACAGAAAAAAAGGAACTTAAAACGTTTTTCCCATAGCAAAACTACGACCTCGCCGTGTGTTTTGTGCAACATGTAGAAATACAAGTGAAAATTTCACTTTCAGCTTTTTCTTCTTTTTCTAGTTGATTTGTAGAAAATCCGTAATCCTCATGAAAAAGATGATAGACAATGATAATGAGAAGATGACAGACTATAATAACATTGCTAGTGACGACATTCGTGATCATTCGTAGTATGCCATTTCTCCTTTCGATTTATAGTCCCGAAGCTGGATCAAATGATCTACTCAAACACCATTTGTAGACGTTTTAATGCACTACAAGACCGTCGAATTAGAAGACGTTTGTCTACATTTAAGAATAAGTAATTCTGAAAGAAAACTACTAAAATATCAGAGAGGAAGCAGAGTTGTTGCCCACAGAATCGGCGTTTCTCCGCATTATTTGTGGAACCGGTCGGTTTTTTCATTTCGAATACTAATTGGATAACGGACGATTCGTTCACGCCTCATCAACCCCACGACCTCAGCTTCTGAAACTTGCAAGACCGCCAAACATGGAGAGCCGGCAAGAACGTCTGGAACTTCAAAAGTAAAAAAACTACGGAGAAAGCAAAAGAATTTCGCAGATCACGGAATGAAAATTTTCCTCAACAACCACTAACTGATACTTGATACTTGAATGGCCCGTCCTCACTGGTTGTGCGGGCCCCAGCACAATCTCCATTTTTTGGAGATTTGTTGGTTAAGCCATTGTGGTTTCCTAGAATCCCGAGGTCAGCCTGGCCAACGTCTTCAGGTCTTCACCACCACAGGCAGTCGCCGCGCTTGTGGATCAGAGGGAGATTTACTACCATGCGACTTTGATACCAGGACGGTGCTGGATCCTGGCATTGGTTTACTCCTGCCCAGACTTCCTGATGGAAACGCAAAAGACTTTTTCAAGATTTACGGCAAACCGACATCATGTTCTAGTGCAGAAAGATGGTAGAGGAGAACAACGACCGTATCAGATAACATTAACAGCGTCATTGTTACAGCCGTTTCATCGGCTCACTCTCTGGTGCCATGCAGCGGAGGTAAAAGAGAGAACCACAACAACTTCTAGGTGAACATAAAAACTCCATATCATCGAGTACAGTGCTCGAGTCAGAAGAAACGTGACGAAAATATAGTTAGCCGGTTACCTACTTGTTTAAAAAACTCCATATCGAGATTCTCATGCATCGGGAGCAAAAAACGCCTATGAGTTCAAGGTAGTAACCGTATACCATCACCTGTCAGTGCAAAAACCTCGACACTCAGCAATTTCCTAACGAAATTCTTAACTACGGGAAGAAAAGAAGATCCGAACCAAACAACACTGCCCTTTTTTAATTAGTCTGTTTGAGTTTCATATTTGCAGTTACGTCGAGTTTGACGGACCACTATCTGAATGAGAAGAGCCACTCGTTTCATTAAGAATGTGCTGTAAAAAAGCAATTTTACGTTCTCAAAATATCAGAACAACTCCGAAAAGAGATTGGTATGCGACGTATTGAGGGCAGTATCGTAGTCGCGTGTTTCCCTGACAATCTTGGTTTTTACCTGGAATGACCGTTATTCAAACAATCGCTCATACGATGAAAAAGCTATGCGCGGTTAACGCGCAACGCGGACAGATTGATGAGAATGTGACATCCATGCGACCACACACAGAAATACTCGAAATTCCACAACGGAATTTATTGTCAGTCACAGAAGAGTACATGGATAAGTGGAGATCGGAATGTTTAACAGACGAAATAGTCAGGTTGCAGCTTCTCCCTTACAATTCAAAGCGAAGGAATTTCGCAACGGCCACCAAGCGGAGTGGTAAGCGATTTCACAACACCATCCTTTCATCAATCTATTTACTCATCCGCCATGCCAGTAGATGAACCAATCAGCACGTATTAGGGAAAACAACTGAAATATTAGAACTTTTATTTAACCCAATTGAAAACAATGTAATTGTCGACTCAATATATCTGTACACATGTTCTTACAAACTTCCGTTTTTTTAGCCAACGCGAGGTTGATAAGAACATATATACAGAAATATCGATTATTATGCCAAGATTTATAGGAAGTCAATCTTTTGAGTTAATAACAGATGTACCAGCAAAACACCATCAACCCAATATTTGGAATCCCATTTGACATTCCTTCGAACATCGCCCCATGGCCCGTTCACAATAGCAAGTGGCATACTGAGTTGAAAACAGATATGACCACAAAACTTTGTCCTTGATTCATTCAATGGACGTCGTCTATCCACACCATCTGATTGAATGATTGACGTGGTTTCGGGTAAAAGCATATAACAGAATTGTTAAAAAGTAGATGGGAGGTGCTTCGAGTCCACCACTGGTAAACTTATTGTCTAATTTTAAAAAAAAACCAAAAAAACCACACATGGATATATTTTTATTGAATACTGTAAAAATGAAAGCCTCATTCTTAATCGCAGAAAAAGACAACTCAGCACAGCAGCTTTGGGAAGGATGGAGACATTGCAGAAATGTGCTGCAGTCTCTAGGATATTGAGATGAATCACCTTTATCAGCTGTAGTCCCTTTGATCGTCGAGTGACTCGAGCGGGCACCAGTACATCCTCTACTTTTCCCTGTCTCGTGCAAGAGTAGCCCAGTGGGTTCTGCTCGCTCTAGGGATTCGGATGAGTCTCTAGAGTCCCTATTGAGACAAAACAGATGATAAATAACATTTATTCAAAACAACTTCGAAAAAATACCGAGTTTGAATTTACAACGGATAAAATGGACGTGAAATCAACAAATGCGTTGAATAATGTAAAGTATTGTTGAGGACGGTTAAACAATGTGGAAACGAAATTAATGTAATATTAAAAAAGGTTTGTCAACGAGTGATCTGAGACACGCGTATGATGCCATATCAAACTCCCAGTAGCTTAGAAGAGGCTAAACGAGCTCAATACGCTTTCCTGGTAGTGGAACTTGAACCTCCGAAAAGTTCATTCCTTTTCGTCCCAGTGTGTTTCGCTCCATGCAGCTCACGTTCAGTCTCGAAACGCGACTTATAGTCATAACGTATAAATGTCAATTTCCCTAAATATTTCGGTTTCCATTCCACTTCTATCACGATAAAACTTTTTCATATTCACTGGCAAATACAACCATTTTTCAGAATTTTCCACGCAAAAACAACCAACCTGGTTTATAATCCTCATTGCAAACAACAGGTGGGAGTGATGTCAATTTATCAAGAAGTTCTTCTCCTTGATCAGTATGCATGCTGTTCGACGACGGCTTTTTCTTTCCATCTAGGCGATGGCCAGATCCAGAGAAAGCAGAAAAGTGAGAACCAGAAGGACCTTGCAATGCTTTAATAGGGTCGGCCGGAGGCTTCAAAGAAGTATTCTGCTAAACAAGAAATTTTTTCTCGCACATTGCATTCTCCACGTCAAAAATTGCTCATGCTTTCCATTCTTTTCGTTGCTCGTTTTTGACGCAAT
Organism: Angiostrongylus vasorum; assembly: GCA_018806985.1. Classification (NCBI taxonomy): domain Eukaryota; kingdom Metazoa; phylum Nematoda; class Chromadorea; order Rhabditida; family Metastrongylidae; genus Angiostrongylus; species Angiostrongylus vasorum. The sequence goes on from JADANN010000398.1 coordinate 787,236, forward strand.
GACTTCGATGAAACCCATACCCCCTTACTCAAATTAACCACAGTTCTAATAAGTAGACATTTTTATCTGATGATCACATCAAACAGTTATCTCTCCAAATGTCTCCCTCAAATGCATACACCACGTTAGCTGGTAATACTGAGATTTTTTACATAAGTAGTTTCCAAAACTAAAAGGTTCTTCCCTCTATAGCAGTTGAAAAGAGTTCTTATAAGCACAGATGCGTAGGCAAAGCAAATGAGAATTCTTTCCGATGCGTAGAATTGTGAAATATGAAGCATGTAGAAGTTCAAAAATTTTTGCAATCTAGAAGCTTCCGCCGTCACATTCAAATATTCCACTTTCTGCAAAGCATGCTTATCCATAGAATAGTCAGTTTAATTAATCAGAACACATTTATCCTCCCAACGGTTTACTGCTTCATAGTGGTTAGGAGGTGTTCCTGGGTGTCGGACTGCGATGTACAGCGGAGGGATTCGTCCACCAGGCAGGGTCTCCCAAGCTGAGAAGAAGTCCAGCGTTTCCATCAGGAAGCGAAGCTTAGCTAAGAGTTAACCAATACCAGCATCCACCACCGTCCTGGTATCAAGGTCGAATAGTGGCAAATATCTCTCTGATCTACAAGGGCTGCGACTGCCTGTGGCGGTGAAGACCTGGGGCAGACTTTGGCCAGGCTGACCTCGGGATTCCAGGGAACCACAATGCCTTAACCAGCAAATCTTCGAGAAATGGAGATTATGTTGGGGCCCGCACAATCAGTGAGGACGGGCCGTTCAATTATCAAGTATCAAGTAAGAACACAGTTATACGCTTTAGAGAAAACGGAGTCTTTTCCTATTTTGTATCGCAGCAGATTGGTTGACATAAAGATTTTGTTCTCGCAAAATCATTTCTTTTCTTACAAAATACAAAGAGGAACTTTGTTATCCCATTTTGCTCTTATATACGTCTATTTCAAAGGTTTTTCTCGAAGCTATTTGTCATTATGATTCCAGCGCTTTTTGCAAGACAGCGCAAGAGATCAGATTTGTCAAGAGTTGTGGTACAGGAGTGTATCTCACCCATGGTAATAATGTGACATAGTCCCTTGAGATACTATGCATTCAAGCACATGAAACCTTTCGTAGACGAAAAAAAAACCAGTCAAGACTCTACAAATCAAAACTCATAGGAATTGAGAGAACCTATCATCACTACAGCAGTTGCTAGTTAACTTCCCATTTCTCCCTATCATTTGCACGAATAGCCCAGACGGTTCTGATAACTCTAAGGTTTCATCAACAATCTTATCGTTATCCTAGGATCCTTGTGAAAAATGCTAAGTATCGTAAAGATAGCCCTTGCTGTGCCGTCGACATCCCGAAGGATCCAGTCGTTAACGGCTCTCGTTCATCGGTTGTCGCCCAGACGCATTACGTGTCCAGCCTACCCGATTTTCGATGTTTTGTGTGTAAAACGGCGTCTCTGATCTTCGTTCAATGACGTAGGTCGAAATTTTGCATTCCAACTCGCACTTTACGGTATACGGGATATTCCCAGCATCATCCTTAAATGCGCTTTCGATAACTCCAAACAATCCCTTATCCTGCCTAAGCAGCGACCAGGTTTCCGATGTATATGTTAAAGCAGCAGAAGCCATGGAATCATAACGATGGCCACGGAGTTGAGCATTTTTACTGCTCATTACCACTACTAGCAAAGCGAGAAGGTGAAATTGTCGACCATCGACTTTCGCTTTCTCTTTATCTCACTCCGATAAACACATGAAGTTTTGTAAGGTGGCGGTAAATAAATTTGGCAAAATACTATCGCCTTGTCCAGCTCGCCTCTCTAGATCTGTGTTAGTAACGTCACATAACGGTCATACTCCGGTTGTGAAATTCTCGCCCTAGCTCAAGCAGGATATACGCCAAATGACGAACCTCCACCTATTTAGACAGAGTTTCTGTCACTGTTTCTGGCTCAACTAGACCGAAGCAACAGACCGAAGCAACATATGCACCTCCCTTAATCTAATGCAGAGGCAAGAAGATGTGGCTGTTGAAAGCCCAGACTGAACGTGGATGATCTGCTCCAGTCCCCTTCTAGAAGCCGTACTGCTTCATCGTAGGAGCACCGCGAATACCCTTTCCAATCTCTGTAGCTTCACCATTACTGCTTCCCATCTATCCTTAAGACTCTCTTTTACCACATTTCTGCGGCTTAAATGCAAGATTGATGCATGGTTGTCAGCCATCATAGTACTGACGTGAAGATATTACATAAACCGATACTATTCTTCATCGACGTCGATAACGCCATGTATCCAAAATCCGACTAGTTGTTTCAATAAATTCCAATTTATAGTGGCTTCTTTAGGGACTTCGTTTCATGAATTTTGCCGCTTCGACTACTTCTGCAAAAGAAGAAACCACCAACGTTATTGACACCTCTACTGCCGCACATTTCAAGAGACGCTTTCTCTCCCTGCACGATAAAAAGGATGAAAGAATAAAGCGCTAGGCGCTGACAAATCCTTGAAGGGTTCGTTATGCATTCCGCTTCATCAACTATTGTTAGACATAACTTAATGCATATCTGGCCTATACAGTGGCAGTGTATCAGGTGTACAAAACAAAAACCAAAGTGTACAAAACAACAACGCCTAACTATGTATTAGGTCAGTGATGCCATCCAATTTAACTACACAGAAGAGAAAGGTTTTGTAAGCACGGGACGCGGGATCGAACATCGAACCAAAGACCACGTGCGAACTGCAAGGGAGCCTCTAGGCGTTGACCTATACAAACCCTCCAGTATAACAAACAGTGTTAAACGGGTGGTGCGTTCTCGTCTGCCTCAGTTTAGTGACGTCATTGCTAATGCTCCTGGCCCTGTATCATCAGACGCTCAATGAGGTGCTCACGTGCAAATTAGCATGCATTGTAAGTAGAGATTGTTACATTAGCCCACCTAGATACAAGCGGCCCAGAATGAACGACCATCATTTTAGAAGCCTCTCCGAACTCGTGCTACCAAACGCTATTGCACCTTTCTGGGTTAGTAAACAAGATTCTTCATTTTTTTCCAGTCTTAGAAATAAGTACCCATATGCAAGACTAGTTAGCGATCTATTCCGTAATGACTGGATGTACAAACGAGTAGTTTGCAGGGTATGCCTTGAGCGGATTAGAAACCTATTTTTTTGGAGGCGGCTGAAAACGTTCGAACTTGGAGTAATTTACTATTTTGTTAAATCGATGGAGTACAGAATTCAAAATTGACATGTGCATGTACATCCACGTGCGCATGCATTAGTATGCCAATATACATACGGAATTTATACGTTAATCCAGCAGCATCAAGGCATTGAAGAAAACAGTAGTGGTAAAAACGCCCTGAGAAATAGCAGACGAAGAGCCTTTGGTATGCAGTCAGAAAACTATACAGTAGCCATTACAAATCACACCCAAAATCTCTGCATCTATCTAAAAAAAAAGAAAACACTTTTGCGATATTTGAATTACCACTTCTATCAACCGAATAAGGGGCAACTGAAGTGGCGCGTGTAGCGCAGTAGTCGGAGGCACCTTGCAATACACATAGGATCGATCCGGCGCCCCAAGCTCACTAAACCCTCCATCACTCCAGAGTCGGTAAATTGCTAGCAGACTTGTCTGGAAGGATAGAAGCACTGACTGGATACGTCGGTAGGCCACCGCAAGTCATTATAAAGCCCAGATATGCATTCAATTTCCTCTAACGATGTTTAATCAAGTCGAATGCATGACATACTCTTAGTGATAGATCAACGATGAGAGCTTTGTCCTATCTTTTTGTCAACCGAATATCGTATAACAGTGATAGATATTTGTTTTTACAGAGCACTGGATATGCAAACTGGGAAAAACTACAAAGCCTAATAATAAAAGCGAAAAAAAAGATCACTTTAAAGCTCAAACCATTATTTGAAGCACAAAGGGTTTCAACGATCAGTTGAGATACAATTTATTTTTACAACTTGAAGAATGCAGAAATCTCTCCAATCGGACGTGTAAAAGATAAATACATCCGCTTCTTGATTGAAAACCTACTCAATAGTAAGTTTTGAAACTATGGTACTAATACCTTCAAAGTAGACGGCTTAGTGTGTGTCGATTCATCCACATACCCTTCTGGAGCATCAAAATCTAAGTTCAGGTCGCACTCAATGATGCATACAGCATTGCTTGGCATAACTTCCTGTACCAAGAATTCAAGCACTTGATCCGCATACTGAAATTTTACGATTAATATGACTTCTCATTTAAATACAAACATGAATTTAAAGAAGTGAAATTGGAACCGCACCAGAACAGCAATAACATCGTTTTTCGTTAGACAGGCGAATTTACGCAACTCCACTTCCAAAACGGCTCTGAATTTCTCTGTTTTACGAACTGCAAAACACTACGATTTAAATACATCTACACGATAACTCAACTCTATAGATTTTCAATGCGACAATACTCTACCTTAAGGAGCAATTTACTACTCAGAGACCAATGGGCGAAAATGAGCCAAAGGTATGGTAAAGGAAAGGTTATAGAGATTTTCACCACTACAGGATAAAAAATGACAGATATGGGACGAATTTAACGCTATACGCAATATAACTTCAATGATTCTGAGATATTTGCAAAACTCCGGACAGCATGTGTCCGCGGTGTCATCATTGAAGTCATATTTCGCAACATACCCTGCTATTAAAAAGAGTAGGCAGTAAATAAAAACGGTTAAGGCTATACGCAATATTTGTTTGATCTAGGCTAACGTCCCGAACCCCTTATCGCCTTCTTCAGAAGCAGACCGGCTGGAATTGACTAGCAGATTACTTGACCGAATAATTTAATCTGAAAATAAAGTCTAAGCTACTTCGTACACAGCGTAAACATCTCCACATAACGTGGTCTTTGTGGAGTTTGGTGGAGTGTTCACATCGGATGACAAATATTTGTCTGCTACAGACTACAAAACAAGGTAGGAAGGTGAAAACAAGCATGAGTTAGTCGACAAGGTACTTTGGTTCTACCATTCCTAGAAAAAAAGAGACCTACACAGCGTCGGAAATTACCACCTAATGCTTTAAAAAACTAGTTGCATGGTGGCAAATCTCCCTCTGATCCAAAAGGGCGGCGACAGCCTGTGGTGGTGACGACCTGGCGCGGACTTTGGCCAGGCTGAGCTGGGAACACCAAGGAAACACTGTGGCTAAACCAGTAAAACTCCGAAAAATGGAGAATATGCTGGGGCCCACACAACCAGTGAGGACGGGTCGTCCAAATATCCAAGTAAATCAATGCTCAAAAGGACCACAGTTGTAAAACTGACATGTCGTGAACGGTCGTTCGTTCTTAGTAACTTATTCGCTCGCTGTGTTATATCAATACGGATGAAACGAAAAGGGCGAAATCCAAGAACATGTCAGTTTCGACAGCAGTTTCTTGTGGCATTCATCATAAAGTAGACATAAGCTGACAGCTATCACGCCTTCTCTCACAAATGTTCATCAACTATTCAAAATTATTGAAGGTAACCTAACATGTCAAGAACGTTCTTCCTAAAAACTATTCAAGAAAAAGTGGCACATACCTTGGATTGCTAATGTTTAAGAACTCAGGAGACTGTGGTTTGAGCTTAGCGTATGTGGCAGAAGGGAGAGTTACGGAATCAACACGTATCTCAGCTCCATCATCAATACGCAACTGCTTCATCATCTGTATTTAAACACAGAACAATTGCAAGAATCCCAACATTTCAAAATCACGTATATACGTAGAAAGGCACGTAAACTTATATGGTCTGATGAACGAACCCATCGTGGCAGGTACGCTTTTCCTTCAGGAGCTGAAAATTCCAGTACACCACAATTCGTCGCCCTAGGTGATTCGCCTAGCGCAGAAACCTGAAAATTGATCTCTGCAAAATTTGAGAACTAACACAAGATCGGAATGCAACTGGAATATAAAAGATACCTTGAACAGCATGGGATAAGGTACATTGTATCGGACCAAGTAGTCCAATGTCGAATTTGGTAACAAAATCTTTCCACCATAATTAAGCTCCGTGACTTTAGCTAAATCGGCATCGATGAAGGCAGCGGAGTAGGCGCGCATCTGACAGCTGTATCGTCCACCGTATCCGCCTCCGATGCCCATCATCCCGCTCAGTATGTTCATCATCGTTCCAGGTTTCGAAGAAATCAGAACAAAACCTGTAAGACTTTCTGGCTTACTGAAGGAAGGTAGGATATCTAAAACGTCCTTTCTACCTTCAAGAACAAGAAACCCATATAATGGATAGAACTTTACAAATTCTCCGCTCCTATATAAACTCCCTTTAGCAAAAGCATTGCATTTTCCCCTCAGTACTTTATGCACTCGATCGATAGATCCTGCATCTTAGATTACGAATCATGACTGAGCTGAGAAAAGCAGTACTTTTCACATCAGATAATTTATAATGCTCCTCGGAAGTTTATTAGTGAAGCCAAAGAGACCTATTGTTGATGAGCATGACAAACAGCCATCTTCATTGGCGAAAGTACCAGATGAGGAGGACAGTAAGATTTCTTTTTGATTAGCCGCTTTCTGTGCCAAGACAAGGTAGGACAAAGACTGTCAGTACTGCCAAGAAGGTGCTTGGTGCTTTATTTAGAAGTTCGGACAGAGCGTGCAGGCGCGTACGTTACAATCCAGTCTGCGACTGGCGAAAACTTGGCGTTGACCGAAAATTGTGTGAATTTTAAACAGAGATGTCCACTAAAAAACCTGGTGAGACATCCAACGTGACGACACTATGCTGTAAGTTAGACAGACACTTAAACAAGCATTAAATAGGAAATACATGCTCAACACTGGAAACGGACACCTGATGATAAAAAAATATAAGATAAAGCATAAAGACCTCGGCGTTGATCAATCCCCGAGAGATGCGCCATGCATTCGACTTCATTAAGCATCGTTGGAGGTGAATGAATGCATATCTGGCTTTTAAAATGACTCGCTGTGGCCTACCAATGTTTCGAGCCAATGCTGCTATCCACCCAGACAAGTATGGTACCGCTTTGCTGACCCCGGAGAGATGGAGGGATGGAAGGGTTAGTGAGCCGGGATACTCGTACTACAGGGCGCCTCCGACCACTGCGCTACACCTGATGATAAAAACGGATATTAACTCCTCGTGACAACCTGGTCAAAAAGGTACGTTAGCATTTTTTCTTTATTTTACATGAACATACATCATACGTTGTGCGGATCCCTGCATCTTTTGCACTGATTCAATTCTCCGCATCCACATTCCGCAAACGTCTCCCCAATTTCGCATGAGTTACGTTCGGCTCCCATTTGGGGAATTTTGTTAAGAAACGTGGTCTAACGTCGATCGTTTTGATTCTCCTTAGAATTGTGGGAAAACCAGACAAACACGTCATCACATTTTCTTTACCTTTACCTGGAGTCGCCAATTCTTATGGCTTGGAAGGAAGGAGTTGGTCTCAAGGAGGTGTGGTAGGAATGTACCACGGTAACGAAGCGATGGGGCTCGGTTGGCTCGACTTCGGATCAAACAAGGGCCTTGCTTGTATCGAACAGCATCACTACCACTGCAGTACTTGCATCCCCGACAAAGCATTACTAAACCAGAACAGGACTTCATGAAAGAAGCCATTCCATATTAAAAAGCATAAAACTCTCGCCGTTGATCAATCCCCCTGATGGATGCGCCATGCATTCGATTTCATTAAGCATAGTTGAACGTGAATGAATGCGTATCTGGCCTTTAAAATGACTCATGGTGGCCTACCGATATATCGAACCAACGCTGCTATCCTCCCAGACAAGTCTGGTACCAATTTGACGACGCCGGAAGGATGGAGGGTTCGGTGGGCCTAGGGTACGGGATCGATACCGTGTGTATTGCAGAGCACCTCCAACCACTGCGCTACACGCGCCCATCTTATATCAAGGTTATTTAACCTTTTCCTTGAATTATGACAGCAAGTAAACAACTTCCCAATGATTTGTTTACAGCACCAGACCTGTTGCGTGATGACGCACAGCTAGCTAAGCGGTATATCTCTTCGTTAATCGTATATCTAAGACACAAAGTATTTTGGTGCCAATACCAATACGAGAAGTAAAATAGAAATTCGATGCCGTTTATTATATGAAAGTGTTGGCATAACCAAAAACCATTACCAGTATTTCTATATCACACCAGCCGAGCAAAGACTTATAGAAACGGAAAAATATACTCCACAACAATCTTCAAGTAAGCATAAAAGAAGCAGTAACCTTAAGTTCCCCTCAGTACTTGCGTCATAATAAGGAAGTAAAACAACCAATTTAGTGAGAAGAAAATAACTGTGAAAACTGAAGGTTGTAAAAAATCTAGTTATAAAGAAGAAACTGATAGACGAATAGAACAAGAAAGCAATAATTTCAAGGAAACAAGATAATAAACTGACAAGTGCAACAGTTTGTGAGTACGAAGGTAGACCGAGACAAATTTTCTAGAGGACCAGTAAGCATTTGAACAAGTGCGGAAGAAACAAGTGGCAAAATATCAAACTGAAGAACGTTATTGTGGCAAGCGAATAGAGTAAAAGAATACTATTCACAGAAGATTAACACTTACAGTCCGATACGTTTACTCTGGAACATATGTGAGCCATATCTACCGCCGTGAAATTGTACCAACTCATTTTCTCTCCGATCATTTATTGGGACCACAGAGATTTTCTGCTGGACCTTGTATTCATTATCTAATCCAAAAGAGAACGATCGTTGAGCCAGAAAACTACACTTTAAACTTGGTAATGTGTGGAAAGATTTTGATGGTTTGAGACAGTTAGTTAAGCGGATACAAAGATAGCATGAGTACCCCTGAAAATAAGCTCACTATATCTTTGTGTGAGTGTATGAATATTGTAGCGAGTTATTGCCTTTTACATCAATGCGAACGATAACTATTGTTGTTAGAATCCCGTTGACGGGTTATTCTTGATAGCACCTAAAAGTCAATTACGAAACGAAAGACTCGCATGGTATGATGGTGAACGCGAGAGCCCCTGGAAAGAGTAATAGCGCGTTCCATCCCACCGCAGACACCTGCCGCCCAGAGTTTTGCAAATATCTCAGCATCCTTATAATTGCTAATGTTGTTATATATGACTACATGGGGAAGACTGGTAGCCAGCATGGACGGCGAAAAATTAGGTGTCGGACTATGAGTGTTAAAAAAGATGTTTCATTGTATTTGTGGTAGGCCTCACTCACAAAGTCATGTAGTTATTCACAGAAAATATAGTCACGAAAACAGCGTTGTTAATGAAAAGAAAGATAGTTATTAAAAAGGTTTAGTAATCAAAAACGTAAAGGCACATTATGCTGACCACTGAGTGTCAACAGTCAAACGGTTCCTCTCCATCAGTTTCGCTTGTATATGTACCATAATAACGATCCCCAAAGTTTCCCATTCCGGGAAGAACATAAAAATTATCAGAAAGGTGACTGTCAACTGCCGTTGTGATGAGACGAACCTAGGAATCAACACTTTTAGAACCAGTACTTTCACCTATTGATATCCATCTAAGCAGAATGAGAGCAACATTCATGAACAAACCATCCCCAAATTCCGGCTGAGAAGAGAACCGACAAAGAAGAGTGTGTGGAACCAATACCACTTGTAGATTTGAAGTGGTAACATTAAAGAGTACGTAGACATAATAGTCAACGTGGCTTTGTGAAAAATGCCACATAAATTGTCGACACTAAGCTTAATGGTAAGAGTGCCTACCTTGGGGAATGCATAAGCAAGAGCATGAACTCCTGGTTCGGACATGAGCAACGAAAGAACGTAGATATTTTCCTCCGGAACGTCATGATCAAGAAGTATTCTTATTGCCATCATTGCAGCAGCACCAGTTGCGACAGTAGCATCAAGAAGCATTACTTTGTATTTGTCGATATCCTTCGGAAGACGAAGGTAGAATAATTCAGGCACCAAAGTCTTATCATTAGTTTGGATAAGAATTTTTCCCATCTGAAAAACAACCACTGCGAAACCGAGGTCATCAGCTGGCAAAAGTTGTGCAGATGAAACGAAAAATCATGGACAGAAGTCTTACCTTACAATCCTTTACGACAGCTCTAAGTGAATTTTCCATTGTCTCACCGGCTCTCATTATTGCGACTCCACAAATCTGAGCGCACTGTCGACGTCCTTTTACTCTAGAACACAAATTTTTTCCTGAAGCACAAAGGCAAGCATTCGGCTATTTGTTGGGTCACTGACAGAAGAACTACCATACCCCTCGTTTAACTCCTTGTCGCGAAATTTCCAAAAATATCTTTTTATAAAAATTTGTTGCTTACTGCTCTAAACTATTTTAAAGATTGTAATTTTTCCTCTACTTTCCGCATGGTAATTTCTCCAACACTAAACTTAAACAGTTCCCAGGATCGACTTTCTATTAACCTCGGCATTGGAATATGAATGCGTCGTTTTCTTGTTCAGCAATCGCGAGGTTGTTAAACAGCATACATTTACTTCCATACAAAAAACACAATACAATACAACAGTAGCTGACGTTTCGGCAGTATCGCCTTCTTCAGAGCCGCTTTTTACGTGCCTTCCCATGAGGAAGATTAGAACAGCTGATTATGGTCGCATAAGGTTGATGACACTAAACTTAAAACCATTTGGAGATAGTTGAAATGATGCTCGTAAGCCGAGAATTTCGTGTCGCTTTCTGCTCAAACCTCCCTGGTGGGACAAAAAAGAGATTTCCGGGGAAAAAATTGTGGTCAATAAAGCGACGGCAAAGGAAGTGGTTCAAAACGCACAGTACGCAGGTTCAATAGGTTTAATAATGGACATATGTCTTAACGATAAACAATGTTTCCAACGCCCATCAGCAACTGAAGAAGACCATCTTAAGGCAACAATCAAGGATAGTTCTCGAAAAAGTGTTCCAGATGTCCCAAGAGAATTCAACATTAACAGCTCATTAACGATAGTTCACTGTTTTTAAAACACTGGAAACACGAAAAAGCATACAAAGAGTGTCATACAACCATACAAACTGAAAGAACAGCAAGCAGTTCATTATTATGACTTCTGAAATGCTTCCTAAGAAAAATAACCTATTTCTACAACGCGAATTATCGTTATGGGCGCGTGTGAGGCAGTGGCCGAGGGCACTCTGCAACACACATGGGATCAGATCCTCCCGCCCCAGAGCCACCGAGCCCTCCATCCCTCTGGGGTCGGCATATTGGTACCAAACCTGTCTGGGAGGATGGTGGGACTGGCTCGATACTTCGGCAGGCCGCCATGAGTCATTGTAAAGGCCAGATATGCATTCAGTCACCTCTAAACGATATTTAATGAAGTCGAATGCATGATGCATGCCTAAGGGATTGATCAACGCCGACAGCTTTATCCCTTTTTAATCATTGGTATACCAACACTGATCATACATTATACACTAATGCTCTAGATGTTAAACAAATTAAACTACACCTCTGGACCATTCTCATGGGACTTCTGACTAACATGCTACCACTTCTTTCTTCCTGTTAAACCATTGTAGCAGCTGCCGCTACAGCATGGGACAATCTTCAAGAGACATGCTGTTGTTGAAAACGCCTTTGAAGAAATCGTCGCTTTCAGGACATCAAAATTCTGGACTATCGGAAAGAGCAAGCTCATGTTCTATTTGCAAAAGTGTGTCAAACCTAATTTTTATTCCGATTAACAAAATTGAAACGATATCTTCTTCTGTTTGCTTTCCATGAGGGAACCCATGGTGCGAAGGGGAAAAAACTGAACTGGATGGCTCTCTGATTGCACAGACCACCTCGTACGTATACCTTGGGCGATCAATGAACATGGAGAACAACATGAAGAAGGAAATGGATAGAAGGAAAGCAGCTTGGGCCACATTCGGGCCTCTTAAAGAAGCCACCGACCAACTGAAAGACCCGAATATCCACGCTCACGTTTTCGATTCAACGCTCCTCTCAGCGCTCTGTTATGCTGCAGAGACGTGGGCTGATACTTCAACCACTTCAAGAATAGTACGGATTACTCTCAGAGTGCTTGGACGACGTCTTCTAAAATATAACCAGCACAGTCAATACCTAGCCGGAATACAAAGCTCCCATATTCGAAATCTGTCATATCTTCGAGATCCAGGAGAATATACATCGATAGCGAAACATAGATGGGCCGATCACGTAATGAGAAGAACGGACGACAGATGGACGAAAAGAACAGTGGAGTGGACTCCAAGATAATTCAAGCGACCTCTTGGAAAACCGCCCAAATGATAGGCGAACGTGTTCGTGGCTAACGTCAACGATCTGCGCTCGTAGGTGACAACTATTTCAGGACTATGCAATGAACCTAGCAGAGGTCACTGTGTTCGAAACAGACCACCACCATGGACGACGACTGTGCAAAAGAGAAAGGAACGGATGCTATGCTGGGCCTGCGCAACCAGTGGAGACGAGCCATCCATGCACTCTAGTAAAAAAAAGTGTTCAAGTATAGCACTAAATCTTTATCCCTCATAATCGTAGCAGTTTCTGAGCTAGGTACTTTCTTTACCAGCAACATTTTCACCTAAAGACAAACAAATACGTATGGCAACTAGTTTTCTGCAAACTAAAAAGCATAGAGCGTAGTACTTCTCACCTGTCAGTTACAGCATCTGAGTTAACAGATTATGAAAAACATAGCAATAATGTTTTGTGCAACAAAATAAACTACCGGAAATGAAATAGTGCAAATCAGCTAGTACCCGACAACGTGTCTCCTTACCAATAAATTCTTAATAAGTAACCCTGTAGCGAAAATAGTAATATGGTGAAAATAGTAATAAAGTTGTAGCTGAGCCGAGTTATAGCGCTTCAAAGCAACCGTTCGAGCAACCCAATATTTTCAAGCATACTAGGGAGCCTTGTTTTCAATTTTAAAACATAATAATAGGTTGATACTTTAATCATTAAGTTTCTCTAGCTATTAAGAACATACCGTTGACCACTGTTTAGCTCAATCTCCACGTCCTTATAAGGCACAAATTTCATGGCCTCTTCGACAAGGATTCGCGTAAGCCGATCAGCGTAGAAAATTATCTCATCTCTTGAAAAATTCGCTTGATCACAAGCAATTAGGTGCAAACAAAAACCACAGGTAAAAAGATAGGATACCAACTAAGTTCACTCTTGAGCTCAACAAAAACTGGACAAAAACAAAAAACTCAACAAAAAAAGCTGTAGAAAATATTAAGCTGAAAACAGAAGAAACGTTCCTTCTTCTGTAATTTGGTGACGATATCGCTCACCTCTTAGTGTTTTTGTTCCGAATAAATGTATGCAGACCGCGAACTTGTGGTGTTTGTCTAATGATTACGAGGTTATCTGGCAGTTGGTCCGGAATTTGACTCATATTCACCAGATCATGCCGGCATTGAGAATGAGCAGTTTGATCGTATCCTTAAAAGTACTATCGCTTTTAGATAGATTGTCGATCGATAGAAAGCCAGCTAAAAGATAGGTGAAACGAAGGACCCGTATGGTGTGGTGAAGAACGCGTCGGCCCCGGAAAAGGTAACATCGCGGTCGTTCCCCACCGCAGACACCTGCGGTCCAGAGTTTTGCAAATATCTCAGCATCATTGTGGTTGTACAACACATAATACCCTCCCGTGGAAAATGGTAGAAGGCAGCAAATAAGAAGTTAACTATCGTTCATGTTGGTATAAAAAGTCCGCCAAACGGTGCTGATACTAATGTTGTTCACCTCTCTTGACGAGTTGCGTCATGACTTGTTTAGCAATGAGATTGATAGCTACGTCATTGTCCCCACCACGAGGCACAATTATATCAGCGATCTTCATTCCTGGTGCAATATAAGCTTCGAATGCAGGCTAAAAGAACTTCTTACTATAATGCAAGTTGTAGCATATACTTTCTCAAAGGTTCTTAAATAAAAGTACTCAGCATGTTCGGAAATTCGAAAGCAGAAAAAAAAGGAAAACCAGATAGACAATGATGATAAGTTAAGGGAAGTTCAGCTAAGAAGTTGTAATCCAGTAAGTAAATCCATGATCCCATCGGTAAACACACAGGAACCATCATTTATTACCATAACTCTAACTCATTTCGGCAGGAAAGAAAATGAAGTAAAAAAGAAAGATACAGTGAAATACCGCAAAGAGTAAAGGAAAAGCAACATAAAAGAAACAAACAAAGGAGAAGAAAAGCAGATCAATGTATTTAGTGCCCTATACCTCACATAAACAAGAAGTAAAGTCGAGTTAATGAGCAAAAACCAAACGTAGCAATGAAAAGACCCACTTTTACGAACCGAAAATATTGGTCCAACACTCCAACAATATCACGCCCGCGTTCATTTATATCCCTGTTAAGGCGGCGCGCCAAACGCACGTCACCATCCGTATCCACAAAAACCTTCATGTCCATCATATCATTAATATCAGGATGGTAAAATGCAAGAATCCCCTCAAAAATTAAGACATCTGCACCATACATTACCTGATAAAGCAATGTTTATAAAAGAATACATTCAGTCCACTTGATGCACCAACTTTTCTCATAATTCATCCAGAAGTCCCAACCTTTGGATTAGAGTCACGAGCATGAGTCGTAAAGTCATACACTGGCACTTCGCAACTCTTTCCTTCACGTAGACGAGATAGAACCTAAAAAAATCGTAGTACTAAATATAAAATTTCGAAAAAAAGAAACTAACTTGTGAGTCCGTCGTACGCTAGAATTCTATATCAGATTTTTTAAATAGTAAATGAGTTTTTCTCCCAAAGGTTTACAGCCTCACCATGGTTGCGATGTACGGCGGGGATTCATTTCTCCGTCAAAGCCTCCCAAGTTGAGGAATCCAGCGTCTCCATCAGGAAGCTCAGCTAGGAGTAAGCCAGTACCTGGATCCACCACCGTCCTGATATCAAACTAGTCGAGTGGTGGCAAATCTCCCTCTGATACACTAGGGCGGCCACTGTCTGGGGTTGTGGCTTGGCGCAGACTTTGGGTAGGTTGACCAAGGGGCTGCGAGGAGCCACAATGGCTAAACCAACACAACTCCGAAAAAGTGGGAATTATGCTGGGGCGTGCAAAACCAGTAAAGACGTTGTATCCAAGTGTCCCAGTAGGTAAATGATATTTGGCATCGATACAAGCTATAACTAAAAAATCAACACTTATTCAGAACACCCTTTAGAGACCTCATGCAGGAGGTCGAAATCGAAGGCATTCGGATGGTCGAAATTGTAATTCGACTTCGCAGCCTGTGCGCATTCTTCTTCACTCAAGATCTTGTAGAAGCTGTCCATACTTAGTATGGTCACCCATGGGATTTCTAGTTTCTCTATAATCTTCTCCGCAACTGTTGTCTTACCGCTGGCAGAGCTGAAACAGATGACAGCGAGCTTCAACTGATCACACTATGACTAAAAAGTCCATATAACAGCATACTTAATAACAGCCAACGTTCATAACGTTCAAATTCGTGTATTCCCACCCCAACAATTAATAGAGGGATGCTCGCTCCTACTCGACAAACAACTCCCTAGCTTACGATGGCACTATGCAAAGTATGAACATATTAGAACCTATCGATGGCTAAAGTGCAACTTATAAGTAGTTCATTTATAACTGTGCTAATCTTTGTAGAGAAAAAACCAAACTGCAGATCGCCTGAATTAATTGACAACCCTCGAAATCCGCACTAATAGAGCGTCCTACTAGAGCACATGCTCAGTTCGACAGCTTATTGATAAGAAACTATTCAAAGAACGCTGAGTAGCGGTGACTCATAAAACATGGTTTGAAATCCAAATATAAGTTTAATGTGAAGTGGGTGAACTCAAAAGAACATCGGCCAATGGACACATCATAGAGATCCCATCATTCTGCACTACTGTTCAGTACTTTGTTATCTATTATAACATCTTTCACCAGCCCCTGGTGTTAAAAAACAGTTTCATCACTCACATTACCGCTCCGGATGCTTCCTTCCTTCGAATACAATTAAAGCAATAGCAAGGAGTACATATGAAAATTTCGCCACATCGCTTTACTTTACCCCCTCTCACTGGCTCAAAATTTCGGACAACGCCCAAAACAATGCTAGCCTTTTATTTTGTGCCTACTGTAGTTTTTCACGGTAGGGTATTATTTGAAATGCAACCACAATGATGCTGAGATGCTTGCAAAACTCCGGACGGCAGGTGTCTGCGGTGGGTACCGAACACGCCATTTCCCTCTTCGGGATAACGCGTTCACCACCACACCATGCGGGTCTTTCGCTTCGCCCGTCTCTCAACTAGATTTCTACCTACGAATGCCATCAGCAATCAGCATCAGCAGCAAACACCCAGAACAACCAAAAGTCTGATGCAAAAATGAAAAAACTGACTATTAGAAAAAAAAACTAACGAACCCGCCACAAATGCCAATGAGGTAGGGCTGTTTGAGCGTGTTACCCATCCTGTCATACCAAGGCGGTCTTCCTTTCGTATAGATCTTCTATAACGTCAACGTATCAAATTATCACGTGATGACGAGTGAAACCATGTTTAGAAAATGAGCGAGCAATCACCACATGTTTATTCTATCGTCAACATATTCTCAACGATACTGGCTCTTCAACACCTGCCGAGAATTTTTCGATAACGAGAGCACTTCTTGAAGAAAGGCCTCTCTATATACGGGTATATCTACGTAATTTTTTAGAACTCTTGTCCAATTTTTTTATTCAACGCGGAAAGCTAATGATATAAAATAGAATTCTTAACTAATATGCGGAAACCTTCCTCAGTAACAGGAGACATTATGTGACAAGGATGATAGATATTTTGTGGTTATGCGTATTGGGGATTCGCTGTGTCTATTGGCTTGTTCTACAAGCTTGTAGTTTCCTAGGAGACTTTACTCAGCGGGCTCAGAAGGAAATCAAACAAAGAGAGCGAAACGGTTTTAATCGATTAAACAAAACCCATGCATATGAGTAATAGTTATGATAGAGGAAAACTGACAAGGTGCAAATTGTTTATGACTTCAAATGCATTTGCTACAAGCTAATAAAATCTCTGCATTAACCACCATCTTAAGGTAAACTAAGGAATATTTAGGTACCTAAATATAGGTCCAGTATGATGCCCGTGAAGTGTGGTGCAGTGGTCGGAGGTGCCCAGCAATACAAATGGGATCGATCCCCGTACCCCAGGCTCACCAGGCCTTCCATCTCTCCAGGGTCGGCAAATTGGTACCAGACCTGTCTGGGAGTATAGCAGCACTGGGTCGACACATCGGTAGAGCACCGTGAATCATTGTAAAGGCCAGATATGTCGAATTATGCAGCGTTGGAAGTGATTGAAGAATGTATGGCGTATCCCTCAGGGATTGATCAACGCTGAGAGCTTTATCCTCTTCTATTATGGTTACGCGCGAGTAGATTGGAGTGCCAACCATCCAATATTTCGAAGGTCTCAATTTTCGCGTCTACGCATAAAACAATCTAGTTCCAAAGGAAAAAAAACTTATCCAAAATAAGTAATAAAGAAGGTCAAAAAACTTCAGCTGAAGATAACCAGTTACTGAAAATCAATACTTAAAAAGCTAGCTATATGAAATATAAAGGTATCCTCACTCTGCCAGACTTTGTTGTGAGCAGATGGTGTTCGGATTTCGAGCCACTGATGGTTCGCAAGCGTTGACGGGCGACAGTGGGTGACGTCGACGGCAATGAGCAAACTTCATTGAGTAAGTCGTTCACCGATGAACCTATGAAAAGACCAGAAGAAGTGACAGACAACTTCGAAGAATATCTGATTCGGCTAGGGAATGTAGAGGATACGAAATGACAACGGTATGAACACGACCACGTTCGTTGTCCTTTCTAAAGACAAGTGAGGAGTTCCAAAGGCATAAGAATGAAAAAACCCTAGAACAAAGGAGGAAAGTGGAGAACTATAATGAAGTGATTTCAAATAGACCTACCAGAAAGATTGTAGTAGTCAGGGATTTCTCCGAGGTGTACACTCTTCGGAATCCTTCCTACTTCATCATCTTGCCGTTCGACCATAACCTAAAAACAGGCCTCTCACAACGGTCTTTGCTAAGGTTCGTTTCGCTGCTTCACTGGCGTCCTATTTCAGATGATTCGAGAAGTCCACAGGTAGGCGGGAGCTTCAAAGACAAAGGGTTAAATACATAGAACACCACTACAAAGATGTTTTTCGACAACGACCGTCCAGAGAATGAGCCACAGTCCATTGATGTCTAGGAAGTAGTGCAATAGAACCTGCAGGATTTAGCGGTCCTAAAAACTTGTTAGAAAAGATGTAATCGTTTTTATCTGTGCTAGAAATGTTACTAGTAATAAGAGACACTCTCTACTGGATTTATCAGGCGATTTCTGCAGCCTCAGAACCTCAACTATCTGAAAGAAGGTCTAGGGTTGGTCTGAGCGAAATTACTGAAAACAGCAGGACATACCAGTACGTGAGTACTAACTAAAAAGGCCTGATTTGCTCTGGAGTAAGAGGTAATGGGAATGTAGAAGTACTTTTACGGAGGGATGACTCTCAATCATTCTAGCAATGGAGCACAGAAAATTCGGCACAGTTGCGCCGATCAATTCGTTTTAGCCTTGGTTCTCCTACCAATCTCCTTCCATATTCTTCTTTCTTTTTTTTTCATTTCACCAGTTCAACAACACTTAGATGACTTACCTCTGCCTCCTTCCTGTTTTGTATGGGAAACATTCTCCGTTCATTACGTCGGCTCTTTCAGCTGTGGGCGCGAAAAACCATCGGCATGGCCGACTGCTATATCCCAGCACTTTTTGCTGATGTAGTAAAATATGAACACTCTACAAAAAAGCTTAGAATCGCAGAATTTGGAACGTGTTAGGAGGAGCGGAACGGGAGAAAAGCGGATCGGCATAGGAGTTTGTGCAAATACCGACAGCTTAGTTGGGCCCCTTGTCTCTGACGAGCATCTTTACTGGAAATCCATTCTAGTAGAGGACTCACCGTCGAGACGGGCTGCACTAGTTGCAGAAGTGACTTGCAACAAGGACTGTTGTATTAAAAACTTACTTGGATGCTTGGATGCCTCGTCCTCACTGGTTGTGCGGCCCCCAGTATAGTTTCCATTGTTTCGGAGTTTTGCTGGTTTAGCCATTGTGGTTCCCTGGCGTCCCGACGTCACCCTAGCCAAAGTCTGCCCCGTGTCGTCACCACCACAGGCAGTCGCCGCGCTTGTGGATCAGAGGGAGATTTACTACCATGCGACTAGTTTGATACGAGAACGGTGGTGGGTCTTGGTATCGGTTTGCTCCTGCCTGGGCTTACTAATGGAAACGCCGGACTCCTTCTCAGGTTGAGAGATCCTGCTGGGGTGATGAATCCCCCCGATGTACATCGCAGCCCGACACCCAGAAACACCTACCAGCTATAATGAGACGGTAGACCGTTGGGAGGGTCATGTGAGGGTAGTAAAGTGAAAGTTGAAAGGGCACGTAGCGCATTCATGCTTATGTATCATGAAATATGGATATCCAAGTTCTGGATGATATTTACTTCCGGAAACGGTGAGTCAGACATCCGATAGAGAGCCCACTGGAAGAACGTGAAAAACCTTAAACTCGTTTCCTGTCATGTTCTCATGTTTTAATTTAGGGCGACATTCAGCAGCGAAGTGATGTTCGATCTCTTTCAGGAATTGTAATCGTGCCCTCAAGGTAGCCTTGTGGTGTAAGTGAATGCGTTTCTCTACATTTCTTCGAAATTCTATCAGGCAGACACAGAAGCTGATCGGACAGGAGTGGAATATTCTCGAAAAAGACGTATACCATATTCGTGTTGTTGCTGGCTCAGGAGGAAAAGGTTTGCCTCGGTAGGATACAGCAACATTTCAATATTTGTCCATCTTTATTGTCGTACTTAAAATCCCCCCTCTAATGTGCTCTCTTGGTGTAAAAATATTTATTGATACAATACTAGACTCTGCTACATAGGCCCGAGTAGTGCAGTGGTCGGAGGCGCACTGCAATACAATTGGAATCGAGCCTCACGCTCCAGGCCCACCAAGCCTTCTATCGCTCCGGGTCGGCAAATTGGTACCTGGCTTGTCTGGGAGAATAGCAGCCCATACATCGGTACGCCACCATGGGTCATTGTAAAGGCCAGATATGCATTCAATCACCTCCAACGATGCTTAGTGAAGTCAAATGCATGGCGCATCCCTGAAGGATAGATCAA
Source organism: Angiostrongylus vasorum (assembly GCA_018806985.1). Classification (NCBI taxonomy): domain Eukaryota; kingdom Metazoa; phylum Nematoda; class Chromadorea; order Rhabditida; family Metastrongylidae; genus Angiostrongylus; species Angiostrongylus vasorum. Next base: position 807,564 of record JADANN010000398.1, read on the forward strand.
CGCCGAGCTTTATCCTTTATCCTTTTACCATACAAACGGTAACCGTGCAACTTTTGTTCGTTCTCAGTTATATACTCTCCATGGCTGGTCGCGCCATAACGCTGCTTTTCAACGTTTTTTGGCTGGGTTCAATGTCAATTTGTGCTCCCCAGATCAATCCCGTTAACAGGTGATTGCTGATAGCGCACATAAAAATACGGCTGAGAGAAAGCCGAAACAAAGAACCCGCATGGTGTGTTGGTGAACACGTTAGCCTTCGGAAAGGGTAACAGCCGTGGTTCAATCTCCGCCGCAGACACCTGCGGTCCCAAGTTTTGCAAATATGTCAGCATCGTTGTAACTGCTTTTTTTATTCGTTAAGAATAGACGGAATGAGTAGATTTTGTAGAAACCGGACCGTCACTTGAGCGCTGGTGAAGTGAAAGTCAGTCTGGGAACCTCTGATTGGGTTGGAATTCTTGGTACTCACAGTGGATTTCATTGTTAGCGCTGTATACTTCAATCCGAGACCATGCTATTCATTGTGATCAGAATAAATCTCCATTACAGTTATGATGGTAGAGGAGGGACAGGAGGTAATGTCTACCTGATGACCACTAACAACATGACATTCTCTGATATTCGGCAGAAACTAGATGGAAAGATGAAAATCAGAGCTGAAAACGGTGGCAGTAGTCAAAAAGTTAAATTATCCGGTAAAGATGGAAAGCATGCGGTGCGTTTCTTTCTTCATTCTCCTTATTCATTTTGCAAAACCCTCCTGGTAGCTTTACTAATTCTTCAATGCGAACTCTTGTAGTATTTACAAGTTCCGGTGGGTGTAGAAGCCGTTGATGCTGACCGGAATATTCTTCTTGCGCGATGTTCTCGACCATTTCAGAAGTATCTAATAGCCAGAGGAGGTGTTGGTGGTGATTTTCTGAACCAGTATATAGCCGAGAAAGGAGAACAGTTGAACGTTTCTCTTCATCTGAAACTTCGTCCAAACATCGGACTGGTTGGGTTTCCAAATGCTGGGAAGTCAACTTTGATGAAGGCATTTGTGCCTAGAAAGAGCATCAAAATAGCACCATATCCGTTCACCACAGTAAGTTACGACTGGCGCTTATTATCTACTGCAACACATTACCAAAATGGTGCGCGTGTGGCGCAGTGGTCGGAGGCGCACTATAAGACACATTGGATCGATCCTTGCGCCTAAGGCCCACCAAGCCTTTCATCTATTCGGGGGTCGGCAAATAGGTACGAGACTTGTTTGGGAGGATAACAGCACCTTCTCGATAGATCGATATGCCACCATGAGTGATTATAAAGGCCAGATGTGCATTCAATCACGTCCAACAATGCTTAATGAAGTTGAGTGCATGGGGCATCACTCAGGGGATTGATCAACGCCGAGGGCTTTATCCTTTGTTCTTTTTACACACTACTATCAGTCAGGTTTCAAATTCTCAAACTTAGACGAGCATCTGACCATTCTATCTGTTGTCATTCAAAAGCTTCTATAACTGAGTTAATGCTGAGGCGACACATTCACTAACCAGTTTTAGGTCAAACCCCAAATTGCGTTCTGGACAGCAGGGAAGGGAGGAAAGGAAGTCGAAGACGATTTTACACTAACATTGGCAGACTTGCCTGGTGATTTTGCACATTTTCCATGCTTTAAGAATGATATACTTTTTTAATACCTCTACGTTGATGTTGGCTGATTTCCATGGCCACTTGTAGTGGGGTTGCTACAAAACGATGGTGCGCCTTGGTTTCATCGTATTTCCTTTTTCAGACGTTTTTTTCCCGCCGAAGTTTCTTGACGGCACTACCTGTATTACATAATGTATTCAATGGCGAGTGTAGCATAGTGGTCCGAGGCGCCCTGCAGGACATATGGGATCCATCCCCACGCCCCCAGGCCTACCATGCCCTCTATCCCTCCGAGGTGCAAATTGGTACCAGACTTGTCTGGGAGGATAGCAGCACTAGCTGGGTACATCAGTAGGCCACCGCAAGTCATTGTAAAGGCCATATGTGCATTCAATCAGCTCTAACGATGCTTATTGAAGTCGAATGCATGGCCTATCCCTCAAGGATTGATCAATCGCGACCTTTATCCTTTATATCCTTTATCATTTAGTGTATTCAGTCGGTAGTTTCCTTACCGCTGATGGTGTACCTTGAGATACAGTGCTACAGCTGACAATTTCTAGAAGAAATTTAGTGGTAATCCGAACATTTCCTTCTAGGTTTAATAGAGGGTGCGTCTCAAAATCGTGGCAAGGGATACGAATTCCTAAAGCATCTCGAATATGCTGATATTTTGTTGCTGGTCGTCGATTGCAATGGATTTCAACTTTCTAATAATCTCATTGAACCATTCAGGTAGATTTAATCTTCAGTTTTGTTGGGTTTTTTAAACATATAGGCGATGCTCCACGGATCTCCCTCATATGAGGGATCTCGAGCCAGTTAGTCGCGAGGCTACGTGGGGCGTACACAGGTTCGCGGATCAAAAGCGACCTTTGCTTCCCTGAGACGCAGGTCGATCTAGAGGATGGACTTCCTGTTTCTGCTGCGCCGATTTGGCACATACTTTCTGTATATGCTAGGCGTCTTCATGCATGCGTGTGTGGGTGCGTTCTCGCTTATGCGGATTGTATTCTACGAGTCAATTCGCCCAAAGCCCTGCAATCAAGTGACAGGGAAGTATATGGGAGGCGGTTAGGAGTCGCCTCCAACAAATAAGCTCCATGTCCACTTTGGGAGAGCCTGGCAAGCTACCCGCGAGTATACCCAGCCCTCACGTTCACAGCCCAGCAAGCTATACGTGAGCATCAAAACACTAAAAACAGTAAAAGAAACGGGCCTCATTCCCCTGATCCCAAAAGAGTCCCAATTCAGCAGCGTTGGGTAGGACGAGTACGGAGGACCACACATTCTTCAAGGTCATCACAAGAACGTCTGAAGAACGTCACATTGGGACCCACGAACTAGAATTGAACGAAAAGGGTGAGTGCCTCTCGGAATTTATCATGACGACCAAGACCATCCATGGTAACTCGCAATTCAAGGAGCGCCACCCTCAACGCTGGGCGTGGGAGTCTCCCATTGGAGAGTACCGTAACGAAATAGACCACATCCATAGTAAATAGAAGGCTTTGCCTAACCGATGTCGCTGTTGTCCCAAAATTCTACACGGGATCAAATCATCGCCTCCTTCGTGCAAGATCCTATTTTTCGCGAAAAGGAGAAAAAAGCCGCTAGATTAAAAAACCGAAGTCCCACAACCACCTTAAACTGGGACTTATTGAATTCATTAATCGGCTTTTGGGAAGATGCCGTTGTCGATAACATCGACGAAGAATACGATTGGCTCATTCAACATCTTCACGTTAGCGCTATAAAAGCTGAGAGTTCGAAAGTTACCAAGAAACGTTTGTCTCCAGAAACGGTCAAGCTGATACGCCAGCGTGGAGTGGCACGAGCTGCACACAACCGCGAACTAACGTCCGAACTTGCGAAACAAACAGGCGATAAAAGAAGATCTTAAAGAGAGAAGAGCAGCAGTAATGGTCGAAGGTGCAGAGGCTGGGAAAAGCAAACGCAAAGCCCACCGAAGCTTCGCCAATTACAAGACCAAGATGACTGACTGCACTCCGACGGCCAGACGAAACAGTTACAGCGTCCAGAAATGCAATGGAGAAAACCATTCACGAATACTACTCAGATCTCTTCGATAGCCACGTCCACTTTCTGTCATATGAAATAAAGGAGGATGGATATGTTGTACTACCGGTTCTCCCTTTCGAAATCCGACATGCCATTTCGTCGGTGAAATATCGAACAGCACCAAGTCCGGACAAGATAAGAGCAGAACACCTGATGACCTTCCGCCAGTTCTCGTAAACACACTGGCTAGGCTCTTCACATGTTACCTGTCTGAATGCAAGGTCCCTATCTAGTGGAAGATCAGCAAGACCGAGTCATTGTTTAAGAAGGGTGACCTACGTGATATCGGCAACTACCGCCCAATCTGCTTGCTGTCCGTCGTCTGCAAACTTTTCACTCGAGTGATCCTAAACAGGATTGACAGAACACTGGGCGATGGACAGCCATGTGAGCAAGCAGGGTTTCGAAAAGGATTTACAACGATGGACCACATCCACATGATAGCAAGGCTCATTGAAGTATCGCGAGAGTACAAAAGTCCGCTCTGTCTCACTTTCATCGATTTACGGAGGGCCTTTGATTCAATTGAGATAGAAGCAGTCATGGAAGCCCTTGATAGTCAAGGAGTCCCTACTCAGTACATAAAGATTCTTCGTGAGCTGTACAAAAATTTCACAACCAAGATATCACCATTTTACAATGGTATTATCATTGCTGACAAAAGAGGAGCTGGGCAAGTCGATACCATCTTGCCAAAATTATTTACCCCCACCCTCCAGAACGTCATGCGAAAAGAAAGGATTGGAATGGGATAACATGGAAGTGAAAATCGATGGTCTACAGTTACATCATCTTCTCCTTGCTAATGACATCGTTCTTATAATACCAAACGTTAGCCAAGCGGAATGTATGCTTGCCGACTTTGATAAAGCCTAGGGAAAGATTGGTCCTCGACCAAATCTCACAAAAACGATGTTCATGAAGAACGAATTGGTTTCTTATGCCCCCTTTTCACGCTAAACGGAACGAATATATCCGAATGGTGCTCCAGTTATATCTATCTAGGTCGGGAAATCAATATGATGAACGACTTACCTCCAGAGCTGACCAGAAGGAAACGAGCGGCTTGGGGAGCTTTCAAGAGCATCGAGGATGTAGTGAAGAGAACAAAGAACACCCAACTCCGTGCCTACCTTTTTGACTCAACGGTACTTCATGCCCTAACGTATGCGTCAGAAACCTGGTCGCTGCGTAAGCAGGATGAAAGATCACTCAGCGTTAGTGTACGCGCAGTCGAAAGGACGATGCTAGGAGTATCTCGTTTCACACAAGTAAGGGATGGGATCCGAAGCTCCGTTCTGCGTCAACGATCAAAAATCAAAGGTGCCGTTCTGTACACCAAACAGTCGAAGATAAGGTGGGCCGGACACGTAATGCGTATGAAAGACAACCGACAGATAAGAGCCGTTAGTGATTGGATTCCTCGGGATGTCAAACGTACTGCAGGAAGACCACCGACCCGATGGTCAGAATTCTTCACGAAAACCGTGGAAGAAAGATATGGTGCTCGACGAATCCCTAAAGCGAGCAGGACCCATTGGACTACTCTTGCTCGCGACAGGGATAAATGGAAGATTCACCTGTCGCCCGCTCGAGTCACTCGATGATCAACGGGACTACAGGTGATACAGGTGAAACAGGTAGTGGATGCTTGATTGCTAGTGATTGTATTTTGTTCGGCAAACTTCTCCCAATGGTTTACTGCCACATAGTGGATGCGAGGTGTTCCGGTGTGTAGGGCTGCAGTGTACAGCGGGGAGTGATCTCTTCAGCATGGTCTCTCGAGCTGAGAAGAATGCCCGGCGTTTCCATCAGGAAGCCCAGCTAGGAGTAAACCAGTACCAGGATCCACTACCGCCTTGGTGTCAAAGTTTTCGCATGTTGGCATATCTCCCTCTTATGCATCAAGGCGGCGATTGCCCGTGGTGGTGACGACCTGGGGCAAATTTTGGCTAGGCCGACCTCGGGACTCCAGCTCACCGTAATGGCTAAACCAGCAAAACCACCGCAACAATGGGAATTATCCTGGGGCTCGCACAACAAGTGAAGACGGACTATCTACGTATTGAAGTAAGTAAACCTTTTATGTTTATGTAATATCGTAGCCAAGGTGGGTTATCATTTAAATGGTATTGCAAACTACATCGACCTATGTAATTTCTTGGTAAATGAGCTCTTTCTTCTCCCATACCAATCTTTTATAGAGCATGGCTTCATTAAAAAAAATATGCACCACTTTTATAGTGAAAGCATCTGTAGTAAAATTTCATTCGCCTTCGAACAAGTACTGTAATGTAAGGTGAAAAGGAAAGTAAGAGGGAAATCTGGTGCTAGAATATATCCGTAAACGGTGACGTTTCGGGTGTTGATACGGATCTTTGCAGATCTCCCATAGAAATAGTCGCATTACTTAATCGTGAGCTTGAAATATACGACAAGAAGCTCGTACAAAAGCCGGCAATCCTTCTATTCAATAAAATAGATATTGTTGAAGACAAGCAAATGCCTGAACGATTAGTGGAGAAAATGAGTGCTAGCAATTGGTGTTCACACGTTTCTGAAGAGATCCGACCGCAGAATCCCCTCAATTTTGACTATATTTTACCAATATCTGCAAAACTAGGAGATGTCGAAGCAGTGAAGAAGGCTCTTATTCGATTGTATCGAAATATACGACCTATGTTAGTACCCGAAAAGATTGTTGATGACTGTGACAAACGGTTATTATGAAGCTGTTGATATCACAGTCGATGGTAATAGATGTGACAAATGTTAAATAGTGAGCTAGCAAACACATTTGGATTATTTGATTTAGCAATGATTAAAGAGATGGGCTAGTGTAGCGCAGTGGTCGGAAGCGCCTTGCAATACACATAGGATCGATCCTCGCTCCCCAGGCTCACCAAGCCTTTGATCCCTCTGGGGTCCGCAAATTGGTCGCAGACTTGTCTGAAAGGATAGCACACTGATTCGATACATCGGTAGGCCACCGCGAATTATTGTACAGGCCAGATAGGCATTCAGTCACCTTTAACGATACTTAGTGAAGCCGTATTCATGGCGCACCCCTCAGGGGATTAATCAACGCCGAGAGCTTTATCCTTTTTCTGTCCTTTTTATTTAAAGAGAGCTGTTGATTATTCGTACTGTCGGTTTCGTGTGATTGTTCTACTGGAGCTTAAGGATCTTTAGAGTTCTTTCCTGATTGATAGGCTCAATGCTAGCTGAGAATGGTTTCCCTTGAATTGCGAGATAGCCGTGTCAGAGAAGTTCCGCATTTTGAGTGGAAGCAATCGACCACGTTTGTGAAACGAAAGGATGTTTGTTGCTTTATGAGCCGGATCTACTCTTAGACGACAGATATCGTTGTGATGTGTGCAAATCCTGCGACCAGTTGAGATTACGGTTTAGGGCGGTGTTACGAAGTATGTCCGTTGTAGATTAAATGAGTTATATTCACTGGAAAAAAACGGGAAAATGAGGAACTAATTGCCGTTATATTCCGGAATGAGATATCCGACATTCATAACGCTGATAGAAATGTGCTCACTAGTTTCCCATCTGTGAACATGTTTTGGCGTCTAATGTGTATTTGCCGTTTGTAATGGTCATTGTTTATCTAGTGGGAACGTCTGTGTTTTATGTTACCTTAGACAGTCCTGATAGCGGTTTACAGATGGACGACGAAAGGCTTGGGTAATGCATACTCTCCAAGTAAACTAACCCTTGGTGTTTGTTGGTGAAATAACCCCAATTTATGTGCTTTCCATAAGAAGAATGTTCCAAAAGTAATAACATGGTATGAAGTTTCATTCATATAAAGGAAGAATAGTGCTGTGCTAGAACTGGTCGTCAGGAAATAGAACAAGCACTGGTGGATTTTCATCACATTCTTCTAACCAGTCGCTGTACCGAACACGTGCTATCGTTGGAGGAAATCTGTAGTACACTGGAATTACTTACTTGAGTACGTATAGTGGTATTCTTACCTTCGACATCTTGAAAATATGTATGCTACGAGCTTCATCCCTTTTTTCTGACACACGCATGTAGGGGCTAGGGCCACCGACCAGTTCGCCGTTCTTAAATAGTTGTTGAATATAGTGTTCAGCAAAGGATTTGTTTATGGTAATGTATAACGTGGAGTTTCGAGTCTTATGCGCTTCATGGTAAACTATGAGCAATTCATCATCAACTGGACTTTGAGCGACAAATGCACCCGGAGAATTGCCTTCAGGGACATGAGGTGGAACGATTGGGTTCCTTCTCTCTACTGTAACTTATGCTTTCTGTTTAAGTGTAACCATATAAACATAGATGTGGGAATTTGAAAGTACAATGCAGGTGGTTGTCGGTCGAGCTCTGGCACAAAAGCTCTGCATTTGTTATACGAAGAGTGTGGATTTAACCTCAGCAGATACTGATGATCTGACAATGAATATCTTGCGGCCAAAAAACGGTAAAAGTAATGATGCTCGTGAGAGTTCAGCGAGCGAGTGAAAACGACTGGTGAACCCTCTGACAATCGAAAAGAATCTGTGACAACTTTTCAGATACTGGTTAGATTCACTCAGTGATTAACAAGATTGTAGGTGATACAGACAAATGTTGGTCAGATATTTAAGGTTTAGTTTTCAATTTGCCATATAACCATAATCTCGATCTTTACCACAAACTTGGGTGATTAATTATATAGTGGGTAATTAAGGTTTAGTCTTCACACCTCTGCAAATTTCGCCGTATGTCCGGTTAACATTCGGTACAGCAGAAGTCCCACTCGGAAAACATCTTCGCCTTTAGGCTTTCTCCTGGGATATAATCGTGTTTAAGTCTGTTGGAACTCATGAAGCTATAATTAACCAAAATTAGTACCCTGCTTTTGACGGTCGTACTCGACGAATCGATGTGGATACAATTATTTTTGCGTTGAATTGTGTGTCGACAATCACTGATGAGGAGTCCACGTTACCATGGACAATATCTCGGCTGTGAAGGAAGATGATTGCGGACGTGATGTCTAAGTTAGGCTTTTTAATTTCTGCTTAAAAATATCGGCTATGAGAATTGTTAAAGGGCGTGTGTAGCGCAGTGGTCAGAGGCACTGTGCAATACGCATGGGTCGATCTTCGTGCCCCAATCTCACTGGACCTTCCTTCACTCCAAGGTCGGTAAATTGTTACCAGACTTGTCCGGAAGGATAGAAGCACTGGCTCGATGCGTCGGTAGGCCACCGCGAGTCATTTTACAGGGCAGATATGCACTCATTCGCGTCCAACGATGCCTAATGAAGTCGAATACATGGCGTATCCCTCAGAGATAGATCAACGCTGGGCGCTTTATCCCTTATCCTTTATGAGAATTGTTCAAGAAACTGGGATGTTTGTTTGAAATTCTTCCACTGGCTACTGCTAGCACTTTCTGCATACACTAGCATAAAAGTTTATGTCGGTACTATTGTAATGTTCATGAACTAGAATAATTTCATGAAGCAAAGCGATATATTCTTCTTCTTTTTAAGGCATTTAAACTGGACCATAATCATTTCTTCTAAAATAGGACCCGTATACTCAACGGGAAAGAGAATTGCCAAAAACCAACAAATTCTTTTTCTCACAGTGTCCATGTCCGCTCAGAAGGTAGGCTAAAACATCGAAATGATCATAACTCTTCCAATATTTATGATTGCACACATAGATAACCAGTATTCGCTAATAACGATGGATCGTGTATTCTACAGCACTTGTCCACTTGTCTCGAAAATTTGCTGGTTGTGCCAAAGAGTTTCAGAAACAGTGTTGGACCTTGCTCAGGTCGACACCACTTGTCAGCTTGTGGCTTTCTCTTTTGTTAAAACAGCACAGATTCCTGGGACTAATATACTCTTAAGTGGCCGTTCCGCTGGAAGCGTAGAATCTCCCTCGCAGCTGACTAGACGAAGCACACAATGTTCATCGCAACTCGAAACCCAGAGACATTTCTCAGCCACGATGAAGCCATGAGCTATTTGCCATTGTGTAGTTACAACTCCGATTCCGATTCCGCTCCGGGCCAACCAAGCCTCTCATCCCTCCGGGGGTCGAGAAAATGATACCGGACTTGTCTGGGTAAAAATCACTCTCTGCAATCCAACTGAGAACGCTCCAGCCATGCTATCTCAGGACTCCAGTGAGAATCGACTCGCCCAGCATTCTACAACATTCAAGATGAAATGGAAATCCTCAAGCAGCAACCAAAGCCACACGTTAAAGTTTTCCAACTTCATTCGTGGACAATCTATCCATCATCGTGGACAATGGATGCGAGGAAACGAATCGAATGTGAGAAGTGCGGCGATCGGCGCGTGAGGACGGATCAAATAAAAATAAAACAAAAAAAAATAAATTGCAACTTGATGGAATTTACTAGTTCTTCCAAAAGTTAGGAATATTATTGTTTTAAATGAAAATCGTTACAGATTTCTCAGATCAGTTCGGTCTTCGGTCAGAATCGAGAATTTGAACTATTTTTCAAACTCGATGACAATAATAAATGTTTATTCTTGCGTTTTTTTTGTTCCGAAAGTTATTTCTAGAGATTTGTAAAGTTTTAGTGTAAAAAAAATTTCTTCGCATGAACGATGAAGTAGAGGGGCAGTCACCGTTGACCGCGAATGTGCCGTGCATTCGACTTTAGACTGTGTACGTCACCAACGCATATCTAGCCAGTACAATGAATCTGTGAGAGTCTAGTTTTACACCAATCCAGTTCATTTTATCCTCCCAGATTAATTGCTCCACCCAAAAGGAACGGATGGCTTGAGTGGCAAAGAGCGAGATGGAACCAAGGATCACGTGTACGCTCTAGGGAATCTCTAATGGCTGCGCTACAAACGCCCCACTCCGCTTCATATTACGCGCTTTATTTTTTCCTTTTGTTTGGAAAATTTCTTTTTTGCCTGGCAAATCGTACTATTTATTTTAACGTGAGCACGTTTTAAAAGTATTCAGTTCTCCTCGTTGACCCCTGGAAGAGATTTCTAGACAGAAGAAAGAATCCGGTAAATGTTGCTGAACTACTACGTCACTTCTACATGCACCAGGATTGAGTCAGTACTAAACGTACTTCGTAGAATTGATGCGGCAATATGTTCTTCCAACGGAAATGGTCCATGTTTGTGGAACAATTGTTCAAGCGTTGTTCCTTCATAGGTATCGCCTTCATTCTCGAAACAGCAAAATTATTAAACTCTTTAGACCTCTACTTTTCAAAGTACACCAGAATCTATAGAGGTTGTGGAACTTACCATTAAAAAAAATGATGCCTGGTTTGCTTTTCTCGTAAACCACGTATTCATTCATCAACTCCTCAACCAATGCTTGACGTTCTTCTAGCGACGGGTTCAGTTCAGGTTCGCATGATGTTCGATTAGAACTAAAACGAACTCTTTGAGGGGAAACACGTATTCTGACTCTACCATTTTTTTTCAAACCATAATTTGAATTCCGCCTATTGTGACTAATTATTTGAATACTTTGAATGGTGGTCATACATTATTCTGGAGGTTTATGATTTCTGATTTCGATTGATTTTTTGATTATGACTGATTTCAACAGTATTCGTAGCACATTTTCGCATTGGTAAGAATAAAAGCCCTCGGCGTTCATCAATCCTAGAGGGATACGCCATGCATTCGACTTCAGTAAGCATCAATGGAGATGAGTGAATGCATATCTGGCCTTTACAATGATTTGCGGTGGCCTGCCAATGTATGGAGTAAGTGCTGCTATCCTCCCAGACAATTCTGATGCCAATTTTCCAACCCAGAAGGAATGGAAGGCTTGGCGAGCCCGGGCGCTGGGATCGATCCCATGTGTATTGCAAGGCACCTTAGACTACTGCTTCATACGCACTCCTACACAACATAATGTTCCGTAAATTCGTTGTTGACACCAATGTCAGATTATGAACGGCCAGCGAACGTGAGCACGATCGGGGAGATTTCAATAAAAGATCGAAATAAGGTGGAGGGGATCGCCTTTCTGGACTGCTGTTGCGTGCTTCCATCAACACCAAAGAGTTGCTCCAAAAAAGAAGGAGAAGCTTGATCCCACTGCAACTCATTAAACACAACCATTAATAAATGCCAGCTGGAGAGGACCTTTTCAGCGGAAATTGCCTGAGTTCGTGCAAAAAAAAGCTGCTAGACGAACTTCAAAAGTGATAGTAGTTTGGGTTTGAAGAAGTGCGGTCGGTGCCTGTGCATGATTTTTCGCTACTAGCTTTGCAGAGCGAGGGCGAAACCACTACCACACTCTGCTCTGACATCGAATAAATAACAGAAGTCTTCAACACGATTTTTTTTCTGTTCCGCAGTCACTGTTCTAGATTACAAAACCTCCACTGGCAAAAAAATGAAACCAGAAAGTGCTCTGAAAAAGAAGAGGAAGTCGAAACGTTGGCCGAATAAATATTTTTTACCAACCTCTTGTTTGCTTAATAGTCGAAGAATACCCGGGATTCCTTTGTCTCAAGTACAGGTTACCATAGAATGTATGAAGAGAGCTTTAGGGACCCGACAATATTATGGCCTACTTCCTTAGAACTAGAAGCCATAAACTGCACTATGTGCTTCCTGGAACCCGGTTTACAAATATCCTTCTGAAGGAGAAAATCTTAGAGCAGGGGAGAACCTCGCTCATGGTCATTGTGCCCAAAAAACGGTGACCGAAGGGATCTTTGTAACTATCGCCCAATACGATTGTTGGGTGAATTCTGGAAGCTGTTCACAAAGACTATTCCTTTATGCATATCGAAGACCCTGGATGAGGCATTTATAATCGACTGAGCAAGCAGAATTCCTACAGAGGTTTTACTGCACCGCCCATATCCAAACCGTACCTCGGGTGGTAAGAGTCCGGTGAGAACGCCATCTACTCTTTGCCTTAACATTTGTCGACTTTGAAAAAAAAATCATTTGGCAGTGTCCATATGAATGACATCTTACCAGCACTCATCGACGCTGCATTCGTCCTTTATAAGAACTCTAGCTGAGTGCTGTCGCAACTGTAGCACAGAAACACCAGTTTTGCATCGATTCCCTTAGCACTCCCATAGAAAAGTCTCCAACAAGGTGAAATCACCCACCTCTCGAATGCTAATCGCAACCGCATTGGATAATCAAGTCGTTCGACTGGAACTAAAAAGGGCCTACGCATTTACGGCAATTTCCTGTTGCACTTCGTTTTGCTCCATAGGCTACGCATGGGTCAAGAAACCTAGTTGACGAAAAAAACTCACAGAGCGAAGGTGGACAAATCGGTTCGGGCGGTTCTGTGATTACACAGACCACATCGCACATTTATCTTGAGCCTTCAATGAACGTTGAGAACGACATGGAAGCGGAATTACATAGAAGAAGAGCAGAATAGGCTATATTAAAACCCACCAGAAAAGTCAACTACCAGATGACTTACTTAAAACTCCGCGTTCACCTCTTCGATCAAGCAGCCCTCCAAACGCTGCGTTATGCAGCAGAGCAGATGTTTGGAAGCATACTTCAAACTCATGGGAAACTGCGCACCAGCTAGAGAACTCTTTAGCGGTCTTCTGAACTTTTAACTTTCACACGCAACACCCAGCAGGTAAGCGCAGTCCAAATCTCTAAGGGCTACGTTGTTTTCGACGACTATGACGAGACACAAAGAACGTGAAGCTTAGATGGATTAGCCGTAGAGTGAGAAGTATCGACGGGTGATAAACGAAAGGAACAGTAGAACTGTCTGTAATAGGATTCATGCGTCCACTAGAGCAACCAAATTCAAGATGGGAAGACCTGTTTTGTGCTCTCGTCAACCATGTGCAGTCGCAGTTGGAAGCGATCCATGGATGATGGAGCGGGTCTCGCAGACGTCACCTTGCTTAATGTGAATGTGCCGAACCAGTGTCTTGCTTCTTGATAAACGGCCTAATTCTCAAGGATTGTGGCCTTTCTCCAAGATTGTAAGGGAAATCGACTCAACCAGCACCCTACTACGTTAATAAAGAAGAGGAGATCCACAAGCAGCAATCGAATCACACATGCTAAAAAGTACGAAGGCCTTTTTGGGCGATGAATGCTAGGAAAACGAATCGAATACAAGAAGTGCTCTAATCCGCACCACAGATGTGATGCCGGGCCATGTAAAGTAAAGCGGATAAAATTGAAAGGTTATACACTTGTTGCGAAAACGTCATTAGCTTAGCACCATTGTGAAGTTCAACTCTTCGAAGGCAGATTCTTCATAACTCATGAGATTACTTTCTCAGTAGAATGCTTACAATTTGATCAAAAAATAAACAGAATCACAACAGGATTTCAACCTTACAGAGCGGTTCCGGCCATTTTTCACCGAGGTTCTGTGTTTAGCCGTTTGTGTCGAGCCGCTGTCCTCATCGGAAAACTCGAAACAATCTGTAACGAAGAGCTTTTGACGATGACATCTAGACGAAGTTGTTTCTGCCAATCAATCCGCAAACTCGGAAAAGAAGACAATATTTGGTAACGTCCAAGCTGGTTACGTCTACATGAGCATTTATACAAATGGTCATCGCTTTCGAGATTGTGAGGAGAGGTGGAAGATTTCTCACCTGAACAGGGACATATCGAACCGTTCTCTGAAAATGATCATTCGAAAATGAAGACAATCTTTACTAGAGAATCCGATTGGTTAACTGACTGAGTAACATTGATTGGCAATCATGGTTGAGCTTCCCATTATCATGTCATTGTTATGAGAGTTTGATCGCAAATAGTTCAGATTGGTCTCCTATGGCTTTACCGTCACTGTGTGTATATTTCGCATATTTCTAAGCTTTCGGCGCTCAAATATTTTCATTGACTACTGTTTGGGTGTAAAAGTGGCAAGGCATCCCAGATAGTTGAACATTTCCGTGTACAGTTTTGTACTTTATTAGATTCTGCTTTAGCAGATAAATGATAAAGCAGACGACGTTGATTAAGCTTTAAGAATGCGTCACGCCTTCGACCTCATTGAACATCGTAGAAGTGACTGAATACCCATTCCACCTATACGATGACTTGTGGTGGTCTACCGAATACGAAGCTAGTGTTCTTGTCCTTCCGAACAACTCTACGGCGGAAACAGTGGGTGGCTGGTTTGTCCAGGATGTGGCCTCGAACCAAGAACTATTTGTGTATTACAGGGTAATTCTAGCCACTCTATAGCTGCTTACATTCTCACGAAATGGGAAATTTCGATCTTAGAAATACGTTATCACTTGAAATACAACTTCTTATGCTCTTATGAACTCGACAAAGTATTGAATAAACGATTTCCTGGGATATTTTGACGGATTTCTCTCCCATTGGAAGAATTTGGAGAATATTCTGTGCGAATATTCTGTGCATTAGTTGGCCACTTCGAAGCTGGACGCGAAAAGTTTAATGATTTTCGTGGTGCTGGCTGCGAGGACCATGGAGTTTTGATAATCGGTGTTTTTAGTATCTGTGTTAGGATGCTAAAGTGATTTTCAAAGATTTCATCGGTACGCTTTTATGCTCAACTTATTCCTAATAGGAATCTCCAGCGTTGTTTCAAATTCACGTCTAAGCTCTTTTGAGAGGATTTGGAACGGTTTCCAACTTTTGCTGATGATTTCGTAAGAAAAGCGGAAAGCCTTTGCTGGGAACTATATAGGTGATCTAAGCTCGTTGTTGTTCATTCATTGTTGATAGAATAATAGAAAGACGTCAAGAGTAGAAGCTTCTGCTTTCTATATGAAAGCGAGGTTAAGTAATCATGCAAATCGATCTACCACAGATTACTCTCCGAGTTGTGAAGAACATTTCTACAACCATCAAAAGACTAAACAAAGAGTGGACATGAACAAGTGGGCAAAAGTGAAAAATGACATTTTCTGAGGAACCCAATACTTGTTCCTTCAATTCGTTGTATTGCATCCGACATTCACGAGGATCATTGGATTTGCACCTGGGTTACGCTACCATTTGCTCATTTTAGATCTCATAGGAGTTATTTACTTAAGTGCTGATGTCATCCACTCTTACATGTTGTGCTGGTCTTAGCACGTTTTCTGTTCGTTTCATTTTTTTTTGCAATAATCATCTACGAGGGTCTGAGAATTTCTCTATGGGATCGCTTCCGACTTAGGATTTTGTCATTCTCTTTTCTCACTGAGTTACTACTACTGTTCTCTGATTCCCCCCAAGATGGCAACGAATGCTGTCATGGCAGATTCTGGCGGTTCGTCGACCGATCTTTTGAAGGCAATGAAGGAAGTCTAGTCCGATTGTAGTTATATTCGACTAAATTATACAACGCTAAAGCAACCTCCCCCAACATGGATTTTTAATCAAGTAGTCAGCGTCACTTTGGATATTATCACAGATTTGGCCTTGACAATTCCTTATCAAGATCCGCTTTGACCAACTTGTTATTCATGCAGGATTTCAGCATGACAGACCTGCGTTGCGAAGCAGCAGGTACGTCAGCGATGAATCCATACATGGCATATCCGAATGAGTCTTTCATGTTCTGTTAATGAACTTCCCTATGAACTCGGCTTCTTCCTTTTTGTTTTTTTTATAAAGTGACGATGCAATATTGAAAGAGGTTTTTAAGCGTTGCACATGTCAGCAGTTTACCATGAAAGTGAGCAAGTGTTTCCGATCCTTCTGGTTCGGCTGATGTTTCTCCATTAGCATCCATAATGCTCTCATGTTCACTTTTTTTCCAATACACACCGTTTGCTGCAAAACGACAACATCATTAACACATAACACCTAACACTTATTGCTCCACCAACTGAAGATAATCGCCTAATCATCAGAGTCGCACAGCAGTTGAGAACTTTAAATAATTTTGCATTTTTTATTAAAGCATATACTTACTTGACTACTTGGATGGCCTGTCTTCACTAGTTGTGCCGGCTCCAACATACTTTCCACTTTTTTCGGAGTTTTGTTGGTTTAGCCACTGTGGTTGCCTGGAGTCCCGAGGTCAGCCAAGCCAAAGTCTGCCCCAAGTTATCACCACCACAGGCAGTCGCAACCCCTGTGGACCGTAGGAAGATTTGCCACCATGCCACTAGTTCAATACCAGGACGTGGTAGATCCTAGTATCGGTCTACTCTTAGTTGGGATGTCTGATGGAAACGCAGGACTCGTTTTCAACTTGGGTGAGCCGGTTGGAATGATGAATCCTCTCGTTGTACATTGCCGCACGACGCCTAGGAATATCTCCCAGCCACAACGAGGCGGTAAATGGCTGGGAGGATTAAAGTATATATATATATATATATATATATATATATATATATATATATATATATATATATATATATATATATATATATATATATATATATATAAGTACAAACATGCTTTAGTCCTCCCAGCTCAAAATATACCTGGTATATTGTATTAAATTAGATTATATTACTATTACCACGGATCTCCCTCGTATGAGGGATCCCGATAACCTGTTAGTCGCGAGACTACGTGGCGCGTCCCCCGATGGCGGATAGGAGGTTAATCGAGAACTAAAAGCGGCCTTCGCTTCCCTGAGATGCAGGTGGATCCAGGGCATGGACTCCCTGTTTCTGCAGCGCCGATTTGGCACATATTTTTCTGTATTTACGAGGCGTATTCATGCACACGTGTGTGAGTGCGTTCTAATTTATACAGATTGCATCCTACAAGTCAATTCGCCCCCAAAGTCTGCAATCAAGTGACAGGAAAGCATATCGGAGGCGGTTAGGTGTCGCCTCCAACAAATAGGCACCATGTCCACTCTGTGAGAGCCTGGCAAGCTTCCCGTGAGTATACCCAGTCCCCAAGTTCAGAGCCCAGTGAGCTATACGTGGGTATCAAAAAGCTAAAAACAGTAAAAAGAAGTGGGCCCCATTCCCCTGACCACGAAAGAGCCCCCCGATTCGGCAGCGTTGGGTAATAGCGCGTTCGCTCCCCCACCGCAAACACCTGCGGTCCGCAGTTTTGCAAATATCTCAGCAATCTTGTGGTTGTATTTCGACTAATAACCTGCCATAAAAAAGTATAGAAGGTAGAAAATAAAAAAGTAAAATATTGTGAATTCAACTATTATTATTGTTATTACTACTATTATAATGGGGATAGCGCAATGGTTAGTGATGTTGTCAATCATGAAGCAAAGGCACTAGTTCGTGCCCCTTCCGCTCTCCAATCCACGTTGGAACGCCTTGGCCCAGCTATCTCCAAGACTGCAAGGGGAAATGACTCGACCAGAATTCTACTATATTCGTAAAGAAGGCGAAATGTTCAACCTGCAGCTGGAACAACACGCAGATGATGATCATTGCTGATGTTGGGTGCGAGGAAACGAATCGAATGCAAGAAGTGCTGGGATCCGCACAGTAGATGTGATGCCGTGTTGTGTAAAAAATTCGTCATTATTATGATTAATGGTTACATTCACTAGGGGTCACTAGCGAATCCGAAAATCCAAGTACGCAATGGTGGATATGGAATTTTTCAAGAATATAGAAAAGGTTGGTGAAAATAACTAGATTGCGAGAGTTCAGAAGAGAGGAACTCATGAATATCGGTGAACTTTCGACCTTGTCTATTTGTGAGCCTCATAAAATGAGTTTTAACTCTTTTTAGATAATTCGGAATCACATAGCGAAATGTGCGGCAACCAACTCCTCTTACATTCTGAGCGTTTCTTTGCATCCATCATCCACAGAGGTCTTCGGACAGTTTACATATAGATATGGCAGTTGCTTAAGGCTTTTACTCTTCATCATCAATGCCGTTGAATGCTGGTGGAGTCGATTCCCCCATGCAATTATACTATAGCCGTGCTATGGGGGTTCCCATATGCATTAGAGGGATTTATCAGGTCGTAGACAACTCTGGTACCAATTCTTGATTCTCGAAGCATGAGAAGCTTCGTGAGATAGGATTGCGGCCAAGCCAGCGCCTAAGTAGGTGGGCCTTCAGCGTAATAAACGGCACCACTATCACTGTGCCAGTCGCCTCTTTATGGTGGAAAATTAAACCAATTTTGACAGGAATCTGAAGATCCTGCAAATAATTCTCAGTACAAGCCGAGGTAAGCTTGTTTAAACTTGAAATCGACTACTATTTTCCCTTCCTGGCATGGAAATTGGTGAGTGTCATTGCGAATCTATTGTAGAACACATGCATGAACGCTGGAAAACAACAACTTTGGAAAAGGAGCATGGGAAAGACCGGCTGCAGGGCGCTGTGGAGAGTTTCCTGCGCAGTGGAACGTCAGAGCATTGGCATCGCTTTCAGGGAGCTGTGGAGGCTTTAGTGTTCGTTTCTATGCGAAATGAACATAGTTTCGGGCTAGAGAGTAATTAGTTGGTGAACTACTCCCTATGAAGAATTCATTATTCAAATCTACGAAGACAATATTGGTCGTTTCCAGTAAAGTATAACTACAGTATGTCTTCAGAATCTGTTTTAAAAAGTACTGTTTTGTAGCATAACGAACGTGTGCATTTTTGAACAGCTGCAGGTAGACCTTCGATGATTGGAGAGTGTTGGGGATTTAAATGCTCTTTAAAGTGTTGCATCGGCTCATCGCCTCAAAGATAAATCTTGCTTTTGCTCGTCGTTTTTTCTCTTAAAACTCCTCAATTTAGTGTCGTGGTAGTGTTGTGGAAAACGTTCTTTAAAAGGTTTCAATACGGGCGGCAAGAACCGCGAATTATTACAACGGTACCACATATCTCACAGGATGAAATCCCGCTTTTCAGCTGCTTCGGAGAAAAGATCTAGGGACTGTGGTGGCTTCTATTTCAACTAATAAAGTTCACTCTGAACTGAGACACTTGAGTTCAACGATGAGAACATGATTTTTTCGCTACGTGTTCTTGTGCATTCGTCTCATAGTTATCAATAACCTAAGGAATTGCTTGATCATTTTTAACACATTAAGACAAAGCCATCTCGCAGACAATTGTTGGTAACTTCTCCATCATTAGAGTATCTAAACAATTGAAAACTTCAAAGATCTATTGAAACGACTTTCCTTTATCGTCTTTAACACTCTCGCGATGACGCCTAGCTTCGCTTTTCTGCGGAGTTTACGGTGCTTAATGTTTCGCTGTGCTGTGACACCTATGGAGGTCACACTGCCCACTCGGGGAGTTTTTATTTGTTCGTATTCTTGTTGAGCAAACACGAGGTGTTATTTTTTATTCTTTATTCACGAACAAGCTGACGTTTCGGCGGATTTCGCCTTTCCTCAGAGCCTGGAAAGGTCAAGCTGACAGCAATCTATTCGGCCAAACACCTCCATAACCAAACAGAGAAAACGCTAAACCAAAGATTTCAATCACATCGAACACAGAATAGCTTATTTGCACAGTCACCGCTTTCTGTGAATCTTCCACAAAGAATATTGACATGTGAATATTGAAAAAAACAAGAATATTGTGCAAGGAATATTACCATGTTTATACCTTGTGGATACCTTGTGGTTTTGATATCCGGTCATCCCATCGGATACCCGATGGTCATCACGGCGATTTTAAATTGGAAAACAATGAGTTGTTTGTAAATGATGCTCCACAATGCATGCGCTGCCGGTTCTCCGAGGCCCAGGCATTTCTGCGCCTCTCAATGCCCACACCCTCTGGTGGCACACTCCCCAACAGCAATGGTCTCTCGCCGCATAACACGAAATTACTTGCTTGGACACTTGGATGGCCCGTCCCTCACTGGTTATGCGGGCCCCAGCAAAATTTGCTTTTTCTCGGAGTTTTGCTGATTCAGCCATTGTGGTTCACTGGATTCCCAGAGACCAGCCTAGACAAAGTCTGTCCCAGGTCGTCACCACCAAAGACAGTGGTCACTCTTCTCGATCAGAGGAGATTTCCTATCATGCGATCAGTTTCATAAGGAGACGGTGGTTATTCTTGGTAATGGTTTACTCTTAGTTGGGTTTCCTGATGGAAACGCGAGACTTCTTCCCAGCTTGAGAGGCTTTGCCAGGGGGAATGAATCCCTCTGCTGTACATCACAGCCTGACATCCAAGAACACTTCTCAGCCACGACAAGGCGGTAAACCTTTGGGAGTAATGAGAAATTAGTGACAAATTATTGATTGGACATCCTTCCATGGACGACGCCCTCCATAGCACCTGCGTAAGATAAGCTATCGATTGATTATAAGAAGTTTGGCAAAACAGTTCTCTGTGTTAAGATAAACTACCAGAAAGAAAACGAAACCTATAGAGGTCATAATGGCCACTCCCACAATTCCAATATAATGTGAATATAAGCTTATAGAGGTCACTCATCACGAGAGTGTTGAAGTATATATAAACCTTTTACAACATGCTCTATTAACTTTAAATTTATTTGCAATTAAAATTCTCGAGAAATGTAAAAAAGAAGTTGAAACTTTCAAGATTTCTCAAGCCCGACACACAGAAAAGCTGGTGAATACATGGGAAGCACCGTTATGTCTTGTTAGGCGAAATCCCCACTGCTCAATAGCTTTCGTGTTGGAAACGTACTCGCCGACGATGAAATATTCGTGGCATTCAGAAAAGCAAATTTTTGTTGCAATGAAAAAAAAGCCTATATCTTGTAGGCAAAGACCTATAGACGCTAACGGTGTTCGCTATGAGCCGAAATAAAAGTAATGGACAAAGCTTTCACGTTGATCAATCCATGAGAGATGTCCCATGCACTCGACATCATTGAGCAACGGAGGACTTGGGGAGCACGGTGTGCAAGATCGAACTAACGACTATATCTGTATTGTAGGCCACCTCTAACCACTGCGCAAGAAGCAACCTATTTTTCTGATATAGCTACAAACGACCACTATTTTTTTAATAAATGACTCCACGTGAGGTCATATCATCATATATGCGTTATTAGGCCTACATCTATAATTGAAATCCACCAAACCCATGGATGGAACGGGCTCGGCAACGCCATTATACGATTAGCGAAAAAATCCAAGAGGGCATTCAGGGAAATTTTTTAACTACAACAATCCACAGGATTCAATTAAGGCAATAATGGGAACGAGAAAATTTTCAATAAAAACTAATTAAAGACGAAGCTGTGGTGAAAATAATTAGGTTACGAGAGCAGAGGCAAGCTAAACCCGTGGAAATCAAAGAACTTTGTATCTTCCCTGGCAGGCTGTGGGCTTCGAGAAGTCAGAATTTCTTATTAGTAGAGCAAATGAAGTGATTTCTGATTGGCAACAATCTGTTGATTCTACCGGATTTTATCTCATTCAATAACATCACTTTGAGAAAAAAACTTGTTGAAGAGCTGCGTCACATTCCGCACTCATCGGAATTTCACTAATGCGGATTAACCCATGTGCCATTCTTTTTACGTAACTACCAACAGGACCAGCGTTCTCTGTTCCCACACAAGACACACCCACCTTCCAACGAACATATGTGGGAACCGCGCGGAATCGAGCGGGCGTGGCCAGGCAGGTTCCGCCGAGGTGATTCAGCGGCCGCGCGCCGGCGGTGTGCGGATTGCCGGAGTCTCACAGCTGTCGATTCGGTTGTTACAGGCGACGACGTCGTCCGCTCATTGCGCTTCACTTCCGTCTTCCGTCCAGAGTTATAGTCGTCTTCTTCTTGTTGACAAACACTGATCGCTTGAATAATGAGCCAACCTCCTCCTTACTATTCCTCTCAACCGACAGGGCGTAAGTGTGTACTGTAATTTGATAACGATACCACGCCTACCTCTTAGCTGAAAAAATCTTGGTCACTTAAAAAATGAATGAAAAAAATGTTGTATTGCTAGCTACGTTGGTGTAAGTTTCTGAATATCAATATTGCAGAAAGGGTAACAATTTCGTCTTCTGTTAGAATTCTCCTTTGCGATAACTCGTGGATTCTAGTACTTTTCAGTAGTAGGTATGGAAATTTCCTAGGGTTTACCATTCATGATAAGTTTATATAGGCCAACTACCTGTGCATATATTGCAGAAATACCTAGTTACCCGCCTTGTCCTACTAGTATCTTCTATACTGTACTGTTTTCACAATTTCACCTTCGATAGTGTTCTCGCTGTCAATGAATCTTTCCCATTTCTGAGATATTTCGACCTGTTTCGAGAACTGACGAATCTCATCCTCGCTTTATGGCAAAAGCCTAGAGAGAAAGCGTATTTCCCACTTGTCCTTAAAAGCAGGCGCATTCAGAGAAAGATCCCCTTTCTCTGTTGTACAGGATTAACCTACAAGGTTTACTTCCTCACATTCTCGTATTCAAACGTACATGTGGTATTGTTTCCCTTTGTGTGAATTGTCTCCCTGCTGCCAATTTTCTTCAATCATTTAACTACGAAGCGGGAAGTACTTTTGGACCACTTTGAAAAAATACGCCCTACTTTGACTCGGAAGAACCCGGTATACGACTAATGTGTACTTTGTTGTCAAAAACGATGTGAATAGAGAGCTTGAAACCAGCAAAAGTACATTTCGTATTTTTCTATCCATTAAGACTCACTGAAACGACACTAACCTAAATCATGTTCAGGCGTCTTATCATCCACAGCATATGAATCCGTATCAACCTTTTCCACAAGGACAGACTCCGCAAGTTGTGTGAGCAGGATTTTGCAGTTTTTTGGCTAATGCCACTTTAAACTGGTTGAGCAGCTACCAAGGGGGTTCCTGATGAAAGGTTGATCGCCCTATATTATATACCATTATTATTTCTACTCTTTTTTTTGTTATTGTTGTTGTTTATAATTGTATTTTTGTGCTCATTTATGTCATTGGACACCATAGATTGTACGAATCCCATCACTTTCATTGGTTTTCGCGCATCCACATCTACAAGGATCTTTGCATTTGCGTAGAGGCTCGCTACTACTTGAACACTTTGTCTTCGTGAAGGTGGCCTACTTTATTATCCCTAAAATCCTGGTGTATCTTTAGTACAGCATTCTCAATTCTTCACCGCGTATAGTCGCTAGCCTCTCTTGAGCGAAGGTGCTTTTCCAAAATAATTCTGGTGTAAATTTGCCGACCGCAGGGTCAGACTGGTGGCCTTGAATGTATTGCTCCGCACTGTTAACCACTGCGCATTCCTCACCCATTACTGTTGTTTTCATCAATCATTGGTCGGACATTAAACTGATTAAATGTCCATTGAGCTATAAATGTCCATTTTTTCCAAACAGCTTACTTTTTTCTTCACGTTCACGGCGTTTAACATCCTCTGCCATATAATTGTTAAGAATTCCTTGCTACTCTCGGTTGTTTCCTTCATTGTTGACGTCCTACCATTCATTTGTGAGCATCACATCACATCCGTCTACCGACGAGGGATGGCATCGGTTTGAGCGATTGCGCAGTGATATTAGAAATCGGTTCTACTTGAACAAAAATTACCTTGACTGGTTGGTCTTCCAATCAAGTTTGCTCATTCACTACATTTTTGTTGTTCGATATTTCACTTTTCGACTGCTTTCATGCTGCCAGAAATCGATTTCTCATGTTTGTCGTCGTTGCCGACATCCCTCGACGGTTGTTTTCCGTCTCTCCGTTGTGTTTCAAGCACATGACGTCCTCTCGTGGTTAAAGTGCAAGGGACGCTTCCGCGTCTTCCATGAATCGACTCCGTGCCGCCGTTCGCTCGTTATAGGAGGAAGTGGATTTGACCTAGATTTCTTGTCCTTTTCCTCACTCACTCACTTACCACTCGCATTTTATCTAAATTCGTTCAGTGACGAATCGAACTCAGATATTGGAAAGCTGTTGGCGAAATTCATTAATACCCTGTGATGTCAGTTAAAGGTGTGGTTTACAGTCGTGGAATGTCGCCATTAAATATAATGGTTCGTGATATGGTACTTAGGTGGTCAGTGAGTTAATCGTAGGATTCTTAATCGATACAGTAATCTGTCTAAGAAGAACTACCGTCCAAGAAGAATCGAAATCGCCTGGGAGTACACCTTTCTTCGATTCAGAAAGCTGGTGACTGACTGTGATGCTGTCGCAATGGACTGGAACCGTCCTAGCACGGTTTTCACGAGATTCCAGAGGGAATCACGCTCGGAGAGTGCTGGCCCTCCTACCCTAATGGGAAGAAAGGGATACCAGATTCGCAGATCGCTGCTAAACCCACATGACCATTTCCGTCGATGACATTTGTAAGGAAACAAAGTGAACTCAGGAATTGTTCGAAGCACATGCGCTATGTGAAGATCGATCGTCTGAGTAGATATATACCATGTAGGCTTTGTTTTTCGTTTTCGTATAAATTTTGCTATTAAACTTATTTAAAGGTTAAGCATCGTTCAGGAAGAGAGGTTTGCACCCTTGAAGCAACTTAAAGCCTCTTTTACAAAGCCCTCACTTCTTCATGCCTTCAAGAGATCTGGTTATCTGGAAACCAACTTCGTCGCGAATCCGTTAATAGTTAGAGTTTAATGCATTTTCTCAAATAGGAAGCAAAGGAAATGAAGAAAAATATGTACGGAAAGAAGGGAATATGCTTTAAACGGTTGAAAATTGAACATGGAAATATGTAGTTGTTCACTATGCGTAAAGATTCGCTGAAATATTTATAGTGATCGGTGATTTCCTTGACAGAGGCATTGTTTTCATTCCTATCGATCCTCGAGTTTTGTTACGTTCCTGCCACTTCACTTCTCGGATCACTTCCTTTAAACTATTTCTCGGCATTGCCTTCTTAAACGTTGATTGGAAACAAAAAGTGAAAATCCGGTACTTTTATGGAAAAACATCGCTCTTGTTCTTTGTGTTGTTCTTATTTTGGAAGTGTTTTAGTTATAACTTGGAAAACCCAATGAACTTGAAGGATGTTTTCTACTCGATATTCACGCTTGATGTGCTGCAGCCTCCCCATTTAGAATTTAGTGGTTGAATTCACGAACCGCAAGTCAGCAGTCCTGGGCCTCCACTTTTGTTTTGCCTTGACATTGTCCACGATAATCAAAATTAGTTAACTAGTACCAAAATGCTTTCGAATCCTTCATGGGTCTCAGCTGAAAAGTAAGAATGCTAGAGATCACTAACCTGCTTCTATTTACAGCTGTTCAACTTCCGCTGTTCAATTTCTGACTCCATTTCTGACTGTGATGTTTTCAGCTACGTACAACCTCCTCCCCCGCAGCGGGACGACTGGTGGCTGACCTCGCTGCTGGCGCTGTGCTGTGGGTGTCTGATCGGAGAAGCCTGTTGTGATCAGCCATGCCTCTGCTGCGTAATACCCTGTCCCATACCTTGTCCAAGATTCCGTTAAATTTCTGTCATCAGGGGGAAAAGCTGTGTGTGTAGGACACCGGCCGTCCAATATCTGGAGGGATGTGATCTTATTTTCTTCAATATTGAAAATTTCGAAAATGGTCGTAATATGCTGATATGCTGACCCAGTGCTTGAAACTTATCTGTATACTTATGGATGATATTCGATGAGTCATAGATTTAGATTTCTTCTATGTCACTAGATACCCATGCATCTCCATTGGTTGATCTGATGCATTCCTAGATAACCAGAAAATCATCAAGAAATTTTTCAAGCTACTGACTTTAGAAATCCAGTCCTCCTACTCTTATATTCGATATGACATAGTTAAAAGCTGAAACCGCAAGAAAGCCATTACTGTTAACATGAAGTACATCATCACCCTGTTCACTGGAATGAGTCTCTCACACCGCTAATGGGATCCACGAAATTGGCACATCGGTGTACTGATTTATCTTTCACTTCATTGTCTTCCTTACTATTTTACATCCTCGCTATGTACAATGTTTTTTATGGCTTTGCTCATAAAATATTTGTTTCCGATTTATTCGTTTATTTCATTGAATGACCATGATGTACTCCTGCTTGTGAAGGTTGAATATTCCCAAGAACACTTCCTGATTTCCAGTTACAACTCGATAGAGAATTTCATGAGCCGTTCTGTTCCCCCAGCCAATGCTCTATGGGAACAAGATGGTTACGAGCAGCCAAATTTCGATTCTGACTAATATTTCCTGATGCTGAATGCGGTCTCACCGACATCCTAAGTCTTTTCGTACATTTTTCTCTAATTAAATGAGAAAGTTCTTAACAATTTCTTTACTCTTCCATAATCTACAGTAGGGTCATCGATGACAGATGTGGTGTGTTCACAAATAATTTATTTCACATAGATTTAAAACCATTGCGTATATCTCTTCTCATAAGAAAGTGACACTCTAATTTCGTCCGTGTGTATCCCGACTTTCAAGTGTGCATACAGTAACCATTCATCGTTGAATGTAGACAGCTTTTACTGTTTTACCAAGGAAATACAGATATATACAACTTCAAAAAGATGAATGAGTAACCGTTGGTTGTTGTCTGAGATCACATTGATGGTTGAGCACCGAACTGCTCCTCGAAGAGAACTTGCATTACCCGCATCTGAACGTCTTCGATATCGGTTATGAATTAATCACAAAAGAAAATCTACAGAAATAACGCATATCAGCGTGATTTTATGTGTGTATGGGCCACAAACCAACACCATTTTTGGTGGCAAGCCTTATAGGTGGTTTTTCTGGTATTTGAACCGAACACTTTAGTGGAAATGTGCAGCAGTTCTATTCGAAAAAATATGTTACGAGTTTTTGCTCAAACTCTCTATGGAAGTTCCTGCAATGGTGATCTCAGCGATTTCAAACAATGATTACCTTAGCTATTTCCCTTGACTTTTGGACTGAGTTTCGTAAGTCGAAGAGCTACGAGATGGCCAAACATTTCGTCTTCTTCGTCCTCGATTCGTTGCCAAATTGGAGGAGCAAGATACCGACTGAAATGGATATGTGGCACCTGATAAGGTAACTTCCACGATAGCCATCAAGAAACAGGGACCGTGTTCACCTTGGAGGAATCGGAAGGACCTGATCTGCTAGACTTAGACGTGCACGCTTTTCAGGCGGAGGATCGAAGGAGTCTGAAATCTGCAGTTGAACAAGAATCTCCACAACATGCAGTACCTGGGAATAATCCAACTTCAGCTTCTTGTCAAATGTTGACCCAGCTTTCAACGATTAAACCATCCTTCTGTTTGAAAACTTCAGCCGAATATGGATGCCTTATAACGTGTTTTTCCAGTTAAGCATATATCAATATGGACGGAGCATCATCGAAGTCAAATGCTATGCTATTCACCGCTATTATGGTGATAAAAATCACCATTAGAAAAATCGATTGTTTCCTTTCAGGACTCTACGACTCCAGTAATGAAAATCAAGGTCATGGAAGTGCTGGAACTATGTTTTCTCAAATCTTCGATTATTTATTTCCAAATCGATGATGAGAAAACTGAGTTAAGCTGACCTTGGTAGGACAGCGGAGTTACTGACGGCGAATTCGTTCCGATATCAGTGCTTGGTGGCTCGATTGCTGCCTCTGAAGTCTGATCCATTTCCTGCTTGATGAACGAAATCGCCGTTTCCATTGGTGATATGTGCGTATTATCTGGCTCATCTTTAACCAGAGCACAAATATCATCAGAACTGAAACCATAAACAGCCATTGTAACCAAATGCATAAAGTTCTGCGTAAAGTTTATTGACGATTCGATTTTTAGCGAATTAGGCAAGCAATGTTTGCAGAGACTTGAAAAGTTACTTCCTCTTAGTAGCAAAGCGGCGCTGTTGGATCGATGTACAATGGAGGATTACCCCTCTATAGACGCCAATAGTGTGACGAAATTCGACTTCGTCGGGAAACCTGGTATTCACCTGGGTACTCTACTACTCGTCAGAAAAAGTAACTTCAGTTATTTGTACAAGAACCACGTAAGTTAAACGACCTTCTCACTATCTTTGGCATATTTGTGAAGAATTAGTGACACCTGATAGAGAGATTAAACTGTAACGAATAGAACGTTCGGCGCTGATCAACCTCTTGTGCGTGTTGGCTAGTACAATAACTCTCACGTCAGTGATTTTACTATTCCAAGGAAGTCTAGTACCAATTTGCCGACCAGGAACAGAGGGCTTGGTTACCCCAAAGCGGTGGATCGAACCGAAGATACTGTGTGTATTGCATGACACCACTAACCATTCTGCCATATACACAACTAAATAGCGAAACGGAGGGAAAGAGAAGGAGTGACTGGAGAAGGAGAAATAAATCATCGTACCGTAAGAGTGTTTACATTTTCCTGTAGTTGTGCCATCCGCGAATTTCATATAATGTCACTCAATACAATCATCGTTTAAGACAAAAAGCACAAAAGCGTACAGAAGGACTATCAAGGGCTAAATGCATGGGTTTCGATACGAGGATTCAAAGGCGAAAACCGTCGTTAGATAGTTTCTGCTAAAAACACTTCGTTGTAATAGCAAAAATGCACCACAGTTGAGTAACAGGTAGAACTGGTTGCGTGGCAGCGCAATGGAGGAAAAAAAACTTAAAAACATGGTATAATTAGTATTAATTGTAGAAGCAACACAAAAAAGCCGAACGAGCGCTTCATGGCCTTAATCTGTGGAGGCGTGACAGGGTTGTGGTAAAGGCTATGGTAGGGAAAGTGGTTGTGCCTGACGTCTACGGAACTGCGATTCCTCCAAACAAATTGGTTTATTTGAACAAGCATAAAAGCCAAGCTCAGCTGGTCATCGTCTGGGGCTATGTCATTCAATAAATCGCAACAGCAGGCACACTAAAAACTAAAGACATGAATGATAACAGTGATATACTCACGAACGATCTCTAGATGTGGTTTGTATGAAGCGCAACGGTTTCTGGAAAATCCAAGTAGCCGGCTTACCCGTGACCTTTTCCTTCTTCTCTTCCTTCTTAAAGCGATCACGCAACGTCTTCCATCGAGTCTTTACATGTTCGGCTGAAAAAGGGAAGCCTTGAATAAAAAACTCGACTATAAGGTCGTGTTTGAATGAAATAGACGATAATTAGTACCCATTAGTCAAAGCATACAAACCCATAGTTATGTAGCTGCTTCTTTGAAAGCTGTGTTTGTACCGAACTACGCAAGTGTAGAAAACACTGCTCCCGAGTTAACAAAAACGGGTAACAATAGCTAATAGAAAAAAAAGCTCATTAGGTGCTCACGTTGCTCTATCAATCAAAAAAACGGAACGGAAGAGAATTCTACGAGCCAAGTATACACTGCATCAGGGTATTTATAGTTAAACATGGTTGCGGCGGTTTATCTCATTTGCCCTATGCAACGACTTGCAAGGACCCATCGATGTATAAGTTACTGCTTCCAACCTCTCAAATAAGCCTATAAGCAATTTTTACCCGTAGGAAGAACAGCTCCGAAAGCGCGGTGTTCGAGGTCAAACCAACGTCTAAGTACGACCATGGACGATTTCTAATCATTGTGCTAAAGACATGCCACTACACTACAGGTGAATTTTACTTACACACCACATAGTGATTGGCTGATATTCTGCAGATGTGTACAGCGTACCGAAAGATCGGTAGCTGCTGGTATTGTTAAGGTTGACGGCATAGTACGGTATGTAAACCTACGGAGATGACATGATAAAAGAAAGTGTGCATCTTAAAACAACTGTAAAGCATCCGTTAGATGACAACAGACGTGATTCCGTAAAAGAAGGCCGTTAGAAAAAATGTCTCACGACCTCGAATTAAGTCTTCCACCGTACCAAAATACACAGTGAACAAGAGGTCCATCGACATTTCGACAAGAAAAAGATAAACCAATGCAAGGTGGACCACACCGGAAAGTGTGAATCTACAGCGTGAGCAGTATGGTTCCACAGTTCAACAAATATACGTCTAATTTTTGCACCACAGCCAGTTTGGACTACGCTTAATTTTTGCACCACGGCCAATTTGGACTACGCCTAATTTGTCGGCTCGTGCGGTGTGCATCTAAAAAACTCGTCCGAAAAAAGATATTACATCTGCCATAACACATCTACACTGGATAAGTTATCGATCGAATACGAAAGATGTAACAAGTAACTCTCTGAGGCCAAGAAAATAACCTCGGAAATGATCTGCATCAAAACTAACGCATACTGTCACATATATGTTAATAAAGGAGAGGTCCCTATGAATATCTGATCGCTGTTTGTTCAATGAACGTGGGCAAATTTCGAATGTTAGCCTCTTCTTTTTATTGAGATTTCTTCAGCGAATACACTCACGGGAAGAGTCGAGCACGTCAGCAATTTCAACCCACGCATTATTTCGCCATGGAATCAGATTATATCCCTCATCGGTGTGATCGTAGAGGTATCGCCGTGACTTCACCTAAAAACCAAGACTATGAACAGAGAGCTATTCGATGAAAACATTTTCATAGAACTTCTCATAAGGTTTTTATGAAAATCTAATAATGATATTTTCATATTGGTAAGGATACTCTTCAGAAACGGTACAGAAAAAAAGAAACACGAACAAATAGATGTCTTCTAAATCCGGTTATGAAACAACACTCTCCAAAGCCCGGAGGGCTTTTTTTCAAGAAGGGATGATTCAGATGGTTAAATCATTCATTATCGACCGGCAAGCATGATGTTTTTCTCTTATCTCATAGCTCCTAAAATGGCATTCCGTCCTATTGACCAACACTAACGTTGGTGGGGAAAAAAATCCTATATTTACTGGGATGCACTGTTGTGTAAATAATGATAAGGAATTCTAAGAGCTTGACCGTATGCATGGCGAGTGATGTTGTAGAGATCCGTGTCTTCGAATCTACAAATTTATAAAATATTCATGTCTATACAACCACAATGATGCTGAGATATTTGCAAAACTCCGGACCGCAAATGTCTGCGGTGGGGGACGATCGCGCTGTTACCCTCTCCGTTTTGCAAATATCTCAGCATCATCGTGGTTGCATTCCGCATCATATCCGACGGTGAAAAAATTAGCACATAAAAAGTTACTATTCATATCTATACTTAGTAAACTGATCAGTTTTTTTAGGAATACTTCAAGGATCCAGCTCTAATCGTAAAAATGTGTAGATGATTCAGGGCATATTTAGCCTAAGCAATGACTCGGGAAGATCTGCCGATGCATCAAGTGAGTTTAGTTGACCTCCCAGATCAATCTGCCAACGCTGGAGCGGATCCTAACCAACCACCTCGTGTGTATTGCAAGGCATCTCAAACTACTAGGGCCGTATGGTTGAAGCTTGCGAAAATTTCAAAACGGCTCAGGTTTAAAAGACTCTCTGGAGCTTTCAAAATCCCGAAGGGTAGCGCTTGCAATGAGCCTGTCATGACTTCTGGAGTTGCAAACCGGTTAAACGAACGTAAATAATCGTGAAAAAAAATGAGGCACGAATGTTCGTCGTGTAGCTTCAATGCATTTTTCCAACTACGACGAACAGAATGCCCATCAAATTCACTTATTCACCGTAGCTGTTTACTGCGCTGGGATACTTGCAGAATTCTGCACTTTCTTCAGTACGAACGGTGATAATAATGTGGTGTTGTTGTGAAGTCAGGTGACAATTCCTTTCATTCAACAACATTCCGAACCCGTTTCCGATGTCAATATCGAGCGGCAACGACAAGATTAGCAGAAAAAAGTTGTATTATGTAAATACACGGCATGATGATAGTCTGCTCTGGTCGTTCCAGCCACTGGTCGTTCGCGCCTTGTAACGTCAACTGGGAAACGGTAAGCTTTCTGCTTGAAGATTTCAGAAAGGAGTAAGATGCCTAAGGTGAAGCTGCTGGGAGTACATGAAGGAGTTAAGGAACAAGACATCTGATTGCAAGAAATAAGTGAATGAATTCATATTTGTCGTTAAAGAGGCTAACGCAAATGCCAACGGAAATTCCGTTGCCACTCTATTTGCCACGAATCTGGGATTCTTCGATAACTGCCGATAAATTTTTGACGGCTAGGAAAATGAGAACTTAGGGAAATTATTGAAGGGATCTCACTGAATCTCCCTAGCGGACAAATAATTTTTTCCGACATAGTTTTTGCCTAAAGTCTTTTTTAAACAAAAGTTTAAACAAGTAGTAATATGATTGAGAAGGAGATCATACGGGAAAACAACAAACCCATATGTGGTTATCACTCAGTAGCTAATCAACATGACCACTTTACCCAAATAATAATGGCTAGATCATACTAATAAAATAAAAGATAAAGTGTTCGGCGTTGATCAACACCTAAGGAACGTACCATGCATTCGAGTTCATCAAGCATCGTTAGTGCTGACTGAATACATGTCTTGCCTGTAGAATGATTTGAATTATCCTACCTATGTATTGAACAAGTGCTGCTGTCTTCCCAGAGTACTCTGGTAGTAATTTGCCGACTCCGGATGGACCAAAGGCTTGGTGAACCCGATGCGTGGGATAAAACCAACAACCACGTGTGTACCGCAGAGTTTATACCCTACCCAGGCAGTGTTTAAAAAATGATACCTAAGCGGAAGGCAAAGCAACGGCTTCGGTAGGTGCAGTGGATCACACGTCAGATCTCGGAAAGGTTAGTCGTGGGTTCGAAGACCAGCTGCGGTTCCGAGTTTTACTCATATCTCAGCATCCTTGTGGTTGTATTTCTAATATAATACTTTGCCATTAAAAAAAAAGGAAGAGGCAGTAAGTAAAAGTTAGAGCATTGTAAAAGGAATCAGTAAAATAGAAGGAAGAACAGGTGCATTTAACTTATAAGAGATCGAATGCGGAGAAAAAAAATTTACATACAATGTCGTAGTTAGCTTTTCCTTGATACTTAGGATATGTTGAAGACGAACTATTGATTGATAACACAACAATTCTAAACGCTACTTTGCGAAGACGTTTAAAAATGAATAGCAAGTCAATTAGAGCATATCATGAATTTGTTCTGTACAGTAGTATTGTGGTATCGTGTACCTCCCACTGGTTTACGGCCTCATCGTAGCTGGGAGGTGTTTATGGGCGTCAGGCTGCGATGTACAGCAGCAGGATTCATCCCCCAGCAGGGGCCTCCCATACTGAGACGGAGTCCGGCATTTCCATTAGGAAGCCAAGTTAAGAGTAAACCTATACCAGAATCCACCAGTCTTGGTATCAAATTAGTCGCATGGTGTCAAATCTCGCTCTGATCCACAAAGGCGGCGACTGCCCTGTGGTGGTGACCTGCGGGCAGACTTTGGCCAGGCTGACCTCGGCACTCCAGGGAACCAAAGTGGCTAAACCATCAAAACTTCAGAGAAATGGAAATTATGCTGGGGCCCGCACAGTATCAAGTATCGTACGTACTATGCATGCATGCGAACAAAAAAGGTGGTGTGATACTCTTTTCATTAGTAAAGCAGATCAGATAGAACAGACTATTTCTAAGAATAGCTACTACAACTTTAAGCCATTTCGTGCCTTTATTAGTTTTAAGGTTGTTTTTGAGTGTGGTGACAACTGATTTCAAATTTTTACACCTACGAATTCTTGAAATAATAAGAAAAAAACTCGTTTGCCTTCGTCACTCCATTCGTAAGTAAATAATTTAAGAAAGAAGCACATTAAATCGTCGTTATGAATCCGAATGAAATGAATTTGTTGGATTCGTATGCCTTTGCCCTACTATGTCCGTCATTTTTCCGACATCGGCCAACTCGTGGTGACACCCTCTTCAGTGCGGAGGCGGCAGTGGAAGCGATGGCTGGGCGCGAACAGGCGGACGGCGGAAATGCGCCGGAAAAGCGAATGTTTCCGCTTTCGTTTTGGAAGTTCTTTCTTGGAACCAGCGAATAGAAACCATTTACTCTTAAAACATTACGATCTCATTCCTTAGAAACTACTATGTTCAGCTTACCAGGTTTTCCGGCAATCAGTGCAAGAGAATTGAAGTTCTATTCTTCACATCTACGTTTTAACGACAAATTTTTTCTCGGATACTGCGCAAGGAATACTTCAGAAACCAAGCCGAGGCCAAAACTGCCTTCAAGGACCTAATCACTACCAGAATTCCACAGTTTCAAGCAACCATAAAAGATATACTTTCTTTCCTTCTTTTCTTTCTCGTTTTCAAAAGTGTAAGATTTCAATGATCTTATTTAGAATAATAAAGTCTAGTCTGAACTGAGATCCACCATTTTAAAGCAACGAGTGGAAGTCCTGGATTATTTTCTGGACGACTTAGAAGAAATAGAAGGAATTCCGATATGACAAGACGGTTCAGAAATCATTTCAAAGCATGCAAAAAACCTTGTAAAAATCAGCATAGGGAGAAACTGAGAGGAAGTCGTTGATTTTCACAAGTATAAGTTCTCTTATTCAAATTCATAGCATTCATATGACTGTGGGTAGGAATGTAGAGGTGAGATATGAATCACTGAAATCATACCTCGGCAATGAGTCGCATGTTAAATGCCGGTGTCTCATCCAAACGAACACCTCGACCGGAAGCGATTAAGCTGCTCAGCTGAAAAAGACAACAGCCATTACAATCGAGAGGAAACTACTTTCAAACAGAGATGGTCAGACCTTTGCGAAGATTTAGTTGACAAATTCTAGTACACTTTCATAAAAACAAGAATGATCTGTCCAATGCTGTCGTCGAAGATTCGGAGCGCTCTATCCTACCTGAGTAAGAGTGTCCTCATCGAACGTGTCCTTAAACAGACCTTCGCTATCTTCGGATTCTTCAGTGTGGTCAGACATCTGCAACACCGTTAGTATGACAAAACAATGTTCGTGTAAAGAAGCACTATTCCTACTCAAAGACCTAAAGCACAAAATCTGATGAGAGGAAATATAGCACAACTGTGACGATTTTGAGACCTTTACTGAGACATATAAAGTGTGGTGGAAACCTTGGTTTAAAAAAATGCCATTCGAAATATACCAGCCAAGTTTGGGTGACGTGCTGAATCTCATAAACCCAACTAAATTTCAGACATGAACTGAACTGGGGGCGGATGTAGAAACAAGAGATTTTTAAAAAAGATCTAAAAAAATTTCGAACTAAGTAAAGATTAGGGGGTTATGTATCCCTATGAGACACCATTCATGGGGATGAAACCAAGTCGAACTCCATGAGACAGAAATATCGTGAATTCAGGTGCTAAGGACGGCTAAGGACGACGGAGGTGATTCCGGCGGCGGTGGCGGCGGTGGCGGTGACGGTGGCGGCAGCGGAGAGGCGGCGGCGGAGAGCGGCCGCGGCAGGACGGCGGATGGCAGGCAGTGCGGCGCGGCGCGCAACGCGGCTGCCGTCGGTGCCCGCGCGGAAGCCGTCACGTCGGCACGACGGAATGCCGCGTCGGAGGCTGGTGGCTGTTCGCGGACAGCCGGTGCGTCCGCATGCGGGACGAACTTGAACAGATCGGATATTCTGTTCCGTCGTCGCTTTTTCTTTCTGCCAACTAGGTTGTATTAATAAAAAAGTTCCTATTAAAAGCATGCTTCACTGTATTGAAGCTTCTTGATTGCCGCTTCAGGACCTCGCCTTTTTCATGAATATCGCTGTGTTTTGTCGAAATGACATCACCTGGAATCCTGGAACAGCTTCACTTGAACGCTCCCAGGCCATCACCACAAGCAATCACCTATCTTTGTGGATCGGAGGGAGAGCGACGTTTTCCGAAGCGGACCTGGTACCGATTTTCCGACCCCGAAAGGTGTGGTGGGAGAGGAAGGTGTGGTTGGTGCAAACCCATTTCATATTATGTACAGTTTTCCAACTTTATGCGGATGTTATAGTGAAATGGTAGATGTCTCACATTGTGCAAGCGTCACCCCGACATGTAGGAAAGAAGAGGACATTACCTTTCCAGGGAATCAGTCAAGTGACAAAAAAATTCCTTGTCCAGTCAAAAAAAAGAACACGGATTGACATGTCCATCATGTAAGCGACGCGAATCATCGGTGTACGGGCTGCCATATTCGCATTCAATGGCTCGACAACTTTTATTAAATGAGATGCCAACGCCAGAGAGCAGAGTGTTGCTAGAAATCAATGAAAGAAGGAGCTACTCGTTTTCGAAAAACTGTTGATTGTTTTCTTCAAAGATCCACGTCTTGCTTCTTATGTTTCTTATGGATATATTTTCGTCAGTGGAGTGGACAGCTCTGAGAATATCCCATTTTTCACGAATATTAAGTAAAAAGCGTAACATTTTTCACACATTTTGTCCAAGGAAAACAGTGAGTAGATGTGAGCTGGAACTTTTCTTCATGAAGGTGTTAATACATAACGTCCGAGATGCACTGCACGCTATTTATGCGTGGTGGACAGGCGAAGTGGGCTACGTGAATCCCACACAGAGCATTTCTTTTTTAGGCTTTATTTCACCGACAAACCAAAGTCTCTTCTATAATTCTGTCATATTATCAACACCTCATGTCTTCTGGTTATTGATAATAGTATTGTCTATTGGCTTAAAACTATCATGTTCGTAACCGATGTAAAACTAGGCGTAGCCCCAGGCGACGCCCACGCAAAGTTGAACGTTGGATGCGTTAAAGGAGATACTATATGTGATAAAGCGATGACAATCAGAGAATTTTTTGTGCCATCTGCCTTGGTGTAGTTCACATGTGCGACAAATTCCCCCAAGTACATCAGCAAAACCGGCAAGGCTTTCTGTAACAAAGTTGGAACCTAACAGGATCAAAGTACTTTAGCATAACAATTTCCTAGCTTATATTTACTGCTCATTCTTTCTTCATGGCAGGGTACAATGTGAAATATAACCGTAAGCACGCTGAGGTATGAGCAAGACTCGAAACCTCAGTTGGTCTTAGAACTCGTGATCGCACCAATTGGTAGATGAGTCGTAAAATACTTTTCCGCGTTCGACGAAACTCACAGTTCTTATTGAACACATCGTAATATTGTAGATTTAAAAAAAAACTCGCTCTAAACGCTCAAGGAAACTGAAGCCGAGGTTCATTTCTAACTGGAATTTTACTACAGCAAGCAAATCTGTCCTAATCGAACAACTCTTACCCAGTCAGAATAAATAAACGTGCTCCAATTCAAAAATCGATGAAGCAGTCACAGACACATGATCCAATCGCACAAAGACGTGTCCCAGTTGCAATTATACGCCCATAACACCCCCTCTTATTCAATAACAAGCTCCCATACCCCCCCTCGCAGCCTGAGAGGCTCCACGAGTAAATTTCCATTAAACCCCTGATAAGAGCAGTGTCAGATCGAAGGCCGGCTGAGTTTCCGAATTTTGCTCATATTTTAGGACCCCTATGCCTAAGCATCATTGAAAAATGTTGGAATAAGTCAGGTTTGCCTAACATACACACCATACGTGGATTCTTTAACGGGATCAGGCTAAGATGATTAGATGGATTCAATCCTGATTGACTCTTACCACTAAGGAATTGTGCCCTCGTAATGATGCTTCTGCTGCCTCATCGGACAACGATGACTTGGCAGTGGTCACGCAAATCCCTCTGAAGATATGGTGAAATCAATTGTTTGAATGTTGAATCAATCAGTAAAATTTCTCTTAATGTTCTTCGAGTGATCGATAGAAGTAAGACCGCATCCAATTAAGGATTTCATATCCAGGCCAGCCTCGAAGTTGTACATGAAGTGGTTTGGCTGAAAACAAAAAAAATAAGAAATATTTCCTTAGATTATTAAGCTAACACGAGTCTACAATAAATGTTTTATTTGGCTAGCGTTTTAGTGCCTTCACACAAAAAAAATCTCAAAAAATAAAGCAAAATAAGCAAGAAATAGATGGAGCAAAAAAATAAAGATAAGGTACGGTGTCCACCGAAGAAGATCGGTCTCCGTACGACTGCGAAGGCGCCACATCGAGGAGACGAACAACTGTGGATCACCGACTCGGATCGTCGGCTCTGACAAAGACGAGGACATCGAAACGTCAGCCGAATATACCTTACTATCAACCTCGTGTTAGCTCGACAATTTAAACATATGTTGATTATTTTGCCGCCAAGGTTAAATGACGGTCGGTTTAAGAATTAAAAAATTCTTTGCTATCCGCTGTGTGCTAGCTAACATAATACCGGGTGCTGCAGGGTGGATTATCAGCTGAAAAAACAGATGATTATCAACGGATTGTCATACAAACAACAACAGCCCTGTATAAAAGAGGATTGCCGGGTGAGCACGCCTCATTCGTGCAGTGTTCACTGAAGAAGATCCGTCTCGATACGACTACGAAGACACCACATTGAGGTGACGAACAAATGTGGACCACAGATCAAAAAACGACTTTCCTTTAACATCGGTATGACTAATCAATATGTATTCTTCCTTTGATAAGCTTACACAAGGTTGATGACATTGTTTATTTTCGGCCAACGTTTCGTTTTTTGATCCGAGTCGATGGTCCACAGTTGTTCGTATTCTCGAGGTGGCTGCTTCGTAGCTGGTCCAGCCCGGTTTTCCTCAGTGGAGCTTCTCCTTCGGATGCGCCATACTCACTCGACGATGCCCTTTTTACAGAGGACTGTGGATGTTGATAAGCTCAACAATTTGAACACATGAAAGATATAAAAGTCAGAGCACATGGTGGAAAATTAAGAGTGGCTTCACCGTCGAATCTCCGTCAACTTTATAGTGTTCTCGGCTTTCTTTCGCCTTTAATCGACGCCAGAAAAGGTCATTATAATTCGTTAACTAGTTTTGCCATCATTAAAGAAAAAATTTCAGGGTAATGAGTACGCGTAATGCAAGCAAATCACGAAAGAAATAAAACGTAGATGTGAGGAAAGCACAATATGTAGCTAGAAGTCGTCAGAAATTTTCAGGATCGATTTCCTACTAACGTAAGCGAATTCTACTGCTTCCACGAGATGATGATAAATTATGGTTCCGTAGTTCTTGACGGATTTCTCTTACCGCAAACGACAAAAGAACACACGACTTTGTCCTCCGAACACTTTCTCATTCTCATGATGGAAGTTCAGACCGCTAAATCACATTTTAAATCGCTTAACAAAACAGTCGACTGGCATTCTGTTTCACATATGTCTTGCTCTCAACGAGCAATGCTTTTCTTCGTGTTTTTTCCTGTTCTCGCTGTCCTGTCCAAATGTTCTGCTGTTGTGCAGACATGTGCTTTATGAACTTCTACTAAAGTGCATCGGAATTCCTTCCTCCGTTAACCCTATGTTTTCTGTTTTTTCGCTTCTTGAAATATTCATCATGGACATTTGAAAAGAACGTAACACCGGCCAGTAAAGAATGAATGTTTCCTTAATACTTTTCACGGTCTTCGTTATGAAGTTTTGTGCCTCATGTGTCAAGCATTCCGATTCTGTACTCGTCCCGGTTAGCACACCTATATGGAAATTCCCAGGAGTAAACTGCAGAAAAAGTGATTTCTCCTAGCCGTGGATTTCACGTTAAGAAGTAATTGTAGAATTCGTTGAGTTTGGATCGTCCACTTCTATATGATAACGAGTAACAGCTGAACATACTGAACTTCTTTAGGGGATTGATGACGATTATCTCAAACCGAGGGACGCTGATCTCACGTGAATAGGTATTCCAAACTATGAAAAAAAGACCCACTTCTCCTAAAACATTGCTGAATTGCAGTTTGAACTGCGTTTGCGATGAGAAACGGGCTTAGAAGGGATTATAAAAAAAAAGGATATAGCTCTTGGCGTTGATGAATCCCTGAGGGGATGCGCCATGCATTCGACTTCATTAAGCATCGTTGGAGGTGATTGAATGCAAATCTGGCCCTTAGAATGACACACGGTGGCCTACCAATGTATCGAGCCAGTGCTGCTTTCCTCCCCCACAAGTCTGGTACCAATTTGCCGATCTCGTAGGGATGGAAGGTTGGTGTGTCAGGGAGCGCTGAAATCGATCTCATGTGCATTGCAGGGTGCCTCCGACCACTGCGCTACAAGCGCCCAAGAAAGGGATCATACCAAAAGAAAAGGACTTTGTCAACTACAGTGGTAGTCTTTTCGTTACGACGTTAGCCATTTATGCCAAAAATTGCACCAGCTTATATCCGTTGGAAATAACCGTTTTCCAAAGCATCTCCAAGATCGATGCATTTAAAATCTGGAAAATATTTGGAAGAAACATAATTAAAGGACAAAGATGTATGAGTTAGCTATTATAAGAGGAGAAAGCATTTAGCCAGGAAGAATGGTAGAATGGACCACAACGGGGGAGGCAAACAAGCATGGTTACACGAACGATGAGGTGGGTGCATTTCGCGCCAATGTACTGCGCCTGTAGGCGTAGCTGAACATGTCTTTTGGAACTAGAAGTAGAACTCGCAGAAGTCGTCGTAACCGAAGCATACCATCTCCATAGATGACGGGTGCGAGGAGATAAAATGAGTTGAAATCGTGGTGGACCCCAGCGTCATACGATTTTTGAACACTTGGACCACTAAGTTTTTGCTAAAAAACAGAGATTGGAATAAAATGATCACTAGACATTCCTAGACACAACACCTAATAGCAAGCTTACTCATTTTGACATATTAAGCAAAAAATGGCGTAGGCGAGTGTCTATGAACATACTTTTAGCCAGCTATTATTTAATATGGAAATTACTGTATGTGCCGAAAAGCAAAACCGTTTTGCTTGCCATGCCTCTTAGAAAGTGCTATTGTGTGCTGCCTACTTTTATTCCCAATTAGATGATCTGGTTGCAGGTCCTAACATTCCTATTCGGTCCGTTGTTTCGTCTTCCAGTAAATCTTGCGATTTGCATGCAGGTTTTGTTGAGACTTGAGAATTTTGTCTTCTTCATGAATGTCGTTGAATGTTGGTTATGCTGATCTTGCCTGGAATCCTGGGGGAAAGTTTTACTAAAGCATTCCAGGTCTTCAACATAGAGAACCACTGATCATCTATGTTACCAGCCACATTCTTAATCATTGCACTTCCTACAATCCAATGTATACTACGAGGCAGTCACCATAATTCATAAATGAGGAAGCCGTTAAAAAGCCATCTTTAGGCGTGACAAAGATCTGAGGAGCTGATAGAAGCTTGCTCTTTTTGTATAGAACTTTCACAACTCCAACTCTTTCAACTCTGTATTCCACGGTGGTGGAGTGGGTAACAGGTGAGCCCCCGAAAAGGGTAATCTTCGGTTCGGAGCTGGCCTAGGATTCTGAGTTTTGCAAATGTCTTAAAATTATTGTTGTTGCACTTCAGATAACCTTGCCACGAAAAAAAAAGCAGTAAATGAAAAGTTAGGCATTATGATTTCTTCCAACTCGACTACTATATGTTTTTCTTTATGGACCCTTTGCATGTTAGTTCAGAATGTTTATGCACAACTAGTTAACAACGATAGTTCTGTTAACATGTATTTTTTGATAGGCTACACGACTGACAAAAAGAATACATGTTGCCTAGTCACGCCGAGGTTAAAGAGAGGCGGTTTTTGAAATATTGTGACGCTCGCTCCGTGTTAGCTGATGACGTTTTAGACTGCTATTAGATGGATGGGCCAGAGAAAAACAAATAGACGGAAAATCGCTATCAACAGCAACCATCCTGTATTAAAGAGTGCTGCTTGGTGAGATTTCTTCACTGGGGTGGTAATCCATTGGATTCGACTCGATGCGATCACGAAAACCTATGTTGGAAGACGAAAGAACGGTAGACAGTTGGCTCGGATCAGCTCGTCTCTGAAGAAGGCGGAGACACCGAAACGTTAGCCGGATGAAGTGTTCTTTAACAACCTCGTGTTAGCCTACCAATGATAAAATACATGTTGTTTAGTCATAGGGAGGTTAAAGGAAAGTCGGTCTTTGAAACGTAGTTCTGTCAACTTTTCACGACGCGGTTGATTTATTCGAGCAGGAATCTATCGTTCGCTTCGTGGATGTCTTCAGCATCTGCTTTTTCTCCTACATCACAACTAGAGTTTCTATGGTGGAATCCACTGTGGTAATAAAGAGAACAATTACCGCGCAATCTGTCTGCAGATGATGAATATAATCGAGCGAAGAGTACTACTGTTGTGTTGCGAATTTGTTCCTTACGGGGAAATCTATTACAAAAAATCTATTTCCGGCATAGAGTGCGGTTTGCTTACTCAATGTCACATCCTTTTGAGTGCAGCGGACAACTGTC
The DNA here is from genome assembly GCA_018806985.1 of Angiostrongylus vasorum. Classification (NCBI taxonomy): domain Eukaryota; kingdom Metazoa; phylum Nematoda; class Chromadorea; order Rhabditida; family Metastrongylidae; genus Angiostrongylus; species Angiostrongylus vasorum. The sequence goes on from JADANN010000398.1 coordinate 850,311, forward strand.
TTCCATGACCTACGTTTAGGGATGCATGTAACGAATAAGATGTCTTTGTGATGCAGAAAAAAACAGCGGAGAACCGAGAAGACTGCCACCAGTTATAGTCCAGAGAAGAAGAAAAGAAGTTTGTCAAAAAGCTTTTCTCTACGGAACTTTTTTCTTTGGCCCACCTATGCTTTCAATCAAATTGATGTTCGAGGAACTGTCCTCTCTTGGAGGTGTGTCAGTGTGAAGGTCACAAACGCCACGAAAAACCAGGAATGCAAGTGTCTGCACGAAGTAAATGCAAACGTCTTCTCAGTTAGTCTGAGTGAAACTATGTGGAAATTCAACCACAATGTTGCTGATATATTTGCAAAACTCCGGACCGCACGTGCCTGCGGTGGGGGAACGAACGCGCTATTGTCCTTTCTGGGGAGTAACGCGTTCACCACCACACCATGCGGGTCCTTTCGTTTCGCCTGTCTCTCACCTAGTTCTGTCGATCAGCGCCATCAGCAATCACCCGTCAATCAATCCCGTCTCCTATGCCTAAGCCTAAGCCTAAACCCTAATCCCGGGGGTCCAAGATTTGCGAATCATTGTGGTTGTAGTTCACCTCATACCCTGCCGTGAAAAATTGTAGTAGACAGAAAATAAAAGGTTAACATTGTAATTATTACCATTGTTAATAGTCCTTTCCGGTGAGTAACGCGTTCACCCACCACACCATGCGGGTCCTTCGTTTCGCCTGTCTCTCAGCTAGTTCTATCGATCTTTACTAGCTGAGAGACAGGCGGGAATGAAGGACCCGCATGTGTGGTGAACGGGTTACTCCCCGGAAAGGTCAATAGGGCGTTCGTTCCCCTCCTTAGACACCTGCGGTCCGAGGAAACTTTTTTATTAATACAACTTAGTTGGTACAAAGGAAAGGCGACGACGGAACAGATATCTCCGATCTGTTCAAGTTCGTCCCGCATGCGGACGCACCGGCTCAGAGTTTTGCAAATTTCTCAGCAACATTGTGGTTGTATTTCGCTTAGAACCCTGCCGTGAAAATTGTAGTAGGCAGAAAAATAAAAAAGCAAAGTATATGTGGAAATTGTTATAAATATAGCAAGCCGGTTTCGAAGTGAGTTTCTTTCAAACATTTATTCAGTGTTTCGTTTCGTAGTTATGACAAATAGTTTCATTAGTTCAATAAATAATCTTCGCCGAAAATGCACTTGCTTTTAGATCGAGCTGCCTTGTTCGGATTTTACTGAGCACTTCGACAATACTGCTAGTCTTGTACGGGGAAGGAACTGACGAAAGTAGTCAATCAACCGAACTGTAATGAAATAGGCTATCTTCTTTCACAAGGAAATTGGAGATCAGTGAGATGTACACTGTTATCTCCATAGCACTTCTGATCGTCGTGTTTCATAGTTTAGTTAACAATCAGATGGTTATATGGCAGCGGTCACTGTCTGCGTAGTAGGGAGCGTTTCAGTAGCACTTAAGTCTTCTCAACCAGGATTTCCAGGCTTTCATGGCTTCGTGACACACAGTATTATGAAGGAACAACGTAAATTAACCGGTTCTATACTTGTTCTGGGCTAAAAAGTTTTACTTAAGGAATTCAGTTTGAACTGGAAAATTATGTAGCGGATTAGCCAAAACCACCTATTTCTTCCCACAAAAATTCAATGATGACCTTCCAAATTTATCGAAAATAGATAAATCACAATGTCGTCAGTTTTTATTTACTGCATACTATTTTCTAGTGGCAAGGTACTATGTGAAATACAACTATATCGATGCTGAGATATCTGCAAAACCCCGGAAGGCGGGTGTCTGCGGTGGAGTTCGAACACGTTATTACTCTTTCCAGAGGCTAACGCCTGTGCAACTACACCATGCAAGTGTTTCGTTTCATCCTTCTCGCGGCCGTGTTATTGACCTATAGACGCTATCAGCAATCATCTTTCAACGGCAATGATCTGGGGGAGCACAAATGGCATTCAGGATAGTTATTCGGGTGTGGTGGTGAACGCGTTAGCCCCCGGAAAAGGTAATAGCGTGTTAGCTCCCCCACCGCAGACACCAGCGGCCCGCAATCTTGCAAATATCTCAGCAACATTATGGTTATATCGAAGATAACGTTTCAAGCCCTGGTACCACAGAATTGTACAATACCAGCAGTGGCAATTTTAGAAAAAAATAAAACTAAGTCAACCAGTAATTTCACAACTATTGAGGATACTTATTCAATCTGGTTGGTAGAATGTCGGATTCCGCAGATATTACAACAAATGTCCTCTCGCATTAGATTTTTTCATGTGTGCTTCTATCTAATTTTAGCATGGTATGAATATTATAACCTTATAAGTTAAACAATCGAAGTGCATTATTCCATGTACCCATAGCTGAATAGCAATCATGGTCTTCTCTTCATTATAAGTTCGCCTTAAGGCCTCAAGGAATTTGCTGAAAGTATCAACTGTCGCCACAAATTTCCACTACACAAGAGATCTTCGGTCTGTTTTTTTAATCGGAATAAGCCATAGCGGATTACCATGTGAAGGTTATGGTCAAACACTGACCAAAATTGGTCATTTGCTTGTTAAGAGAAGTAGATAGATGCAAAAAAATGAGCGCATTGTCTTTGCTATATTGGATTGATCTACACCAGTTGATTGTACGTAGTCATTATTCGTTTTCGGGTGAGCTTGGAATTACTCGGTAGCATTCTGCAGGTTCGCTGGAATCAAGATAGAGGCTATTCGTGAGTATGTATAGATTACACGGCAAAGCACTAAAAGCTAGACATAGCCACACTTTTGAAAAAAGACATTTAACGAGCAAAGTCGCAAGTGTTTTATTCGGAAACCATGAACGTCTCGACTGGGACGAATTTGAGCTTCTGCCAAATCGTGCAAATCTAAATAGCTCGTCTTGATTCAGGTGAAAACCCAAGAAAAAACCACTAGAGAAGACAATCGTTACGACACGACATTAGACTCACCATGTGTGCAAAAGAAGCAAACAGTTCTGCAGTTCTTCGAATTCTGTGATGAATTTCAGATTTGCAGAAGCGTCAGAATACGAAATACTCGTCTTTGGTACTGTTCACTATAATCAGATTTCTACCAACAATTGCTCTCAAAATCAACATGTGAATGATCGTACTGGACTTTCTTTATTCTCGAAAATGCTGTATGCTCTGGTGTAAAACAATTATCCCGTCGTGTATACGGACAATTTTAACGACTTTAATTCTGATGTACGTAAGATGTGTGTGAGCTCGAAATTTTGAAATCGCGAATGGCTTACGATGATGAGATAAGAACTCTGCGTTAAGTCACCTTCTAAGACACGCAAGACCAAGAATATATTCGACTAACTATCACACGTTTCAACAGCAAATGCCTATTTTTTACTATCTCATCCACTTGTCAGGCAAGCGAAGATAATGTAAGCGTTTCGCTGAGATTCTATGATTTTGGACCTGCACGCTAAATCACCAGTTTTTTACAGATTGCTTAGCTATACACTAAGCACCCAAAACATGGGTGATCAAACCCTGGTTTAATTAATAACGACGGCGGTAACAATTTGCTAAAAGCAGTAATAGCTTTGTAACGGACGACTCGACAGATTTCAGCACAAGAACTGAAGTGAACATCTCAAATCAATAGAGAGTTGACGCAATAGTTCTGTCTCTTTGATGAGCAGGGATACCTACTCAAACGGTTTTCCTTTCCTTCCTTGGTACATAAAAGGGGGGTGGATCTAGCCGTAGCAGGCGCGGATCGTCCCAACAACAGCGGCGCGAACTGAAAGAAGTGAAAGATCCACTGGATCTTCTTGCGTGATCCTTCAAATGAGCACTTACGTATACAAACAATTAACAACCGCTTTCCGGACGAAGGCTACTGGTGTGGTTGTCTTCTTCTAGGAGATTTGACCTTTCATGATACCCCCCATAATAGATAATATTTCAAGTTCGGGAAAACGAACAAACTGTTGTTTGTGAAGAATTTGACGGTCCGTTAGTAATCCTCTCCATCGCTTTTGAGAGCTCAACGAGAACGAATTTGGCCGCGGAACGGGAGTTGAGATCGCATAGTTCAGCGAGCGTGAACCAATGGCGATCACATTGTAAAGAGGTTTCGGCCTTGACTTCCACGATTGTGGTCTAAACGGTCCAGAAATGTTTAAACGAATATCCGTTGTTTCCCTAATCACAGGAATAGCGGCTGTCATAGAAGAGTCATATAGGTAAACCTCTTTCTCATCCACATGTGCCAGCAATTGTGTTTGCTACTAGGCACCTAACAGTGCCTCAACACGGCTATTTCGGGATTCCAGGGCTGTCAACATGACATTCGTGCTTAAAGCTAAAAAAGTTCTCGGCGTTGATCAATCGCTGAGGGATGCGCCATGCATTCGACATCATTAAGCATCATTTAGAGGTGAATGAATGCATATTTGGCCTCTACAGTGACTCATGGTGGCCTATCGATGTATCGAGTCAGTGCTGTATCCTTTCAAGCATGTTTGGTACCAATTGGCCACCCCCGAAAGGATGGAAGGCTTGGTGAGCCTGGGGCGCAGCATCGATCCCACGTGTATTGCAAGGCTCCTCTAAACTGTGGGCCACATGCTCCCTGTAGTTCTAGGATAGCCGTGCTATGGCGTCACCGCTTGAAGTGGAAAGAGTGATTTGAGCCCAAACAAGATTGATAACAATTTCCCGACACTGGTGGGGTGACCGGCTTGAAGGGCTACGACCGGGTTGAACCAACCACTTGCCCGATATGAACGACATCGCTGCTACTGCACTATCTGCCACCCTTTTTTTCGGATTATTATTCGGACGCAAATTAGGAAAACCTAGCAAAGAAAGGCAAAGTGTGTAACATATTTAAATATGCCTTTCGGAATAATTTGGATGACTTCGCTTCACAAGCGTTGTGAACCCAGTACAATTCTCAAATGGTAATTGTTTTAGGAATTTGCAAGTTTTTTTTCCTTCCGATGAGCTACGAAATTCCAGCTCCAGGGCATCAACTAACAAGTTTCCAGTCGCTCTCATAGTTCAGAAAGAAGTCCATTATTTCCTCGCTAGAATTTTTTCAGAACGACTGCAATTACTGCCTTAGGTTATCTTTAGTTTTCTACAGGACTTTTAGATGGAAATGTACCTCGAACTCTGATCTAATGTCCACCTCTCTCGATGTGATAGTGGGCCTTCTGGCCAAAAACAACAAAAAATAATTGACATCGTGGAATAAAAATATGGCTTGAGCGAACGAAGTTAATAGTGTGAGGCAGGTACGCATTGAGATGGAGTGGCACTCACTCAAGCTGCAAGGCATTCAGTAGTAGGTGCTACTGCAGATGATGTAGGGGTCCATTCAAACTTTCCTAAAGATATTTACTATTATTAGAAGACAAATGAGGCTTTGAGTTTTCAGAAGACATGACGACGTTGATAGATCTCGCATTCATATTCGTTTCAAGACTACTGGTGCACTCTTGAATGGGTGGGGATGCGTTTGCAACTTTCATTCAGTGCGATAACGCCTTCTATTGAATTAGTAAGTTTTGACATATTCGTCTGTCAAAAAAATGAACTTTTACTCTTCACTTTCCCCCCACTTATGTATAGATACTTGTCTTCTATAAAACATTTTCCCTATTGCTCCTGTCGTTAAAAGCAATTGCATTAACTGTATCACCTTATCACCTGTAGTTCCCCGGATCGCCGAGTGACTCGAGCGAGCTCCAGTAAATCTTTCATTCTTCCCTGTCGCATGCAAGAGTAGCCCAGTGGGTTCTGCTCGCTCTAGGGACTCGTTGAGCATCATATCTTTCTTCTAGGCTTGTCGTGAAGAACGCTGACCATCGGGTCGGTGGTCTTCCCGCAGTGCGTTTGAAATCCCGTGGAATCTAGTCACAAACGGCTCTTGTCCATCGGTTGTCATTCATTACATTAACTGCTATTAAAAAATCTTCAACACCTTTAACCGCCTAGTACGAATTCTTCTGAATGGACCTCAACTGTTTTTGAATTCTGCAGATTTTATGTAGGAAATTTCGGTAAGCCAATTTATTTGGGAGGTGTTGCAAATGGCAAAGACGTTCCTACAATTTTCCTCCCTTGAATGGAAGGTATTCCTTAATAGCGAAGGTGTTTTCCATAGGTATCTCCACTTCTTCATGAACTAAACGTCTACTACAATAAAAGTAATGATAATACAGCATCACATCCATAGTTTCTATTGCTAACAAGCACCAGTTACAGAAAAAAGTCCTTAAACCATACGAAATCGAACACTGACGTCCAATGTCTTGAAGTGCTTTGTGAAGTGGCGACATTTCATGGAGCCAATTCCGTGTGGATTGGGACAAAGTTTTCTTCGCTCTGGACGGATTTAGAGGCTTATTTTTTTTACAGTCTTCCATAACTGCCAAATTAACTGTCTTTACCTAGCCTGGCGATGTGGTAAGTTTTCTGAGTTCAATATGATTGAAATCATGGTCTAGCATTTTTTGTGTTTACTTATGGAGGTGTTTGGAAGGGTAGATTGCAGTCAACTAGACCAGGCTATAAGAAAGGCGAAAGCCGCTGAAAGTTCAAGTTCATGGCAATAAGGAGTAAAATAGTACCTCATGTTTGCTCAACAAGAGTATAAAGAAGTTTTCAGTTCAATCACCTTTGCATGGGCCTTCATGGCACATCCGCGCTAACCCCGTTTCGATACATCGCGTTAAATATTCCAGACTGCCAATTAGGGTTAGTTTTGATACTTAAAACGAAAGAGGCACAAGAAAAAAAGCTCAATATGGCGCTCTGTCAGTTCCGAAAGTGATGAATGATATTCGTTTTGGAAAAAGGTCGGCTGTTGTTATCCCGTTTTGCACAAGTTCGACGATATCTCAACGTGATCGTTTTGTGCAGCCTCCTGGTGTCACAAAATCGCGAATCTTCTGAAGAACTACAGATGCAAAGGTTCCGAAAATTTCCTATATACGAGAATTCGTAGTAGGAAACGTCCAGGCTATCCACTTAAAAACTTTGATGACAAAGATTTCTCCTGTCGGTGTCCTGCTTTTAGGTTTGTGAAGGTGACGACAGAGATCCGATGGATGTGCATGTATATATGCGGGTGTGCGTATGTGTGTGAGAATCTGACGATGGAGTGTCCGATTTCCTCCACTTATGCTTAGCCCTCGGACTCAGCTCGTTGTTGTTGGCTGTCTGACATTTTACTACACTAGGTGAAACAAACATTTTGAAATCAGCCGTCATTTAACCTCGGTAGTAAAATAGGTGAATAATAGTGTAGTATAGGTAGTAATAAAAATAAGTGAATTCTTAGTGAAGGATCGCCACCTCTAATGGATGATGTTCCGTCCAACCTCATCCACTGAGTTAATGTTTAATGCTCCTACTGCAATTTATCGTTGTCATACCATTACCACTACTGGTGTTGTTACTATTATTACTACTATCACTACTGCTGTTGAAAGGTCTGTTGGAAACGCTTGAGTACAGGTGGATTCGTATGATGAACAACTTTGCACTTCCATGCCGGATAGAGCACTATTAATTAGCCCAGTCTGGAATTTTCGATGTTACTATGTAAAAGTTCAGTTCCGGTTCCGCAAATGTAATTTTTGACCTAAAAAGGTTCTGTTTATTATTTCAGAGAAAGGGATTAGAAGTCTGCTTTTCTTATATTTTCTTCTTTTCCTCATTTTCTTTAGCTTTAAATACATTTTCGTCTACTTGTTTTGAGTTATCCGGATATTCGCCTACTTTTTTCTACATGAGTGGAATTCATAGATCGTCGTCTTCACATTTTTTGCAACTCCCAGCACTTCTTCTATCCGTATATCCCTAAAGCCATCATCCATGAATGTTGTTGGATAAATGTATGGATTTTTCTGCAGCTTGACGAACCGCTGACTTCTGTCTTCGCTGGCATGTGAAACGCCGATTGTGGATGGTTTTTCTTGCCATCCCGAGATAGCCATGCAATAAAGTACCACAAGTATTTCGGTGGCCTGTGAGGAACGAAAACTTTACCGCCTTGTGACTAAGACTAGTCCACTGTGGCAGTTATTGCTGGCAGATAGTCGCCATGCCGATCGTGAAAAGGCTACGTAAGCATGGATGGAGAAGTGTAAGTGAAACTGCAGTACGTTCTCGAACTATTCCACATATAGGGATGTTTCGCAAAAGAACGAAGCTACACCGACAGGATAGCCATTCTTTCGATACATTAGGACCCGAAAGTGGAATCTTCGCAAGTAGATATCGCTAATCATCAGCTGTTATCGCGTACATGTAGCGAGACTTTTAGTAAAATAACAGCAACGGTGGCAGTGCTCATGTGAACTACTGCCAAAAATGCAATGGACAGAAATTTTTAGCTTGTTCCTTATTCGGAGTAGGAAAGAACCATCTTCCAATTAAATTTTGCTACCAAAGGAACGGAGGTAGTTGTACGAGAATCAATGATGCTCATGCTCGCCAACGGAATGCCATTAGACAGAAGCAAAGGATGTTTGCACCCTGTGAAGATGACGCAGCAGTACAGGACGGACGATGGTGTACACTATCCACTCTGTTGATATATTTATTTTAACGGTCTTATAAACTGATTTTTTTTGAGCTGATGCGAGTTTGGTATTTGTCTTCGTTGTCGCTGTTGTTGGTGTTGTTGGTCGATGGCTGACGTTTCGACGATTTCGCCTTCCTCAGAGCCTGGTCGTATTTTTGTATATATCTTTCTTTTTTCCCACCGAATAAGAAAGCATCCTTATACAAATCCTTTCCCTTATACTCTCCTTATCCTTACACTTATGCACGTTCATTCGCTCAACAACGTAAAATCAAATGTATGGGAAGTACATGAGAGGGAATTCGTACTAATTTCAGAACTGAGCACCTCACTTACCTAAATAGAAGGAGAACTAACCGTTAAATGACAAAGCTTTCTGCGTTGATCAATCCCTTTGAAGGATGCGCCGTGCATTCGACTTCATCAAGCATCGTTTGGAGGTGATTGAATGCATATCTGGCCTTTACAATGACTCGCGGTTACTTGCCGATGTATCGAGCCAGTGCTGCTACACTCCCAAGCAAGTCTGGCACCAAATTGCCGACTTCTGAGAGATGGAAGGCCTGAGGAACATCGGGAGCGGGAATCAATCTCATATGTATTACAGGTTGCCTCCGACCACTGCTCCATACGCACCACCCTCCATTAACCGTTAGTTATCTAACCTACAGCTGTCACTGAATTCTTTTTGACAAAATGAATAGCAATAAAGCTCGTGTTTTGTAAGTGTTCGTCTTCGTGTCTCTAAAGAGAGCAAAAACCTGTGGAACGTCGTTGCGTGCAACGGAGAAGAATGGTGTTCTAGCTCATGCTCCTTTCGAATCACTTAGTAATTTATTAGATTACAGATGATACTAACGTTTATTATTGTTTATGCCTACTCTTTTTAACGGCAGGGTATACTGCGAAATATAACTTCAATGATGCTGGGATATTTGCAAAACTCCGGACCGCACGTGTCTGCGGTGGGGAACGAACGCGCTATTGTCCTTTCCGGGGAGTAACACGTTCACCACCACATCATGCGGGTCCCTTCGTTCCCGCCTGTCTCTCAGCTAGTAAAGATCGATAGAACTAGCTGAGAGACAGCCGAAACGAAGGAACCGCATGGTGGTGGTGAACGCGTTACTCACCGGAAAGGACTATTAACAATGGTAATAATTACAATGTTAACCTTTTATTTTCTGTATACTACAATTTTTCACGGCAGGGGTATGAGGTGAATTACAACCACAATGATGCTGAGATATTCGCAAAACTTGGACCCCTGGGCCAGATCGAAAATCGTGGTTTGATTTGGCCCAGCGTCCAAATTTTGGGGAATACCTAAGCATCGTTGTAACGGTGATAATTATTGTGTACGTTTTTACAACCATAACGGTGGCGTTAAGACTAATTGTGATATTATTATTATTCTACAAGTTGTAGAACCCAAATTTTCCGGTCAGAATATTAACGAGTATGTGGTAGGGCTAGTTCCATCATTTTTTTTCTGAAAATGCCTTTGCCTTTTCTAGCACAGACCATACTTTAAGCGGGAACTCGGTCACCCTTCTAAAGAAGCAACTTTGTCGTTCCAAGTTTTCCAAAGAGAATAAAGCCGACGTCGATATGGCAAACATAATACGTTCCCAAGGGATCCGCTTGCACAGATTTCTCTATGTCAACGTCATTCACATTCCTTAATGCCTCCTCAAGAGAACAAGCGCTTGAAAGGAAATCTATGTGAATTTGCCGGCATAAATTGGTCGCCAAATCGGACAGGAAAATAACGATCGTCAATTACGGCTGACAAAAAAAACTACTAAGACAGGCGTTCCAGGCCCACGCGATAATCCGCGATCCAACTGCCAAATTCTCCACCCACATCGGTAACCTGGATGTTTGATGGAAGCATTGGTGAAATTATCGGGAATTACTCGCTACCTGAGAAAAAAACTGCTGCCATCAATTAGAAGGTGTTCGGAAGATGAAAGGAAAACATTGTAAACAAGTGTTTCGTTTGTGATCCGACAAAAGAATTCGTTCACAAGCCACCTTGTAAAAGACGTTTCCGATATTTGTATTCTATGCACTTTCATGAAAGCCCTTTTAAAATGAAGAGAAAAAGGGAACATTCTTGCTACACTACTCTGTCTATCTGAGATCTTAAGTACTTGAAAATTAATCTGATTGGAGGAGCAGAATTCTGTTTTTGACAGACCTATGCTATAATTACCAGTAATTGTTAGGATGTTTCATGCTTATATATATATATATATATTTCATGCATATATATATATATATATATTTAGAAAACACCGGTCAGCACAATTGTTATTGCGCGTGGTTCCTGACCCTTTCACGAACACGAACTCGGCAACGATGAATAAAGCAAAATTAGTGTGAGCTTTGTTAAATGACGCTAGTTGACGAAGAATTATTCTTCCATTTCTACATACATATATTATAATTATGCACATATGTAAGCGTATATGGGGCGGATAGCACAGTGGTAGTGATATAGGCCACCACAAGCGCAGTGCTATTTCGATTCCGCTCCGAGCTCACTAAGCCTCTCATCCCTCCGGGGTTGGGAAATTGGTACGAGACATGTCTGGGAAAAATTCACTCTTTGGAATCCAATTGGAAACGCTCTAGCCGGCTATCTCAAGACTCGAAGGAAAACCGACTCGACCAACATTCTAGGACACTCAAGATGAAAGGAAAGTCCTCGAAGCAGCAGCCGAAGCCACATGTAAAAGTTGGAAGATCTTTGTCGATAATAGATGCGAGGAAGTGAATCTAGTTGATAGGTGCTGGGATCCGCACAATAGACGTGAAGGCGGGTCATATAAGAAAAAGATATATATTTTGTATTCACTCAATCATCCTGGTATATAATCACGTAAGTTTATTGATGGTTAGGTGACACTTGTTGTGCAACTCAATTCTTCCGTATCCGGTGCATTTCGTAGCTTCCTTGTTGGATTCGCTCATGAACCCATTCGCAGACTAACCTTAGATTCATTCAAGGATCCGTTCGTAGATTCATTCGTGGTGGTCCAGTGTTCTCCGACTGTTCGCCGACGTTGTCGACAACCGACTATGCAAAACATCTTTTGCTGAGTTTGTTCGATTGCCTGTCCGATTTCTCACATCCGCAATTAAAAATAGTAATTAGTTAGCGCGTATCAATATGCTCTTCTGATTTTTCCCACGGCCTGCCTCCATGGTTGTTTCCTTCAACAGCCATAGTGATTATTTCACTTGTTTCTCACTCAGCTCCTCCATCACACTTTATTCGTGTTTTTTGTCGAACAATGAACATAAAAAGTGAAAAAAAAACGACGTCGTACAAATTTACATCCTAGGAAAACGAGCTTTGATAACTTATAAGAAGATTTCTTCTGTAGTGTTTAAGTTTATTGCTCCTAAGCGCTGAAATTATACAAGAAAGCTTTGGAAAAAACCTTCAAAGTCGATTGTTATTGTTCAGAATTCTTCAGGCTGTTATATTATTATTGTTATTATTATTATTATTATTGTTATTATCATTATTATTATTATTAATCACCCCTACTATATTATTTCCTGGTCTGGTCGATCCTTCAGCTATAGTGAATCCTAAACTCCTGAATTGGAAACGAAACCCTGAAACCATTTCTAACGCCTTTCATTGGTCTGGATTCCTTAGCCTTCACTGCTTCACTAGAAAAAATCCTTTTTAGAAGAAAGAACTTGTTTTGTTGTTAAATGTTGAAGTTGGTTGTCTGAGGGATCCAGCTAACCCATTCAATGAAGGTGGCAATTACGTATGTGCATGAATACTTCCGGCGTGAAGGGATGAGCTCGGGGATTGTCTGGGGAGTTGAACAGCGATCCCTCCCCCGGGAATTCTGCAAATATCCTCTCAGCCTCTCTTTCAACCATATACGACGCGTATAAGAAATCCCGTTCAAGATTCTCTAGCAGAATAGAAAAAAAGTTTTGCTTTCAAATTCTTCCCGTTCTTTCCGATCAACTTTGAAGTCAGCATTTCATGAAATCGTTGGCGTATTGGCGCTGCAATAACAACTTGTTTATGAAACTGAATCTGAAGGACATCTTCAACGTTTTCGACATTTGAGCTGATAAATATTTCAACCATTTCTCCTAAATCTAATTAAAGTTTTATAGGCTTCATATAGGGCACTGAACTAATCGCATTTATTATGTTAAAGGTCGTTATCTGTTTGCAATTAAATCCAGCCCGCCCTCAACAGCTCTTCATTTCAAGCTATGTATTCCCGATATTCGTGCCGTTTCCTTCCAGAAAATTTTCCTAAAGATCCGTTTATTTTGGCTGTGTTTAGATTTATACTAAGGTGTTAGAGCTGCTGCTACTTCTGCTAAGCTTTAAAAGCACCGATTTCGAATTCGTTACGAAGTCGATGCGAATCACGCATTCCACGAAACCTCATTCTCCCAACTTTTCCGAGTTTCCATCATCTACGTGCTGCGGAGACACCACACTCTATACAATTTCTCATCTAAGAAGTACATATCCTTCGTTGGGTATATTTGTTCGAGAAGAATACAAACGTAACATCTCTTTTTCCTTTTTTCACCTGTTCTTTGAGACAAATTAAACTATTTCGCGAATAGATCCCCCTTGAGAATGGATCGAAAATCATTGCGTTAGACTGCACGCTGAATCCGGTAGGAAGAAACTATGTTATTGAATTCGAGATGTATACGTGACGTAGGTTGAAGCTGGAAAGGATAAGTCGTCGACGGGAAGTTCTAACTCGATTTTTAGCAATCAGGCTTCCATTCTTCGCTGTCTGTTAAGCAGCAGCCAGCATGGGCTCCTGATTGGACGACGCCAGATTCTATTCGTGACGCAACCCATCCATTTTTCTCTATCCACCTTACTACTAAACTTTATTACCCAATTGTTGTTAGGATAGCACTCTGCGTCCCGAATTTCGCAAGTCATTTCATTGCATCCGCCAACACTATTCGCTCTAAACGTAGCTCAGTGTGTAGGCTTAACTACTCCTATTACATCTGCAGATCCAAGGGGGATAGTAGAGTATGAACATAGTTTTTTTTAGATATGCACTAACATCGAACTAAAGAGAGTTGGAATTGTTGAACATTTTAATCACTGCTTTTAGCTCCATCAGTGGCTGTAATCACATTTCTATGAAGAAGAATTGCTTCTGGCTTGCAAAACAAGGATTTTCATAGCGCTCATTATAATTCGTCTCTAGCGATTTTTTTCCTTTTACGGATAAAATTGGCTTAGTTAACGGATGAGAGAGATGTTGGATGAGTGATGTTGATTCCTCCAATTACACCTCATTCAATGCGACAAATAGTCGGTGAATCTCATACAACTCAATCTGTCCTTGCCAGGGCAACCAGCCATTTTGTCACGTTTAAATTGGCTGTTTCGTTAACCGACAATTCGACGATATCGTCATAATCTTTAAAGACATCGTAGACCTCGGATAGAGGTGGGAGAGAGAGGGAAAAGATGGAAACAAACTATTTAGAGATTTCCATTTCTTTCTGTTTGGCACGTCTTCACTTATGTCTCTTCCATGTCTTCATCCTCCGTCCTCTCCGCACTTCCTCCACATGCTTGAAGCTCCAATGGAAACTCCTGGCTCCGCCCACTTTCGATACCGTGGCTGCTTCAAGGTGTTCATGTCGACAACGACTAACAGCTGACCACATTTTTTGTCACGTATGAGTAAAGGGAAATATTTGTCCTCATTCCGTAAGTTTATTCTGCATGCGTTTCCCTTGCTGAAAGGGTGGGAGTTGCTTCAGGCACGTTATTTCTACTGTTAATTCAGCTATCATTAACTGATTCCTCAGAAGTCTTTAGATGGATTCATGCTTTCTACTTCCTCTCATTTATAAAAGGATGACTTTGGAATGTTCGGTAGATTTTTTTTGGAAGAAAAGACAATGAAGCATCCTTTGAGCTCTTTCTTTTGGGTCTGCCAATAAGAGATATATACCTTTCCAGAATTCCCGAAAACTGCTGTCTTTTGCGAGTGCCACTCACTTCCGTGTAAATACGTTGCCAATCTATTATGTGCATATGTAAAGGTGTGAGGGAGCAACCGAGACAAAAGTCTTCATCAAGAATTTCTCGACGACCATCACCCCCGCATGACCACTTCAGCTACACTCAGAACAAAATCCCAGCTGTTCTTTTTTTCAATCCTCATTGCTCTTAGACATTTCTTTTTTAAAAAATAAATCTGAAAATTCTTGTAGGCAAGGCTTTGAAATATTTTCTTGAAAAATCCAAAATCTTGAATAAAAGGACGTTTTTATGGATCTGCAGCGATTTTTGGGCTTCGTGATACCTTACCGCCCGCGCTTAGTCTTGTTTGAACCAGTTTCTTGGAATGAAATATGGGGAAAAACCGAGACTTTCAAAAATGTTTTTTAGTCCATTCAGTTTGAGTGAGTTAATGCCGATTTAATATCACGCTGCGTAGATGTCCTGTTTAAGTCCTGCTATCCTTCACAATCTTTGAAGACTTTCTTAGTTCTTATTTCATATTTTAATAGCTCATCCTTGTAGCACACTTTTCATTCAATTTGTATGCCATTAATTTGGCACATTTTTTCCCAGACTCCTGAAAAGCCTGAAAAGTCCATGCCACAGCGCATCGATGATGCGATCAGTTTCACTCGTGGAGGGAGCACAGTGACCTTTGACTAGGTTACGACTATTCTTGTCATCACTCGTTTAGTCTTAGGTCTCCTTTCGGATGGAAATGGGTAGCTTGTCAACAGTAGAGAGAATCTGCGCTGTATATGGCAGCTCAAAGTACAAGAGCATTCCTAGCTTCGAGGACCATCGAATATTTTTTAATTTCTTTGATGTCCACTTTATTACTAATAAAATTACTTTCGCTTTACTATAATAAAAAAGGTTATTAAATCTTCCACATGAATGGCTTGTAAAAATTCTTCGTTTGAAAACAATCTCGTCATTCTCAGTTACTGGATGACTAAGGAGAAGCTCGAGAAGGCGCTAAGCACGTTTTGGTGTGATGGCGTACGAAGACCTTAGAATTACCCAATTACCGATGTTTCTCAGTTGTTCATATGTTCTTTCATGGATGGAATGAAAGTCGAGCCTGAGATAATCGCACTAGAATGCTTGCTAGTGGTGCTTTCTTTCGTGTGAAAGTGGCGCATGCAGTCGAATCGACTCAAATCTCTACGGAATATGTCGGAAGATCCGCTCTCTGATATACGTCACCCATTTTTTCATCTTAGTCTTCATTAACTTATATTGAAATAAGAGGTGGCAGCGATTTAAAGAAGAAAAGCAGATTTGACTGATTATTCTAAACATACTAGCATTTTAAAAATGGAAATGTCCGGTTACGGTTTTGTCTATTCGGACGTCTGGAACCAGGTTTGCTTTCTGTCCAATCACTGATGTAAGCTTATCGTAGTTCTCGACATTTTTGTTTTTTGCATCGCTTTGTGGAAAACTTTTTGTCCATTATTCTGCTTAACCATGACTCAGCGTCAATCAACCGGTGTACCCATGGTAACAGAAGCTACAATTCGAATGATACAAGCCCGTAAAAGCCCGTAAAACCTGAAATCGAGTACGACTTCAAACCCGTAGAACGATTCCCTTAGAACAGAAGTGCAGCTCGTGCTTGAAAGATGGAATTAAAAAATGATTCCTATGATTCTCTTGTGATTGTAATTGTTGTCGCCAGCCAGTGTTTGATGTTTTTTCATGGAAAACTCGATTACTAAATCATTTGGAATTGCCTGCCTAAACATCTCCTTTGGGACTGTTTTTCTGGAATGAAAGAGAAGTTTAAGGGAGAAAGGGATGATAGTGGAGTGTCTGTGATAAATAGATGATGCACATCGTTGGCGAACCTCATAGATTACGAGCCACTACCGTTTAAATGAAAATGTCGATAGAAAAAATAGCTGGTTCAATTCCCTTCTTTTATTTGAGGCCAGCGAGAGCTAGTGGCATTGTTGAAGACTTGTTTTGCCTGTTCAAGAAATTTTCATGTGTGCAGTGACAATCCTCAAAATGTACCGAACTTAGTTAGTTTGAGCTCACATCGAACATTGCGTAAGACTTTATCATAATAAGACAGATTTTCACGCTGGTGGCGAAGTGGTTAGTGTCTTACGGAAAGCATCCTTTACGTGAATTGGCTCTAAACCAATTTTTAAGGCTTGAAGAAAGATTTTTTCCATCAAAGAGCTCCGATGCACCACCAGAAGCCCACTGGTCAACCAGAAGAGGAGTATCTGACCAATAGATGGATTGCGTTCTTTCTGACATGAATTTCCGATTCTTCTAGACTGCCTTCTTTTTCTCTATCGAATCGCGATTTCAGTTCTGAATTCGGTGTAACATATTCGTTTGTATTTCCATTCTCTACCATTTTTTTTAAGAAAAGATTACCTTGTAAGCCACAATTTATAGGGAGTAACACTTCTACTGTCAAGGCAAATGAGTTCCTGGTAGATTAAAAAATTTACCAGTCAATTTTACAACTACTGTAGTTTTTGGGGTATGAGAAGGGGCTCCGCCGTGACTACATGATCTGTTCGGAAGCCATGAGCAATGTGAAACTCCTCTTCCTACCCTCATAGTTACAATATAATTATTACGTGACAGCACTGGGATTCTCGCTGTTGAACTGCAGCTAGGGTTTTTTTCTTTAAGCAGAAAAAGAAGACATCTGGTAATTTTTCAAGCCCAATCACCAGTTGGAAACATACACGATTTGAAATGGGCACCTTGTTTGCATGAAAATTAGATCATCTTGCAAATCGGACACACGTCGTCCAACATGTTTGTCCTTTCTCTCGATCACCACTAAAAAGCGGTCATCAGAACTCTAAGTAAAAAAGCTGTAACGAGCCAGCACAGATAAATTCCGAATTAAAGTCTTGAGAATGTCCTAGGTTTTCCAATAAGCCGAATGATTGACAAAAAATTTAAAAAAAAATGAAAGAAGAAAAAAACAAAAGCCAGTCAACTTTTGATGCTGCTTTTCGTCGCCGAGAAGACGTTGGTCATCAGAGAGCAAGACTGTTGGGTTAATCGAAAGCATCTTAACGTCATCTCAGAGACATTTTCGAGAAGGAACGACAGAAGAACTAAAATCAAGGTGGATGAGAGCAAAGATAGGATGAAACGTCTGCCTTCAGTGGAGTTGTTCTTCGTTGATTTAAGAAAGTAATTCGCTACTTTCTCAAAAAGTAAGCTTTTAAGTCCTCCCTTTGTGTTCTCCATATTTGTGAAAACTTGCTGTAGGCCAGAAATGTGTTTTCAGCTTATTAGATTTCTTAATTCAAGAAAGCTGCTGAGATTCGACGAGTTCTAATTTGGCTCAGCTAAAGTATGCTTAGTATTGGTCCTGCTTTATACTACAAAGTCTTAAGAAAGTCACTAACTATTCTTTTTACGAAAGATTTAGGAAAAGTTATCACTCTGGGGTCTTACCATGTCGACATAAGAAAAAAATGTGTCTTTATTCACTGTAAATGATCATAGGCATCGGTGATATTCCGAATAGCCCTCCAGGACTTGGAATTTACCTAGAATGATGGTGAGTTTAAGAAAAAACACCAGAAGTAGATACCACTTTGCCACTGATATCATGGTGAATTTGAAGAAAAAGCACCAGAAGTAGATACCACTTTGCCACTGGTATCACCATATGAATGGCCAACTTACTTCGATATACGGAGGGCCTGTCCTCACTGGCAGTGTGATCTCCGGCACATTTCCCTCTCGTTTCTTTCTCGCGCAATCGTCGCCTGTTGTGGTGATTTGCTTTGAACATGGTGACGTCCCTGATGTGAGCATCAAGGGACGAAAGAAACAAAGAAAAAGGATGTAGCTGGCAGAAGCCCTTAGGATTTCACAGCTCGGCTTCATGCTAATCCATCATTATCTGGCTATGATTTTTCATCACCGACAAAACAATGCCACCATTAAATGAGTGTGAAATGAGCGATCGAAAACCCATGATTCAATGACCGAAGAAGAAACGGCTGTGATGAAAGAGGAAACTACCACTTTCCCTCTAATGGAAATCGTAATCAAGAAGGAGGTTTGTCAACTAGAAATTAATGTGCCATTAAAGAAGGACATTTTCATTTATAGGACTAGTGAGGTGGACGTTCCTCCATCCTCACGTGGTCACCCTTTTTTGTGAAAATGCTCTTCTTCACCCTCAAATTGATCTGCACTTATCTGCATAAATTTCGATCACTCGAAGTAAACCGTTTTTTTTCCTCAGAAAGCCATTGAAAACTTTTGAAGCAATGTTCAACCTTTCTTTTTTCTGCCTAATGTTTTCCCTTGGCAGGGTATCATATGCAATAAGGCCACAAGAATGCTAAGATATGAGCAAAACTAGGAACCTCAACTGGGCCCTTACTAGGGCTCACGTACTGTCCAGCACACCCAACTGAGGCAATTGCATTACCTTCCTCGCAGCCATGTTTTTACTCCGTTCGTGCTCTCATCACTACTACTTTTACTATTTCTGCTATCGAAGCAATGGTTTTTAGGACTACGAGAAACTCTTTCATTGACCTCATCAATTTCCAAATGCTTGAGAACGCTTCCATTCACCTCGAAGTATCACTTGTGTTCTTTGCTTAGAATCCTCTTCATTATTCAAACGAATCTGCATGTACCATCCATATTGCGCCATAACAGGAATTCTGCATATTTTATTACGATTTTCGTTTCAGGACCGACATCGGTTCTCAACAGTTGCTGGACTTGCTTGTACTATCTTTGTGAGGTAAGCAAACAATCGTTCTCTTCCAACTATTTAGGTTTTGATTCAGCTATGAACTCTGCTACTGTATTGAATCTCTGCTTTCTTGTGCAAAAACAATGATTTAATAATAACCTTGTATTGCCAAAATTCTTGAATATGTCTGATAGCCGTCCCGCCCACTGAACTACTATTTCCTAGAATTATAATGTGGTTAAAAACTATCGTAATTCTCTTCGTATCGGATCTCCCGTTGGCTATTTTCACTACAACTCGCCGTTGCATAGCAGAACTTTCATTGAACAAATGACAGAAATAACTGTATTTTTAGTAGGAAGAGGAGAAAAACAGTATAGTTATACGATGTGCTTTACAGAGAAGTCACAATGCCGTAGAATTTCTAACCTCTAATCTACTCATGAAGAGAACGAAAAAAATCAAATAAACAAAGGTCACAAGTAACCGAAACATTAATCAAATAGCTGTAGGAATAAGACTACTAGTGGCCGACGATGGTCCTGACACGATACGCTATTACGATAGTTCGCTACCAGTTTCAACCTGTGTTTAATACGGCGGGCGGGGCAGGCGGCCATGGCCATCGTGGTCTAAGTAATTGACTCCCTGTTGCAGGCGAGCCGTGTTTTAGAGATGAAGCGCTAGCCCCGCCCATCATCACATTTCCGTGGTCCCCGACGTCAACCTCACCATGGGCTTCAACGTGCCGATTCTGAATCGCGACTCGGACGCCGTCCGAGCAGCCACCAAGCAGTGGATCGACCAACCGCAGAATCAGAAGAAACTCGTGCTGGTAATAGTGGCAATCGCGTTGTTGTTGGACAACATGCTCTACATGGTCATAGTGCCAATTATTCCAAAATACCTTCGAGATATTCATGCATATGAGGTTGAATTCTATGGTTATCACAACGAAACCGAACGTCTTCCCAATGGTACAGTAGTCGTCAGAGCAGTTGGTGCAAAAATTGACTATAAAGACGAAGACATAGAACTCGGTTGGCTATTTGCTTCAAAAGCACTGTTACAAATATTCGTAAACCCGTTCTCGGGCTATATTATCGACCGAATCGGCTACGAGATTCCCATGGTCATCGGGCTGGTGGTAATGTTCAGCTCCACAGCCATTTTCGCACTTGGTCGAAGCTATGGTGTGCTGTTTTTCGCAAGATCCCTTCAGGTTCGTTTTCTTTGTCATAATGCTTCTAGTCTTATCCGTTTTGAAAATATACTGTATATACCACAGGTATGCTTTAAAATATTAACCAGATCCACATATACTATTGGTAACTCTGC
Organism: Angiostrongylus vasorum; assembly: GCA_018806985.1. Taxonomy (NCBI): domain Eukaryota; kingdom Metazoa; phylum Nematoda; class Chromadorea; order Rhabditida; family Metastrongylidae; genus Angiostrongylus; species Angiostrongylus vasorum. The sequence continues at coordinate 871,000 of JADANN010000398.1, forward strand.
TTCTGACGTGCTGACTTTTGGAGTACCATAGATCTTTTTTTTTCTATTTTATATATTCCCAAATATTCCAAGCATTCCCAGGAGGAAATTGCGCCTTGTTTTACGAGAAAAATCAAAGCTTCATCAGAAAAAAAGCTGATGTGGGAAATTATTGCTTAGTCAGGACTTATAAATGAAGCCACGGTGGTGTTTTCGCTTGCCGTTCATCCTGGACGAGCAATAAATGAATTGATTCGAATTAGGAAAGATTCTGGAAGGTTTCATTTAGAGCCACTCAAAAACGCTATTCCTAGTATTTGTTTTTGCTTAACTAACAGCTACCAACAGCAAAAGTCGAAGTGAGCTTGGCGTTTTCTAGTTACCTGGTGAATTTGTTTAGGAGCGCTGACATGTAGCGATGTGCGCTTGCTTATTACGAACGGCGATTAATGTGCGTCGTTCTTCTTTAAGATTTATATTTTTCCGAGTTGTCGTCGGTATTCGTGTGATGGAGACGCATTTCGTGCGGTGAGGCATAAATCCTTCCCAATACACACATCTCATCGCCGTGTGCTTTCGATTTGAGGCCGGACAGCACTGCGATCCCATTCTTCTCTCTGGGGACGCCTCATAACTCAATGTACGTCGTCCATCAGCAGTCCATTCCTGAACACATCATTTTCGGTGAGAAAAGAATCACCACACGTTTCAAGGAGAGCGCCTGAAGAAATTGTCGTCGTTCGACGATTACGTTCGAGCTGTGAAGAGCTGCAATTTGAAAGTCATGCACCAAAAAATCTCTAAGCATGGGAAATTCTTTTATTTTTCTGATTTCCTGGCTCTATCGAAGCTTTCCGTCTAAAAGCTTCTCTTCGAATTCAACTCATTTTTCCGGAGCGCTACCGATAATAAGCTTTAGTAAAAGAAAACGAAAACTCTGTACGTACCTACTTTGACATTCGGTATTAACTCTTCTAAGAACTCTTCTCCCGGATACGGAAGGGAGGAGCAATAATTGTTGTACGCTTTTTTTTTCTGGAATAATACAATAAATTATCCTCGCTTATTTTTACTGCCTGTTCTTTTTAATGGCAGGGTATACTGCGAAATATAACTCTAATGATGCTGAGATATTTGCAAAACTCCAGACCGCAGGACTAGCTGAGAGACAGGCGAAACGAAGGACCCGCATGGTGCGGTGGTGAACGCGTTACTTCCCGGAAAGGACAATAACGCGTTTCGTTCCCCACCGCAGACACCTGCGGTCCGGAGTTTTTGCAAATATCTCAGCATCGTTAGAGTTATCCTGGCTTAGAAAACGGTCACTTAGACGACCCTTGTATTGCGTGTTCAAGCACTTCTTCCACTCGTTTCACTGCCTTCTAAACTCCATGTACGGCGATAGTTGAGCTCATATCTGCTCCGGTCGATAAAAAAAACTTGGTGCTTAGTGATTTTCTCCAACGTAGTATTCCTCAGGAACGCGAGATAATCGTGCTAGAGAATTCTCAGGTAGCTGATCACACTGGTAGTTGGTGACCTTCGTTAATTCGAGTGAAATTGGCTGCTTTGTCACTAGGACTCTTCAGCGGCGGTGTTTGTGATAGCAGCGGATCCTGAGATTGACCCATCGCTCGTGGGTGACCTGAGACATCTATTAGTAATTGTTTTTCTGCTACTTACAAACCAACTCACAACTGAAGATGTTCATCCGACCTCAAAACATTCTGTAGTTCATGTCGACGTTTATCAAGTCCTACTTGGTCAGCTTTGCTCATATCTTTGCTTAGGTGGCCAATATCTCATTTAATACAAGTGAACGATTCAAGGTGGTTACAGTATAGAAATCTTGTCCAGCATCATAGTCCCTATCGGTCCTTAAATTCGTTTTTTCCTCTCTTTTTTGCCTGCTAGAAATAAAATGCATGACGCACCAAAGTTTTATGGCAGTATTGCTGTATATGGAAACAAAAGAGAACTAGAAACTCTTAATTTGAGCTTTCTAAGTTGTTTAATGAAAAATCGACGTTAAATTGACCATGACAGACTGTCTATGAATAGAAATGATCATGAATGGATCGGAAACACAGTTCCTAACTTTTTATGTGCTGCCTATTATTTCTTCACGCTACGGTCCTGTATGATATACAACCACAGTGATCCTGAGATATTTGCAAAATTTCCACCCCAGGCCAGATCCGAACCGTGATTACCCATTCCGGGGCACACCTGTTACCCATGCACCACTGTGAACCTTAGTTTGGCTTTCATTCGAGCAGCTTTTTTGCCTTTTTGCTCTAACGGTCTCATTGGCACTCACCCCTCAACGGGAATGATCTGGGGTCCAATTTTTTCAGATATTTCAGCATAATTGTGGTTGAATCATAATCGTTTGAAAGTACGTAAAATAATGACACCAAGTGAGTGTCACGTTTATCTGTTTGTTGGTTTGTGGAAGTAAAATGGTTGCATAGAGCACAAATCCTATGTGGATATCCCTGCGCTAACAAATTCTAGCGTTCTATCTTCTTCTTTCATAATTGTCTTGGTTATATTACAATGTCGGAATTTCATACCTTAATTTAATAGCTGAGTTTTGAGAAATGTGGTTGGATCTGTCAAGAAATTATTCCTATTTGAAATCCCGAGTTTTAGATTAACGCTCACTCTCACTTCCTAGTATTTTTATCTTTAGTGAATGCGCATAAATATGGTATAAAAAAGCATTTAAAATTTCTATGGTGCTAAAACTTATTTTCGAAAAAATTACATAGTATTTTCTACAATGGGTCCATTTAAGATTATCCAGTGGTTACCCCCAATTTCTGATTTTCCTTTTCCGAGTTCTTATAGCCCCATTAGTTCTGTTTCCGTGGTTTGGCAATTTTCAAGGTCCTACTTCATTTACGCTATAGTGATAACTAGAGACTACCCATCTCTTGTCTTATTTGGAGCAATACCTCTTGAGTTTGGGCATACAGTACAAAAAGAGTTCTTAGCTTTTACAAGTGTTCTTCTTTCGATGTAGCGCTGTGTATAAATTACCAATGACAGCTGCGCAAGAGCAAGCCTCATGGATCCTCCCTTCCATTGACAAATTACTTCTAAGTCGCTCAGTGTTCTTAATTAGGGCCATGTGAAGTTAATTCATTGAGATTAGGACTGCCTTTGCTAAGGCAAAGAATAGAATCGCTTTTACTACAAAGCAATTGCTTTTTTTAGGGATTCGGCTCGGCTTTCGCGGACACCTCAGGGTTAGCAATGATTGCTGATCGTTTTCAAGAAGAAGGCGAACGATCAGCCGCGCTCGGGATCGCACTCGCTTTCATCTCGTTTGGGTGTCTCGTAGCACCACCTTTCGGATCTGTGCTCTACTCGCTAGCCGGGAAGCCAGTACCGTTCCTCATTCTCTCGTTCGTGTGTCTGGCTGACGCACTGGCTGTGTTCATGGTAATCCAGCCCGGTCGTCGTGCACCAACAACAACGTCTGGAGAGCGCATCAAGGGCACACCGATGTGGCGCCTGTTCATGGATCCGATGATCGCGGTTTGTTCGGGAGCGCTGATAATGGCCAATATTTCCCTGGCGTTTCTTGAGCCCACCATCACCAACTGGATGGCCGAGAGCATGCCAGACACACCTGTCTGGCTTGTGGGCGTTATTTGGTTGCCTGCATTCTTTCCGCACGTGCTGGGTGTGTACGTGACAGTGCGATTGTTGAAGGCATTCCCAAACAATACATGGGCGATTGCAGCGGTCGGGCTTGCTATGGAAGGAATCTCATGCTTCACCGTTCCATATACCACTTCTGTGCTTCAACTAATAGTTCCGCTTAGCCTTGTATGCTTCGGTATCGCACTGATCGATACGTCTTTGTTACCGATGCTTGGACATCTCGTCGACACTCGTCATGTCCCAGTTTACGGATCAGTTTATGCGATTGCCGACATCTCCTACTCACTAGCGTACGCATTTGGTCCAATCATTGCCGGTTGGATTGTTGGCCACATGAGCTTTTTGCGCTTAACATTATCATTTTTCTTACAAATATTCTCTACACTCCCGTGATTCTGATGCTTAAGAAGGTGCACGATTATGATTCTCTAACACCAAAAAACGGAAATGACTACGCTGAAAAACGATAACTATGGACAAATCGCTAGCGATATTGGTAACACGGAAGCAACGGCAACTTTTTGGACACCACGGTGTAGGTTACGGTACCCAGAGCACAAACTACCAGGATAGCTTTCCACAACCGGAGTTTCCAGCCGGCTACGATCCATTAAACCCTCAGTGGTAGCTGTACAATTTAGATGTTTGATATATTGTTCCTTAGGACGACATTTGTGTGTTGTGATCAAATAAAGCATTAGAAAACATACAATTGTCTTCAGTGTGTGAACAGCGAACAAAAAGAGTCAGAAAGCAATACAGTAGCAGAGATACGGTAATTGAAATTCTGAACGATTACAGTTTAGGGCGGATGGAAAGCGATGGAAAGCAATGCTGCGGTTGGTATGACGTGGGTTTTATTCAGATTTCCTGACATACTTTGCAACCATTGTGTAATAATGTGATAGTATGAAATATCAATGGAAGGACCCAATATTAGTAGGACTTTGAAAGATGATATCGATCAACTCGTTTGAAGGGCAGTCAAATCATTGAAAAATGTTTCAAAAAAAAGTCTAAAAATGTCATAATGACCTCGGAGAGTACTGGAAGATGTGTTGAACTCTCAGTTATTCTCCAAAATGCACGATCTCCCTGACAGTACCAATTTTTTGCCCCGTCATCGTCTAGGTTCCGAAGGTGATAGTTCTCGGTAAGGCCATTAGAGTTTCAAAAATGTTGTGTGGATTTATGAGTCGTTGTTCACTGAATGTTGTTGTCCAGATGTTTCTGTCAAATTGTGATGCTGGTGTCCTTGGTGTCCTAGAAAAAGTAATGAATTGATTTACAAGTAGGAATTAGATGAGCTCTAAGAAGCCATTTTGTACGCTGCAGTGAATTATAACTCCTGACTGCTTCGTTTCCTTATGACGTCACGGATTAGAGATTTTGCAGATGATGATCCAGTTAAGTCTATTTTTCTGACGTGTTCTTCTCCAGTTCTAAATCGCATGTAAACCAGTCCTAAAAGGGGAATTCTGGCAAACTCTGAAAACTAATTTCGGCTGAGGTCTGAGGTGTCCTCGAGAACGTCTGTTGGTTTTTGTCTGACACTCGCTTGCAAACTCACGATGTTCGACTACAAAGTCATACAAAACTGAGATGAAATTTGATAGTATACTTCTAGACTGCAACAGGAACATTGCATTCGGGGAACAACACAATCTTCCTGGCAATGCTTGCTCCTTGCACAACCTTGCTTAGCGGGCTTCCTCAACTTAAATATTAAAGTGTCGATTTTTTAAAAATATGAAAAAGCCGTGCAATCGACTTGCTAAGGTCGTTCTCTGTGATTCTCCACGATTTTTGTTGTGTCTTAAAGATTTCATTAGAAGAGGTGCCCAAGCGTTTTCCCTGATGAATTGGTTTTATCACATTAGGGTCGTTCGGCAGCAGTACTCGCCTTCAACTAATTAAAGACATCGCATTCCATTTAACCAATGATCTTCCAGTAGTCATAAATTGCCCGTCGTCCTTAAGCTTCCATTTTTCCCAAACAAACTATTATTTCTGAACTGTTTCATTCACAGAATTTCCTCTTGAACAACGATCGTTCTCGATTAGTGAGTATTCTATTCCTAGATCACCACGGTAAACCTGAAATATTTGAAGCGATTAAGTCTAGATTTTTAAATTAGTACTCTACGGCGTGGCGCTGGGCCAGAAATGCTGAAACTGTTGGACCTACTCGTAAAGCATTCCATCTCCACTCGTCACTACATCGTGGTAAGTCGTCCTACACCTTGTAATGAAGCCACCAAGGCCAAGGGTTAGTTTTTGGATACCGAAGCCGTGAGCTTATTTTTTCAATGGAGAACAGGGATATCCGCCTGTAATGAGAGGTATCGTATATTTACTAAAGATAACGTTTTTAAAAAAACTAAGTATTGAGCAGGAAAAAAATGAATGACGGAGATTGGAATAAAGCCATTTTTTAAATTACATTTATTCCGACTAGGTTGTTTTATTTGGCAAAAAAATTCGGAAATAACACTTGGCCGAATTCAAAAATTAAGACTCGACTCAAAAGCGACGGACCTTCTTCTACAGGAATCTTTTCCATCCAAAATCCTTCCAGTTGAGTCGGCTACACTTTTACAAGTCTTTAATAATTCGTAATGTACTGGAGGGAAAAGCCTTCACTTAGACAAACATCTGTCTGCCAACATGTTCGTTACCATCATGAGATTTGATTGAATCTCAAGTGGGATTTTTTTCATTTGGAATTCTTCGCGACCATTCGTTTCTTACTTCGAAGAAGTTGCTGAGGCCGCAGCAATGCATATATCTGCTCAAAAATCCAGTTCACGTTTCATAATACCCAATCAATCTCAGTATGTCATCTTGTTCTAATTGATTCAGGTTTAAATCCCTAATGGTGGGAACCTCCTCGAATGAGGCATACTCACTCGATGGTGCCCTTCTATGCAGGATGCTGATGGTTGATAGCTGTGAGAGTACGGTGGTAGTAAATTGTTTTTCCCGGACAGTGAATCCTGCAGAAGTCACATCATTATCACCTGGCAAAGAACAATAACAATATCTCAAAACCGAGTTTCCTTTAACCTCAGTATTACTAATCAACATGTATTATTTCTTTGGAAAGCTTACACTAGGTGGGTAAATAGGCTTATTTCGGCCAACGTTTCGACGTCTTCGTCTTCATCAGAGCTGATGATCTGAGTCGATAGTCCACGCTTGTTTTTCGTCTCAATGTGGCGTCTTCGCTTTCGTGTGTCGAGTCAGGTCCCTTATCGGGCCATCTCCTCGAATGAGGCATACTCACTTGGTGATGCCCTTTTATGCAGGATGCTGATGGTTGATAGCTGTGATAGTCCGGTGATAGTAACCTGTTTTTTCCTGACAATCAATCCCGCAGAGGTCGGTATCATTATTAGCTGGCAAAGAGCAAACTGAAATTTTCAAATCAGTATTCTACGGCGTGGAGCTTATCCAGAAATGCTGAAACCATTGAGGTTACTCGTAAAATGTTCCAGCTCCACTCGTTACTACACCGAGGTAAGTTGCCCTACAACTAGTAATGAAGCCACCAAGGCTAGGGTTCTGTTTTTTGGGTATGGATGTCGTGAACTTATTTTTCAATGGAGAACAGGTATATCCACCGGTGGTAATGTATCGCAGTACTTACTAAAGATTGCATTTTACAACGCTAACTATTGCGCAGAGAAAAATAGATGATGGAGATTGGAATGAAACCACTCCTTTTTCGATTACACTTACTCCGACACTATTGTTTTAATGTTTACTTTTTATTCTCTGCCTCTATAATTTTCACGGCAGCGTAATATGCGAAATACAACCACATTGTTGCTGAGATATTTGCAAAACTCCAGACATCAGGTGTCTGCGGTGGGGAACGAACGCGCTGTTATCCTTTACGGGCGCTAATGCGTTCACCACCAGATCATGCGGGTCATTCGTTTCGCCTGTCTCTCAGCTAGTTCTATCGATCACTGCCATCAGCAATCACTCATCGACGGAATTGATCTGGCGAGCCTACATCGGCATTGTACCCATTTAAGCTGAGGCTATTGTTTTCTTTGATGAAAAATTGGGAAATAACACCTGGCCGAATTCAAAAACGAAGACTCAACTCAAAAGCGACGGACAGTAAAAAGTGTTGCTCTTCTACAGTAGCCTTTCTCATGCAAAATTCTTCCAGTTGAGTCGGCCACACTTTTTATAAGTCTTTAATAATTCGTAATGTAATAGGGAGAAAAGCCTTCGCTTAGACACTCATCTTTCTGCCAACATGTTCGTTACCATTATGAGGTTTGACTGAATTTCAAATGCGACTTTTTCCTTTGGAATTCTTCGCGACTATCTGCTTCCTTCCTCGAAGAAGTTGCTGAGGCCGCCAGCAATGCATATATTTTCTCGAAATTCAATCCACGTTTGGTAATATCCAATCTGTTAATCTCAGAATGCCATCTTGTTCTAATTAATTCAGGTTGAAAACCCTGATGGTGGGTTCTTCTAGACCTAAATCAGAATTTTGTCCTTTCTAGACAATGTTCAGAATCCTCGAATGGTTTTTCATCAAAAGTCAATGGTTTAAAAATATTCACATCGTAGTTCAAATTTAGCAAAGCCGGTTCTTAGGGGCGTAAGCAACCGCTAGGGATTTACCAGGTAGGCAATGAGCGACTGTTGCTAGGGCGATTTACTACCACTTCAGTTTTTCCGTTTTTGAAGGCAAAACGACAAACGGTAAATGTTTCTTAAGAGGGTCAAAAAATGTCACCAGAAAATCAGAATTTTTTACTTCATTTATTTATTTGTTATTTCTACTGTATACTGCACTGAATTATTTTTTTCCAGTGGTAATTTTGGAAGCCAACATTAGTATTTTTTCGAAAACATTCGTCTATGCACCATCTGAAGAGAGTTAACCGTCTCTGAATTATTATGAAGGGCTTTTAGACCCACGTGGACTTCTATGCTGATTTCATTTTATTTCATTTATATGTGCAAAAGCGCGCTTATTGAATTTGAAATAGTCCTTTGAGCGTGTAGCGCAGTCGTCGGAGGCGATCTGCAACACACACTTGGAATCGATCCCCGCGAACATGGCCCATCAACCCTTCCATCCCTCCGGGGTCGGCAAATTGGTACAAAACTTGTCTGGGAGGATAGCAGCACTAGCTCGATACATCGGTAGGCGACCGCGATTCATTGTAAAGGCCAGATGTGCATTCAATCACCTTCAAACGATGCCTAATGAAGTCGAATCTAAGGCGCATCCCTCAAGGATTGATCAACGCCGAGAGCTTTATCCTTTATCCTTCATAGTCCTTTGCAATTTTAAAAACGAACATGCCACCTTTCTTCCCTCATAATTGTCACAAAAATTCTTCTTCCAAAGTTGAAAATTGTATGCAGCATATTGCAAAGCATCAAAATCATAAAGACATGTAGAGAAGCAAAGTGAAGGTGACCATTCCTCACTGACACCCGACTGGAAACGTTGGTCAATCACACAGCGTTCATCTTTTTTGCTGGCGCATTACCTTGGTTACAAGTACTTGAGTCGGTCGTAGTGAATCACGAATCATGTGGATCCACACATTTTTTTATTCGAGTGATGACTTCGTGGTTAGGCGAAGTTCTCTTTTCGTGAAATTTTGAGGGCCACACCAAGGCATTTTCAAGCCGCTACTTGCTCGTGTAGCGCAGTAATCGGAGGCTCCCTGCAATACACATGGGATAGATCCCCCGCGCCTCAGACTCAGCAAGTTTTATATCCCCCTCAGGGTCGGCAAATTGGTACCAGACCTCTCTAGGAGGATGGCAGATTGGCTCGATACACTGGCAGGCCACCGCGAGCAAAGGCCAGATATGAATTCAATCACCTCCAACGATCCTTAGTGAAGTCTAACGCATGGCGCATCCCTCAGGGGATTGATCAACACCGAAAGCTTTTGAACCCTTATCACTGGCTGACCATTGATTTTTTTTATTACAGGAACTAACGATGTACAGTCGGCGGTGTTGCTCAATCCACGCATGTCATTTCTTGTTCGTTGTCAATGACATCATTGACTTTGTCAGTTTGTCTTTACGAAAAAATGAACAAGTCATAATTATAACAGTCCCTTCATTCCGAAAGTGCTAATTTTTCAAAAGTAATCGTCATTTGACCAAGAACCTCATTTGACCAAGAACCTGCTTCTTGGGCAAGTTCTTCTCTGAAGTTCAGAGGTAGTGGTGCTAAGATGTCCCAACTATTCGTCTTGTTGTGTTACACTATAACAAGCGATTCTTCATACCCATTGGTCACAATTTTACTCCATTTAGGTTATAGAATTGTAGCGTCTGTTGGCAATAATCCTAACAGGGATAGTGATCTATAACCGATTAGTTGCAAGTCTGTGTGATATCGTTCCATGCAAGTGGACGTGACTCTGTATCAACCCATACTTTCTTTCCTAACCTTTACATTTGTGATCTATATGCACGCTTTCTCCATAAGAGAATTATATCTGCACATCGATTCGGTCCAAATCTCATAATCAAATGGCTGGGAAGTACATTAGAGGCGGTGTGTGCTTGCCTCTAACAAATAATATTCATCTCTATTAGTTTTGAACGGAAATAGTGTGGGATTATGAAGGATATAATTTAGCTCAGACAACACTTTATCAAATGAAATAGGGGTCACTAGAATCTACACATTTCCACCAACAAGATAAAGTTTGCCGATTTCGTCAATGTAAAATGCTGAAGTTTCGAAGACCACGAGAATTCCTCGAAGACATTTCTAGCATCTGTTTCACTATCGAACATTTCCTCTGCAATTAGTTCGCCTCTCGTTTTTTGTTGGGTTAAGAAGTGGTAGCCAACTGAGCTTCCGGGGTCAAAATGGGACTCGGTGGAGTCCAGAGAGTAGGATAACTGAGGCAGGGCTCCGTGGTTCATCTCGGCGAGGACAGGCAGCCAGTCGTTCGCCATGTGGCCGGAGGTAATCGCGCGGAAGAATTCGTTGGTATACACCGTTTCCAGACGTTCCGAGTTCTAACCCACATGCATTTTTTCATTGATAGGGTGATGTCCTTATCTCTATTACACTTCTTCAATTATCTCACAATAATCACTTAGTCTCTCTGGACAGGATTCAAGAAGTTTTAACATGTAATTTAACTTGTCCAAATACAAAAAGTCAAAACGACCATATTTTCGTGGCACCTAAAGTTGCCAGCAGCTCTCGTACAGAATATTTTTTCCTTACGTCACTAAGCGGTACAGAAATGAATAGTTCTGTTTGCTTAAAAGAAGAGTACACTTCATAATGACGATCATGCTGCCTTTTATTCATTTCATGCAGGACGGATTCGTCGAGCTTTTTCAGCCAAGTGTCCACCAGCCTCGAAAATCTACCTTTTCGCATTTTTTCGTCCAGATTTATATTTCAATCCCGATATCATACGATAAAGCGAGACTTCGTCCAACAGAATCAGGTGATGTTTCCCAGTGCTTTGTTGCTTGCAACCGCCAGGTAACTGTCTTGTAGTGGACTGATTTTTTTATTCATAAGTGGAGACTTTTCCACAATTCTTGAAGTAGCTTGTTGAACCGCAGCTGTAACTACTGGGTTCAGACGGTTCTCAGCTGCTGATAGATCCTTGTGAAATTCTGCGGCACAATGACTGACGTATCCGATAGAAAACCTACCATGTTTTCATAATGTCTTTGGAGGTTCTGCTCTACTTCATATTCTGGATTTTGGGCTGCCATCGTTGTTTCATTTCCCAGTTTTATCTCGTGAAGCCAATAAGGCGATTTTCGTAAACATTCTTTTTAAAAAGCCTGAAAACCATTATGAATAACTAGTTACATGGTGTATTACTGGGTAATAAATATGCTTTGAAATCACACAACAACAGTACCAGCTGAGAATATTTATTACAAGGTTTTTTTTTCTTATAAACTTCGCAATGACAAAGCCGCTATTAATTAGTTGGAACCCAGTACTTTGGTAAAGACCAGTAAACAGTCGGTAGGTATGCTCATTCCTCATGGTATCCCAGTAAGGTGCAAGTGGTTACTCGTCTTCGAAACAATGTGGTTCGCTTTCCAAATAGAAAAGTAAGGAATCCCAGCCCGAAAAATACCGTGTTTCCGTATCCAATGCGCAGTGGATCGGATCCTACGAGCAACTTATAGCTTCACAAAGATGAATGAAGTTTTTACTGATGTCTTGCTCGAATCACTCGATGGTTAGCTGATTTCGGGCGATGTGGAAACTAATCAGGGAAATGTTGAGTGATGACCACCGATGGCAAGTCAAAAAAGCCTTGCATAGATTTCATGTAACCGCTTCCCTGTAAACTATCATGAGCTTCTGAACATTCATGAACTCACACCTTTATTCAAGATCCATTAACTATAAATTTTAGATAAACAAGTGATAAAGAGATGATTAGGTTATAACAGAAGAATAGTAATAAGACGGCACATCCATCGAACTTCTTAAAATTTTAATCAACAAACCATCAGCGTCTAACGTTTTATCAGTTTTCAGTACGTAAACCGGACAGGTATAAAAAATTGTTTCCAATACCTTCAATACAGTCGATTACCATATAGCTGGTGTTTTCATTTTTGGTGCAGTTGGTGTTACAAGTAGGTGCAGTAACGCAGTGGTTGTGATAGTGTTCAATAAAGCAAGCGCCAGGTTCCACTCCGTGCTTCGGTAACCAGGTCACCCATCCTTTCGATCAACTTTCCCGATGGGGAGGATCGACTCAACCGTCATTCAACAATTTTCATAAAGAAACGAATTCCTCAAAAAGTAGCCGAACCCATAAGTGAATCCAAGGATCACCAGTGGCAGTGGATATGAGTGAACGAATCGAATCAGAAAAGTGCTGGGTCTCACACATAAGCATAAAGGATAAAACTCTAGGCGTTGATCAATCCCTAAGGGATTCGCCATGCATTCGACTTGATTAAGCATCGTCTGGAGATGATTGAATATATATCTGGTCTTTATAATAACTCTCGGTGGCCGATGTACCGAGCCAGTGCTGCTAGCTTCTCAGACAATTCTGGTACCCATTTGCAGACCCCGGAGGGATGGAAGGCTTGGTAGGCCATGGACGAGGGGATCGATTGCACGTGTGTTGCAGAGCGCCTCCGACCACAGCGTCACACATAATGTGTGAAAAGGAGCCTTGTAACAAAGGTGTTAGAACCTATTATTTGACTTGTAAGCATAGATATTCGCAGTCTGATGAAGGCACTTATGTAGAGTCCGAAGTAAAACAGAGGGAAGTGCTCCGTTATTAGAGTTCTACTTTTTCTAGAAGGATGGCTGGCCAATTAATGACTCCTGCACGCTTATCCGGAAAACGATCAAGAAAGAATAATTCAATGTCGCGACTTGAGAAAAACACCATCAAGGTTATTTTAGGACCTTTTCCATCGCGGGTATTTTATCAGAATGAATGCATACAGCCCATACTACTACTAGCCGATAAAATGAGAAGTTAGAGAGGGTTGCCAATAACTGCAATTCCCCCTTCTCACCCATAAATTAGAACCAGCCTCTCGTTTGAATGTCTCAATAAAACCGGATGCAAGAAGGGTTCTGAGAAGCCGAATCGACTTCCCCATTTATTGTAGATTAATCGATATAATGTTGAAAAAAAGGATGTTTCTAACGCATTGTTCAGAGGACGATTGGAATACGCGTTCTGCCTTGGTTCGAACCTACGCTTCGGGTAACCCATTCCCTCCATCTCTTGGAGTTGGATCCAAGAAATCAGTCTATAGACCAAGTGTGCATTCAGTCACCTCAACGATGCTTAATGGAGTTGAGTGTATGATGCATCCTCATCGAATTCATCAACGCTGAAGTGATTGACCCTTTTATGATATTAATCACCAAGATCAACTTAAATAGGATTTTTCTTCTATTACGATTAGAAAAAAAGAAACGTTAGCAGTCCATGATTGCTCAACGCAGTAGAGATCTCGAAACTCTGCTGACTTTCATTTTAGTTGGAATGGACGAGTTTTTTCTCTGCGCCTGATTAATGAGGACGTTCGCCGATTGGAATTACGTAGAGTAGTTATCGATTCTGGGATTCTCACACTCTGGATTTTCATTTGCATAGCTGGCAAAGCCTTTTACGCTTCCGAATTCCTTGGATCATTACTTAGAAGGATAGATTTTTATGATTGTCATTGTTATTACTATTATTATTGTTATTACTATTATTATTATTATTATTATTATTATTATTATTATTATTATTATTATTATTACCGTTATCACAGTTTTTCCCGGTACAATCTGAAATTGAAGTGTTTCGCAGCCAGGTAGCAAACACTCGAAGCGACACTTGTCTAAGCGGACTGAGAAGCATGAACTGGTCGTTAGATCCGGAAAGAAAATGACAGCTATCAATGCCGACCCTTTGAAAAATCATCAGGATCATCGGTCGGCTTTTTCCAACTTTTCCTGAGAATGTTCGTCCTCGAGAAATTATTCTAGATGGTGAGGATAAACCGTATTTTCTGATGATCCCAGCTTATGTGACTACTTATGTGTAAACATTGGGATAATGAGGTCAAAAGAGACTGATTAAATTAAGTATTCTGGCCTATTTTCTCTTAGAAGTTCCTATCAAGTCCTCTTAACTTATTGCGCATTCGCATAATGCTCTTGAGAGAAGCATCTTATGACTGCTCTACTTCCTTGCTGTTATCATAATTACTCTACTATTTTGTAGTAATTTCATTCTACACGGTTCGTGCTCATATCTAGTGTGCGGGTCCCAGCACTTGATGCATTCGATTCGTTTCCTCGCATCAATTCATCCACGAAAGTCATCGAACGTTCTTTAACGGTTCCAACAACTTTTCCTACAACCTTTTCTTAACCTAAAAAGTTTTGCGCTGCTATGATTTTCACCAATATGTTATATGAACAAAACTTTCTATAGCTTTCGGCGTTAACCAATCCCCCGAGGGATGCGCCATGTATTTGACTTCACTAAGCATCGTTTGGAGGTGATTGAACGCATATCTGGCCTTTACAACGACTCGTGGTGGCTTACCAATGTGTCGGGCCAGTGCTCCTATCCTTCCAGTCAAGTCTGGTACCAATTTGCCGGCCCCGGAGGGATGGAGGGCTTGGTGGGTCATGGGCGCTGGGATCGATACCACGTGTGTGTCGCAGGGCGCCTCCGACCACTGCGCCACACGTCCTCCTTATATAAATACCGCTCTTTAATGTCATCTTAGATTGCTATGCTAACACGAGGTTGATGACAATCTAAATTTTCGGCGTCTTCGAGCCGATGTTCCGAGTCAATGGTCCACAGTTGTTCGTCTTCTGGATTTGGCGTTTCGTCGTCATATCGAGTCGGACCATTAGTAATTGCCAAATTCGAGCGATGCTCCAATAAAGAAGGACCTTCTTGGTACGACGACGAAGACGCCGGATCAAGAAGACGAACGAACGACTATGGACCATCGACTCGGATCATTGGCTCTAATGAAGATGAAGACGTCGAAACGTTAGCCAGGTGAATATCTTCATCGACCTCGTGTTAACGTAACGATTGAAGAAGATACTTATTATCACCACCGAGTTTGAATGACGGTCGGTCTGAGAAAAATACTGCTTGTTAATCTTATTTTTACTTCTACTTTTGCTTTGACTCATTTCATAGACAACGTCACGTCCAGTAAGCAGGAGATGATACGACGACACAGTAATACGTTAACGCTTGTCTTACCACTACTTATATTCAGACTTATGAAAAAACTCAGTTGAAGAATAAATTCTTGACGGAGTGAGCCATATATGTTTCACATGCGCGCACCTCCGCTGTCGAGTTTGATACACTAAATCGATAGGCACCCATGCTTCTTCACATAGAGCACTACCTCCGATCGAACGCCATTGGACTTTTTTACCTTCTCGAAATGAAAGGTTGTAGCTTTCGGATCACTTACCTTCCTAATCGATCACTTTGCTTTTAAAAAACCGTAGAAATTCCTATTATTTTGCTAGTCACTTTAAACAAACCCCCCGTATGTCCATGCCAAGTCCAGGAACATTTCTGATACATGTGCAGTGCTTTAGTCTCTTCGCGGTTATAAATAGCTGGCACGCGACGTGCGATCCCAATCTTCGCTGAATACGTCGCTGCATGTTACCTTGTCACTGAAATGATTCTCTTTGAGTTCTTATGTCTATGTCTTTTATCGATTCCATACCTGGTATCTAATTCGTTATGTGCGCTGACACACGATGTTCTGTTCCTCATCCCCTCAATCCTTACGTGTGCGTACAAGCCTAGTGGATTTCGTGTCATATCCAGCTTAATCAACTATGGGCGACGGTATCGCCTTCAGGGGAAGGGCTCTCTCAGACCGTGGCACTCTTTGGGTTGTGGCACTTTCAATGACTTAGATGGCCATCTAAACCGATTTTGACAATGTTTATGACTGTAGCAGTTGTTCACTAAATTGTTCTCCTTCCGACTCAATAATAAATAGCGTATGGACGAATAAAATGTACAAAAAATCTGTAAGTTTTTCCCATCTTCGTTATTGGAAGCGGATTTTGTGTTAGGCTTATGTTTACTAGGCAGTTGTCGCAATGAAAAACTCGTTTATAACGTGTGCCTTGTTTATATGAATGAAGCACATCGATTTAATGGTTGAGGAAAAAACATTGTCCTCTTAGACGGAAGGAGCGGTTGCTTTACAAGCACGTTCTGACAACGGATGTTTTAGAAAGCGGAGCGTAGTGATACAACCGAGATGCTATGTTCTAAACTTTCATCACCATACTCGGCTTTTAATAATGAAACCTCAGCGAGTTTATAGTGTGTCGTTATCTCAAAGATCAAGACGAGAAGCTGAAGAACGTTACACTGAGGGGCAGATTGAAAAGCTAGTCGGTTGACTGTTTGGAGAAGCATGACTTGATTTTTCTGTTTTTTCTTCGGTCGGCACATCGCTGAGATATCGAACGCTCTTCGATCAACTTCGCATTATACCGTGGTTGTTTCCGAAAAGCCGCTGCTCACGTCTAGATTTGGTTTCAAAAACTTAGATGAGTACAGGAAATGATTTCCGTAGAAAGAATCACTGACGATGAGCATGTATGGATGAACTGAACGGTAATAAACCTATGTTTCTTTCTACTATTGTAGTTTGCCCACCTACTTAGATACTTGGACGGCCTGCTTTACCAGTGATGCTAACCTCAGCAAATCTTCCACTTGTGTCCTCGAGCACTGCTCGTCGTCCGTGGTGATTGTTAGCCCAGAATATGCTGATGTCCACTGAGCCCTTTGGCTTGACGAGTTCAAAATTACTTCCTTCCTTACGATACGGCTAATGCTGTTATCTAAGTCACTGGAGGTGACAACGTGATGAAATGCAGTTTATCTTCATTAGAACAACTAAATACCTTAAATATAGTTGAACTCTTATTTACGAGCAACATCGCATTGAACTGCTTCAGAGGTTTCGTAAAAGCTTGCGTGAAGACAAAGGAAATTTTCTTGGATAATGTTAAGCTAGCGCGAGGTGGTTAAGAAGTCTCATTCGACTAATGCTTCAAATTCTTCGTATTCTTTAGAATGGGATTGATTCCAGTCGATTGTCCATTGCCGTTTGCGCTTGCGATGTGAGTCTGGAAGACAAAGCACATTTGTTAGATGGTGACCGATTTCAACTTCGTTGTTGTATTTTGTCCTACATCTTTCGCTTTATTTTACCTTTTATTTTCTGCCTTCTATACTTTTTTATGGCAGGTTATTAAGCGAAATACAACCACAAGATTGCTGAGGTATTTGCAAAACTCCGGACCGCAGGTGTTTGCGGTGGGGAACGAACGCGCTATTGTCCTTTCCGGGGAGTAACGCGTTTAAAAAAAATCTTTTGCTTTTCTTCGTAAACAGTAATTACTAAGCTCTATTAAAACTAAGCGCCGGCCGAATAGCAGTCGTAGTAAAACATGTCGAAAGAAAAGCAGAGCAGCGTCACCGTGGTTGTATTTCACCCTGTGATATCCTATACCCTACCCTAATACCCTGTGAAAAAATTAGTAGGCAGTAAGTGAAAAAGTTAAACAATGGTCGAAATGTTCTGGAAAATGCTACTATAAGTATGTGCTAAAAAAAGTCGTCGTCTTCTGCTAGATTTCTTAGCTTGCAAAGAAGATGTTCGCCATTCCTTCTACATCGTTGGCAAGATGCACTGAGTTCAATGCAAACGTGGGAAGACACTGATGCCGACACATTTTCTTTGTGGCGCTTGTTTCTCTTGCCATATTTACCTATTTTATCGATGGCCTCCTCGTCACAGATAATGTGTCGGGTTTGGTTAAGAAAGGACTATATTTTGCATCTTATAATTCTTAAAAAACTGCTTTTTGCACAAGTCCATCCATATATCCACAGAGAATGCTACAGGTGAAGAGGGTAGACAGATATAGTCGTTGGCGAGATTTCCACATATCATGATGCTACTTGCATGTATATCGTACACAAAAATGACTCACAGTGACTACTTAGCTTCTGTACAGATAATTGTCTCTAAGGAAGGCGCTTGATTCGGTGAGCTCGAAGGACCTTATCGAGAGTCGAGTTCAATGGATACTGTAGGCAATGAAGAACTAAGCACATTCCTACAAGGCCTCTAACAAAAATTGGTTATATCACAAATGAGTTATACTGAATGTCTGACTTCGATATCTCCAGCAATCGTAGTCGCCTAAGCGAGTTACAATGAACGAAAACTATTACATTATTGTACTGAGAGAAGGCTGATGAAAAAAAACCCTGACACTCATAGCCCACCCTCAGGGAGAACAATTTCAGCGAGCGCTTCTCAAACCTCCAGTTCCGTCTCTCGATCACTGTCTAGACCGATACAGCGAATATGTGGAGGTGGTGGCCGACGGTCAGAATCGTCCGACTGAGAATACGCTGCGAGCCGTGCAAGATTTCCGACAAAGTGGCTTGATCTTTCAACAGAGGCTGTTGAGTATTGCTGAACAAGAACCGAATTGGGTAAAGCTTGTTGTTCCTCTTCCTCTCTGAAAAAAAAACGAATTACAAAAGAAAACCGATTTCATTCCAGATAAACCAATTCTGGTTACCGGAAATGTACCTTCGAGTTCGTCTTCCATTACCGGTGAACGTTAACCCAGCATATATTTTTCCACTGCAACATTTCAAAGATGAAGAGGACTGGCTGAGGTATTCACTTTAAAGAGAACAGGTTCAAAAGAAAAAAGGAATGAATGGTTGTCTCATTGCACTTTTTTAGTTACACAGCGCTTCTTGTAAGAGGATTTGTCGAATATAAGAACAAAATCGATACGTGAGTCTCATATTGCTTCTAATGTTCAAAATATTACTCCTCATTTTCGTCCTACGGTTAAACTTTTGGTTACGCTTTGGTTGAAAAGGGAGAAAACGGATAAAGGATAAAGTGATCGGAAGGTGATTTTGGAGCGCCACAGAGTTTATGAAGGCATATTTCTCCTACACTTGGGGAGCGGAGTTGGGTTTATCGACTAATCATGACAGTATTTGCTGTTCTATCAGGCAATTTAAGGGCGCGTGTGGCGCAGTGGTCGAAGGCGTCCTGCAACACACACGTAGAATCGATCCCCATGCCCATGCCCACCAAACCTTCCATCCCTTCGGGGTCGGCAGATTGGTTCCAGGCCTGTCTGGGAGGGTAGCATCACTGGTTCGATACATCGGTTGGCCACTGCAAGTCCTTGTATTGTAAAGGCCAGATATGCATTCTTTTTCGAATGACCAATTCCAAGTCACCTCCAAACGATGCATAATGAAGTCGAATGCATAACGCATCCTTCAGGGATTGGTCAACACCGAGAGCTTCATCCTTTTATCCTTTATCAGACAATCAAGTACCGATTTATCGACATAAGAGAGAAGGAGTTGGTTTACCGAAGCGCAGGATCCAACCAACAAACATGTGGACATTACAGGACCTCTCTAGCCACTCCTTTGTGCTCATACCCTCCACCTTTATATTGATCTTACGTTAATTTTTTTTGAATAATTGGTCAATAATTTGAGAACGATCTTGGAAATCGGCGCTGAAATTGATCATATCCGTTTTAGGAAAGAAATCGAAAGTGAGGTGTCTACAGGAAAATTGAAGGTGAACATGTGCATGCAACAATACGACAGTATTCTGTCGTGTTACCGGTTCGTCTCGTCAACATCGTCAGCTTTCGAATGACCAATTCCAATCTGAGCCAAGTGTAACTATTTTCAGACACCCAGGAATTGAAGAAGACGTACAAGTGGTAAAGCCGAAACGAAACAAAGAGAACGAGCACATTCTTGTCATGTGCAATAATCAGGTAATTTTATAAGCTTTATATAGTAGAAAATACCTGAGACAAATAAAGCGGCTTTGGGAAAACCTTTCTGAGCACCGTTCTGCAGTGAAAATCCACTCATCTACAGTCCCTCGATTGCAAAAACTGGCGCGAAGCAAAATAATTCCATAAAACCATTAAACCGCAGTTGAGTCTCAGAGTCAAAACTTCAAAGATAGTTGACAATTAAATAAAAGCATAGATTCTTCTTTCTGATGTTTTTTTCCTTTAAGGTTGTAGAACATTCTGATTAGAGACAGAAATCTCGCCTTAAGGGATTTATTGTGCATACGCGTACCGCTGGAAGAATGCTACCATTAGCCGATGTTCTCTACCAACTTCGTCAGGTCCACAGAATGTCTGAGGCCAGAAAAGCCATTGCTATCCCTGTGGGTGCATCAGGAGCTGGAGATCGCACGACGGCGGCTCTTTTTTGGCGTGGGATGCAAGAAGGTGAACGACTTCCGCTTTTTTTCTCCTGCAAAATCAGAAGAAAATTTAACAGAGCTCTACCAGAATAGATTTTAGCACTACTCCCTAAATGAAATACATCGTTAACGAGTTTGATGGATTACTGGAGATTTCTACCGGCACGGTGGTCGATGGTTACCGAAATTCAGAATCGCTTCATAAGTTCGCGCTGTTATTCATGCTCCTAAGTCAACTGTCGGTGACCAATCTGACGCCTGCGCCATGACTTCCAGTTCACTAAGTATCGTAGAAGTGACTGAATGCAGTGACTTTCTGTGGGCTAGAAATGTGCCAAGTTAGTATTATTTTACTGGTAAGCTAACACAAGGTAAACAAACAACTTAATTCGGCTAATGTTTTCACGTCTTCGTCTTTCTCAGAGCCGATGATCCAATTCGAAGGAACAAATGTTGATTAGTCCACCGAGGTCAAAGAAAAAGTCGGTTTTTGAAATATTATTACGCTCTGTGCTAGATAATACTGATATCGACTTCTGCAGGATGGATTGCCTGGAAAAAATCATTTATTGAAAAGATAAATAGACAAAGCTCTTAGTGCTGACCGATCTCTGAGGGTTGCGCCACGTGCTCGTCTTCCTTAAGCATCATTGGTGGTGATTGAATGCATATCTGGCCTTTTACAATGACTCGCCGTGGTCTACCGATTTATCGAGCTAGTGCTGCTATACTCCCAGAGAAGTCCGGTACCAGTTTGCCGACCGTAGGGAGATGGAGAGCTTGGTGAGTTTAGGGGCTCGGTGGTCGATCCCATGCCTACTACAGGCCTCCTCCGACCACACGCGCCAAGTTATTCACCTGTATCAGCTGTAGTCCCGTTCATCGTCAAGTGACTCTTCCATTTTTCCCTGTCGCGTGCAAGAGTAGCCCAGTGGGTTCTGCTCGCTCTAGGGATTCGTCGAGTTTCATGTCTTTCTTCTAGGCTTTTCGTGAAGAACTCTGACCATCGAGTCGGTGGACTTCCTGCAATACGTTTAACATCCCGAGCAATCCAGTCACTAACGGCTCTTGTCCATCGGTTGTCATTCACACGCATTACGTGTCCGACTCACCTTATCTCCGACTGTTTGGCGTACAGAACGGCATCTTCGATTTTTGATCGTTGACGCAGGTCGGAGCATCGGATCCCTTCCCTTACTTGTGTAAAACGGGATACTCCTAGCATAGTCCTTTCGACAGCGCGTTCAATAAGGCTAAGTGATTTCTCATCTTGTTTACGCAGCGACCAGGTTTCTGATGCATACGTTAACGCAGAAAGTACCGTTGAGTCGAAAACATAGGCACGGAGTCAGGTGTACTTTGTTCTGTTCACTACATCTTCGATGCTTTTGAAAGCACCCAAAGCCCCCTCGTTTCCTTCTGCTCAGCTCTGGAGCTAAGTCGGTCAACATGTTGATTTGCTGACCTAAGTATACATAACTGGAGCATTCGGAGATATTCGTTCCGTTGAGCGTGAATGGGGCATGCGAAACCAATCTGTTTCTCGTGAACATCGTTTTTTGTGAGGTTTGGTCGAGGACCAATCTTTCCACATTCTCTATCAAAGTCGGCAAGCATACATTCCGCTTTGCTAATGTTTGATGTTATAAGGACGATGTCATCAGCCAATCGAAGACGGTGTAACTGCCGACCATCGATTTTCACTCCCATATTATCTCATTCCAATTCTTTCTTTTTGCATGACGTTCTGGAGGGTAAATAATTTTGGCAAGATGGTATCGCCTTGGCCAATTCCTGTTTTGACATCAATGATAATACCATTGCAAAATGGTGATATCTTGGTTGTGAAATTTTTGTACGGCTCACGAAGAATCTTTATGTACTGAGTAGGGACTCCTTGACTATCAAGGGCTTCCATGACTGCTTCTATCTCGATTGAATCAAAGGCCTTCTGTAAATCGATGAAAGTGAGACAGAGCGATCTTTTATACTCTCACGATACTTCAATGAGCCTCGTTATCGTGTGGATGTCGTCCATCGTACTAAATCGTTTTCGAAATCCTGCTTGCTCACATGGCTGTTCTTCGTTCAGTGTTGTGTCAATCCTGTTTAGGAGGACTCGAGTGAAAAGTTTGCAGACGACAGACAGCAAGCAGATTGGGCGATAGTTGCCGATATCGTATAGGTCACCCTTCTTCAACAATAGCACGGTCTTGCTGGTCTTCCACTGAGTATAGACCTTGCATCCAGACAGGTAACGTGTGGAGAGCCGAGCCAATGTGTTTACGAGGACTGGCGGAAGGTTCTTCAGGTGTTCTGATCTTATCTTGTCCAGACCTGGTGCTGTTCGATTTTTCACCTACTAAATGGCATGTCGGATTTCGGAAGGAAAAAACCGGTGCTACAACATATCCATCCTCCTTTATTTCATATGACGGAAGGTGGAGTGGCTATCGAAGATATCTGAGTAGTATTCGTGAATGATTTTTCCCCCTTGCCTTTCTGGACGCTTTAACTGTTCCGTCTGGGCGTCGGAGTGCAAACCATCTTGGTCCTGTAATTAGCGAAGTTTTGGTGTGCTTCGCGAATGCTTTTCCCATCCTCTGCAACTTCGACCATTACTGCTGCTCTTCTCTCTTTAAGATCTTCTTTTACAGCCTATCTGCATTGTTTTTCAAATTCTGACGTTAGTTCGCGGCTGCCCGCAGCTCGTGCGATTCCACGCTGGCGTATCAGGTGGAGTGTTTCTGGAGACAGACGTCTCTTGGTGACTTTCGAACTCTCAGCTTTCATAGCGCTAATGTGAAGATGTTGAATGAGCCGATCGTATTCCTCGTCGATGTTATCAACAACGGCATCTTCCCAACAGCCGACGAATGAATTGAATAAGTCCCAGTTTATGGTGGTTCTAGGACTTCGGTTTTTGAATTTAACTGCTTTTTTCTTCTTTCCACGAGAAATAGTATCTTGCACGAAGGAAATGGTGGTCTAATCCCGTGTAGAATTTTGAAAGAACAGCGACATCGGTTAGGCAAAAACCTTCTATTTACTATGATGTGGTCTATCTCGTTACGGTGCTCTCCATTGGGAGACCCCCACGTCCAGCGTTGAGAATGGGGCTTTTGGAATATCGAGTTACCATGGACGGTCTTGGTCGTTATGATAAACTCAGAGAGCCGCTCACCCTGTTCGTTCCATTCTAATCCACTGGTCCCAATTTGACGTTCTTCAGACGTTCTTCTTGGACCAGTCTTGGCGCTAAAATCTCCAGTGATAACCTTGAAGAATGTATTGTGTTCTTAGAACTTCTCCATGTCCATATAGAACGCTTCCACTTCTTCTTCGTGATAGTTTGATGTCGGTGCGTAAACGACGAAGATTGTCAAAGCCGGTATTGATCCACATCTTTTTAATCGTAAATGTCTGATTCGGGTTGTTAGTTGTTCGAGTGAATCAATGTTCATGGACAAACTCGTGTTGACGAGAACGCCGACGCCGCCGATGCCGTCAACTCCTCTACTGTTGCATTTTCCGAGGAACAGTTCTTCTCCGGTATCATTGATGGCGTTGAAAGGGTGGCGTCTTCTCGTCTCGACAAGGCCGATGACATCGTACATTATCGTTCTTGCTTGCATGAGCAAGTCTTCTATGAAGGACTCGGATGCAAGTGTGCTTCCATTGTATGTACGGATCGTCACCTTAGTTCTTCGTGATCCAGACGGCTTCCATGTGCCTTGAGATTTTAGCAGCCTCTCCGTACTCGTCCCACCCAACGCTGCCGAATTGGGGGGCTCTTTCGGATTCAGGGGAATGAGGCTCGTTTCTTTTTACTGTTTTTAGCTTTTTGATACCCACGTGTAGCTTTCTGGGTTCTGAACGTGAGGGCTGGATATACTCACAGTTAGCTTGCCAGGGTCTCGCAGAGTGGACATGGAGCTTATTTATTAGAGGCGACTCCTAACCGCCCCTTATATACTTCCCTGTCACTTGATTGCAAGCTTTTGGCCGAATTGGCTCGTAGTATACAATCCGGATAAACAACTAGAACGCACCCACACACGAGTGCGTGAATACGCCTCGTAAATACAGAAAGTATGTGCCAAATCGGTGCAGCAGAAACAGGGACTCCGTCCCCCTGGATCCACCTGCGTCTCAGTGAGGCAAAGGTCGCTTTTGGTTTCCGATTTACCCCCCTATCCACCACCTGGGGACGCGCCACGTAGCCTCGCGACTAACCGGCTATCGGAATCTCTCATATTAAGGAGATCCATGGGACAAGTTATTATCACCGGACAATTACTATTAACAACAATTGTCCTGCATAAAAGAGCATCGCCGGGTGAGGTTGCCTCATTTAAACGGTGCTCCAGAGAAGAAGGTTCACTCGAGAATTCGGACGACTTTGGACATCGACTCAGATCGTCCGCTCTGACGAATACGAAGACGTTATAGTGTTGGCTGAATGTTTGGTAACAACCTCGTGTTAGATTGCCAATGAAATAAGGTACATTGATCATTTATATCGAGGCCAAATGACGGTCGGCTCGAAAGATATAAAGCTAGTGTCTTTATGCTTCCGAGAACAGCTTGGCGTCAATCTACCCGCCTTGGAAGAATGAAGAACTCGGTGAGCCTGGAAAGCAGAGTCGAACCACCTGGTGAAGTTATGTGTATTACAGTAAATCTCCAATCAATGCGCTATATGCACCATTTTATTATCTCTGTTATCAGTACCATGCGTCGTGTCGAAGTGTTAAGACGCCGACTTCCTCAGGATGGTGCATCTTTTTTGAAAGACTTTTGATCTTTCTTCGTTTGCATAGAGGATGAAACTCTGATAAATATTGCTTATACCAATTTCTTGACACCAGTGAATGATCGGCTTTAAAAAGCGTTTCTAACTCTTAAGTGGCGTCTTAAAAGTTTCCTTAGAGAACTATTTTTTTTTATTACACTTTGTCGTTTAGTCGAGATAAACAACACTTCGCTCACATGGGTACGAGAAGCGTTATTTGTGGTGTGTCTAGACGACGAAAAAATGAAATCCAGCCCCATTACGAAATTTTGCGATCGGCAAGCTCAAGAAGAGCACCTTGTACTTCAGGGAAAGCACATCCTCACCGGTGGGGGAAGCAGGGGCCATGGGCTAAACAGGTGGTACGATTCCACAATTCAGGTAGATTCATGCATTTTAGAGGCACTCCAATAGTGTTCATTGCATGAACTTGTTCAGCTAGTTGTTAGCAGCAACGGCGTCAATGGCCTATGCATTGAACACTCGTCAGCTGAAGGTATCGTCATTATCAAAATGGCTGAAAGTGCACTCCGATATGAACGTGAGAACAGAAAACGAAGACTGGTGAGGTTCTATTGAAGTTCATCATACCGTTGATATTATAGCGCAGATAGAACTTGTTATTAACATTGAAACGTCTATGTTAGTGCGACGAGGAGAGTCATGGATACGTCCTGTAATGTCTGAAAAACTACTAATTATATTGTTTTTTTAATAAGCTTATACGAGGTCGATAAACAATCTTTATTTAGTTAATTCTCATTATTCCGTCAACTTTTTATTTGCTGCCTACTACAAGTTTTCACGGCATGGTATCACGTGAAATACAACCATAATGATGTTGAGATATTTCGGAAACTCCGGACCGCAGGAATCTGTCGCCGCGATTAAACCTCGTTACTACGTTAGTTGAGAGACAGGCTAAATGAAGGGCCGTCGTGGTGTGGTAGTGAACGCGTTAGTCTCCGGAGAGGGTCACAGTGCGTTCGTTCCCCACCACAGACACCTGCGGTTCGGAGTTTGGCAAACACCTTATTATTCTATTCTAGTTTATTCTTACTCTTCTAGTTTATTCTTCGACTAATTGTTTTTTTATGCTAGTTCTTTTCATAAAACACATCGTATCTCAGCAAATCCCCTCTATAGTGACTTCGACTCTGTAAGAAAGTTTTCAGACCAGCGATCCAGAACGGCAGATTAGTGCGAAGGCGTTGACATGGCATGTCGACAACGAAGGGTTGATGTTATTAGAGAAACAGAAAGCAACACTAGACGAGTAAAAATTTTTCGAGCTGACAAGGATGCGATACGAATGTCAACTGAATTCTTTAGGCTTACTGAAGACTTGGACTTGGATGTATTGCTGTTTAACGAGTTTGGGCGAAATTTCATCAAGAAAGCTGGATTTAGCCCAGACGGATTTGTGCAATTAGCATTACAACTGGCGCATTTTAAGTGAGTTAGGCAGTACGTGGCTTAGAAACTCGAATTTTTTGCTGAGAAATCGTCACGGAGTCCTCTGGTTCCATACAGAGAGTCATGAGTGAACCCGAGAACTTCTCAGGTATACAAATAACTGCCGAGAGAAATGGAGCTTTTTGTGGGCCATAGAAATGTGGGCGAATCTTTCCTCAGATAGTTTGCCAGAAATAATTTCCTGAACAACTTATGATTTGTAGATTGTAGACTCCATGGATATCTGGTTTCCACATACGAATCGGCTTCACTTCGTCGCTTCCGCCTTGGAAGAGTGGACAACATCAGAGCGAACACAAAGGAAGCGTTAGAGTGGGTGAAGGCTATGATCGGGAATGAATCAAAGGTATCTGGCTTTATATCTGCAAGGAGGGAATGTCAGTTGAGTTACTCACTAGTGCACTTTAGGAGACCAAGGTCAAACTACTGCAAAGAGCAGCAGAAAAACAAGCCATTGTTACTCAAGAGGTGAGCTTCGTTCTCAAGAAGTAAACCATTATTACTTGTGGTTCCCTTCGCTATCCTACAATCGATATCAAAAAGAAAAAATGTGCTTCATAAGTAGATAAGAAGACATTTTTTTTCAAGCTGAAAGGCCTGTCTGCTTTTGGCCATGTGTGGTTTGATACCAATGCACATGGGCGCGAGTGTCTCAGTTGCTCTTGTGATGTTTTTTGTATCTCCTCTGACTCCATAGAATTCAGTGCCACTTTCTTTTTAAGAATATAGCCGGTCAAGGGATCGACAATCATCTTTGCGCGTTAAACGTGCTTGCACGTAAAGCTGAAGAGGAGGGTGAGATCGAGACATTGCCGGAAATTTTTCGTGATCCGCTGTGGGCGGAACTGATGCGCTTTCCTTTGTCGACAAGTCAGGTATGTCCGTCCACTAATATTTTTCCGTTACCCAACGTTATCATATCAGAACTATCGGCATTCCAGGTCTCCACATCTGCCGATATTACCAACTGCTATTTGTGCTATGGTGCTGTGGTTCGTGACGGTTATGGTTGCTCGTACAATCTTCAGAATGACACAATGATTTTTGCACCATCTGCCTTTAAATCAAATCCTCGAACTAATCTAGCCGCATTCAAAAATTCAATACAATCGGCGCTTCAAGATATGAGAAAACTCCTTGTAAATTAAAAAATGTATGTAGAATAGTATTAGAATATAGGATTAGAGACCATAGATTATAGATTACTAATTGCCATGCAAACTTTGCCATTCTTCTAAGATATTCCAAGTGCTGAGTAATGGGACTATTGCATCAAACTCTCACCAACCGTCATCCTTCAAATAGTTTGTTACTGAATCTTTTCATCTATGGTGATTAAATGATATTAAATGATATAAAAGTTACTCACGTGTTCAAACTTTCAACTACTGTCGAAATAACTTTGGTGGTAAACTGCTGCTCCTAGGGCCAAAGTGACGGTTCTTCTGTGCATTAAAGAGAGAAGAGATTAAGCGTTTACGTTGCCAAACACCTCTCCTTGCAATGTAGGTGTGGTTGAATGCGCCTATACATGGCCAAACAATGACTTATCCTACGACAGCACAAAGCTAGTACTTGCATCCTGCCAGGTAATTCAGCTGACAATGTACCTGTCCCGTAAGCACGATACTTATTTGTACAATTGGATGGCCCGTCCTCACCGATTGTGCGGGCCCCAGTATAATCTCCATTTTTTTCGGAGTTTTGCTGGTTTAGCCATTGTGGTTTCCTGGAGTCTCGAGGTCAGCCAGGCCAAACTGCCCCCAGGTCGTCACCACCACAGGCAGTCCTTGTGGGTCAGAGTGAGATTTGCCACCACGCAATTAGTTTGGTATCAAGACGGTGATGGATCCTGGTGTTGTTTTACTCTTAGCTAAGTTACCTAGTGGTAACGCAGCACTCCTTCTCAACTTGGGAGACCCTGCCAGGTGTTCAATCACCCCGTTGTACATCGCAGTCCGACACCCAGGAACATCTCTCAGCCACAATGAGGCGGCAAACCGTGGGGAGGCCCGTAAAGATGAAGACTTGGTCAACTCGAAGCCGGGTATCGAACCGACGATTTGGGACATTTAGGACATTTCTGGCCACTACACATCAGGCGCAGTCCTTCACGTATTTTGCTAGAAGAAACCTCTCTTGTATATTGGTATAAAAACTATCTGCAATAACGCAGTTCTATTTCAATGAACATTGAAGAAGAAGTACAGAAGAAAGAAAGGTGAAAAAAATCAAAACTTTTTTTGCATCATTGAGATGATACAAGGATGGTGTAAAAAACATTCGTTCCGCTAGCACTTCGACGTCCTCGTCTTCTTCAGAGAATAATGAAAGTCGGTTTTTAAACTTGAGATAAGTCAGTTATGACTGAGTTTAACAAGCTCGCACCAGCATGATCTCTTCGGGGTTCATTTATAGGACGTTGTTGTCGGTATGCACTCTATAGACGTCAACTTGCTTGTAATGATTCATTTTGGAGCAAAGAACTTCTTTCCCACATTTTCCGCAGTCAGTCGGTAGCTTGTCCATGTGTTGTGGCGTGCGTCGGATGGGAAGAGCTGCATTCAGCGCTTAGAAATGTGCAAAAGTTTCCAGACACGTTCATTCACCGGCTATCTTACTGCCAACTGACTGCTGTTTGAATTTTAGTTGTTGTTATAAGTCATTTATTTTTTGGAATGGCCGGATACAAGGGGAAAAAGAGGAAGAATTACAGAAATGGACTCGACACCAGCTGCGAAACCTTCCAAATGCTGACATCGACGTGTTTGAGTGACGGGCGACCGTTAAGAGAAAGAATAGTAGGACACACAGGACAGATGTGGATATAATCTTAAATAACTAAAGATAGCATCAATTCTCTTCATTGTATGTGAATAAGTAGTCAGGAGTGTGTAACAGTAGTTAAGTTTTCCGAAATAGACATGGGGTTATTGGTTCGATGCCATGCCTCGACCTAACCAAGCCCTCATGCCACTTGTAAGGACATTTTGGAACCATACTAGCTTGGGAGAAGAAAGATATTGATTTGAAAAATCGGAGAACAGTCGCAAGGGTTTGTACAGACATCAATTAATCTCTGCGGTGTTGCGAACAGAGTCTAATTCATAGAGCATCTCTAGAGTATCAATGAAGATCTAACGCTTCGTCGTTTTCTTATTTCACGTATACGAAGACTTTGCTGTTTGATGCTTTTTCATATCCTTCCACTGAGCGGAGTTCACTGAGTTGTTCGGATGAACCACTGGACCTCATCCGATTCACTTGATTCATTTTGACAGTTACATATGAGACTGGTAAGGCACGGTGAGTACAATTCTGTCCTATAAAAGACATAGAACGAATCCCTCATTACATCACTGCGTATGAATCGCAATAGAGTGAACTGGAAGTGTTTACTAATGCATATCAGTATCTGATAATGTTACAGTGACAGCCTTCACCACTACATTCCATTAGTATCTCAATAGGTTTCATTTTTCTGAGATTCGTCTTGTCTGCTGTTCGTACCGCAATGGCAGCTAAGGATAAAAAATCATTGTTAGCGATGGAGCCCAATGACAAGGTTTGGTTCTAAATCGATTTTGGATACGCCACAGCTGATCGGTATTTGCAGATCGAAGTTATCTGTTGTGAAAAAAAAGACGGACTGATTGGATAAAACAACTGGATTGCTTTCAGATTCGCTTTGTGGGTGATTTGAACAGCGAAATTAAGACTTACCTGAAGATCACCAATAAGAGCGATATGAAGCAAGCGTTTAAGGTACGACTCAAGTTGTCTACTACCCGATTCCGAACGCTTCAGTAACTTTGATCACAACAACATCACTGAGCAATCCTTTAGGAATGAACAAAACACGATAAGCTCTTTTGAGCGCCTAAGCAGAACGACTTTTGCCATTTCAGATAAAGTGTACACGGAACGATCTGTTCAAAATTCGACCAGCTACTGGAATTTTGGATTACGATCAAACGTCGAATATCACCATTACGTACAAGTGAATTGGTCTACTTAATACCTAATACCACAAACAGTGAGAACGAAATGCGATACACATTTCATTTCGACAGCATTTCCATAGAATTCGGACGAGCATAGCAGAAATAGGACCAAGGAATGAAGATTGATTGAATGATTATGGCAAACCCGTAGTGCATCCTCCAGTGTCGTTACGCCTTGCCAGTGTGCAATCATTCGCTCTCATCTTTTACTCCTTCGTTTCTGGAAATCATGAAAATGTCTGACAGAAGGTCTGCGACATCCTCCCTACAAAACTGACGATGATACGGTAGAGATGAATACTGTGGAAGTCGGATACGACCCGTAGATCACTCGGAAATTCACACCTTGACGCATACAACGTAAACAAGATTATTTCACTGTTGTGGCAACGATATTTGAAGTGACGAATTTGCAGACCTCGGAAGTATAAAAGGCTTGGTGGGCCATGAGGGCGAGGACCGATTCCACGGGTGTGTTGCACGGCGCATCCGAGCATTGCGCCACACGCACCCTCATGTCATTTATACTGGTAGAAAACCCACGAGAAATTGCACTTTTTCTATTCAGAGAGAAGACAAAACGCCAGTGCAAGCGCTAGTCTCTTGCTCCATCCACTTGAGAGTAAGCGAGTATCGGTGACAACCAGCGAAACATTAATGTGATATTTGAGGTATTCTATGATGAGCGCAAATGGGAACAGTTTACACCAGTTATAGCTGACCGTTCTGCCTCGACGATCTGCTCAACTTTCTAGACACTGTTTATTAGAATGACGCCATTTTATACAATCGTAGCAAACGCTTCAAGTCAAACGTATCCACTGCACTGTTTCTTTGATGATTTTAACTAAACTAGTGCTAGATGAAGTGGTTGATCCTGAGCAACTGCAGCGCATTGCTGATCAACGACGTCTATGAATGGTAGAGGATGATGGGCTCGGCACTGACGAATCCCCGAAAGATGTACCCTGCTGCAGATTTCGTCAAGCTTTGTAGAGACGACTGAATGCATAGTTGGCCCACATAATGTGCCGATCTCGGTGAAATAGAAGGTTTGGCAAACGCCATGCTCAGGAGCAAACCAATAATAGAACAGTGTGCACTGGAAGGCACGTCTTACCTCTAATTAGGCAACACGCTGCCCTAAAACAGTTATAGGATTTAGAAATCGGCTCACTAGTACGAAATCATTGTTCCGCTTCTCTATGTTTACACAGTACATGAGAAAACCATAAGCAGTTAAGCGGAAATACAGCATAGCTCAGACAAAGTTTTTTTTGATGTTGCTTTGTGAGGGAAAAGCTTTTATCGAGCTCTTCTTTAGTGCCACTTGAGAGATCAACGCTGTCCGTTGTTAGCCTGCCATACCTTTGAATCATAATCATCCGAATGTCGATAACAGAGACCAAATGTGCCAAAAATTCAACTAACTTCTACATCTACTATCGTTCTTGGGAAAATTATGGTAACCTATGCAATGAGGGCGTTTCTTAGATGCATTCCACTTCATTCATAGGATCACAGAGGTGTGAGGTATATTTGGCCAATACTGTGAACTACGTCGGCCTATCGATGTATCAAACTCGTTTTGTCCTCTTTTACAACCCCCGTAGGAATTTTTCGGCCTAAGAAGGATAGAGGACTTGAGCGGACACGAGACGGCAACGACGACCATTTGCTTCGCAGAGCAACCACTACACTAGAGGCGCACTACAATTTTATTCTCAGCTCATGTATCAATCATTGCTCTACAACTTGTTTTATCGTCCTTCTACTTTCTGAATTATCTTTTTGAAGCAAGCATGCTATAATCAACACGTCATTGATGACACGCTACAAATATTAATTTCCGTACACTAAAGAGTTCAGACCAACCTGCCCTCCACCCCATAAACATTTGAATCACCTCTAGATCAGTTGACGATTTAAAGGCCAAGGCGTAGTTTCGTACTGTAATTCACAGAGCTTATCGGCTTTTCCTAGTGAAATTTGGGGAGTGGAGATTGTCGTACAACAAATTAACAACTTCTCTACTGAACGGTGCTTGTCGCAAAAGTTTTAGTTCTTGGTGAAATTCGGCTATTTCTTGACACTAACCTTCGAGGAGCGATTTAATGGGGATTTAAGAAAGTGGTGGATGTTGTCATATGCCGAATATGAAGAAAATCGTCACAAGCTTGATAATTTGATGCTAGTGTGGCTTCGGAAACCGTTTTGGTGTTCCTATGGCTCAAGGTCATCCAACCGCTCATCCAACCATTATTTGCTTCCACTTTCCAAGCGTAAGGCTGCCCAAGGTCTCCTCATAGGATCGATCACGATCTGAGTTATTGAAATAATAGTGCACTCACTTTGTACGATTGAATCAAAATTGCCAGTGATTTTTTGTAATCAAATAATCTTTTGACTACAACAACTTTGAGCAGTCGCGTTTATGCTTTCTAAATCGAGCGATCTCACAACAGG
This sequence comes from Angiostrongylus vasorum, assembly GCA_018806985.1. Lineage (NCBI taxonomy): Eukaryota > Metazoa > Nematoda > Chromadorea > Rhabditida > Metastrongylidae > Angiostrongylus > Angiostrongylus vasorum. Next base: position 904,237 of record JADANN010000398.1, read on the forward strand.
TTGAAAGTAGTTTCTTCACTGCCGAAGATACATAGCTGCTTTGTAGGACAGGCCACGACGTCTCATTAAAAAGAGTTTCAAAACAGAATGAAAAATGAAAAAAAATTTTGACCACTAAAAAAGAGTTCCCGTAAACCAAAAGAGCCGAAGAGCACCAAGCACATATTTCAATTAACAGGCCGAATGGGGAGATACCAGAAAACGACAAGCATCACTTCGGCGTTTATCACATTCCGGCACCGGAAGGATGCACATGTGAAGGAGCATGGAGCGAACACTACGGACCACCACAAGGAGAATTTAAACTTAAAGTAAGGTTAAGTTACTATCTAAAACGAATATTCTTACAAAGTAAGGACTTTCAAGGCCTATTAGAATTGCCAACGGTTCAGGTTGAATTCGAAGAACAGAAATAGCAGACCAGATGAGTGAAAAGCAAAATGGACGCTGTCAACTTCGTTATTTCCACATATTGATGCAAGATACAATTGAAAATATGTCTTACACTTCATATTTAAGATAAATAAAAAAATAAGGATATGTCCCAGATTATTTTCATTGTTAACCAAACGTATTGAATACCAAGGGTAGCACAATGGTAGTTATGCCGACCATCAAGAACGTGATGCTGGTTCTATTCCGACCCAGGCTCACCAAGCCCCTCATCCCTCCGAGATCGGGGAATTGGTACCGGAACTGTCTGGTAAAAGTCTACTCTCTGCATTACAAGTCGTAACGCTGTAGCCCAGCTATCTCACACGACTATAGGCAGAATCGACTCGGAGGGTATTCATCGGCATTTGTAACGAAAGGAATACCCTCAACCTCATGGATGGTGAATACGAGGAAGCGAATTGAACATGAGAAGTCCTGAGACCCGCATAGTAGATGTGAAAGACAGGACATATGAAAAATTTGACACCAATGTCAATGTCTGGCACTGATTCGGCCTGCTGCACTTCATTTTCTGTCAATTGGCGGACCCACCATTGCTGCCCGGGAAGAATTTGAACCGGAAGGCACCAATCCTATATACAGCGACCGTAACTGCAAGGAGACCTGAGAACGCTCTAGCAAGGACATCTCGGAATTCCAGTACAGAGCACTGTTCACCAATATTCAACATGCAAATTAGGAGAGAGAACAACGTCCTTTAGACACCGTCGAATTGAACAGCACGAATCTGCATTCTCTGATGCAACACAACAAGTTGAGTTGCAGTATTCAGTTCTTCAGGATATATGGATTTAGGCCAAGTATCTACACAAGAACTGATGATGTCATCGCATTCAGACACTCACGAGATATTTTATATTGTAGTCTTCCTTTTATCACCTAGTATATTCGACCTGATCTCATCTTAAACAATAACTTTCTAAATGATTGAGTTGACCAGAGGTTGGTATGAAAATTCCGCCAATGTTTCAGGGCCTTCGCCTTGTTCAAAGCCGGCTCTGAACGCACCGAAACGTTAGCCGATTAAAATATTTCATGCCAACCTCGTGTTAGCTCAATCATATTAAACATTATTCATTCGGGTTGCAGAGTTTTAACGAAAGTTGATTCCTAAGATATGATCTTAAACAATTTTTACTACCTCGCTTACATCGCTACAAGCAAAAAAACTGTTGGAAGCAGCCAAGGAAAGAAACAATTTGTAGAGATGCCGTCGAAGAATACGCAAATATAGTTTTCCCACAAGCAGCCCTAATGAACAAAGTTAGGATCACTACCACCCCACTCCATAGAATATAAAGGAATTCTCTAAATTTTCCATATCATAAAACCACTTCTAGAACTAAAATCACCACTGAAGAAAAAACTATCATGGTTTCCCCACTTCACGATTCGGTACACAGCGGTACAATTTTAGCACTTGGCAATATCGAGCTTGACTTCCTTTAATCTATGCGTCGCGACCTACGAACATTATCTCACCGAACCTTCCAAGAACTTTTGGACGAAGTGTAGCCAATTCAAAAAAATATGACTACGACAGGGATTCTTTGGCGTTGACCACATCTAAACTATTGCAAGAGTAAAAGAAACCAGTAAGGGTTACCATTACTTCAAAATTGCCATATAGGAAGTCAAATATCTGCTGTCGAAAATGCATAAGGTGTGTATTAAAAACGAAAGCAGATGGTTGAAGTAAAGCAGTCAACGGCTCCCAGTTCGTTTTTCACGGAATGACAGACGTTAGAACAATCCATGCACACTCTCTAGCAAACGAGAACTTCTCTGTTGGTTTGTGGTGTTTATCATACCACTTTCCTGAGAACGATATGTTTCGACCGTTATCGCCGTTCAGTTTGGCTATACCTCATGCTCTAGATCTATGAACTTCTACTATAGTTCTCCTTTCAGCTATTCCTTTGTTGAAAGTTGTATGTTTCAAACGGGAACTCAAGAAGGCACACCACAGAAGAAACGTTTTGAATAATGTTTGCCGTTTTATTTACTGCCTACTATTTTTAATGGCAGGGTACAATGAGAAATATAACTACAACTTCAACGTAGCTGAGATATTTGCAAAACTCTGGACCGCAGGTGCCTATGGTGAGGGAACGAACGCGCTATTGTCCTTTCCGGGGAGTAGCGCGTTCACCACCACACCATGCGGTTCCTTCGTTTGCTGACGGCACAGATCGATAAGAACTAGCTGAGAGACAGGCGAAACGAATGACCCGCATGGTGTGGTGGTGAACGCGCTACTCCCCGGAAAGGACAATAGCGCGTTCGTTCCCCACCATAGGCACCTGCGGTCCAGAGTTTTGCAAATATCTCAGCTACGTTGAAGTTGTAGTTTTGAATAATGTTTGTCAATAAGCCAAGACGTGGAGTAGTTCATCGGTCAGATTGGCAGCAGGTGTCACAGCTCTTTGTTTCTCAGATAAAGATCACAGAATGCATAATAATCTCCTTCTTTCTCTAGTTTCCTTCTTTGGCACGCAATGTTCCTCGAGACTCTAGCACTGAAGTAAGTTAAGGCCAAACATCACACTCTACCAGGAAAACGTTTCGAGCAAATCGAGGACTGATGAAATAAACAGGATCGAGGACCCAACAATCGAAGGATCATCAGACTGAAACCATTTACACTGTTAATTGTCCCTCTCAGCGCAAATTCGGTGAGTAGGACACATAGTGTAGTGATACTGTTCAATATGCTCTAGTTCGACACGGCCTCGGAGTCACGAAGTTCTCATGTTTCTGAGGATAAGAAGTTGGTATCAGCCTTGTCTAAAATCACCTCGCTTCCTGCACTGCACAAAAGACATGATCATGATGAAGATCTAGGAATGTACACGCATGACCATCCCAGGATTCCTGAGGGAATCGACTCGGCCAGCAGTGACATCCACAGAGATGATCACAAATTATAGAACAGCGGTAGAACCTACATTTAAAACGTGAATGTTGGTTAAATGACGATGCGAGGAAACGAATCGGATGGAAAAACTGCTGAGATCCGTTCTAGAAGTGATGTCTACTTATTTAGAGTAGAATGAATAAGGTTGAAAAGGACATTCTTTGCTCAAACAAAACCAGGTGCCTGGACTCCGCTCACACACTAATATGTGACTAGTATTCAAAGTTCCTTGGCAACATTATTCAGCTTCCTACATAAGCAGATTTACGGTTTTTAGCGGTTCCGTCAAATATCATTGTGCATATCAGATGAACTTTAAATACTTAGAGCAAAAGGTGAACGGATTTTCAGTCATAGATAGATCAGGAGTGTGGGTCGAACGTCCAACCTATGTTGGCACCTACTCACCTTTTGCAGGACGTTTATCTTGCTCTAAAGGACTTCTTCGCAGTAATTTTATCCGAAAGATGGCCTATCGAACACATAATGGGGTTCCCAGAATAAGCCGAAGAGAACTTTTTTAATTTATTTTTATAATAATGCCAAGATATAATTAAACATTGAAGTTTCGACTCCTGCGCCGCTTAACTAGGTTCAAAGCCAATTTATGCTTTCCAGATCATTCTCCTTGATGAGTGATTACTGAGAGCACCGTTAGGGAAAAACAATGGTAAAGAGAAAGATAAGCCGTCTATGGTGCAGTGCATACTATGTGAGCCACCGGAAAGGGTAATCGTGGTTTCGAAGCTCACCAGTGGTTGCGCGTTTTGCCTACATTTTAGCACTAATGTGGTTACGTTTCTTAATAACTCACAAAAAACGGTTTTGAGAAACCTATATTTCCCATTTGAATGCCGTAGGAGATTCTTGTTGGTAAGAAGGATATTGACACTGTTAAGAAATTGAGGTTCCACACTTGCGAACAGCTTTTCGTTACGATAAGCTAGGAAACCATTTCATGAGACATGCACTGGTGAATTGTAGTACAATTTCATCAATCCCTAGAAGTAACACATTCTATGGAAATGACTTAGGAACCAAGCCATTTGTTAAGGCGAAACGCTTTCAAGTCACATTCAGTGCAGCTGAGTTGGGTGTCCTTTAGACGTGACATCTTCACGCAAGAATTCTTAATCTGTGAAGGAAATACACAGCAAAAAATGCATTTGCTGCTTTCATCGGACAACATAGGATTCCCATGACCGACTTTCTATTAATCTCGGCACTCGTCGATAATTGACTGCTTTTTCTTCAGTGATCAATGTTTGCTCTTTAAAGAACGAAAACATGCAGGATAAAAAAGATAGAGCTCTCGGCGTTGATCAATCCCTGAGGGATGAGCCATGCATTCGACTTCATTAAGCATCGTCTGGAGGTGATTGAATGCATTTCTGGCTTTTACAATGACTCGCGGTGGCCTACCGGTGTATCGAGCCAGTGCTGCTATCCTAGTAGACAAGCCTGGTACCAATTTGCCCACCCCGGAAGGATGGAAGGCTTAGTGGGCCATGGGCGGCGGATCGATTCCACGTGTGCGTTGCAGGGCGCCTCCGACCACTGCGCCATACGTGCACTCCGCAGAGAAAAACAACATACAATTTTTTATGAGGAGATAGTAGCAGCATTAGATAAAAAGTCTTACAGAGCAACTGCAAGAAATCCGGCGCAATTTTGTGTAGTTTGTAGGACTTAGTGATGTATCAGATCAAGAACACGGAAATAAAAAGTGTTTGCATCGTGAAGTTTATATGCTCTTCGCCGGTACTGGTGACGGTGTTAGCCACTGAAAGAAGTGAGGTCTATGTTGCTGACGACGTTAGGGAGTTCCGAAATTCACTGCCAACAATTTTTCCCTAGACATTAAACAGAACGCGAAAGCGCTCAGCGAGGTGAGGAACAGCTGATGTGCTCCGTTTTCATATCGTTTTGAAAGCAGGGAATTCGAGAGCCATCGAAACTAAGCATTCCAAAAAGTGTCTACTAGAAACCTCTTATGTACTGCTTACGAATTTTTTGTCGAATGGAGCACCACTGACCATCACAATCTTGAAAACCTCCAATCCAAAACAATTAGGAAGTGAAGAAACTCCTTATTCTGAAGCATTAAACAAAGCTAGACAAAGAGAGCTTGTAAAAAAAATATGTGCAGCATTCAGTTAGAAACATCACTAACGTGTACGTAGAAAAAATAGGACCAGAGAGTCATAACTTTGGAATGAAGCCAGTGTACGATTTCATTTCAGCCTTCATCCTTTCCTTACCTAGTCGTATAGTTGAACGACATGCTTCACGAGTAGCGCGGAGTCCCAGCATATTTTCTATTCGTTTCTTTGCCTCGCTATCTTCGTCCACAATGGCGGTTTTCTTCGCAAGTGTTGAATACACACACAGTTGACTTAATTATGTTACAAGCATGTACGCCCATCGTGTAGGTTGTCGTCTCAGGAGACATTTGCACCCAAGTTAACTCGAAAGTTGTTTTCGTACGTTCTTCTTATTATACGACTGTCCCATTTTTGTTTCGCTATCGATTCGTAACCTCCTAAACCCCGAAGATCGGATATAGTTCGAAGACCTGGTCTGCGAGTTCCAGCTCGACGTTTTAAGTGCCGGTTAAAATTGAGAAAACATCGTTCAAGCGCTCTGTGGATGGCGTGCAGAATTTTCAACGTAGTTGAAGTATCAGCTTCCCTCTCTGCTGCATAACAAAACAGTGGTACAACCGTTGAGTTTAGAACCTAGGCCCAAAGTTCCGGGTCCGTTATTTGGGCGGTGGTTTCTTTTAAAAGCCGAGAGCTGCCCATGCTGCTCTCCGTCTTCTGTTAAATTCATCCTTTATCTTTTTTCTCCATGTTCACTGAATGCCTAAGTTATACTCAAATTTCCACCTTTTCAAACCATTAGTATATCCTATGAGCTGGGTTTTCTTCCAATTTATACGAAGTCCTATCTTTTTTATCTGCCACGTTGAACTCATTGAACGTTCCCTCTACTCAATCGATAATCCTTAAAAGGTATCGATGTCGCGTGGACAACGAAGATTTGACAAGCGTTTGCCATCACTGCGCACGCCATTCAGGTCCAAATAGAACGAGTTTGCTATCCACTATATTTCAACTTCAAACAGCTTCCGCAAGACAGTGTCGACCTATGCTTACGTCATTCGGATTCAGCTGACGTGTCTCATAAAATTTTAGTAACCTTCCCCTTCACATCACACCAACATCCTCCTGAAACCGACCAAGCGTTGGAAACAAAGTCATTTCAGATTTGAAGAGCTTTGATTGGCGTAAGAGACCCGGCTATTTTTTCAGCAAGCTTATCGTTGACACATCATTGTCTGATTGGTACCCACTACGCCTTGGTATCTTAGTCACTCCAAATTTGAAGGCCCTTTGAATATTTTAAGGTGTTATGAACTGTTAATCAATGCTTGAAACTTTCTGGAACGAAAAAATATTAGTATTTCGGTGGTACTGTGCAGTGTTCCAGGAATAAAGAATAGTAAACATATGAAAACATGAATTAATCACATGTGTAAGTAGATACAAACACTGACAACCATAGTGGAACTCACAAAAAAGAAGCATCTGTTTCGATCTCGACTACTGTAGCGCCCAGGAAAACTCTTTGGCACACCATAATGATGCTGATATATTTGCAAAATTATCCGGATCCGAGACGAGCTTCGAATCCGACCTTTCCAGTGACTGACATTTTACCCAGTGCACCACCAATGCCTTTGTTCGGCCTTCCCTCTGTCAGCTTTTCACTAAAGTACGTTGCTTTCAAAAGTATTTCAAAGCCGTTTATGAGGACTGGTCGAAATGGGAAGGAATTTCTTGGTATATTGACGAAAATCTTGATTCGTTATTTGATAGCAAAGATTTCTCCTCACATATAACTGGATATAATCACGGGTAACCTCTCTCCTAAAGTAGACAGGGAGCATATTTGTTGAAAGTGACTCCTATCCACCTCCCTATGTACCTCTCAGTAATTTGCTTGAAGGTTTTGGCCGAAAGGATTTGTAGAATACAGCCTGTATAAAAGAAAACACACCTACGCACGCATGAAGGAGCATATCTTTGTAAACATAGAAAAAAATGTGTCCAGTCGGCGCAGCATAAAGGGTAATCCACCTACTGCATTCTTCTGCGTCCCAGAGAAGCACAAATTCCACGAGCTCGAGTGTTTGTGGAGACAGACGTCTCCTGTTGATTTTTGAACTCTCAGCTTTAACAGCGCTAGCATGAAGATGTTGAGTGGTCCGGTCGTATTACTCATCGATTTTATCCAGAACGGCATATTCTCAACAGCCAACTAATGAATTGAATAAATCCCAGTTAATGATTGTTTTGGGAGTGGGTTTTTTGAATTTAGCGGCTTTTTATCCTTTTCAAGAGAAATGAAATCTTGCACGAAGGCGATGGTGGTCTGGTTCTGTGAAGAATTTTGGGAGAACAGCGACTTGTGAGAAACTTTCGAGTTACTATGATGTGACCTATTTCGTTATGCTTCTCTCCACTGGAAGACTCCCACATCCAGCCTTGAGGGTGGGGCTTCTGGAATTGCGAGTTACCATGAATGCTCTTGGTCGTCATGATGAACTCAGGAAGCGGCTCACCCTACTCCTCCCATTGTAATTGTGGGTCCCAATATGACGTTCTTCTGGGTCCAATCTTAGCGTTAAACCCTCCAGTGATAACCTTGAAGAATGTCTCGTATTCTCTGTAGAATTTCTCCACGTCCACATAGAACGCTTTGACTTGTTCTTGGTTAAAGTTTGATGTCGGCGCGTAAACGACGAAGATTGTCAAGATTGTCAAAGCCGGTATTGATCCACATCTTTTGTTCGAATGAATCGATGTTCATGGACAAACTCGTGTTGACGAAAACGGCGGCGCGCCAAATCCTCTACTGTCGCATGTTCCGAAGGACAGTGCTTCTCCAGTGTTGCACACGGCGTTAAATGGGTGGCGGCTCCCGTCTGGGCCAGTTCGATTACGTCGTGCCTTATCATTCTTGCTTGCATGACTAAGTCTTTTATCGAGGACTCAAATGCAAGTGTGCGTGCATTGTAGGTGCAGATCGTCACCTTAGTCTCTGCGAGTTATGCAGCATAGAATGCCGCTTAGATTCTAGCAGCCTCTCTGTACTCGTCCTATCCAATGCTGGCGAACCAGGGGGTCCTTCCAGGTCAGCGGAGTGAGGCTTATTTATTTTACCGTGTTTAGCCTTTTGATACTCACGCACAACTTGCTGAGCTCTAAATATGGGGACTCGGTATACTCAAAGGTAGCTTGCCAGTCTCTCCGAGAATAAACATCGAGTTTATTTGTTGTAGCCGACGCCTAACGGACTCCCATATTCTACCCTATTAATTGATTGCAGGCTTTTTGGTCTAATAGACTCGTAGAATAAAAAATCGCACTAACGAGAACACACTCACGCATGCATGCATGAATAAAAGGATAAAAAAGGATAAAGCACTCAGCGCCATCGTCTGGAGGTGACTGAATGCATATCTGGCCTTTACAATGACTCTGGATGAATGAACGACTTAGCTCCAGAGTTGAGCAGAAGAAAACGAGCGGCTTGGAGAACTGTCAAAAAGCATCGAAGAGGTACTGAGGAGAACGAAGAACACGTAATCCGTGTCCACCTTTTCGACTCATGGTACTTCCTGCGTTAACGTATGCGTCAGAAACTTTGTCGCTGCGTAAACAGGATGAAAAATCACCCAGCGTTATAGAACGCGCAATCGAAAGGACGATGCTAGGAATATCCCTTGTCACACAAGCAAGGGAAGGGGATCCGAGCTCCGATCTGCGTCGACAATCAAAAATCAAAGATGCCGTTCTGTGCGCCAAACAGTCGAAGATAAGGTGGGCGGGACACGTAATGCGTATGTATGACAACCGATGGACAAGAGCCGTTGTTAGTGACTGGATTCCTCGGGATGTTAAACGTACTGCAGGAAGACCACCGACGCGATGGTCAGAGTTCTTCACGAAGAGCCTAGAAGATATGATGCTTGACGAATCCCTAGAGCGAGCAGAGCCCACTGGGCTAATCTTGCACGCGACAGGGGAAAAATGGAGGATTTACTCGCGCCCGCTCGAATTACTCGACGATCAACGGAAGTACAGGTGATACAGACGACAATGACTCGCGGTGGTCTACTAATGTGTCGAGCCAGTGCTGCTATCCTCCCCTATCCTCCCAGACAAGTCTAGTACCAAATTGCCGATCCCGGAAGGATGGAAGGCTTGGTGAGCCATGGGCACGGGGAATCGATTTCACATGTGTTTTGCACGGCTCCTCCGACCACTGCGCCACACGTGCCCTTGCGCATGAATACGTTCTCATCGACACAGAAAGTTTATTCCAAGCTGGCGCAACAGAAACAGAAGGTCCATCGCCCTGAATCAATCTACGTCTCAGGGTGCGATTCTCGCTTTCCTTCCCGGTTTAACTCCCTATCCGCCACCTGGGACTGGGAACGCTCCACGTAGCGTCGCTACTGACCTGCTCGAATCCCCCTCATATGAGGAAGATCCGTGGAAAATTCCATAGTGCATGGAAATTTCAACATTTATTAACCTCCATAAAAAATAATCAGGTAGCATAATCAAAACCAGGAAGATCTTCATGACGAGGTCGTACTCTTGCCATATTACATTTGGGTGGTTTTCTTCAGCAATAACGATAATGCAAGCTCTTTCCGATCCTTGCTCTTGGCGTCCGAAAAGTACCGAAAAAAGCTCCTGCAATGAAGGTTTAAAAAATCCTACATTTTGACAAAAACCAGGATACCGATGCAACAATTTGCTGGCGAAAATACACCATAAAAAAACAAAAGTTGCTAGTGCACCATATATACTGGAGAAGGCTTTCCTTTCTTTTTTGAGTTTCCATTTCGTTTTGCGAGTGACATCACAGTGTTCAAAGATGACCATTATCTTTGAGAACATAACAAACCATGGGTGCATTCTCGTGGATTTCTCGTAAAGGTACATACTGAGCGAGCTGATTTCCATGATGTGGGTGAGTAAATACAACAACACCAACAACGTCACCACTTGTAGGATGTTCTGTCACAAGGCTCACTTTCACGGCCTAAAAGTACCATTGAAAGAGCTGATAGCATGGAAATAGTGAATTGACACAAGGCAGAACCTTATATCCTTTTTTGAAACCGTCCGATTCCCTGGAAATGTACTTGAATCCGCCATAAGGATCATCCCGCTTAAGGAGTAAACTTATAGAGAAGTGAGTAAGCGCACAAAGCGCGAAAAACTGCTGTGAACCGGTAAATAAAAAAAAGAAACAACGAGACATACTTCATCACTGCTTTTGCTTTCGTTCATCGACTGTCTTTCATCGAAGCAAGCTAAAAGTTATGGTTGCTACATCATACTTCTATACTTTGAACTGAGTAAGAATTTACCAGCACACGAAGTTCCTATAGAAGAATAAAATAAAAAGGATAAAGCTCTGGGTGTGATCAATCCCTCAGGGATGTGCCATGCATTCAACTTCATTAATTATCGTTGGAGGTGATTGAATGCATACCTGGCCTTTACAATGACTCGCGGTGGCCTACCGATGTATCGAGCCAGTGCTGCTATCCTCCCAGACAAGTCTGGTACCAATGTGCCGACCCCGGAGGAATGCAAAGCTTGGCGGGCCATGGGCGTGGAGATCGATTCCACGTGTGTGTCGCAGTGGCGCCTCCAACCACTGCGTCACACGCACCCAAAGAAGTTTCTATAGGCTATATTATTTTGTTACACAGTAATAAACTAGTGAGCGATACAGAAAGCAGTTTTCCCCCATGGTCTTTCCCCATAAATAAGGACAACAGGCAAGACATTTAGTAATGTTACGATACCCCATGCATGGTTTCGACTGGTAGCTGATTTCTTGAGTATCGTACCGTGGGACGGAAGAAACATTCATAGTGTGCCACTATTATTCATCTCAATACCATGGATCGAAGAGACCCCCTAGTCTTCGTTTTACTCTCTGAGCTAAAAGAAAAGCGCAAAATTCGTCGTTTTTCTCTCTCAGTAATCGCGAGGTTGTTAAGCAGCATAGGTTTACTTCCGTACAATAACACACATAGAACACAACCGTGGCTAACGCTCAGAACCTTCACAGCCGTTTTTACGTGCTTCCTACTGAAGAAGAGCCGGAAGAAAAGCACAACATGCTTAGGATAGAAAGCAAACACTCATTTTGCAAATTATTCGGAATAATAAATAAATTGAATAAACCAGAGTTCAGAATTTTAACTTATTATTTACTGCCTCTTTTTAACGGCAGGGTATATATTGAGAAATATAACTTCAATTATGCTGAGATATTTGTAAAACTCCGGACCGCAGGTGTCTACGATGGGGAACGAACGCGCTGTTGTCCTTTCCGGGGAGTAATGCGTTCACCACCACACCATGCAGGTCCTTCGTTTCGCCTGTTTCTCAGCTAGTGCTATCGATCTTTTGCCGTTAGCAATCACCCGTTAGCGGGACTGATCTGGGGAACCTGCGGTCCAGAGTTCAGACTTGCTCATGCAGATGAATCGTGCACATAAATCCGCCTTGAAAGTTTCTAGAAGATGAAACCTAATTTAAAAGAAAAAAAAAGTAAATCGCACTAGGTCTCACCAGTGCGAATCGTTGTCGGTTTCTGAAAACAAGAGACTGTATGATATTGTCTAGAAAAATATATAGGTATTCTAAAGCATACGTTGTCGTCTTCCTCATCGGATGAACTGCTACTGCACGCCTGCAAAGAGCGGACAAATAATTTAGGTAAACACATACATAGTTGGTTTTCTAACAACCAAAATTTGTACTAGCACTACCAGGAGTACTATGACACCTCGAGAATTGGCTGAAAATTTCTGGGTACTCTGTGGACAGATTTTTTGAATTCTTCAGATCGTATGCCAGCTTCGATTTAATAAATGCAACCAAAGTTTTAGAAAAATGCTGGAAGACACACCAGCTTTGTCTTTCTCAATTTCTCTTCCCGCTTTTGCTTCATTCTTCTTCGAAGTTCTTCTAAACGCTTCTTTTTCTCTCGTCGTTCATGTACTTCAAAATCTCTAATGAGATCTGGGCACATCTTGAATGAAACGTAAATAAAATCTATGAAGACCAGTGCAACAAAACAACCATCACTTTACGAACGGAACAAGAACAAAATAGAATGAGACCGTGAGAATACAAGATCCCAAGAACTGTTTCCCAGTAGCGCTGAAATTCTTACCATATGCTTTTCTTCGACGAAGTTTTCAGGATCCGATGACGTTTCATACCCAAGCCATTTGATGTGGTATATGTACACCCCGTCCGCCCTCATCTTGCAAAAAGAAATACGTGAACACAAAACACAGTGGTTATAAAAAGAGCTTTATCATATAATTAACACCCACGCCCCAACTCATCCCTCTGAGTTCACGATGAGAGTTGGCATCTATTCATGTTGACCAATGTGTCCCCAAACCTGTGTTCGCAAGTCTCATGGACGCGTACTGTTTGTCGATAGACTGTGTTAGCACTTTATCGACTATCAACTGTCCCTCGTAGAGGAGTTATTGTAGAACATTCATCATTTGCGACTGTTTCGTAAAAGGTCCAGTTTTCAGTAAACTATAAAGCACAAAAAAATCGATAGTAATAACCCATGATGGACTGAGAGCTGGTCAAGCTAACAGGGGAGCTAGCAAATGAATTTTATAAGTATAGCAAAAGGCTGTGTGAGAAAATATACTGCCAGAAATGGAACGAGCTGATTCCAAATTATGCCCGCCGAGCTGTTCCTCAACTAAAATAAGGATAAAAAAGATAAAACTTCCGACGTTGATTAATTGCTGAGGAACGCGCAGTACATTCATCCCCATCAAGCACCGTTAAATGTGATTGAATGCATATTTGGTCTATATACTGAGTAGCAGTGGCCTATCGATGTTTCCACTCAGTGCTGCTACCCTCTTTGATAGGTCTCGTACTATGTTCGGTTATTAGACACGACTTGTACAATAAAAAATCCATCAAACTCACAATTCAGTGGTCAACATCTGTATCATGTCTTTCGAGTAGCACGAGCGGGTGCCAGTAATACTTCCATTTCTGAATGTCTCGTGGAAGATTAGTCCAGTGGGTATGCCCGTTCCAGGTACCCTTTGATCACCGTACCTTCGCTCTACGGTTTTACTGAAAAACTCAGACCATCGGGTCGGTGGACTTCCCGGCAGTACGTTTGACATGCCGAGCATCCAGTCACTAACGGCTCTTGTCCATCGGTTGTCGTTCATATTCATTAAGTGTCCGAATCATCTTATCTTCGATAGTTTGGCGCATAGAACAGCGTCATCGATTTTTTTGTCACAGACGTAGATCGGAGCTTCGGATCCCGAAAGGGTCAGAGCTTAAGGATTAAATTGCGTGACACGCGGTTATCCTAGTATCATCCATTCGACTATGCATTCAACAAATTGCTCGCTTCCTCCTGGTGAAGTGCAGAGCTAAGTCATTCATATGCTAACTTTTTTTGACCTAGATAGAATTTCCCGGAGCACTGGAAGATAATCGCACCACCGACCGTGTATGGAGCATAAGAAACCAACCCGTTCGCCACAAACATCCTTTTTTCTGAGATTCATTCCAAGACCAATCTTCCCACAAGAGTTAACAAAATCGGCCAGCGTTCGCTCAGCCTGGTTATTGCTTCGTGTTATGTGAACGAAGTCATCAGAAAAGCGAATATGGTGTAATTGCAAAACATCTATTTTCATTCCCATGTTGTCCCATTCTAGTGTTCGCACGACGTGCCAGAAAGTGGCGGTAAGTGATTTTGGCCAGATAGATAGTGTCGCCTTGTCTATCCCATCCTCTGATACGGATAACAATATCACTGTACTATGGCGACATTTTGTTTGTGAAATTTTCTGCATAGCACACGAATAATCTTTATATATTAAGTAGAGACACCTCGGCTGCTCAGGGCTTCCATTACTGCTTCTATCTCAACTGAGTCAAAAGCTTTGTTTAAATCGATGAAAGTGAGACGGAGGACTCTCTCGTACTCCTATGATGCTTCAATGAGTCTTGATTTCGCGTGCATGTGATCCATATCACTGAACATCTTCGAAACCCTGCTTATTCACATAGCTGTCCTTCGCTTAGTGCTTTCTCAATTCTATCTAGGATGACTCGAGTGATGAATTTGTTGACCAGAGATTGCAAGCTGTTTGGGAGATAGTTACGTAAATCGTGGAGGTTACCACAGTCTTTCTTGTCTTCTAATGAGTAGGAACCTTCCATTCTGGCAGGCAATGTGTGAAGAGCCGAGCCATTGTATCTGTGGGAAATGGTGGATGATTCTTCAGGTGTTCAGATCTTATCTTGTCCGGAACTGGTGCTGTTCGATTTTACACCGTTGAAGTAGCACGTAGGATTTTTGGAAGGAAGAACCGGTGGTACGTCATATTCACCCTCCTTTATTTCATATCTTGAATGATTTTCTCTATTGCCTTTCTGGAAATTGTAACTGTTTAGTCCGAGCGTCGGATTGATTATCTTGTTTTTGCAAATTGGCGAAGTTTCGGTGGGGTTCGCGAACAATTTTCCCAGCTTCTGCAGCTTCGACCATAACTGCTGCTCTTCTCTCTTTAAGACCGTCATTTATCGCCAGTCTGCACTGTTTTGCAAATTCGGACCTGAGTTATCGGTTGACTGCAGGTCCTGCGACTCCAACTCTGAAGCATCAGTTCGAGTGTTACTGGAGAGAGAAGTCTCTTGAACTTGCGAACGAACTTGAACTCTCAGCTTTCATAGCGCCAAAGTGAAGATGTCTAATAGGCCGATCTTAGTTTCTATTAGTTTCTATTCGTTTCTTTGCCTCGCTATCGTCGTCCACAATGGCGGTTTTCTTCGCAAGTGTTGAATACACACACAGTTGACTTAATTATGTTACAAGCATGTACGCCCATCGTGTAGGTTGTCGTCTCAGGAGACATTTGCACCCAAGTTAACTCGAAAGTTGTTTTTCGTACGTTCTTCTTATTATACGACTGGCCCATTTTTGTTTCGCTATCGATTCGTAACCTCCTAAACCCCGAAGATCGGATATAGTTCGAAGACCTGGTCTGCGAATTCCAGCTCGACGTTTTAAGTGCCGGTTAAAATTGAGAAAACATCGTTCAAGCGCTCTGTGGATGGCGTGCAGAATTTTCAACGTAGTTGAAGTATCAGCTTCCCCTCTCTGCTGCATAACAAAACAGTGGTACAACCCTTGAGTTTAGAACCTAGGCCCAAAGTTCCGGGTCCGTTATTTGGGCGGTGGTTTCTTTTTAGAAAGCCGAGAGCTGCCCATGCTGCTCTCCGTCTTCTGTTAAATTCATCCTTTATCTTTTTTCTCCATGTTCACTGAATGCCTAAGTTATACTCAAATTTCCACCTTTTCAAACCATTAGTATATCCTATGAGCTGGGTTTTCTTCCAATTTATACGAAGTCCTATCTTTTTTATCTGCCACGTTGAACTCATTGAACGTTCCCTCTACTCAATCGATAATCCCTTAAAAAGGTATCGATGTCGCGTGGACAACGAAGATTTGACAAGCGTTTGCCATCACTGCGCACGCCATTCAGGTCCAAATAGAACGAGTTTGCTATCCACTATATTTCAACTTTAAACAGCTTCCGCAAGACAGTGTCGACCTATGCTTACGTCATTCGGATTCAGCTGACGTGTCTCATAAAATTTTAGTAACCTTCCCCTTCACATCACACCAACATCCTCCTGAAACCGACCAAGCGTTGGAAACAAAGTCATTTCAGATTTGAAGAGCTTTGATTGGCGTAAGAGACCCGGCTATTTTTCAGCAAGCTTATCGTTGACACATCATTGTCTGATTGGTACCCACTACGCCTTGGTATCTTAGTCACTCCAAATTTGAAGGCCCTTTGAATATTTTAAGGTGTTATGAACTGTTAATCAATGCTTGAAACTTTCTGGAACGAAAAAATATTAGTATTTCGGTGGTACTGTGCAGTGTTCCAGGAATAAAGAATAGTAAACATATGAAAACATGAATTAATCACATGTGTAAGTAGATACAAACACTGACAACCATAGTGGAACTCACAAAAAGAAGCATCTGTTTCGATCTCGACTACTGTAGCGCCCAGGAAAACTCTTTGGCACACCATAATGATGCTGATATATTTGCAAAAATTATCCGGATCCGAGACGAGCTTCGAATCCGACCTTTCCAGTGACTGACATTTTACCCAGTGCACCACCAATGCCTTTGTTCGGCCTTCCCTCTGTCAGCTTTTTCACTAAAGTACGTTGCTTTCAAAAGTATTTCAAAGCCGTTTATGAGGACTGGTCGAAATGGGAAGGAATTTCTTGGTATATTGACGAAAATCTTGATTCGTTATTTGATAGCAAAGATTTCTCCTCACATATAACTGGATATAATCACGGGTAACCTCTCTCCTAAAGTAGACAGGGAGCATATTTGTTGAAAGTGACTCCTATCCACCTCCTATGTACCTCTCAGTAATTTGCTTGAAGGTTTTGGCCGAAAGGATTTGTAGAATACAGCCTGTATAAAAGAAAACACACCTACGCACGCATGAAGGAGCATATCTTTGTAAACATAGAAAAAAATGTGTCCAGTCGGCGCAGCATAAAGGGTAATCCACCTACTGCATTCTTCTGCGTCCCAGAGAAGCACAAATTCCACGAGCTCGAGTGTTTGTGGAGACAGACGTCTCCTGTTGATTTTTTGAACTCTCAGCTTTAACAGCGCTAGCATGAAGATGTTGAGTGGTCCGGTCGTATTACTCATCGATTTTATCCAGAACGGCATATTCTCAACAGCCAACTAATGAATTGAATAAATCCCAGTTAATGATTGTTTTGGGAGTGGTTTTTTGAATTTAGCGGCTTTTTATCCTTTTCAAGAGAAATGAAATCTTGCACGAAGGCGATGGTGGTCTGGTTCTGTGAAGAATTTTGGGAGAACAGCGACTTGTGAGAAACTTTCGAGTTACTATGATGTGACCTATTTCGTTATGCTTCTCTCCACTGGAAGACTCCCACATCCAGCCTTGAGGGTGGGGGCTTCTGGAATTGCGAGTTACCATGGATGGTCTTGGTCGTCATGGTAAACTCAGACAGCCAGTCACCCTGTTCGTTCCATTCTAATCCGTGGATCCCAATGTGACATTCTTCCAGGTCCAACTTTAGCGCTAAATTTTCCCTCACAGAAGGATCGTATGTCGGTTAGTTGAGAAGCAACGTGGTGCCACCAGGTGGAAGATAGGTGGTTAATCGTGGACTAAAAGCGACCTTTGCTTCTCTGAAGCGCAGATGGATCCAGGGAATGGACTCCCTTCTTCCGCTGCGCTCATTTGCCACATGCTTTCTGTATTTACGTGGAAGTATTCGTGCATGCGTGCGTCGGTGTGTTCTCTTTTGTGCGGATTGTACTCTACGAGTCGATTCGGCCAAATCCTGCAATCAAGTGAGAAAGAAGCATACGGGAGGTTGTTAGGAGCCCTTCCAACAAATAACTTCCATATCTACTCTAGGAGAGACTGGCAAGCTACCTATGAGTATATCCAGCCCTCACGCTGAGGATCTTAGCAAGGTGGGTATCGAACACTTAACGCTCTCGCAGAAACGAGTTTGTCCATGAACATCTATTCAGTCGAACAACTTAAAACCCGAATTGAACGTTTACAATTGGAAAGATGTGGATCAATTCCGGCTTTGACAGATTTCGTCGTTTACGCGCCGACATCAAATTACGGCGAAGAAGAAGTCGAAGCGTTCCATATGGACTTGAAGAAGTTCTACAGAGAAGGCCGTACATCCTTCAAGGTCAGCAATGGAGATTTTAACGCTGGGAGTGGACCTAGAGGAACGTCTGAGGAACGTTATATTGGGACCCACGAGTTAAAATGCAGCGAGCAGGCTGATGGCGGTCTGTGTTCATCATGTCGACCAAGAACTTTCGTGCTAACTGACAATTTCGGAAGCTTACCTCTCTCCAAACTCGGCGTAGGAAACACCCAATACATCGTAATAAATCAAAGGTTTTGCCAAACCGGTGTTGCTGTTGTCCCAAATTCCACAACAGACCAACGCCTTATTTATGCGTGATTTCATTACTCCCGGAGGGAAGAAAAATTGGCTAGGGTTCGAAAAACGAACTCTCAAAACCACCATAAACTGGAACTTATTCAATTCATTAATCGGCTGTTAGTATGGTGCCGTTCTTGGTAACATCGACGAGGAATACGATCGGCTTATTCAACATCTTCACGTTAGCGCTATCAAAGCTGAGATTTCGGAAGTCACCAGGAGACATCTGTCACCATAAGCACTCAAGCCAACACACCAACGTGGAATTGCATGAGCTGGTGGTTTTGGGCCATTTTTGAATTTAGAAGGCCTTTCTCCTATCCGCGTGAAATGAAATCTTGCACTAACGAGCCGATATTCTGATCCCATGTAGAATTTTAAAGCAAAAGCGACATCAGTTATGCAGAACTTTCGATTTGCTATAATATGGTCTAGTTCGTTATGGTGCTCTTCATGAGGGACTCTCACGACGAGCGTCGAGAGTGGGGCTTCCCGGAATTGCGAGTTGGAAGATTTACTATCGCCGACCCAAATCACCCGACGATCAACAGGAGGACAGGTGATACGCCTTAACATGACTGCGTTTTCACTCCCAAGGCAGATCGGCTAGCTTCAGTCGTTGCTAACCCTCTGTCTGTAGTCATTTACTCAACCGCAAAGAGGTCTAATGTACATCACACCACTGTGATGAACATCAGACCTGAAAAGCATATTCCATGGCAAAGCCTCTCTCATAGAAAGTTGGTTTCACGGTGAGATTGTTGCCATTCAGTAGGCTACGGTATTGCATGTGCTGTGCTCGAGCACTTAACTTCGCCACTTTCAACATCTTTTCTTTAGGACAAACTGGTGCTTTGGTAAGAACTGTATCGGCGCTATGTACTGATGTATTACAACCGTGTAATTGGTGTTGAAGTTCACCAATGTTTTCCAATATAATGCGTCTTATTTCCAGCTCATATTCTCACAACATTTCATCGCCAAACAAAACAGAACTATAACAACCTCTCCAGAAGCGGCTATCTTACATTAGGTCTAATCTACAACGTCCTTACAGATCTTCTTTTTCTTTGTTAAGTTTCCATTTTCTGTCTACTACAGTTTTTCACGGCAGGGTATTATGTGAAATATAACTATAATAATGCTGAGATAATTGCAAAAAAAAACACCGGGCTGTAGGCATCTGCGGTGGAAATGGAACACGCTATTATCCCTTCAGGGGATACCGCGTTCACTACCACTCCATACAGTTCTTTCGTTTCGCGTGCCCGTCTGCTAGTTTTATATCTACTAGTGCCATCAGCCATCTCAACTGCTTTTTTCGCTTTACAACTCATCCTCTCTCGCTGTTAAAACACTAACATTCCAAAGTTATCCATTCTTGCTTGCTTTGCAGTCCCTACGTTGAGCAACCTCTAATGGACTACTGCCTCATCGCTCCTGGTGCTGTTTCTGTTTCAGTGTGCTCAAGAACAATTTGTGTTGAAGACATCTTAATCAGGATACACAGATCTTACTTGGATACTTGGACGGCCCGTCCTCACTGGTTGTGCTGGTCCCAGCATATTCTCCATTTTTTCGGAATTTTGCTAGTTCAGCCATTGTGCCTCACTGGAGTCCCGAGGTCAGCCAGACTAAAGTCTGTCCCAGGTCGTCATAACCACAGCGCCCTTGTGGGTCAGAGGGAGATTTGCCACCATGCGATTAGTTTCATACCAGAACGGTGGTGGATCCTGGCATTGGTTTACTCTTAGCTAAGCTCCCTAGTGGAAACGCAGCACTCCTCCTCAGCTTGGGAGATCCTGCCAGTGATCAATATCACCCCGCTCTACATCGCAACTCGACATCCAGGAACACCTCCGGGCCACGATGAGGCGCTAAACCGTTGAGAGGATAGAGAGATGTTTACAAGCAAACCGAACTTCTTCTGTCCTGCCAAGATGAAATCCTGATTTCCAGGAGCCTGCAGAGCCTAATTTCTACTTGGGCCTTCATATTTCGAAAAAACCAAGGAAAATAAAAATGTGAATCCGATATCGCGAAATGATCTCTCGCTCCCTCATGCGCATCGGCAAGGTTTCATCCGACGCGCACGTGACGAGTGTCAATTGTAGGAAATGGCGAAGGAGATAAAAGGATGAAGTTTCTCTAGGTACACGCAAATTGTAACAGTCTCGGGTACTAAAACTAGTCCCGAAATTGTCTTCTATAAGCTAGTAATAGACGATGTCTAGCTTCAAAAAATAATCTCAATTCAAGAAAACAGAACGAAGTTAAACGACTTACCGTTCGCGATATAATTCTTTCCACTTCATGGACCTCGCATCTAGAAAGCAACGAAAATTTAAGAAATCGATTACATTGAGATGAGAACATATGCTACTAACTTAGGCAATTTGTGTGGAAATTGTTGCGCTTTAGAATCGTTGTTTTGGCGATGATACAATTTGCTCCTTGATGAAGGCATTCTGGAACCAAGTGATTAATTACGCCTGTCACATTTTGAAAAAGGAACAAGGTAATGAAACAGCGAAAGTAGTAAATATATACTAGATGCAAATAAATTGTCAAAAATTGTCTGTTGCAGACAGCCGGTCTCAGTAAGACGACGGCAATGGTTTTGCTACCTGTAACGCGGTAAGCAATACAGTCAAAGTTGGTGCGAAATATATGGTGCTCTGATCTGATTTATGGAAAGTTCTTAGTATTTTAATCTGCTCCATACTCTTAGTACTCATAACAGTTATCAACTAGGCATAGAGATAAGTTTCCATCTATCTAAACCGCACCCGCTAAGTGAATTGAAAGAAATAAACATAAAGCGAAGTTACGCACATGTCGTTACTCCACATAGTGGAGCGGAATGAAATTAGAAACAAGCACGGACATGTGGAACATGCCAAAGCTACTTGTGAATGCCGTGTTAGAACATCGACATTTGTCAATTTCAACCTTGACAGAGCATAGTTTCTTATCAGTATTCTAACGATGATGTTTCTTATCAGTATTCTAACGATGATTAGGGAAAATATCCGCAATTTGCTTATCCCGCACGAAATCATTTGTCCACTCCTGACGGTGTAGTGGAATCGCCGATTAAAAACATTCTTCAAAAAAGGACGTCTCGCTACCTTGTCTCGTACAATAAGACACGTCCTTTGTATCGAGGCATATAGACGGTTCTTTGCACAAATGTGGAACTGCTTCCTTCTTCTCCTTACTCTTTTGCTTCAAATCTTCACTTCTTGCAGCAAAATTAAAGATACAGCTTGAAAACCGACCTTTCTTTAGCCTTGTTATGACTGATAACCATACGCTCTTTCACTAATAAGCTAGTGCGAGGACGATAAGGAACTTTATTCGGGTAATATTTCGGCGTCTTCGTCTCCCTCTGTGCCCGATTGATCCCGGGACAACTGCCCACAGTTCCTTCTTCCGCTATGGGTCTTCGTGATCGCGTTCAGTCGAATCCATTGAAGCACTGCGCGAATAAACTAACCCCACTTGGCAGTGCCCTTTTTTTGCAGGACGGTTGTCGTTTATAGGGATTGTCCATTGATAACTGTTTGTTTTTCTCCGGGGAATCCATCTCGCCGCAACAGTATCATTATCAGCTTGGATATAGCGTAACAATGTTTTAATATTTCGCGAAAGGGCCGAAAGATTAGACGAATGAAAATTTTTAACAACATCGTGTTGGCATGTCAATGAAAGAATACTCATCGATTAGTAGTAACGACGTTAAAGGAAAATCGGATCTTGAATCGATAATAGCGATTAGCAACTGCATTTAGCAATCGACTGGAGGTCAGCGTGGCTAATAGAGGCGTAGGAGGTGAGCATAGAATCTGTGTGAAGATATAGATAGATAGAGAGCACTGTATTTAACTACAGAATTTTATAAAATTACACAAATTGCGCAGTCTTCAGGGTTTATGCTGAGAAGACATTGCAGCAACGCATATCTGTAGTGTACGGCCGCTAAGGTATTTCAATCTTCAGTAAATGAACAAAAAGTGATGAGATGAATTCCTGCAGCTGAGTACGTTACACTTTTCAGTACTTCTTCTCAAAGAAGTGGCTTAAGGAGCAGTGGGTCTTGCGATGAATTCTGTTTAGCTCCAAACAGCGAACACATGAAAATAAATGCATTCTTTGCAGTCTGAAGAAGTCGTGGCTTCCCAAGTCTATCAACATGTTTCCAAAAATGGAAACTCCATGGATGCACTGGGAAATTTTGCGCAGAGTGCACTAGTAGATCAAGCCAATGACAGTATGTCGTACTGATTCGTCAGTAGGGCTGAATGCTCGTCTTTCGTAACGGCTAGGGCTTGCAGCCGTTTGCACGAAAGCAATTTCAAAACTTGGGTAATTAAACCTTTTTCGTTACAATAATCATGAAATAGTAGAGGAATCGTAATAATCAGACCATAAATGTAAAAAGATGTGAGCATCAACATGACCGATAGGTAGAAATAGTATAGAGAGCAATAAGACGCAACAGATAAAATTTCCTGTACACCAGCATAATCGTGATGCTATAGCGAAATAATAATATTGCACACTGCTGGCTACGCAATCTGGTCGGGCGGAAGTGGAATAGACTACTGTTATGCATCGTGAAATCAATACCCAATCTGCGGATGGGCGGAGCCTATGGGATGGCGCGATCTAGGCTGAGGATCATAGGTGGGCACACAGAGCGCAACAACAAAGAAGAAGAGGTACATGTATGGGATGCAGAGGAATTCAGGCCCTCAGTAGTGCCGTGGGTAACACGCAACCCCTCAGAAAGGGTAATCGAGGGTTGGAATCATGCCTGTGACCCACGTTTTTGCAACGTATTGCTATATGTCAGCATCCAGTCGGTTGTACTTCGCATCATTCCGTCAAAAAATAATAATAGACAGTAAATGAAGAGTAAACATTGAAGAAGGGACGCAAGATAATCTTCGAGAGAACCGAAGGCAAGACACGTGGAGCAGATTCCTTCAAAGATATAGTCGTTTCCTGTCTCTGTTTGGAATAAATGAAAGAAATTTTTCACACTAGATATCTGTTATAGTGTTGAATGAAAGACGATTAGCATTTTTCTTTAGATTGTTGAGCCAAGAAAAAATGGGAAAGTCAATTAGTTTAAATCTATACACAATCTTCATCTAGTCATCATTGATTTGAGTGCGTCTGCGCGAAAATGTTCTTAACTGGGATTTGTTCAACCAGACTGACAAATACCTCCGAATGGTCCACCACGTCATCGTGGCTGGGAGGTGATCCTCGGCGTCGAGCAGGGCATCCCAAGGTGAGAAGGAGTCCGACGCTTCCATCAGGAGGCCCAGCTAGAGTAAACCAATGCAGGATCTACCACCATCTTGGTATCAAGTTAGTCGCATGGTGGCAAATTTCCCTCTAACAAACAAGGGCAGCAACTGTCTCTGGTAGTGACGGCCTGCGGCAGACTTTGGTCAGGCTCACTTTGGGAGCCCAAGGAACCCAAATTCCTAGACCAGCAAAACACCGAAAAGTGGAAATTATGCTGGGGCTCGCACAACTGGTGAAGACGGGCCATCCAAGTATCCAAGTAAGTAAGATTAGCAGATACTACGAATAATGACCAAGTAGCTGTTTACTAACCCTCCTACAATTCTGCCATAATTGTCATACCGTGTAAATCACTAACGATTGTACGAGCAGAATCCATAGGCCGATAACGAATTTGGCTAGTATAACGAAGTGGTTAGTGTGACCTGCAACGTATCTTTAATTGTTGGTTCGATCCCGCGTCAGTAACAAAAACAAACCCTGCCTACCTCTAGGGTCGGTAAATTGCTACCAGACTTATCTAGCCACCACATGATGCAGTCTCAGGAGCAATCTTCGGGCCGTTAATGCTAGAAAAAGAACACCATACCAGAAACATGATCCCCTTACCGTCTTAACGAGCGGAGCTCATTCAGCAGCTCAGATCCGCCAATAAGCCTACTCGATCTACTTGTGGCTAAATAGATTTTTTTTTATTTTACATGGTCCTTCTTCACATCAACTGCGTGGATTCCAGTTTTTCTTGCATTCTATTCATTTCCTCGAATCCAGCATCCAAGAAGGCCTTCGAACCTTTGTGTGTACATTGGGCCGCGGTTTGAGTATTATCGGCTTTGTTATGAAAAAAGTTGTCCAATTCTGATCGAGATCATCCTTTCTGAAATCTTGGAAAAACCACTCTAAAACGTTAGCACGTGAATTACTGCATAACAGTATTCGATAGTGATAGTGACAATTTCCAACCTGACTTCGAACCCGCGATTATCCCAGTAGCGGTGGCTCACGTTGTATCCGCCACACTAATCGAGGGTCTTGCTTTGATTTTCTCGCAGCAATAATTTTGCTCTATCAGCGGTATCAGTAATTTCGTGTCAACGTGAATGATCTGGAAAACGCAAATCGGCATTGAACGTAGTTAAGCTGAAGCTGCAACGAAGTCCTAACGTCTTGACTTTTATTTACTGCCTATTCTTTTTTCCTCAGCAGGTTACTATGTGAAATATGACCACAAGGATGCTAAGTTATAAGCAAAACCCAGAAGCTTGCAGTTGTATTTCACACAGTAACCTGCCATGAAAAAAGAACAGGCACTAAATAAAGGTCAAAACATAGTGGTAATTTCGATTACATTTTTTACTTTATATTTCGATAAGCAGAACACACTGCGCTACTCTTGCACGCAACAGTGAAAAATGGAAGATTTATTGGCGCCCGCTCGAGTCACTTGACGATCAACGGGACTACAGGTGATACAGGTGATTTCGATAAGATTCATTCTTGTCTGGTATCGGTGCGGCAATGGTAGCTAAGGATAAAAAATCATTGTTAGCTAAGGAGCCGAATGACAAGGTTTGGTTCTACAACGATTCTGACTGCACTTCAAGTGATGGATATTTGAGGACTACGGTTATCTATGGTCAAAAACGAAGGGTCTACTTTACGAAAACCATTCGAACGCTTTCAGATTCGCTTTGCCGGTGACTTCAATAGCGAAATTAAGACTCACCTGAAAATCGCCAATAAGAGCGATATGAAGTAAGTGTTTAAAGTCTGATTCCAGTTGTCCACCACTCGATTCCAAGCATACAGTAACCTTGACGAAACATCATTACTGAGTAATCCTTAATACTTAGGAATGAACAAGACATGATAAGCTCCTTTTTAGTGTCTAAGCAGAATGACTCTTGTCATTTCAGATAAAATACACACGGAACGATCTGTTCAAAATTCGACCACCTTCTGGAATTTTGGATTACAATCAAATGTCGAGTATCATCACTACGTGCGAGTGAGTTGATATAGTTCTCGATATTCTTGTTGAGCAAACACGAGGTGTTACTTTATTCATTATTCCGTTAAAGCTGACGTTTCGGCGGATTTCGCCTTCTTCAGAGCCTGGAATGGAGGTATACTGATAAACAATTCACTAAGTCAAACGCTCCGATAACACACACAGAAAGATGAAAATCTAAATCGCAATCAAACGGTCAACAGCTTCTCGAAAAAACCCACCATTTATTACGTGCCTTCCACTGAAGAAGAACAGCTGATCAGAGTCACATATGGTCGATAAATGCACCATCCCACCAATGAGTTGATATAATTAATATGTAATACCACATACATTAAGAATGAAATGCGTTATACTGTCAGATTTTCAATAGAATTAGAACGAGCTTAGCAGAAATATTCCCAAGGAATGACGATTAGTCGAATGCTTAACGTTAACATGGCGTGCAACGTACAGTGTTGTTACGTTTTGCAAACATACAACCACTCATCGTTTATTTCCTGCATCTCTGTTTCTGGAAAATATGAAAATGCCTACTCAGAGGGTCTGGGACATGTTTCCACAAACCTGACGGTGATATGGTAGAGATGAACACTGCGAAAGTCAGATACGACCAGTAGATCGCTCAGAAATCTACACCTTGACGTATTTCCATGGAAACTTATCGATATCAGTTTCTGGAAATTACGAAAATGTCTGCATTGAAGACTTGGGACATGTTTTGATGATACCTGGGTTTTGATGATGATGTAGTGGAGATCGCCGTTGTGAAGATCAGACATGAGCCGTAGACCAGGCGGAATTTCACTTTTTGATGCGTTTTCCTGGTGTTATTCCCAGTACATCTTTTCTTCGATTCAATGATTATTTAGTGATTATATTGGGTGGCTGGCTAACAATGTTAATTCTTTAATCGTAGCGTCCGCTCTCAATGGAACCCGATAGCACCTATCGTTCACTGCTTTGATGATAGTGCGGCTTGTCACCGTACCATGCGACAGTCGAGAACGAGCACCTCCATGCCGTTCAATTTTTTCGAGATTCTCGAAGCAAACAGTGGAAGTTATCGCTGGAAAACTATTGTAGAACCTGTTAATAGTGTGAGAGCTTCACTCGAGGAGTCAAACAGTTCTGAGCACCTAGTGCAATCTTTCGTATTAACGACAATAATCTTCGCAGGGTAACTATGACCACCGCGCTACACAAAACCCCACATATTTATCTCTGGCTCACATATAGGTCATTGCATTTGACGGTCATTCCATTTTCTAACTCGTTAAGATATTGTAGTATTGGCAGATTGCTTCAGTTCAATGTAAAGTGAGGCAATCTGTAGAGCTGTAAGAAGCTGGGTATAACAGCGCCAAATGGCGATTGTCGGTCAAAAAAAAGAGAAGTTCAATGTTCAATGATCTCTTAGAATTGGCAAGTGACCAGTATGGGTGAAGAAGTAGTGGAGTTCGCTCGTGTTCAAGGTACCGGCCGTTGACGATGTATTTTGACTGCTCTAAAATGGTTGACGATCTCGTTCAGATTATGAGCATCCACTTTTTCAAAAGTAGGGACTCATGTTATCGTTCAGAAAAATCGCCATATTCGTATCAATAGCTTTCGAACTCGTGGTAGTTCTCGATACAATTCGCCTGTTTCCTGACAGTTCTACCCTAGACTAACCATCTTATCGCTATTCATTTCACCGTTCTGCTGTGGCCGATTTCATCCACCGAGCGCGAAGAATTCATAAGCTTGATAACTTCATGACAGCTTGGCTTTGGAAAGTGTTTCGCTTCCGATGGCATCAAGACATCGAGCCGCCCTTCTATCCATTACTTCTATTTCGGATGCCAAAATATCCTCCATAGAATCACTGCCGGAATTCTTAAAGCGCCCATTCCCTTTTTTAGACGGAACCAAAACTGCAATGATTACAGTCATCTGAGAACGTTCTAACTACAACAACTTTGAGCCCTCTCATTCATGCTCTTCTAAATCGAATGATTTTGCAGGTTACAATTAGTTTTGTTTTTCACGCCGAAGAGACACATCTAACATCTCATCAAAAAAAGTTCCAGAGTAGAAAGAAAAAATGAAAAAAAAGAAAACTTTGGTTACTTAATACGATCTTCTGTGACAGTGCCACATGACGTACCTACCAAGGTAGAGTTTTTATCACCTCATCAAAAATCAGAAAGTGCCAACAGAGCACCAAGCACGCGTTTCCATTAGCAGACCGAATTGGGACTTACCAGAAAACAACGAGCATCACTTCGGGACTTATCACATTCTGGTACGTGCACATGTGAGGGGGCATGGAGCGAGCACTATGGACCACCACAAGGAGAATTTAGAATTAAAGTAGGGCTAATTACTATTTAAGAAGAATACTTCTTTCAAATAAGAACTTTTTGTCAGCTACTAAAACTGCCAACAGTTCAGGTTTAACTTGAAGAAATTCGTCTTACTTCTTATATTTAAGATGATTAAAAATAACGATATGTTTCGGATTACTTGCCCTGTTTATTGAATATATTTAATATCATTGTCTATTTCTGGCATTTATTTGGCCAGCTACTCACTGTCAATCGGCCGACTAGCCGCCGCGTCCTGGAATGATTCGATCCGTAAGACAGAAAATCCCCTCAGAACGTCTTCGCACAGCTCCGCAGGGATCCCAGGATAACGTACGATCGACCATAAGAGAGAGCAATATTCCCAAAAGCGAAACCGAAATCCACACGTGCAACCACCGGCACAGAATGAAATTACAGAATTCATCTTCACCTCAGAATAATGCTAAACTATTGAAGACACCTGAATAGGAGTACGATTGTAGTCGGATACTTAGCCTCGTCAGAGATATTTTTTCTGTAAGAAGGCTATGTGTAAATCAATAAGTTTCCAGCCAATATTTTATTTCAAACTCTTATTATAATAGCGTTCTTTCAATATTATAAACTTGCTGCTCGATTACGTAGATCTCCTACTAAAGTGGATTTTTTTACCATCAGTAGTTCTCGTTAGTGAGTTCACCTTGTTTACATATAATTTACAATATTTACAACCTTCAACCCTTACAACCTTCACACTAAACACTTTTTTGGCCGCTACTAGAATAATTTGAACAGAACTATT
Source organism: Angiostrongylus vasorum (assembly GCA_018806985.1). Taxonomy (NCBI): domain Eukaryota; kingdom Metazoa; phylum Nematoda; class Chromadorea; order Rhabditida; family Metastrongylidae; genus Angiostrongylus; species Angiostrongylus vasorum. Next base: position 933,248 of record JADANN010000398.1, read on the forward strand.
TGCTGCATTGACTGCATTGTCAACTTGCCTGGTGCCTATACCATTAGATTTGGAGTCTTGAATTCTTGTCGTTTCATTATAGTAGCCAGAATAAAGTCGTCTTCCTTTGGAGTCTCTTTCCTAGCAGAAGTGGTTAACATTGGATATATCGTTAGGCATGTAACGGCTAGTTAGCGACGGCTATTAGCGGTCAAGTTTGTGTAGAATATTTACCACGCAGGTCTTTTGGTTGATGCATTGATCTGCCAGCCTCAAACTTGGGTAATTAAACATTTAATGCATAAATATAGCATTAATAACATAACAGTAACGATGGGGAAGTAATGGTAGAGGAATGACGTAAGTTAAAGCTATGAGGTGCTAAGGCTAGTAGTGAAGTGAGGCTAACAACGAGATAATGGCATTCGAATATTACTATGCCATTAATAAGTAATTAACACAATTACATTAATATAATAATGAATAATTACCAAGAAGTAACCGTTAGTTAGCCGTGAGCGACGCCGCGTCGCGTCTATCCGCGGCCGGCGCAGCGGCTGAGGGAGACAGTATGCTGCGGGCGGAGAAAGGAGACTGTACGCTGAGGCGGAGAGGGATACAGACGGGCCGCATTTTCGGCTGAGCTAAGATTTCAACATTATAACGATGAGAAGTGATGAGTCATCTACAGAACACAGTCAGGCGGCTGGTCGTGGATAACGCTATGTCAGCAACGTGAAGTTTGAGCATCGATGGGTGCCACCATTGCCTAAGAGTCAAGGGCCAGTATGATAATGGCTGGAAACTGATAAGCCTATAGCGGCTTAACAGAATACACAGCATAATTTGGCTGCTCACCGGCCTTGTACGCATGGCGTACATTGTGGGAGGAATGGTACATGCCACCGATGGCGTTGCAAGCATAACGCATTTGGAAACACCCGCCAGTACTGACATTGCACCGTGGACAAGCTAAGAACTAGATACAATAATCTTCTGATTACTGAAAGATGAATGTGAATGAATAAGAATGAGTGAGTATGACTGTGAATGAATTGTCGTGATTGAGGATGACAATGAATGATGTTGTGAGGAGCGGATTATCCGCGCTACCGATCGGGGGTGAGGTGACTGATGATATGTCTCCGCCGTCGAAGGCACCTGGCTTATTTTGGCTACGGGAGCCGCGTGCGTGTGCAACCGCGGTTAATCTGGATTGTTGATCCTGGACTGCAGTATACTGTACCTAACTGCCTGAAATATCAACGTCATTGGCTTCATTGTTTCGCAAGGAAGTAGTAAACTGTTCCACTGTTACTCCTCCTCCTTCGGATAAGCCATCGTTGGTGTGCTACTGAAGTCAAACCTGAATCGCTACTGTGCCTGAAAACACTGAACATAATTGACCGAATACATTATAAAAGGTTACATTGCGGTGTCTGATGTGCGACTGTGAGGCGGCCATATGTCGGCATCAAATGTTATTGTTTAGAAAGATAGAGAACTTTCCCAGAGAGAAGTTCTCTATAAGGCGCTCTATCTTCAGGAATCAAACATAGATAAACTTCGAATCTGAACTCAGACGAAGGCGCCGAAACGTTAGCCAAATAAAATTTTTCTAAACCTCGCGTTAGCTCAGCAGTGAAGAAATACGAGACACAATTTCTGTCACAGAAAACGATTTTTTCGTTGAAGAATGCATTTCGAACAGCAGATCTACTGAATAGCCGGGATTTCGTCTAAAATGAGGTGATGATGTCGCCGGATCCATCATTGATACCTGTGGATGTTTTTCCAGAGATTTGGCTTTTAAAGAAAACCCGATTATCGAATACTGAGAGCAAACTAGTGGTTTAGTGAACGAGTACTTTTTCTCTATACACGATAGTTAGAAATGTTCCGAAACAACTGAACAGTGCACGGAAGAGCTTCAAGAAAACGTAGAAACTACGAAACAACCAAATTACTGGCAGCATACGCAGAAAACTGAGTTGTGGAACGAAATTAGAATAAAAGGAGATATTTATTTATGCGAATTGATTTCAGTTCATAGCAAGTGTAGCGAAAATTACTTACTTCAATACTTGGATGGTCCGTCTTCACGAGTTGTGCGGGCCCCGGCACATTTGCCATTCGTTTCTTTCCCTCACAGTCGTCGTCCATGGTGGTGGTTTTTTATTCGAGCATGCTCGCACGTGCGAGTCTCATACCGTGATCTGTAAAACAACTGCAGCTGCAGGTACAGCTGACTAACGTTGTTTATGAACACGTCCGCCCAACGCGTAAATGGTCCTCCTGGGGGGCGTTTACATTCTCTTGGAGTCCACTCTACTGTTCTTTTCGTCCATCTGTCGTCTGTTCTTCTCTTTATGTGACCGGCCCATCTCTGTTTCGCTATCGATATATATATATATATATATATATATATATATATATCGATTTATATGTATATGTATGCTGGATCTCGAAGATGTGACAGATTTCGAAGACCAGAGCTTCGCATTCCGGCTAGATATTGAGAGTGCCGGTTATATTTCAGAAGACATCGCTCAAGCGCTCTATCAGTAGTGCGAAGAACTCTTGACGTGGACGAAGTATCATCCCACGTCTCTGCAGCATAACAGAGCGCTGGGAGGACCCTAGAATCGAAAAGGTGAGCGCGGATCTTCGGGTCCTTCAGGTAGCGAAAATTAGGTGTTGTAAAGCCGCAACACTGCGACAGCTTCCACTAATGAGAAAGTAGTTGCGTGCAATATTTTTTAGGTTGCAGGGATATATGGGAAGAAAAGCATGAACAATTTTCATCGGAGCAAATGTGGAATGCCCACCGGTGATTTTCCAGGATACTGAAGGTCTCTTGTCAAGAATGAAATTGAGGAGAAGTACACCCAATTCCTCAAATCTTAAAAGAAAACATTAATTCATGGCAAGAAAAAAATCATCTCAAAAAACCGAACAAAGCAAGCTTATAAACAAAGTGTATACAACAGTGATGCTGAGGCATTTGCAAAACTCCGTGTCGCTGGTGGCTGTGATGTGGATCGAACACGTTACTACCCTTTCCGGGGACTAACGCGTTCACCAAACACAATGCGAGTCCTTCGCTTCGTCTTTCTCTCAGCCGTACTTTAACCCATAGCTGTTATCACCAATCACCCGTCAACAGGATTTTGATATCTCAGCATCATTGTGGTTATATTTCACATCATATTCTGCAATGAAAAAGGAATGGTCAGTAAATAAAAAGTGATTACAAAGTGTACACTATTCGATTTCTTCACTATTCCAGTCTATTTATATTGCGCTTTGTATTCTAAGCATAACTAAATCCTATAAACTACGATTGTTCTGATGCAGAGTGACGCTGGATTTGAAGTCTAACAACTGAATATGAAGAACCTGAGAGTTCTAGTCATAATAAGCAGCATTATTTTTTGCATCCTCTGTAGAGAAAACGTTCGTTTGACGGAAGCCAAACTGATCAATAGCACATTTATCTTGCTCCAAAGGTATCACAGAGTAAACGTCAGTACGTATCCTTTCTTAAATACAAACATCTAGTCGACAAAGTGATGGAATAACAGGGATAATTGTTAGGCTACTAAGGAAATGGATGCTACCCACTCCCTTTAATCAAAGAAATTCACCTCATCGTGCAAAGATCCACGAAATCATAAGTGCTGCAGAATTTAGGGCAATTTTTTTTACACCTGCTGATGCCGTAGCTCACCTTTGTTAATACTGAATTTCATTTGGAAGTGTCTTAAACGTTATTTTAAGTCCAACATGTAACTCACTTCAATAGTTTTACCACCATCTGAATACTTGAACGATCTGTCTAAACGAAAAAATCGGATGGGATAGAGCGCGATTTTCCAGTTGTCTGGCAGAATGTGGAACGAAGAAAGTTCGTCCCTTCCAGGGCGGCAGCGAGCCATGGCATAGCGCTCAGCTGAGCTTCCGAATGGAAATATCGTGCTCTTTTCTCAGCTTCATTAACGCTATCCTTGGTGAACCTACCTTGTCCACTGAGGCAAAAAACTAGGGGAGGCTTAATAGTCGTATAACTCAACTCGATAAACATATAGATAGACATTTCACTTCTTCAGTCGCTACAACTTCGTGCACAAAAGCGCATGATTCACGTGTAACGATTCTACCATACTCCCAAACACCGTCGCAGAAGACTACGAAAGGTTTCATATCGAAATTAAAATCCCATATGTTGATTTCAATTAGTAGAACAAAAACATTTAAACAGAATCGGACCTCTATTTCATCACCCAGGTCATGATGGTGACACCGAAGTCCTCTTCTGGAATACATAACTTTTATGTCATCTTTATAGTCACCAATGGGTTCCTAGACAGCTTAAAGCTTCAAGCTGTCTAGGAACCCATTTGTGGAGTACCACCTAGGCTCTAAGCTGTATTCGCTCGAGGAAACCCACTAGTGGAGTGCTGGGGAGATGAGACACGACGTCGTTCCACAGAACACGATATTTACGATTAGCGTACACTTCAAATAGGTAACTCTGAAATGAAACTTTTCTACCAACTTTTGTAATTTTTTACCGATGTAGTTAAATTTGTAGGGAATACACCGATGCACATCACTTAAATAGCCGACGGATTTCCAGAACAACTGCATCGAGCCGTTAGTACAGGGTAAGCCGCTGGAAGATGGAAGCAGAACGACATTTCCGTTGGACATACAAATTCACAGAAAATATAAAGCACTATATTTTTCTTTATATAGAGACGAAGGAAAACTATTGTGCTCAGTATTTGGAGGACCGCCTCTTGAGGAGATTAGTGGGTGGGTCAGTGTTTTGATTTGCAACTCTATTAAGTCTAATGCTGAAGTAACTTTGCGGAGAATGTTCGAAGACCTTTGACTAAATCGCACAAAACGGCTTCAAGAGCATACAGAAACACCGCCAACGAACATCAAACGAGTCCCAGTAGGATAAATAATGTGCAAAGAAATTCTGAGGCTAACCGTGTTGGGAGGCATGACTTTACCTGGTGGGGAGCGCTCGTTATTAGAGTTTGGATAAGGTTTTTCACCACCTGAACCCATTAAGGTAGCCTTACATAGGGTTGGATGTAGTTTACATGAACTTCAAGATGGACTTCGCAAAAAAGCCAGAGATGAAGCGCTGAATAGGCGCCAACAACAACGAGTAGGGGCACTACCAATACCACCATTTTCCTCAACCGTTCTCTAGACAACGAGAACCCAATAATGAAGTCGATGTTAAATTTCGGATATTTACGAATGAAACCTTCGAAGTCCGTAATCACTATCGCGCGAAAAGATACAGCTCCAACTTTACAGAAGTGCAAACAATGTAGTATTCACGAGGTACGAGAGCTAATAAGATTGAAAAGCACGAGACTATCCGTTAGTGATAAGGGTGGAGAGTTCGTTGTAATTCCTCACCAGTTAGATGTTGAGATAACGGAAAAGCACCTTGAAGGTGATTCTCTTTATCGACCATTGTTTGAGAAGGAATTTTAAAGTCAATAAAGAAAGTTAAACAACGAATGGGTTAAAATGGCAACACCGACTGGGTTAAAACCATCAGTTATCTCTCAATTCAAAGTTAACTCACCAACATGTCCCGTCTCGTACTTAAAGGATAAAGGATAAAGTTCTTGGCGTTGATCAATCCCTGAGGGATGCGCCGTGCATTCGACTTCATTAAATAACGTTGGAAGTGACTGAATGCATATCTGGTTTTTACAATGACTCGCGGTGGCCTACGATGTATCGAGCCAATGCCATTTTCCTTCCAGACAAGTCTGGTAGCAATTTCCCGACTCCCGGAGGATGGAAAGCTTTGCGGGCCATGGGCGCACGCATCGATTCCACGGGTGCGTCGCAGTGGCGCCTCCAACCACTGCGTCACACGCGTCTTTGTCTCGTACTCACTTACCAAAACTCATAAGTTAGTATCTAGCGATGGTCTTGTGTCTACCGATCCATCGTTATTCATGGTCAGACCTATCATTACCTGCGTACGCGACCAATGGATAGAACAAGGTGGTTTATAACCCTAATACTTATACAGTTGTTGAAGTACATTCCAGCCCATCTAACTTTGCCATTGCATTTATGTCTAAGGTGGAAGCGCCAGTAACCGATCTCCGGCCATCAGTCTACTGTGGAAATATAGATGACTTTGTCATTTGCTCAACACGAGAAGAAATGGACACATGTTTTGAGTTACTGAATGAAAAATCACGGTATATTAAGTTCACCCGAGCGAAACCAAAAAGAAAATGGCTTCCATTTCTGAGCGTGCAAATTAATATATCAGAAAACGGCTAGAATACGAAGTGGTACTGAACGCCAAGTAGTAAAAACGTACTCGTTCATGCGTGCGCACAGGAAGAGAGCAAAGAGAGGAGTCCCGGAACTTGGCGCGTCAAATAGCCATTTCTAACGGCTACGAAACTGTAACTCCGGATAGGTGTAGAGTAGACCCCAAGACCCCAAATGACGACTCGGTCCCGTTTATCTTGCCCTTCATTTCAAATGGAGTGAGTGCACCTACAAAACACTGCTCAAGAAGTGGCGCTCTTGAGAATTCGGCAGCCATAATTGAAATGCCACCCGTCTATATGCAACGCAAAATTGCATAATTTGCCTTAATGGTAGAGATGGTGATTGCATGAGTTCGGATACAGTTTATCTGATATATTGCAAAGCGTGCGGGGACGGATATATTGGCGAAACAGGTAGACTACTCTGTGTCCGTATAAAAGAACCCCGAGTCAGTAAAGTTAAAACCGAATACTCCACTAGGCACGCATAGGACGCAGAGACATAACGGGGACGATTTTGAAGTAAGGATTGCGATCCTCGCACAGGAATCGAAAACACAAGCGCTCAAAATTCTCGAGGCATTCTGGATCAATTCCAAGAATCTGAAAATGAACCGCAGAGAGGAATGCCTCACTATCACGCGTGATATTGGGCAGTATTTAAACCTGTTATTTTGATGGAAGGAGCACATTATGCTTCCATGTGAACTCCTGTGCGGTTGGTCTTCATGTGACATATTCAGTGGAAGACCCATAGAAAGCAGTGAATGTGCAAAGAACTCTGTAACTCCCACGTCCGACGTTCTATTAACATCGGCATTGATCGAACAATTCTTTCTAGTTCTGTTTAGCAAACACGAGATGTTACTTTTATTTCTTTATTTACGTACAAGCTGACGTTTCGGCAGATTTCGCCTCCTCAGAGCCTGGAAAGGTCAAATTGATTGCAATCTGCACGGTCAAATGCCTCCATTACCAAACAGAGAAAATGTTGAACCAAAATTTCAATCACATTGAACACAGAGTCTTTGCACACTCACCGCTTTCTCTGAGTCTTCCACTAAATATTTCACGTGGAGAGCAACCGCACAGAGTCCACATGGAATCGTGATGTACCCATCTCATCAGTACAACAGGCTTATGTACTGCCCAATATAATGCGTGATAATGAGACATTCCTCTCTGCGGTTCATTTTTCGGATTCTTGGAATTGATCTAGAATGCCTCGAGAATTTTGCGCGCTTGTGTTCTCGATTCCCTGCGCTAGGATCGTAACCCGTGCTTCAAAATCTTCTCCGTTATGTCTCTGCGTCCCTATGCGTGCATAGTTGAGTGTTTGGTTTATGTTTGCCGACTAGATGTTCTTTTATACGAACGCAGAGTGGTCTACCCGTTTCGCCAACGTATTCGTCCCCGCACGCTTTACAAGAGATCAGATAAACTGTACCCGAACTCATGCAGTCACCGTCTCTACCATTGGGGGCAAATTACACAATTTTGCCTCGCACACTGACGGTCGTATAGGCGGTTACGAACTAGTTGGCGTCTTAGATTACTCGGTGGCATTTCAATTATCGTTACCGAATTCTCTAGACCGGCCCTTTTTAAACAGCGTTTTATAGCTGCACTTACTTCATTTGAAATGAAGGGCAGGATAAACGGGACCTTATTGTCGCTAGAGTTATCGTTCGGGGGGCCTCTGGTTTCCTCTACACCTATCCCGAGCTACAGTTTCGTAGCCATTAAAAATGGCTATTTGCCGCGCCAAGTTCCGGGACTCCTCTCTTTGCTCACTTCCTGTGCACACGCTTGTAGCTTTTCGAAACATCTTTCTCACAAGCGCCCTTTTCGTGTGAGAAGGGGTGAGAAGAGAGGTAATGAACCAAGATGTTTTTACTACTTGGCTTTCGATACCATTTCGTAACGTAGCCGTTTTCTGATAGGTTAATTTGCACGTTCAGAAATGGAAGCCAGTTTTCTTTTGGTTTCTCTCGGGTGAATTTAACACACTCTGACTGGTCGTTAAACAACTCGAAACATTTGTCAATTTTCTCTTGTGTTGAGCAAAGGACAAAACAGTCACCTATATATCTACAGTAGAGTAACGGCCCGAGATCGATTACTGGTGCTTCCACCTTAGACATGAATGCAATGGCAAGGCTTGGTGCCAGTCGTTGTCCCATTGCCAACCCTCTCGTTTGTGCGTAATACCTCCCGGACCATCTGAAGATTGAGCAGTTTAGGCACTCCTTTAAGAGTGTCATCAACTGCTGAGTCGAGAAGCCATACATGTTTATTGCTCCTTCGTGTTGTATAAGGAGCCCGCGGATGGGTAGCATAGCGGAGTCATTCGACACGTTTGTATAGAGAGCGGTGACGTCGAAGGACTCTATCACGTACGCACTGCTGGGCTGGACAGTACGTAGACGATCCAGGAACATTTGGGTATTCGTTAGATGGGGTGGAATGTACTTCAGCAACTGGTTAAGTATTAGGGTTATTAACCACATTATTCTTTTCGTTGGCCCGTCCACGCAGCTAATGATAGGTCTAACCTTAAATAACGATGGATCGGTAGACACGAGATCATCGCTGGATACTAACTTATGGGTTTTCGATAAGTAAGTACAGGATGGGACATGTTGGTAGGTCAACTTTGAGTTGAGAGATAACTGATGCTTTTAACCCAGTCGGTGTTGCTATTTTAACCTATTCGTTGTTTAACTTTCGGTATTGACTTTTAAATTCCTTCTCAGACGATGGACGATAAAGGGAAGCATCTTCAAGATGCTTTTTCCGTTATCTCAACATCTAACTGATGGGCAATTACAACGAACTCTCCACGCTTATCACTAACTGACAGTCTTATGTTTTTTCGATCTTATCAGCTCTCGTACCTCCCGCATACCACGTTTTTTGCATTTCAGTGAGGTTGGAGCAGTATCTCTTTGCGCGATATTGATTAAGGACCTTGAAAGTTTCATTCGTAAACGTCCGAAATTCAACGTCAACTTCATTATAGGGCTCTTGTTGTCTAAAGAACGGTTGAGGAAATGGTAGTACTGGTAGTGCCCCCTACTTGTTGTTGTTCGCGCCTATTTAGCGCTTCATCCCTAGCTTTTTGGCGGAGTCTATCTTGAAGTTCATGCAAACTACATGCAACCTTACGCAAGGTTACCTTAGAAATGGGTTCAGATGGTGAGAAACTCGGTCCCAATTCTAATAACGAGCGCGCACCGTCAGGGAGAGTCATGCCTCCTAACACGGTTAGCCTCGAATTTCTTTGCACATTATTTATCCTACTGGGACTCGTTTGATGTTCGTTGGCGGTGTTTCTGTATGCTCTTGAAGCCGTGTTGTGCGATTTACTCAAAAGGTCTTCGAACATTCTCCGCAAAGTTTAGCATTAGACCTAATAGAATTGCAAATCAACACTGACCCACCACTATTCTCCTCCAGAGGCGGTCCTCCAAATACTGAGCACAATAGTTTTCCTTCTTCTCGCACTTCTTCCACTTGGCGAACATCTGATTTTGTTTGCTTCGTAGACAGGTGCGTAGTAGCCTCAATTCGATGTCCAGTACTCGGCGGCTATCCTCTGGCAGTCCGCATATTTCGTGTAGTCGTTTTCGTTTTATGAATTTTGGAACGACTTGGTGTTTTAGGCAGCGGCGGAGAAAGTGTATCGCCTGTCGAGCTAAGACGATCTTTTGTCTTAGTGACAGTGCTTCTTTTGCAAGTCGGAAGTATCGTACTGGTACATCTTGCAATAACTCGCAGTATAAAAGAACACCTAGTCGGCAAACGTAAACCAAATACTCCACTAGGCTCGCACAGGACGCAGAGACATAACGAAGATTTTGAAGTACGGGTTCCAATCCCCGCGCAAGAATAGAGAACACAAGCGCGCAAAATTCTCGAGGCATTCTGGATCAATTCCAAGAATCCGAAAATGAACCGCATGGAGGAATGCCTCATTACCACGCGTGATATTGGGCAGTATATAAGCCTGTTATTCTGATGAGATGGGTACATTACGATTCCATGTGGACTCTGTGCGGTTGCTCTCCACGTGAAATATTTAGTGGAAGACTCATAGAAAGCGGTGAGTGTGCAAAGACTCTGTGTTCAGTGTGATTGAAATTTTGCTTCAACATTTTCTCTGTTTGGTAATGGAGGCATTTGACCGTGCAGATTGCAATCAATTTGACCTTTCCAGGCTCTGAGGGAGGCGAAATCCGCCGAAACGTCAGCTTGTACGTAAATAAAGAAATAAAGTAACATCTCGTGTTTGCTAAACAGAACTAGAAAGAATTGTTCGATCAGTGCCGAGGTTAACACACAGTCCGCCATGGGAGTAGCTACATTTCCTCACCATTGTTCTCAAAGTCGTCAAAAATATCTCAACTGCAATGGAAAATCCTCCGAAATCGAATGCATGTTAGGTGTATGAGAAAGAGCACCACCACGAATGGACATCCCTTCAAACATTTAAAACAATTATTCTAAATGTAAACAGCTCCTAGATATTTCATTCAATTATGCTAAGTGTACACAGCTGTAAATCCAGATAGGCAGGTAACACTGTTCTTGTGAAAAACTGTGGTGAACAATGGGGAACTGCGTAGAAGACTATGCTATACGGAGAATCGTAGAAGCTCCTCGCATTGGTTGATTGACAGAAGATTCGGAAACATGTATGGTAAACAGTATGGTAGTTCTCATGACTGTTCCATTGGCATAATCTCAACAGTAATATGTGAAACACTTGAGAAATATTCAAGCTTTACAGTTTGCTTTTAACAAGCAAGAATATGTAGACTTGTAATGTATGTCATTGTAAACACACATAGTAGCGACAAATCTATAAGAAAAGGAAGTGCTGAAGATCGATAGCATTAACTTTTACCGGATATTGTGATGAGGTTAAAGTTGTGTACATTAAGTGGGTTTAAACAAGAATGTAGTCCTAATAAAATTACTATCAAGAAGCGGAAAGATAAAACCAGTTAGGTGACGGTATTTTAAAGGACAAGATTGGGAACAGAACACGCCATAAGCGACAGTATTTTAAGGGATAGGGTTCACAAGAAAATGTGCCATTCGAAACGATATTTTAAGGGACTAGGGGATTTTAAGAGGAAAGGTTGACAAGAGAATATGCCATAAGAGACGGTATTTTAAGGGACAAAGTTGGCATAAGAATACGCCGTAAAAGATGGTATTTTAAGGGGCAAGATTGACAAGAGAATACGCCATAAGACCAGATAGGGATAAACGAACTATCAAATAATGTCAATCCTTTACATAATCGAAACAGTTCTCGTTAGGCTGAAATAGGATTCACAAAGAAATGACTAGAGAATAAGAAATGTCAAAAATATGATATGCACGATTAGGTTGAGTTTAAAATAACTCTGTGTTGATCAGTAAATCATACAATCCACATCAATGAATAACATTTAATATTGGAAAAAAAAGGTAAGAGAGCAGTGAAAGTGAGAGTATCACAAGATATGAAAGGAAAAAACCTTTTCTGAAAATACTACGAACACTTTGTATAAAGAAAATGAATAAAACGAACTGCGAAAGGCATTTGCATCCCTAAGACACCAAATTTTCACATGACGTTTGATTTCCCAGTGGAATATTAAGTCTTTGTCGAGTTTATGATAAGGAGCAGCTTATCAGCAGCTACCTTTCTTGCTATGCGGTAAGCGGGCAATAAAGGAGTGGGCTGCAGCTGTCATCTCCCGCTGGCTGCGAGTACCACCAGTTACCAAACGCATCCACCGACGTGAATACTGTAGAAATGAAAATAATTACAGTCATTCCAGCAATATTCGAAGTCTAGAAGATATCGAAAAAAATGAGACGATCGTACCGGTTTGAGTGGTTTTTTTGGCACTTCGAAAACGTCGGGAACGCTACATTCTCGCCGCCGCATCAATGCCTCATTAACGTGTTCGACCTGGAAGCATTTGAACTTCAAATGAATATAGTTTTCACACGACTCCACGACTATTGGAGGGCGTGTAGCGCAGTGGCCGAAGACGCCCTGTAATACACATGACAGCGACCCACTTGCATCAGGCCCTTCTGGGATCGGCAAATTGGTACGAGACGTTTCTTGAAGTATAGCATCACTGGTCCGATACATCAGTACGCCACCGCGAGTTATTGTAAAGGCCAAATATGCATTCAGTCACCTCCAACGATGCTTGATGAAGTTCAATACCGAGAGCCCTATTTATTTTATCACGTATATTATGTATTATCTCAGCATTTCACTCGTTCAATTATCTTCGCATCCACCGCCTTTTTTACGAACGTCGTTGCATGCCTGTAGAGTCCATTCTTCTTGGAATCATGAGACAGCTGTGCCACGATACTTATATGCAGATTGAAGTGAAGTGATCACTATGATACCAATCTCCCAACGCCGCAAAGATGGGTGGATTGGTAAGCCGAGTGCTGGGCCGAACTAGCGCCTTGTTTGTAATGGAAGAATGACATGCAAATTCGTGAATCATTCAAAAATTATTACACAGCTTTAGAACGTAGTACAGATAACGTCAACTCCTTTATTTACTGCCCGATATAATTTTTCATGGCAGGCTATCATGTGAAATTATCAAGCCACAATGATGCTGAGATATCCGCAAAACTACAGACCGTAGATGTCTGCAGTGGGGAGCGAACACGCTGTTACCCTTCGCGGGGGCTAACGCGGTTCACCACCACACCATACGGGTACTTCGCTTCGCCTGTCTCTCAACTAGTTCTCTATCTACCAATGCCATCAGCAATCACCCCGAGATATCTGCAACCTAACCTGAAAAACCTGCACTCAGGAGTTTTCTAAATATCTTAGCATCATTGTGATATCACAGATAGTTTCATAAGGATATAATCGTGAATGACTATATTACCTTTTTCGGGAATTAATATCTGGTTTCAATCAAGATTTCCAAAGTGGCATATTTCAATCGAGAACATACTTTACCAAGTGAAATAAAAGCCATTAGAATTTACATTTTTTCTACCAACCAGAATCTAGCTCACTTATTCCCGTGCCTTAAAATTCTGAATTTCCTGAGGCGATGAAATTGGTGAAGACAGTTCCAGCCTCGATATGGTTTCTGAAACATTTTTTCATGAAGTTTCTCAGATTATTGAAGGAGTGATAGACGCTAGTCGATGTCCGACGAGCAAGGTAGATGAGGCATAGTTTCCAAGCAAAACTCGCGCAATCATTGTAGCTCCGGTGGTGCAATGTAGAGCCGCACAATATTGTGAAGAATTAATCCCTTTACTATCAAGTGTAGCCGCAACAGTTGAATTTTCTGCAGCATTCCTCGCTATGCAGAACGTACTTCTTCGCCGTAACAGCAAACCGGCTACGGATCATCAAATAAGTAGCATGACCCTCTTTTTGGTGCAATTTCGAATTTGGGAAGTGCTGCATTCTTTCATGATGTTCAAGCACTGGTTCGACAGTCACCAGCTATCGTAAAGAATCCATTTCTCGTCGCACGTAACATTACGGTTAAGAAACGGGTCGTTCTGGTTGTGAAGAAGAAGCGCCGATGATGACTCAAAACAATGATTTCTTTGACTGTCATTCAACTTGTACGACACCTGTTTTTCCAAAATCTTAGGCCAGTTGATGTTCTTTAGATGTTCAAAAACAGTTGAGATGCGTATACTGAGTTCTGCTACACGTTCTTAAACAGTTGTACATCTGTTTGCCTACAGCAAAGGCTTCAATTCACTGTCGCAAACAATAGAACGTCCGTGACTTTCTTCAACTTCAAGGTCGAACTCGTCATAACGATATTTTCAAAACCAACGTTACACTGTGCATTCGCTAGCACTTCTTTGGACCCACATCTCATTGATATTTCGATCCGTTTACGCTGTCTACGTCTTCGTTTGAATTCGTAAAAAGCAACTTTGTCAGAATCCCTGTTTTGACATTCCATTTCCAAACTTTCGAAATTTGAAAAACAACAAGTTATACAACAATTTAGTTGTACGGGGCGAAAGTGCATAAAGTCAAAATTTCAACGATATAATAATACAGAATATGAAGAAAAAATCAAAATAAGATGCGCCGGACACGAAATGCGTATGAATGACAACCGATGGACAAGAGCCGTTAGTGACAGGATTCCTCGGGGTGTTAAACGCATTGCAAGAAGACCACCGACCCGGTGATCAAAGTTATCCACGAAAAGCCTAGAAGAAAGATATGATGCTCTACGAGTTCCTAGAGCGAGCGGAACCCACTGGGCTACTCTTGCACGCGACAGGGAAAAATGGAAGATTTACTGGCGCTCGTTCGAGTCACTCGACGATCAACGGAACTACAGGTGATACAGCTGATGAAAAAAAAACACTGCTAAAACATATACAAGAAAAATGGAATTTCAAACCGGGCATTAATTTTCGAGCAACCTAATAGGAAACTAACATCGAACGGTAAAAGATATGTAAAACTTCGTCCGCACAGTGTATCAATCAAAGGCCTTTCAAAAATGCTGCAGATACAAACAGTGGGAACGATAACTACTTCATTCTCGCAGGTCGGCAAAACCTCTAGGTACTTAGAGTCTGGCCAAGATCGATCTCCTCTCCTACGACAAGAAAATAACAGCCACTTTTAACTTCGAACCTACAAATCTTCCTTTACAGGGGAACTTAGCTGACACTAAAACCATTAGAATCTCTAGATCATCCCTGACAATATCAAAGTTTTACTAATCTATAAGGTCTAAATTCTGATTTATGGAGCCGATACTTGATCTCCGTCCCTCTTTTGTCGCACTTAGTATTGCTAACACTCTTCGAGCAATGACCCAAAAAACTCTTCTATAACTTTTCTTGCAACTGAAAGATTACTAGCAAATGTCCAAAATCCGGACCATTGCGAACTGTTTTAATGCTTTCTAGGTATATTTAGTTAAAAATAATCACTACACTACAAAACCTCATGGAACAGTGCCTTCAATTCTGTTAATAAAGTGATATAATCACGCTCACCGTTTTATTTGGTACCTGCTTTTTTCCAGTGGTCTCGTTCTCCAACATGGGCACATTCGAATTGTCGGTCTTAACAATGAAAATCCGACATAAAACATCAGAAAGAACATAGTAATCCAATCAAACACCGAATATTCTGCTTGAGGCATTGTGTATTTTAGAACATCTCGGGTCGAATAAAAAACGTTACAAAAGACAAATTTGGGTGGTAAATTTAAGAAGGAATGTGGGAACCAACGAAATGTTATGCAAATACGTGGCTTACAAGGAGTTTCCTGGGTTGGAGTATTCCCTGTCGTTGCACATCTCGCATGGCCCGTTTAAAAGAAGAGGGCGTTGGTGGTGATGACCTCGTCATCACGACTTCGCTTGGTAATGTCTCCTCTGTCGGTTTACTGAACGAAATCATAGAAGTGGACTGGAAGGGAAGGAATCGGCACAACCAACGTGTTAAAAACCTCTGTACAACGCGACCTTTTCATCAAAAACACCTAAAAAAATCGGTTTCTTGTTCTTGTCAAAATTTCTTTTCCCGTTATTTCTTTCTGGCAAGAGGATTACAGATTGCTATAATGAAATCCACGTTCTATGGCCAAAAGGAACAAAAAAAGATAAACGGTAAGGCGCTGAACGTTGATAGATCCTTTAGAGGATTAACTCCATCAGGACTCACAGAGATGCTTACGTCCATATACGGCCTAATCCGGAGACTAAAGATGTATCAACTCAATGTTCTTAACCTCTCAGAGCAAACTGGTACTAATTTGGCAGCTTTGAAAAGATCGCACGCTTCCTTCAGCATCCACGTAGGACCGAACTGACTCTGTATTGCGAGGCTCCTCTAAGCACCTGTATATGCTTGGTAGAAATGATAAGCACTTACCAAATATCGGCATAAGGATTGGGTATAGGTGCAATAGATGCTGTGCAATTCAGATATGGCTGAGGAGACGAAGGTAATGGAGTGGAAGTTGCATGGAGAGCTACATCGTTTCCAAATAATCCAGAGTCATCTGTCTGCAAAACAACATGAAAACATGAAAATGAAAAAACTCAAACCATGAAAAATATGAAACAAATATTTTTTTTAACTTTACACGGTCCAACTTCATATATTGTGCTGATCCTGGAAATATTATCATGTGGTTTTCTGTCCCCAACCGACATCCACGACGGTCACCAAATTTTAATACGTACTTGAATGCCATTAAAAGAGCTTGTTATCTTCATGAACGTCTTTGAACGCTGGACAAATTCATTTTGCCCGGTATCTTAGGAGTGCTCAGGTACAGCGTACTCAGATCTCCATCACAGACTACCGCCCTCCTTTGAGATCGGACGGAGCTCTTTCTAGACACCTCTGCTAGAAATCCACTATGTTTCTACATTATTGAGTTTATAAAAAGATTTACTCGCGTAACGTTCCGACGTCTTTGTCGTCGTGAATGCCGGATTGATCCACGTCGACGGTCCACAAGTGGTCGTCGTCGCATCGAGACAAGTACCGTGAAGTGGAGCTCACTGCACGAATGAAGCTTTCTTGGAGGTGCCACTTTGTACAGGACGATTCGCCGACTCCCTGATAGATGGGGTTCTGGATTGGTCCGGGGGGTCAAACCATCGATGAGTGCATATTATTGCATGACATTTCTAACCAATACGGTCCGACAAACATTTTTCTGTCAACTCAAAATTTCTAAAAATGAAAATATCCACAAACATAGTCCGAATCAAAAGAAAACAACATAACCCTAGCCTTTCCAAGAAAAGTAGTAAATGAAGTGCAGTGTAATAAAACAATGTCTGACTAACTAAAACTTCTTTTCTTGAAATTATATTACTACGAGAAGAAAATACCATTCCGGCATCGAGCTCGTAGCCATCTCCCATTGTCATTGGTAAGGTTCTATCAAAACTTGCATCATCACTGGTTGAAGGCATTTGTAAACATCTAGAAACCTTGGCTGATCCAGCTACTTCAATATGATAGGGATTTGTCATATCACCTATTTGGAAAGTCTTTTCTATGGAGCCATCACGATAGCGAAATCCTAAAGGATATAGCTTAAAAATTGAGGTCTCAAAGGAGAGAAGAACGAAAGAATAAAGGACATCCCAAGGAATATCGCCCTTACCAAAAACATTTTCGCAATTTGACAGCCGTAATACTCTGTCACTGAAAGTTGGAGAGTTGAAGGAGGACAATCGAAAAGACCTCAAACATAGTAGCGATGAAAAAAATAAGGTATCTCTTGAATGTAGTAGTTGATTGAATTGCAATGATCCTCATACCGAAAAGGTGATGGGGTGGCACTCATGTGGATCCCAGGTCGCGATGTTGGGGTTCTTAATTCAGGCGAGCGACCCCTACTTTGATCCATCTGAAACAAAAAACCGTCCTCAAATAGACCTCATTTCATCCATTTTAGCGGTGAACTGTAAAGACCAGCATTTTTCAGTGCTCGAGCTGTCACTTGAAACTTCTCACAACTAAAATGATTTCCAGACTGAAGGCCAACAATTCATTGAAATCTGTGTAATTCACCGACCAGATCACGTTCTGGAACCATCACTGTTCGGTTCACGGCCACCTCAGACACGACTAGAGCTTCACAAACGATCGTGTTTTGCATTAG
The DNA here is from genome assembly GCA_018806985.1 of Angiostrongylus vasorum. Classification (NCBI taxonomy): domain Eukaryota; kingdom Metazoa; phylum Nematoda; class Chromadorea; order Rhabditida; family Metastrongylidae; genus Angiostrongylus; species Angiostrongylus vasorum. The sequence continues at coordinate 951,240 of JADANN010000398.1, forward strand.
CAATCGAAAATCGCATTATATTTCCGTACTAGTGAATTCTAAAACATAGTGAATAAAGACCTCCTAATGGTTCACCGCCTCATCGCGGCTGGGAGGTGTTCCTGGGTGTCGGGCTGCGATGTACAGCTGGGGTTCATCCTCTGACAGGGTCTCCCAAGCTGAGAACGAGTCCGGCGTTCCCATCAGAAAGCCTAGCTAGGAGTAAACCAATGCCAGGATCCACCACCGTCCTGGTATCAAAGTCGCATGGTGGCAAATCTGATCCACAATGGCGGTGACTGTCTGTGGTGGTGACGACCTGGGGCAGACCTTGGCTAGCCTGAGCTCGGGACTCCAAGGAAACACCATAATTAAACTAGCAGAACTCCGAAGAATGGAAATTTTGGTGGGTCCGCACAACCAGTAAGGACGGGTAGTTCAAGTGTCCAAGTAAGCAAGCAATGAATAAAGACGAGTGAAGGGTTATTTCGATTTGAGAGGGTTTATGATCAGCTTTGCAAACTACAGGTTAATCTCCGGTTTTACATCCCATTTTTGTTTCCCAATACAATGATTTCAATGAAAGCGTACAAAATAATACAACGCTTAAAGACACACACACACAACAGAGCAGTAACAATTTGCTTTTGTAGTTATTTATACACCGTGGTGTAATACAAACTTCCGATTCTAGCGCTTTTTTCATTCGCTTCGTTTCCTAGCTCACGCAATCCTCAGAAATCTTTGGAACTGCACGAAGCTTCGGGTTTTTGCTTGAGGATTTGGTTTTCTTCAGAACTGTCGTTAGATGCTAGAGAAGTTGATTCTCCTTATATTCTTGGCATAGCATTTTTACAGCGCTCCCATATCATCAATGCCAAGGTTGTTGCCGGCCTTTGATAGAAGTAAGCTCTCCCAGTAAAGCCTGGTACTAAGTTTCCAGCGACCTAAAGGACGGAAGGCTTGATTGGGTGATGTGAGGTCGAACCATCAGTCTTACATGTATTGCTAGCCGGTACAAATAACTAATATGCTTCCCGAATTCTGTGTAGAAACAATACGAACTTTAACATAATTATAACGATTAACGACAACATGAGTCAAACGATCAGTACTGCAAGCATTCCTGTCGTAGACCGTGACATCTACTTGGTCTTTCCACAAGACTATAGGGCGAACTTTCTAGTTCTTCTGAACCCAATTAAACATACATGCATAAAAAACACGATATTTTAGCTGTCCTTCTTGGATGATGGGCCAGACTGTTTACGTCTAACAGAAAACGTGTTCAAGACATAGCACAATTACTTCCGGACTTCAACTTACGCAAAAGTGGCTCATTTTGCAAGACGAATAAAGCATCTGGGAAAGACGAGAATCTCATCCTCGTAGAAAAAACCTACCCGATTGACAATCGGCGGACTGTTGAAGGTGAGATTCAGACCAACTCCTGAATCAGCAGACGTACCCAATATGGAGGGGTCCGTTGAACGTGAATTAATCGGCGTGTTAGCTCGAGGCCACTTGGTTGGTGGACTGTACTCAATAACTGGTTGTGCCGGATCAATAGTACCGGGTTGTGGTAATGGCTGGTGCTCCACTAACCATGATGGCCCAGCCGATGACCACATGAAGTAGCTGGCTCGATAAAGACTGAAACATGGGCAGAGTACTTTATTTAATATTTCGACATCAATAGACATAAGATGAACATGATACAGTAGGGCCAAACCGGAGGAACACACTATAGATCAATCAATAAAATGGCGCGACATTCCCAATATTTCGAGTCGAAAACAATGAAGTCCTTGTGGAACATGTGCTAAGAAATGTAGCCATAATAAAGGATAAAGGATAGAAAGGTCTTGCCAATATAAATTACAATTCCCGTTAATCACTAAGGAGTTCCCACTTCGTCATTTACGACTGCAAACCCAACAACGGCACCCCCCCTGTTTAACTCAAACGCTACTATATAATGTAATATTTAACAACAGCTGACAGAAATTGATGACGTCACTGTAGTCCAGTTATAAAAAACAATTCGATGAACCCTTGATATGAAGCGTAAGCTTCAGAGCAGTTGGTGACAGTTTGGACAGCTGTCTGCACTTCGACTTAAAACGTCCTAGCAGGGAAAGTGTGTTAGAAAAGGTCATCGCCCTTCTGAGAACGGCCATAATGCGTTACTGGTAACTGCTGGGTCACGGGTCACCACTGCCAACGGTCGACGGCAATCTGCTGCTGACCTTGCCTTGCTGGTGTGCCAGTGCCGAGCGCAGTGGCGTTAAGGTTGCCGGGCGGGACGATCAGTCGAGGAGGAGGCTCGCCCCTCCGACCGCAGATCGATCGATCGTCGCGATGCCTGGAACACCTAGGAGCGGATGGGCGGCGGACCACGTCCTTTGTTTCCCATCTGCCGAAACCCTCCGCTTCCCAGACCCGTTCACTGGCCGCTCGGGCGAAATGGCCGCGGCGCAACAAATTTGCATACTGCAGCTGATGACCAGTGGATCTTCGCCAATGTGAGGAATTATTCGGATCCTTCACGAGCCATCATCACGAAGATGTCATGATAAAATAGAACGTATAACTACTGCTGAATTGGGGATAAACTCCGATGAACACGAGTTATTTCCTTCCAGGACGAAGCTGCCTGCGTACAGCATGGAACTACCGTGTTGTTGACATGAAACCAAATCTATGAGTGATAAAGGAGACTATTTTGGTTCCTGGACAAGAAAGGTGACAGCACAGGAAATTAGTGGAGAGTTGAATAAATAAGATAGCAGTCTCGATAACCCTTATTGGGCGAAGAAGTGTACGATCTGCTGACACCTGACTGGGAAATGCAAGCCGGCCGAGAATGGGAGAGTGGGCGGTCGCGGCGATTACGGCCGGAATGACTCGTATAATGATCACGCAACTGCTAGTTATACCCTTGCCGTTTCGGCTACACCATCTCACTACTGCCTTTTGTACTACAGACCCTCATAGAAGGCCAGATTCATTCATCAGATTTGTATGTGGGATATATGTGTAGCACAGTGGTCAGAGTGGTCCTGAAAGCCACACTTCGTTGTTGGCTTGGTTCGATCACAAGTACCGAACTAACCAAGCCTTCCATTCGTCTGCGATATCATCTCTATGAAGTCGAATGTATAGCACAATTCCTTAGGGACTGATCAACGCTGAACACTTCGTCTTCAGTCTTATGTGTGAGATTCTCTGCCACACTATCATCCTCGAAATATTGTAATTGAACACTTGTTCTATAGGAGGGTTTCACCTCCTGACTATTAAGAACTCATCAGACAGCGAGACATACTGTTATGACAAATAGCGGACTCATTTAATGCAAAAAAAAATTTGATAGGGTATCAATGTTGACATATGGATTTGTGCCCCTTCGAGTTCCCAATACATCAACGCAATAACAATCAACTTTTCTCAGTGACAGGGGTGTGGGAGGAGTTTGCTGTACTGCGACTCTGATTCTTTCAGCATGACAGCGATCACTGTGCTAGCGGAAGATCCTGAAATTGGCAGGCGGAAAGCTCGAGAACGATGTAGCAAGCCTAATCAACATTTATGAAGCAGGTTTATTTAGCATTATATTTGGAAATGAGGGCGGGTGGGGGCGCAGTGGTTGGAGGCGCCACTGCGACACACACGTGGAATCGATCCTCGCGCCCATGGCTCACCAAGCCTTCCATCCCTCCGGGGGCGGCAAATTGGTACCAGACTTGTCTGGGAGGATAGCAGCACTGGCTCGATACATCGGTAGGCTACCGCGAGTCATTGCTAAGGCCAGATATGCATTCACTCATTTCCAACGATAATTAATTAAGTCGAACGCATGGCGCATCCCTCAGGGATTGATCAACGCCGAAAGCTTTATCCTTATCCTTATATTAAGAAAAACTATCCCCCTGTGATGTGTCCCTTCGAAATACCAACGCATCAGCACAATAAGAATCAACTTTTCAAACGACGACAAAAAAAATCCGAAGATCAATTTTATGATCAGAAGTGGGTTAGCACGACAACGTGAAAGTGGCATCTGCTTCTAATATCTCTCCTTAGAACACCACTTGCATTCGGTAGCACTCGAGAAGAACTTCATAAGCTTTTCCACTATATCTGGGTCACGTTGATAAGGTTTCCTTCCACTTGCGTGCAGAGTTTTTCGTCTGGGATGAAATCATTCACGTTACTTATCGACTTACATTATATAACTACTTTGTTAAAATACAGCTTTAATACTTAAATTTTTGCATATAGAAGGTCAAACGCAAAACAGAAACCCTAAGGCGTAATATTCACCTTGAGACGGAGGTGCTGATTTATTTTTTATCTCATACGTCCATTCTGTTAGAAAGGTCTATTTAACAGGCAACGGACTTATGGACGTATCATAAGTCCATAAGCGGCGCAGTGAGCGGCCGGTGTGAGCTCTATACAGGTACATACATACATACATTATAATGGTTTATTTTTGGTGCACAGAACCCTTTTCCAACAATTCTTGTAGTCAGTCGATAGCTTATTCAACACAGTGATGGATTTGACCGGGAAAAACTCGATTCTCTAATTACAATTATACAAAACCTTTTTTTTAAAGCCTCCCACCGGTTTACCGCCCCATCGTGGCTGGCAGGTGTTCCTGGGTGTCGGACTGCGATGTACAGCGAGGGATTCATCCCCTGGCAGGGTTTCCCAAGCTGAGAAGGAGTCCGGCGATTCCATCAGTGGATCCAGCAAAGGGAAAACCAATAACAGGCTCCACCACCGTCCTGGTATCAAACTAGCCGCATAGTGGCAAATCTAGCCTCTGATCCACTATGGCGGGGACTGCCTGTAGTGGTGACTACTTGGGGCATACTTTGGCCAGGCTGACCTCGAGACTCCAGGAAACCACAATGGCTAAACCAGCAAGTCTCCAAAATCATGGAGATTATGGTGGGGCCCGCACAGCTAGCGAGGACAGGTCGTTCAAGTGCCAGGTATCAAGCAAGTTTTTTCCAAAGAGTTCAATGACCGGTGATTTGACTGATAATTAACTGTTACTTTTTATCGCCACGATGAATCATCGGGTTTTTTTGTGCAATAATGCACGGGTTTAAAAACACCAAAATAGACGCAGCATGGGTTGCAAAACACTTCTAAATGTTGACATCAACCTATTTTTATGATAGACCACATCATACAGTAAATCATAGCATACGTACCACTCATACCTATAGACCGAGAGGGCAAAGTCGCTTCTACAACCGTGTCATATTCAAAACACTCGAGTCCTCTAGTTATCGGAAAAATATTGTTTCTAAATGTTAATGCGTCGTTTTCTTCCTCAGCAATCGCGAGGCTGCTATACAGCATACATTTACTTCCGTACAAAACAACTTCAATACAACAGTAGCTGACAAATATCGTAGTTTTATAGAGGAAAAGAGCGAGATTTCTCCAGAAAAAACAGTTCTAGGATCCATTAAGGTCTAATTTTTTTAGAAAACAATACTTCTGATCTCAGCCTATCAGAATCCGTTGCGATTAGATCTTAATGGAGCAGTGACAGCCGACTGGAAATAGCGTCGGAACGGAGAAAATCGCGTTTTTTGACGTTTTCCGCGACAACTCGTCCGCTGCTGCAGTATCCGGCGTGGGCGTTTAGGAGTGTGCGTGACCAAGTAACAGCCGACTGTGAATAGCGAAATCGGCGCGAAAACCGCGTTCGGAAGCGTTTCATAGCGTCCAAACGGACAACTAGTCCACTTCGAGTGGGCGGTGGTTTTTTGCGTTTTTCTCGCTTAAGACGCGTTTTTGAGCGATTTCCCCGTGCGGATCCCCCCTCGCCGGACCCACCCTTCAGAGCCTGGAAGGGTATCTAGACGTTAACCTTTTATTTAGTGTCTAGTACAACTTTTCATGGCAGGATATTATGTGAATTACAACCACAATGATCCTGAGATATTTGCAAAACTCCGGACTGTTTGTGTCTGTGGTACGGATCGAACACGTTATTACCTTTTCCGGAGGATAACGCGTTTACCACCACACCATACGTGTCCTCTCCAGAAAGTGTAATAGTGTGTTCGATCCCCACCGCAGACATCTGTGGTTCGGAGTTTTTGCAGATACCTCAGCATCACTGTGGTTGTAGTTATTGCTTCTTATAAAGAAAAAACAGCACTTCTGTAGCTGAAAATTCGGTTTCGTCGCAAGCAGGAGGTCCGGTCAACGCCGCGCATTAGTTAAATGACTGACAATAGAGATGAAGACAGTATTGTTTTATCTTCAACACAGAAGTTACCAGATATACCGTAGGAGAAGTCACGAAGCTACCCACGGTTGTTTCTCGCAAAAGCGGTGAGAATAAACGGCGCCATTTTCGTCCTTTTGACAAAGCTCTGATATGGCAGCGTTAGAAGGCTGGTAAAATCTCTGGACAGTATTCTTCAAGATTCCAAAATTTCAAGGGATTATGGTAATAATCTTTACTTAGAACGAATTCCTGCTATTATACATCTACAATACACCGAGAACTTAAAGGTGCAAATGGAGAAGATCAAGTGCAACGAACCGATCCAGACAAGAAGACGTCGCTCATGAACAGCTAGATTTTCCTAAATCGGTGTGGCTGTAGCGTCTATTTGACGCCTAGTTTTTGGGAGTCGCTTTGTATTGACCCTAACTCATGCAGGTCGATCTGTATACTCGCAAGTGTGAGCGTAAAGACTCAAGTAGGACTGTCAGTGTTAAACACGGTTTATAAAACTGGAAAGCAGACCGAAACATGCAACATTGACAGACTCGGCCCATAGTCAACAATGCAATCCTGTCGATGAAAGTCGATACCCTTGAAGTACAAATGATCCGAATCAGATCTTGACAAAATATGGATGCTTGCCGGAACTCGGATCGTCGGCTCTGATGAAGACGAAGACGTCGAGACGTTAGCCGAACAAAAACTTTATCAACTTCTTGTAAGCTTATGAAAGAAAGAATATAAACGGATGTCTTGCTGTACAAGGAATTTTGTCTTCAAAAATATTAGAAGGACACTAGACGAAGGACGTCCTTACGAATAATTTGGTTAGAAAGTAGGATTCTATACGATATACCATATCAACACGATAATGGCGTTCTTGAAGTATCGCGACAAGCACAAGAGACCATTACGTCTCGTCCCCATCAACTTAAGAAAGGCTTTGATTCGGATGAGAAAGAAGCAATCATGGAAACCTTGGACCATTATGGGGTGTTTGTTCAGTATGCACAGCCCTTCATGAGCTATAGAAAAAAACCTTCATACGTGGAATTTTGCAGTTGCTAAGTATGGTAATTCTTGCCATCTCATCGAAGGTATCCAGTGATTCTATCAACAATGTCATACGAGAAGTGCGACTAAAGAAGTCAAAGGACTTGACCCGTAGATGTTCGTAGGTGATTAACCTTGTGCAGTTAAGCATTAACCAAGGAAAAAAATGCTACTGATTATAAAGCAATCGATCTTCGATTTCATTTCAGTGAGATGCAGACTTGAACTAGATATTCCATTTGAGCTAAATGAGACGGATGGCTCCAAACGTTCCAGCGATGTGTAATCCGCATTGGACTGAGTAGGACGAAACCAACGGCTTGGAATAACTACTTCGTGGGCATTTCTGCCATAATGAACAAGTCGACAACGTGATGGATAAGTAAATAGGATGTTAAGATCATTCGGCGGACTCCACCCTATGTGTGTGGCGACGCACTGTTTCCAGTGTTTTTATGCATTACATATGTACATGTGCAATGCACCTCATTTCATTGACAAGCCAACACGAGATCGTAATCAAACTTTTGTCCAGCTAACGTCTTGACGTCTTCATCTTCAACACAGCAGATGATCCGAATCGATGGTCCACAGTGGCTTGCCTTCTCAATGTGGTGCACTCATCGGTGTATAGAGTCGAACCCTCTTCAGTGGCGAACCGCTACAACCTCACCTGGCAGCACTCTTTTGTACAGAACGGTTGTTGTTGATAATGACTATCGGTTGACAATAATTTACTTCTCAAGTGACAATCCATCCTGCAACAATCGGTACTAAATGGCCCTGAGCGTACGTAGCGAAGTAATACCATCGTAAACCGAATTGCCCATAGCCTTGCTCTGGAATAATCAATACACATTATTCTCATAAATAAGCTACAGCGACTGCAGTATAGATTGTCCGTTGAAAAACAAATTATTATCAACCGATAATCATTATCAACAACAACCGTCGTGTGTAAAAGAGTGCTGCCCGGTGAGGTTGCAGCGGTACTCCACTGAGGAATATTCGCCTCGATACGCCGACGAAAACACCACATCGTGAAAAGGAACGACTATGGACCATCGATTCTGATCATCGGCTCTGATGAAGATGCAAACGTCGAAACGTTAGTCCAGTAAGTGTTTGATAACGACCTCGTGTTAGCTTATCAATGAAATAATGTACATTGATCGTTCGTAGCAAGGTTAAATGAAATTTGATTTACAATGGTACATGTGCACTATAACAGATGATCTTTATTAAACAATATTTATTCCCAGATCTTAATATAACTTTCATCGAAAGAGTGAGTAGCATCGCCACAACAGTTAATATTCCATGTATCTCACGACGGCTGTTTAGAGTACTCATCTTCTGAGGGGAACTAGAGATAATTGAGTGCATATAAAGTTAAACATAATGCACACTGCCCCTCAGAAGATTGGTACTAGGTCAGGTCACCTCGGTGTATTGGGGATAAATTTCAGTTTATTGGTGAAAACCAATATTTATACCGAGAATATGTATAGTTTTGAACAAGTAGGATTAATTGTTCAATTGAGGCACTGACCATAACGACAACATGTACAAAAACTAAACAAGACTAACCTAGTCCGCTCCACTAAGAATATATTAAGTTATAAGACATCGTATTCCTATTGCAATAATATCTACCACGATACAATTCTGCTCTAAACTAAATAAAAAGGTCTCTTCGAAGGGACTCAAAAAAGCTCCTAAGAGGGCTACCTAAAAGAGAAAGGTCGGAAAAAATGGATAGTACACTTAAACCATACAGCAATGAAAGTGAACGTATCTGGGCGAAAATACCGGTTTTAAACAAGGCTTACCAGCAATAAACATAAATACAATTAATAAGTGTAAAAAATGAGCGTCGCGTTTGGAACAGCAAAAATCGAAGATCGAAAAAGGTAGAAGATATATCAATATACAAAAAAGCGCAAGAACTACTAAAGACTAGCCTTAGGTTGTCCGAAAACACTAATTGTACCATCGTTTGAAGCAACAGCAATCATGCATCTAAACTGAATGTTGCAAAAGCAAGAAAAAAAGACCCGAAACAATTTGACACAAAAGAATCAAAACATACTTACTTGGATACTTGGAAGACCCGTCCTCACAGGTTGCGCGGGTCCCAGCACAAAGCCTTTTTTTCGGAGTTTTATTGGTTTAGCCACTGTGATTCCCTGGAGTCCCGAGGTCAGCCTAGCCAAAGACTGCCCCCAGGTCGTTACCACCATAGGCAGTCGACGCCTTTACTGAATTAGAGGGGGAATTTGCCACCATGCCACTAGTTTGGTACCAGGACGGTGACGGGTCTCGGTGTTGATTTACTCTTGGCTGGGTTTCCTAATGGAAACACCGAACTCCTTCTCAGCTTGAGAGACCCTGCCAGTGGACGAATGCCTCAGCTGTGCTTCACAGCCCGACACTCAATAACACCTCCCAGCCACGACGAGGGCGGTAAACCGTTGGGAGAAGAATCTCCCAAAAATCAAAACATATATGAGATAGCGAACCTGAGCTTGTGCATTGCAACTGCAGATAAGCTTTGCGCACCACGTTCAGAATCTCCCAGTCGAATTACAGAAAGAGGAACACCGCAGATGTCGTACAACTTTACTTCGGATTTGTAAACGCAACCGAACATCTCAGCATTCTTATGGACAATAAGGTTTTTCAAATGTTCACGGGCCCTATGCTCCGATTCCATTTCAACGACAGGAACCTGCAGCGAATATTGACAGTCAATGAAAGAAGAAACCAAAGAAGCAAAGCAACACCGCAAATATAATTAATCGAAAAACAATGTAATTGGTCACAACAGAGGCACGTAAGTAACACAGTGATGTCCAACAGTACGATAAGTATTTCGTTCCAACTCGTCTCACGGTAATCGAGCTTCTTGCGTCGTCCGATTCCTAAGACTTCGGAACGCCCAGTACGGCTAACCCAAAACGGCTTACAGATCAGAAGATGGAATTCGACTGGCAACAACATTTATAGAGAAGACCGACCGAAAATCGTCAAGCAGCAACTGAAATCACATCCAGAATCCGTAGACCTTCATAGATGACAGATCCGAGAAAACGAAATCGAATAGAAGTGCTGAGGCCCGCGTAGTGTTACAAGGGATGTAGAGTGATGTAAATAAATTAGCTTCGATAATTTATTTAATTTCCTGTCCGTAGATTAAACAATGTTTCTGAAAGTGAAGCATGGAAGAGTGCTAGGGAAAACGATTGAAAGCAAATGATAAGAGAAGAGACTTTAAAATGAAATAGCAATTGGGAAAGACTGGTTTAAAACCGAGTTGAAAAAGAATGTACTGTGGCTGCTTAAATAACACAAAAAAAAGACGTTCTCGTTCATGCTGTATGAACATGGCTGTGAGGTCAACAAGTAGTATCAAGGACGAATCTTTAGCCAAACTTTTCTTTTATTCCAAAGATTTTTCTCTATTAGACCTCACTTAGTCCCCAAGAGAAGCGCTATGCATTCGACTTCATCAGTCATCGGTTAAAGGTGACTGAATGCATATCTGGCCTACACAGTGGCTTGCGATGGCCTCACTATGTATAAGCTAGTTCGGACAGAAATGCACGATTGGTAATGCAGTCTTTATTGTATACTTTTAGTAGATTTTTTTCGAACACTATATAGTTGTATATCAATTCAAAGCTAATTTTACGAACCTTAGCATCGTATAATCGAATTACAATATAAAACGCATTCTAGGCGAATTTTCTACGTTAGGAATTGAGATGTCCAAAGAGCAATCCTGATAGGTTAGTCGTTAAGAATTCAAACTAGGCGCATATAGAGAGAAGGATCGAAATATTAATGAGATATGCGATTAAGGAAGTGCTAACGAACGCATTGTGGAACGCTAGCTTGCAAAATTTTGTCGTTATAAATTCGACCATGGAGATGAAGAATGTTGGAGAAGCTTTCTGCTACTGAGAACGATGAACTGAAGGCTTTGTGTGAGTATTTCTACTGTTTCAGAGCATTTAAAGAAAACTGGAAAGCCGATCGACAAGCTCGACAAATGGATGCAGTACGAATTGAAAGAAAACCAAACCTGCCGCTTCAAAAGATTGTCAGCAATCTTGCGCAACAAGAACGACAAGGTTATAGACACTATTGTGACCTTGTACGAGAAATGGATCTACTACAACAACCAGCGACGAAGTGTTCAGTGGGTAGACGATCGCGATCAAACTCCGCAGCACTACTCAGAAGAGAAATTATACCGAAAGAAAGTTATGCTGACCATTCGTTGCCATGTATCTGGTTTAATCAATCACAGTTTACTGAACCGGTGTTAAACAACTAAAGCGGATAAGTACGTCCAGTGATCGACGACACACACCAGAAATTTCAACGGCTGCGTCCTTCATTGGTGAACAGAAACAGACAGTCCTCCTCCAGGATCAGGCGCGGTCACACATCCCACTGACGCTGCAAAGGTTGAAGGAGTTGGGTTAAGAAGCTTTTCCCCATCCATCTTGCTCCCAAAACTCTTCACCTACCCACTACCACTTCAAACAGCATCTCGATAACTTTTTTTGTGAAAAATACTTCAGGAACCAAATCGAGGCCGACAGTCCCTTCAATGACTTCACCGGACCAAGAAGTCCAGAATTCCTAAGCAACCGAGATAACTGAACTTGTTTCTCATTAGTAGAAATAGTAGGAATTAAAATAGAATAGAATAATATTAATTAATATTAATTAATAGAATTAACTTAGTAGAAATATGTAGGTTCTAACGGATTCTAAAATTCGATTATGTCCAGACAGTTTCTACAACTTGTAGACCCTGGAGAGATTAAAGGCGTTGGATCGAGGCGACAACCACAGGTCACCTTTAACCACCACGGCACACGCGTTTTGAAAAGAAAACGGATAAATCTCTCGGTGTTGACCAATCCCTGAGAGATGCGCCACGCATTCGACTTCATTAATCATCGTTAGAGGTTACTGAATGCATATCTGACCTTTACAATGGTCGCAGTGGTCTATGTATTGTGCCAGTGTTGCTATCCTCCCAGACAAGTCTGTTACCAATATGCCGACTCCGGAGGGATGAAAGACTTGGCGAGCCTACGGCATCGGGATTGATCCCAGGAGTATGGCAGGGCGTCTCTGCCCACTGTGCTACGTGCGCTCCTCCGCATTTTAACACTTGTGTTGATTAGTCAAAAAATAATATATGGCATTAACTCTCACCATGTGGTTTAGACAACGATACTGATGTGGTCGAACAAAAAAACGTAGTTAAACACAGACTGTTGTCGACGTTTGAAACTCGACTATGTTTCGCATAAAGTTCCATTAATATCTTTTGCCACAAATTTTATAAACAACCAAAAGAACAGACCTACCTTGAACATTCTCGGTTCCCAAACGCAGACACTTCCGGTTTCATCAGCAGCTGCAACAATGGCGGTACCCTTGCTGTTTACTCGGATCGCAACTCCTACTATGCGTGCTGCTAAGTCGTGAAATGACATGACTGGGGACTCTTTACCAGAAACGCGAATATCATGGATGTTCAGTACACCATCACGATAACCAGCCGCAATGAGATCATTGTGGTCGAGTTCACCAGAGAGCGCTGATACTGCACCTTTCCTTACAGCTACTGCAATATCTTGAGAAGTTCTCTCGTAGTGGGCATCCCACACTCGTATTACACGCACATTGCCACCACAAACTAAGCGACCTGTGTCTTGACTCCAACTGAAAATGTATAACACCAATAAATTTAAGACCTAATCATGGCGAGGAATTGAAAATATATTCAGTTATTAAAGCTAAAGCTCTACAACACTCGTTGTTGATTAATTCCTGTGGAATGCGCCATGCATTCGACTTCATCAGGCATCGTTGGAGGTGGGTGAATGCATATCTGGCCTTTATAATAACTTGCGGTGGCCTACCGATGTATCGAGCCAGTGCTGCTATCCTCCCAGACTTGTCTGGTAGCAATTTGTCGACCCCGCCGGGATGGAAGGCTTGGTGAGCTTTGAGCGGGGGAACCAATCTCATATGTATTACATATGTATTGGTATTGTGGGGTACTTCCGACCACTGCGCCACACGCGCCCCTACATTCAGTCATTATCAACTAAAAACTTTAACGGTGATATAAGAAAGAAGGAAAAAATAGAAATCTCACTACACAGAAGGAAACCATCTCAGGGTGCTTGTCATTGGTGACTAAACAAAAAACTGGACCAAAAATACACCATTTAATTCCACATGTTCATTCTATTTGAATAAACGACCGTCACTAACTCATATAAGGTAACTGGACCGGAATGGTTCGCAATCGGTAATCGTGACTGGTCGCATAGTGGATTTGATGCAGTGACGAGTTGAGGTATATCTTCTATTTCGTGCGAGTGAATATTGTACGAAAGATCCCACACCTTAAAATTTTAGTCTTCATAGGTGTAGTATATTGAAATCTATGTGGAAATCGGCAACAGGAATATAGAGACACTCACTCTTACAATACCGGTAGCCGATCCGCACAGCAACATTTCGTGAGACATCTCGTTTATGACTATCGCTGAAGTTGTTTTGTCCTTAAGTTTTCGTAGTATATAATATATTTCGAAATGAAAAACGAACAATAACTGTAATACAGCCACAATGAAAAACTAGCTGAGAGAAAGGCGAAACGAAGGACCCGCATGGTGTGGTGGTAAACGCGTTAGCCCCAGCAAAGGGTAATAGCGCGTTCGTTCCCCACCAGAGACACCTGCAGTTCGGAGTCTTGGAAATAACCCAGCACCATTGTGGTTGTACCTGATATAATACACCGGCGTGAAAAATTATGATAGGCAGTAGATAAAAAAGTTAACATAGTAGCTGTAATATGGGAAAGAATTTGCAGAAATCAAAATAAACAACTCACAGAATTGAACGGATTTCCGCCATTGCAGAGGAATCTTTGAGCAAGACTACTATGTGTTTTTTCATAGCGAGTAATAAATATTTCATCACCATCTGTGGTATATATACTCTTTCGCAACATCGAGAATGAAACAACAGTAGGGCACGTCGGAACTCTCGTAGTAGTCAACGATGTGTCACACGGCACCGTTTTGAAGACTTCAAATTCGGTATGCGCCTGTTGTTTCTGTCCTTGTTCGACAAAAATTGTCCAGTCCGTCGGATTCACCAACGTCAGCGCACGATCTGTGAAGTCCTCCACTTCTTCTTTAGAATGAATGAGATCGAGAATTGGTTGCACAAATATGCGACTGCACCATGGAACGAACTCTGAACTAAGCATGGGTTCTACGGAGCTTGCCAAGGGCGTGCCCATAGAAAACTGGCCACGTGCCGTCGTCCCTCTCTTTGGAGTAAACGATTGCTTCAACATATCAGTAAGTTGAGAGCGCGACTCTGAACCTGTAATTAACGCTCATGTAATTGATTCAGATGGAGACTACTCATTTCTCTACCAACAGTTTCCACTCAATTATGTGTGTACTAAGGACACTATCTACAAAACAATTGCATCCACTGACGATGAAGTGATGAGCGTGAACGCACACGTTCGTCTTCGAAATAAGCGATTACACAGGACATAAATAGCGCTTAGTGTTTATAAATGGCAAATTCCACTTCATCGCAGTTACCGGGTTAGATTTTAACGTCCATAAACTAACACTATTTGTATTTCATTGCACCTCGTGCTAATAACGAATAGTGACATTTTTGAATCTTTCATTAGCTAAATCTATTTCTCACATCCAGGGTTTTGCATCATTGAAGCAACCTGCTCCTCTACCAGTGACCTTAGAAAACACTAGAGAAATTCCCCAGATAGTATAACGTTGAAAGTTTTGTCACCATAGCACAAATATATAAACACATACTTCGATATCATATTTTCACACGTCAAGAAGCAGGTTGTAGAGGGTAGCCGAGGTAAGACGTACCCACGTGGATTGGAGGCGAGCGTTAGGAAAGAGGTCGAGCCAGGGCGTCTTCACGATATATTGTTTTCGTCCCGCGTTGACATGTAAAATGTAGGTCAAGAGTGGTATTGACAGGAATTCCGAAATAGTACAACCAGAGCACTGCCAGGTCTTTCCCACGGGTATTCGTCAGCACTTGTGGATCAGATGGAGATTTGCTGCTCTGCTACTCAGATTTTTCCAGGACGTTTGCTTTTTTTATGACGGCAATGAATATTGAGATGAGTTGACCGACTCCTCTAAGATGATGTAAGCGGCCGAACATTCAACCATAACCATATTTTGTAATATTCTATGAAGAAGAAGGGCCAACTTCATAAAGTCATCATTCATCTTGAAGATGCAGTTGGCTAAGAAGTCAGACAACGAAAGAACTACGGAACTCAGCTAGACAATGGGTAAGTTAGTGCATTAGTATTTGTAGAGAACTCATCTACTAATGGATGGGAAGGTCATTTAATTGGTTAGAAGACAGCAACACGAACCATATAAGTACAAGTGCTCGTTGTCAACATGAGCACCCTTATAGGGAACCCTTTATTAAACAATGAAAAAGAAATTGAAACATTATTGGGTTCAAGCGGTGTATTGAGAAAACAACGAACCTCTAGGCGTAAGTGGAAAATGTGAAGGCATTGATAATTTCCGCTGTTGTACTTGTTTTGACGGACGCTGAAGAGTCGAGGAGCTCGGTTTCGTTACAGAAGAATGATGATTAAAATCTCCGTTAGGTGTTCCAAAATCAGCGTCATTACACGGGGATAACATATTTAGATTCATATTTCCTTCCGATGGTAATACAGAAGTGCCAGCCGTCACAGGGCTACCAATCATAAACCTTACTCCACCTCCTTCATTGTCACTACTTTTCATTGATTTCGACGAACTGTCCGTCACAGTAACTTCATCAAAAGACGTCCCTCCAGATGGTAATGGTGTCTCGACTTTTGGAATAGTTGCAAGACTCGACACTTTTTCAATCTTTTCATTCAGAGCTGTAGCGCTGTTCTGAAGCTCCATTGCTACAAATTCCACCCTTCGAACCAATTTTTGAGCCATCCGAGCAATCTTCTCTACAGGATCAAGGGATAATCGCAGCAACGCTAACCAGGTTCGTTCTAGAGGTCCTTTAAAATTTTTGTTTTCCAAGTAGCTGAGCTGCTTTATGGCTCTCTCCCTGAACGCAACATCACTTTCAGACGGACCAGTGTATTCTGATACGACTGACATCACTTGGCTGACAGAAGAGGAGAAGTAATTCCGACTTGCAAGGTCGTTCATAGTTACAACCTCTTCGACACCAACGACTGATTCACCAGGTCGCTGCCGTTTTTTATGCACAAATGACTTTCGCCCATTCAATGTTTGAAAGTACGACGAACCAGTTGCATCACTGTCTCCTAACGTAGCTGCAATGTCAACAACATTGTGCTCAAATTGGTCCTCATTTGTGTCGGCAATTATCACAATATCCAGTGTCTCCGACAAGTCCCAGAAAATCTTCGCGAAACGTTGTTCGAAATCGATTATATACCACTGAAGGGCAATCAAGAGCTCTTCGCGTACAAGAACCGATCCATCCTTTGTACATTTAAAACAAAGTTCGTCACATATTTCCTGATCTATCGTCGCTGCATGTTCGTTAGTCTCCGAGCGATTTTTTACTAGACAACCCAAGGCGTAGACAGCAGCAGCACGGACTTCAGGAGCATTGTCATCAAGCTCTTTCAGAACCTTTGCGTAAGCAACCAGGCGAACAGCTTGCCATCTGGCAGGGTCGTAATCAGCCCAAAGGCGGCCTAGTCCAATTAATATCCACAATTTCAGGAGGCGGCAGTCTTTTGCTTGATTTTCGCTTAGTAATTCAGTACAGAGATTAACATAGCCTTTCTTCGTTAAGTTCTCTTGTGCTATTCTGTAGTTGTTATGAAACAAAGATGCCAGTACAAACGCAACGACGATTTTCTGTCGTGGAAGTGTGTCTGGATCATTCAAGATGGCTACGAAGAAATGATACCTTAACTGGACAGGTTTGGAACGGTTTGTAGGTTCGAAACGAGTAGGTTCATCACCGTTCTCTTTAAACAATTCCAATTGTACGCTTGGATCAACAGCCAGAATCTTAGCCCATATGAAAGCAAGCCACGTTCGAAGTTCCCTTGATGTACTCTGTAGTAACTTCAGCATATAAGGAAAAATACCGACTGAAAGTGAATAGCCAACGGCCCATTGCCCAAGATCCAGGAAACGTGCAAGGAGTTCAAGAGCGCGCTGTCGATGAGCTTGACTTAGCAGAACCTGAAGAACAATAGGAAGTTGTTCAGGTGATGATTGTTTATTAACTCCGTATTCAAGCCAAACCTCAAATGCTTTCAGCTGTTCAATAAAGAACCAATTATGAGGGACATCTTGACCGTCGCCAATAATACCCGACAAATCGATTAAGGTGTTTAAGGTGGAAATAGAGCTTCTAAAAAACAAGTCTCGTCCAATCACTTGAAAATTAAGCTTAGGAGTAAGTAGGTTGTGAATATGATTGAGTGATAGGTCAAGCGTATATTCCCAAGAATCCCACAAAGGATGGTCCGCAGTACTAGGAAGAGCTGGAGAAGAGACAACATTACATCCGTTTCCAGACATTACTCGCTCAGCAAGAAGAAAGCTCCGAAATAAAGAGGCTAGCAAGAGATCCTTAAGTACTTTTACTGAATTAGTGACACCAACAAACATCAAAAACACTTGTATTGCATGCGGCTGATGCTAACCAACTGATCCAAGCATGCACTGGTATACAAAAAATTCGCTATTCGCCTATTTTTTGTGTAAGAGCTGCCGTTTAGCATCCACTCGTTTGAGGGACACAAAAAGCACTTCTTTTTCACGGTGTGATCTTCTACCTTTATCGAGATGCTAGCAAGTCACTAGCTGTGTTCTACCATGGTGGGAAAGCTGGTTGTACATGAGTAAGATTGTGCAGCTTCCAGAGACTTAATGTGAGACACATCTCTTTGAGCGGACCATTAATACCCCCTTGTATCTAGCGGTCGCTGATTAAATGTTGTTGGCCGAGTAAATGTGTTCGACATAGTTCAAATATGTGCAAGCACAAGAATATATGTATGGAGCAATATATGGGCGGAATAAGTCAACCCGAGCATAGGAAAGTACACGCTGTCACATAGCATGCATTTAACCCAATAACCCCCTTCAGATGAAAATGCGCCACTTAGTGTAACCTCCAACTTACTCAGTCCCTTGAAAATACAAGTAGGGAGGTTAAAATTCTACAAGACAAAATAATGATGTACGTACTTGTCTAAATAAACGTTGAAAATCATCCCTTGGCAAAGCGTTCCACGCTATAGTATCTGTTATAGCAGTGAAAATCCAGTTTAGTTCTCCAAGAATAGTTCTTCGATCATTCAACTGACCAGGAATCTCATCAAGTAGATTAGGTGGAAATTGACTTTTCCTGCCATTTTTTATCAAATACCAAAGAATGCTTGTGTGTATGGGAGTAGTTAAACATGATGTAAATAAATCAGCAGGAAGTTCGGGATTCGTTGGCAAACGTTCATCTTCACGACATGCCGCAAGTTGAATACAATCCTGGAAAATGTATGAATAGTTCAGAGAACTGAAAAAAATTATGGGATGACATTTAACACTTAATAGACCATGCTGACTGAGCAACTGGAGCTTTCATTACTTGAAGACCTACAATAGAATGCTTTATTTTTGCATCCTCATGGTCTGCACATATACTTGATACTTGACACTTGGATGGTCCGTCCTCATTGGTTGTGCGGGGTCCAGCATAATCTTCGTTTTTTCGGAGATCTGCTGGTTAAGCCACTGTAGTTCCCTGGAATCCCGAGTTCAGCTTGGCCAAAGTCTGCCCCCAGGTCGTCACCACCACAGGCAGTCGCAGCCGTTGTGGATCAGAGGAAGATTTGCCACCATGCGACTTTGATACCAGGACGGTGGTGGATCCTGGTGTTGGTCTCCTATTCCTAGTACACTGGTATGTGCACATACAACTTTTTAAAAAATATTCTTGTGCTTACGGAACTGTTTAGACGTTAAGATTACAAAAATGAAGGACGAAATTTAAAGTTTTAGGATTCTCAAGCAAAGCGTTGTAACCGCAAACACCAACTATGTACTGGAAGACAGCGATTCGTTCAGTTCTACGGAATTTGGGTGTCTAATCGATCCAACATCCGAAACATGAGCTTCGACTTGAAAAAAAACAGGATAAATGCATTTCATGGTAGTTAACATTGTATAGGAAGAGAATTTACGAATAGTTGACAAAGACCTATACATTCCGATATTTTCTTACTTTGACCAATAAAGCTCACAATGAAGCTGGGAGCGGTCAATATTTTTATATCGTAAAAAATAAAAAAGGATAGAGCTTTCGGCGTTGATCAATCACTGAGAGATGCACTATGAATCCGACTTCAGTAAGTATCGTTTGAGGTGACTGAATGCATATCTGACCTATGCAATGACTCGCAGTGGCCTACCAATGTATCCAGCCAGTGCTGCTATCCTCTCAGACAAGTCTGGTACCAATATGCAGACCCCGGAAGAACGAAGGGGCTTAGTGAGCCTGAGGCGTAATGGTCGATCCCGCGTATTGCAGGGCGTCAGCAACCAGCGCGTCACACGCGCCCATATTTTTTATTTTATAAACTTTTTATATAGTAAGTCCTCCCAACGGTTTACCGCCTCATCGTGGCTGGGTGTTCCTGGGTGTCGGACTGTGATGTACAGCGTGGGGATTCGTCCCCTCGGCATGGTCTCCCAAGCTGAGAAAGAGTCCGGCATTTCCATCAGGGAGCCTAGCTAAGAGTAAACCAATACCAGGATGCACTACTGTCTTGGTATCAAAATCGCATGGTGGCAACTCTCCCTTTGATCCACAAGGGCTGCGACTGCCTGTCGTGGTTACGACTTGGGAAGACTTTGGCTAGGGCTGTCCACGGGATTCCAGGGAACCACAATGGCTTAACCAGCAAATCTCCGAAAAATGGTGATTATGCTGGGGTCCGCACAACTAGTGAGGACGGGCAGTTCAAGTATCAAGTAAGTATCGTAAGTGTTGAAAACAGATCGCTCAGTCTCTTAATTGTCAAAGAAAATCAAATCATGGACGAAAAAAATACTCGAAATTTCGGTCTCCGCTGAAACTTCAGTGACTCTGCTTGTTGATCAGCAGTCATATGAGAGTTGATTTTCGCTCCTGATATTGAAGTTGACGAGACAGCTTCTTGATGAGCCAACAATTTCTTGTGCCAATCACTGCAGGTAAGCTTTCAACTATCAATAATTGAACCATTATAAACACATGTTATCCTAATTCTCACTGCTGCAGCACCTTTTTATATTATACCCTTATAAGAAAATAAATACGATAACAATGTCATTAAATTATTCTGTGGCAGATGAGGACTCATTCGATGCACATAAAGCTAAAAAAGACAAAGCTTTCGGCGTTGATCTATCCCTGAAGAATGAGACAGGCATTCAACTTCATTAAGCATCGTTGGAGGTGACTGAATGCATATCTGGGCTTTACAATGATTCGCCGTGGACTACCCGCCGACCGGCCCCCGTACAGACGAAGGGCTTGATGGGTCTGGGGTTTGGGAATCGATCCCATGTGCATTATTGCATGGCGCCTCCGAGTACTGCGCTACATGTGCCTCTCCGGTGCACATATTCAAACAAAATGTGGTGAACAGCAGAATAAGTGAATTACTTTCTCAAGAACTCTGGAGTGTGAAACATAACAATTGTGTACCTACTCTTCATGATCTTTGGCAAACCGCATAAACCAGTTGACGATGGTTTCTGCTGATGAGCAATCCCAAACATATATGGATGGAAATTCCATGCACAATTGCAGGTCGAACAACGACAAGGGGATGTACTGAAAATGAGTCCATAAACATCAAGGAGACTACAGAGAAAACAGATACAGAATGAAATAAAAGGTACGCTTATACCCATGTGATGAACAACGGAGAAGAAGAATGAGTGAAAAGAACCTCACGAACAAAAACGTCAATAGGTGAAACCGACTTGGGTAAAATTCTTGTTGAACACCCAAATCTCTCCATTCTGTGTAGGCCGTGGAACTCCATGACCGTTGTAATGGAAGAGAACACGTTCGTCCTTCGCATTTCGTCGCATGCTTTGACAGAGTTTCCGCACGTCATCACCAGTCGGATCAGTTACTGACTTATACCTTCACGGAAACAATGCGAACAACTTCAGCACATCAGCGAAAGTCTCCCACAAACCAAACGAAACATCACGAAAAATAGAAGATACCTGGCCCGTGGCTGCCACCTTTCATAGCTCTTTTGCAAAGAAGTAGCGATCTTAAATGCTGCTTTCTGCGGATTACAACTGTATGGGTCGACCCAAGCTTCCAGTCGAGCACGAGCTGACGATTTCGGCACGGAATCTGGCGGATCTACTCCTGCAGTAAAAGAACATTCGGTTTTAAAAAGTAAACAGGCTTAACCCTCTTAACGGTTTACCGCCTCATCGTTGCTGAAAGGTGTTCCTCGTTGTCGGAATGCAATGTTCAGCGGGGTGATTCATCCCCGACCTCCCTAAGCTGAGGAATCCGGCGCTTCCACTAGGAAACCCAGTTAGGAGTAATACTAGAATCCACCACCGTCCTGATATAAAACTAGTCGTGTGGTAGAAAATCTCCCTCTGACCCATAAGGGCAGGATTGCCTGCAGTGGCGACGACCTGCGCCAGATTTTGGTCAGGCTGACTTTGGGAATCCAGGGTACCACAATGTCTAAATCAACAAAATTCCGAAAAAAAGTGGAAACTATGCTGGGGCCCGCTGAACCAGTGAGGATGGGCCGTCCAAGTATCCAAGTAAGTAGGTAAAGAGGTGCAACACAGAGCAGAAATAAAAGTGTTGAGCAAAAAGGTCTGAAAACAATAACTGACCTATGTGGAGACAAAGCACGAGCGCAACAGACACCGTTTTCATTCGTTCTTTGCTATACCGCCTCCTAAAACTGCCGGACAAGAGTTACGATTATTTAACTTACAGTAAGCTTTTAAGACCACACACCATATGTCGCGCTCCTCTCCATCCTCTTTTATGCCAAGAATATCTTCTACATGACGGCCTTCTTGGAAGTATCGTGTTGTCAGCACATCGGTTTTCTCTAGGATTTCCATCTCACTGTGAACCTTCGATTTCATTATCGAAGCCATCATGAGAACTTCATCCAGAAAATCGAAAGAAAAAACATTTGCTGTGTGCCGTAATGTCAAATAAGACAACAATCACTTCACACTGCCTCAATAGGTGTGTCGTAACCAATATGATCATTTCATTTAACAGAAATGTGGTGGGTAGCGAGCATGGTGTTGGTTTGACCCCGTTCACCAAACCTTTCATCCTTCCAAGGTCAGAAAAATTGGTACTCAGAAATCTCTCGGCTCATCTTGCTTTCTCCAATAGACATGGGAACACTGGAGTACACCTATATTCGGACTCAAGGGAAAATCAACTCGGTCAGCATCCAACGACACCCATGAAAGGGCAAGAAATCCTCGCGCTGCAGCCTGCAACCGAATCCACACCTTAAACCTCGAAGACCTCCGTGGACTATGACAGCGAGGAAACGAATATAGTGTAAGAAGTGTTGCATGGGATCCGTGGGGGTAGACGTGAAGGCGGGTCGTTTAAAAAAATTTAAAACGATCTAACAGTTACTAATTAAGCAAAATCCATGTTCAGGAATCAAATCAAGACGATCTCCATCTACACACTCTCTACGGACAGACATATCTTCCAATGTTAAACTTTTGTGTTTTCACTAAGTTCAGGAACTTTATCACCAGGCCCATGGTCTCTCCCAAGTCCAACCTCGGATGATACAATTACCGCTAGCGGGTTATCAACAGGGGTCGCAGACAAAAATCCCATGTAAATACGACAAGGCCACCAAAGTACTGGCCACCCAAAGTACTATCTCAGTTTGAAAGATCAAACCAGATGGTCTACATTCCCTTTACATGATACCTCCCGTCGAAGAACAATCTGATCAAATCGCAACCTTTTCATGACGGACACCGGGAAGCTCGAATGACTGGAACGAAACGTCGCATACAGCTCTGCCAATCCAGGAACTCATTCATGGACGGAGATCTGCTTCCACGATTTCTTCAGGAAAGGAACCACATCTAGAGAATTCACACTATGTAGAACTTTTTTCAGTGCCAATACTAGGCCACTACAGATCAACAAGTGAGCAACATCACACTGAAGAAAGGGGCAGATCACATCCTAACCACCGCTTCTTCTTCGTACGTTCATCACCTTGTTTGCCCCAACTAAGAACAACAAACTAGTGGTGTGATGTACCAGCACTACAATGTAGTACACTGTACATTGTACTACATTGCGAGTATTGGAACCACTTTAGAAGTAACCACACACCCAACAAACAAATGATAAACATGTACCAGGCAGCGCAAACTACTTCTCCAACTGCAATCTCTGCCCTGCAGAAACTAACATCCTGTCTACATGCTCACCTAGTATAGGGTTCGTTCCCCAGAATCCACTGTTATTTTGGCCCCTTTCAGTATTGCAGATATTAATATAGGTCGAACAACCACACTAGGAGTCCCTTATTTCTAAGTACGTGATACAAATCTTCGGATAGTTCTCTTGTCTCTTGACATATTTATATATCTACGAATGGCTACAAGATAACAGCTTTAATTATGCACATCTTCCGAAGAAAATTTCGGATGTCTCATTAACAGATCATAATTCAAACAACGATTTATCAAACAACAAATCAACAATTTACTCGGCAGGAATTTCTATTTCACCGCTTGTAATTTGCTCTATAATATCGTGCGGATGCTGCCCATCAATGGTGCAACCAACAGACTGGGCTGTCCCAAGAATTTCCTTCACTGTACCCTCTAACTTCCTTGCCATAGATCGCGGCCTCATGATCCGAGCAATCTTGATGATCGAGTCAAGAGTAAGGTCACCATTGTGCTTCACTAAAATCAACACTAAATAAAAGCATGAACCAACCACTAAGAGAGGTCCTCCACGTGGAAAAAGAGAACTCACTAAAATTACACCTGTTGCATGCGTTACCAGTCTATGCAAAAACAAAAGACTGGGGGATAAGAGCATATGGACTCTCGACCCTTCGCCTAAGGTGCATACCGTTCTTAACCTTCTTCCGATCACGAGGCGGTTCCTTGAGCTCCTTTACCAGCAGCGACGCAGCTGACGGTACAACGTCTATCTTTGCAACACGGTTCTGTATGGTGAGTTTGCACGTGACCTTCAATCCTTTCCAATCCTGAGTGGCTTTCGCAATGTCATCACCGACTTTCTTCGGTGAAAGACCCAATGGTCCGACTTTGGGGGCGAGCGCCGACGTAGCACCGACTTCGCCACCGACGCAACGCAAATACACTGAAAACGAGGTAGAAAAGGGCGAATACATTAATTAGAAGTTGAAACTAAACTGAAAACTACTTAAGGAAAGGCGGAATCAACAGCATGAGACATAATGACGTATGAACCTACCAATTTTAATCTCACTAGGGTCGAACTTTGGGGGCATTCTAACCTTTGACGCTCAATGGAGTACAGCACCAGAAAGTGATCCTAGCGGCAATGACGAAATAAGGCGCCATTTTGCTGCGTATCACCGTTCTTTATAGTCGACGCGCCCACCGTTTTGCGCGCGCTTTTTGAATACAAAATTATCATCTGGCTGCATAATTTTTTTAAAAAAGCTTTAGTCTTATGTTTCGAAATTTTTGAGGAGAGATTGCCGATATTCGACAAGCTTTAGTTTAAGTACGATGTAGTGGTAACTTCTTCACTACATATCCATGTGAAAATGATGGGTATTGACCCGTTCTGTAATTCTGGAGTGAAACACAGCGGCATTCTCAACAGAGTTGGTCTAAAGGTGGTTGGGAAGCGATTAAAAATATGTGTTTAATTATCTGAGCTACACGAGGTTGATAAATTGATTGTCGACTAAAAATAGTCAAATCATAAGTATTGGAAAAAATCACGTTGAGTAGTGATTTTCCGAAGTCGTTGTGCAATTTTTCTTTCGGATGTTGATCAGGTGTTAGCCTCCTTAGTCTGGAAAGTAGGCAGGGTTAGGCTGACTGTGTTTGTTGATTTTTGGAATAAACTTGTTAAACAAGACATGGCCTGTCGTCTGGCGAACTGTTCTTCCTCAGGATCAGCGTTCCGCTTCTATGTCCGAGACGAATGGTGAATGTGTTCATGGCATGGAAAGCAATAGAGAGCCTTTGGTGGGTTCAGTTTTTCTACCTTTAGACCAAAACCAAGGAAGAGTCTGCTATGAAAAGTCCTGTTTAACTCGTTGTGGATAGGATTTCGCTGTATTTAGAGTTCTGTAGCTTCTTAGAGTTCCTTTATACAAACTTTCGATGGTTTTCCCAGCTGTTCGAGAAATTAGAGAAAGAACGTTGTTATTGAAGTACTGAAGTCTCCTGAAATTGTCAGTATGCCTTGCTATGTTCTTGGAGTAGAAGGCAGCAAGTCCTACCAGAATTTTCAGGTTTTTGATCAGGTTTTGGTAGGTGAAGATGGAGAACCTCTTTACCTTGAAGGAGAAGAATATGGAGTATTCCATGAAGAAGAGTATATCCGGCTTGAAGATGGCACTTTTGTTCAGGCTAATCAACATTCACTAATGTCCCAGGTGAAGATTAACAGATTCATTTGAACTGTTGAACTTAGACTGTACATTTGTTCTACCTCTTTTTTTCTCTCTTTTTTTCTTTTTTTTCTTTCCTTTTTTCCTTTCTTTTTTTTCCTCTCTTTCTTTCTTTCTTTCTTTCTTTCTTTCTTTCTTTACTTCTTTCTCGCACACATCCATGATGATGATAAGATCTCGGCGATTGTTAGGTTGGTTTCCTTACGACTTTCATGCGTTTCATTGGCAGGCTTCTCAGTCTTCCGAGCCACAGATGTTGCAAGTGCAGCTACCTCCAGTGCCACAACAGATGACAGCGGAACCTACACCTCAGTTCCAAGCTCATCATCCTATTCAGCAACAGCAAACTTATCCCGCACAAGTTCCTTCACAAGTTCCTCACGTAAGAATGTAACATTATTATCCTAAAAATGCTTAGAAGTTTGTCCTTCGATAAGCTTTCGTCTTGTTTATGGACGATGGGCAGTTCAGATGTGTGTCCCTACCATTCGCCTACATGAAGAATAATTGCTGTTGCCTATATATCCATGAAGCTTGTTTGCTAGACAATACATCCAATAAAATAAATCTTATTTTGGTAAGGTTCCTCGGTTCAAGTCGAATCTCGTGAAGACCACATCCGTCAGCGAGCAGTTCACCTGCAATGTGAGCTTGTCATGTATCTTGTTTCCCGTCTGGGAGTATGCTCCGTGGGAATGCTTTCTCTTTGTTTCACTTCGTTTAGGTGCCACAACAGTCTTTCGAGTTGCTGAACAACTCAAGCGTTCTCAGTCTTGCTCATGTAAACTCCAACATATCGAAGCCGTTCTCTTCATCACCGTCATCTAGCACCGTTTATCCGATCCCATCCACCCAAACCATACAATCCAAGCCTCGAAAGAAGCCTTTACCGGGTCAACGGAAACCCTGTAATTGTACAAAGTCCATGTGCTTGAAACTTTATTGTGATTGTTTCGCAAACGGCGAATTTTGTCTGGATTGTAACTGCAAAGATTGTCATAACAATTTGGAACACGACGCCGATCGATCTAAGGCCATTAAACAATCCTTGGAAAGAAATCCGAACGCATTTAAGCCGAAAATAGGTGGGTACTGCTTTGTCTTCGTTAACAAGTCATAGTCTTCTATTGATGTTTTCTTATTTTGTAGTGAATATTTGTAAAAGGAAACCTGTTTTAAGGTGTGAAGAGTGGGAAGGTGGACGCTGAAAGGCTACACCAGAAGGGATGTCACTGTAAGAAGAGCGGATGCTTGAAGAACTACTGCGAATGTTTTGAAGCCAAAGTACCATGCACTAGTCGATGTAAATGCCATGGTTGCCAGAACACTGAGATGGATCGTGTAAACCGCAACGATAGGTTGGCGACGTGCTTTTTCTTGCTGGAATCACAATTTTTGTCGTCACTTTTTATTTACTGCCTATTCTTTCTGGGTGACAGGATATTACGTGAAATATAACTATAATGATGCTGAGTTATTTGCAAAACTGCGAACCAGTGGTGTCTGCGGTGGGAACAGAATACGCTATTGCCTTTTCCGGGGGTTGACGCGTTCACCATCACACCATGCGGGTCCTTCGTTTCCCCCTGTCTCTCAACCGTGTTATTGATCTATGGGTGCTATGAGCAATCACCCGTCAACAGGAGTGATTTGACCGGCACAAATCGGCATTGAACCCAGTTAAGCTGAAGGTTTGGTATAAATTACAATGTCGTCACTTTCTTTGACTCACTTTTACGTGAGTTCTACCTCCCACCCGGAAATACCAACCGTCCTGAGTTTTGCAAATATCTCAGCACCATTATGGTCATTTTGTCCTTGGAATTTATCTTTTCAGAATCGGTTCGAATAGTTCTGCTCTGATGAGCTTGGCAAACGCTGCTTCATCCTTGACAACCGGTTCACCATCATCCCCCTTATCAGAAAACGACTCCGATCCTGATTCGTCTTCTGCTCGTTTTGATCCACGATCGTAAGTCCTGAGTTAAAAATTTCATTTGCAAGGTCAACTGTTCATTGTCACCGTAGCGTTTGAAATATGTCGAAATCTAGTAAGCAAATTTTAACGTTTTGTGAATTGTTTTATTTAGATATCCTTGGTTTTACATGACCGACGAGGTAATCGAAGCCGCTACTTTATGCCTTGTAGCTCAAGCTGAAGAATCGGTTTGTCTTCCTATAGGTGTAGTTAATTTAGTATAGGTTCACTGTTAGCATTTATATCAGTTCCGTCAATCATCGAGTTGTCCGTTCGGGTACTAGTAAAGTTCCCATTCATCTCAGCTGCATTCAGCGCTTTCCACTAACCTCTACTCGTTATTGGGTTATGGAAAGCAGAGCATTTCTGGTATTAGATGAGAATGTGGCCAATTTTATTCTGTGGGATCTCGTTAGGTAACAGTGAACGGCTTGCCTATTAGAGGCTATTTGAAATTGGATCATATGTATTCCTAGTGGCTTCATTATTGGCTGGATTAAGTGTAAAGTAGAATAAACATACAAGCACAGCTACGAATATATGAACAGAATGAGATTAGAGGTGTCTA
This sequence comes from Angiostrongylus vasorum, assembly GCA_018806985.1. NCBI lineage: Eukaryota > Metazoa > Nematoda > Chromadorea > Rhabditida > Metastrongylidae > Angiostrongylus > Angiostrongylus vasorum. The sequence goes on from JADANN010000398.1 coordinate 979,882, forward strand.
AGGTTTTCTGCCGCAGCTGATATGGGATGCCATCTACATAGTACTTTTGCATCTGAGAACATTAAGTGGTTATTTTTAGTTCGCCTTTAATCCCTGCCCACCTCGTAAAAACGTGTAGGTTATCGAGTCTATGATCTCTGTGTTTCGCACGCAATGGGAATGGTTTATCTTTACCTACACCAAGGCCTTTTTCAGTTATCTGGTTGCTCCGGTGAAGTTAATGACGTTATCGTGGAAGAAATGGAACGAATGGTGTTAGGAGAGTTTGGTCGATGCTTGCAAGAAATAATTTCAAATTCATCTGAAACATAAATGATGGTGTCCAGTTCTTTCTGTATGGTTCATTATTTTATGAATAAAATTTTTATAAAGCTGATTCTTTGTCTAAGCAATTTATCGGCAGTGTGGTTTCCAGTGCCATTATTTTTTGGACCTAGAAATGATTACTGGTAGTGATTCGATCGCACAGTAATATTACAGTGGTGTGTAATTGCCTTCGTAGGTTGAATCCGATGAAGCGGAAGACATAGAATTGTTATTTCTTTATTAACGATCAAGCCAGCGTTTAGGCGGATTTAGCCTTCCTCAGAGCCTGGAAAGGTCAAGTTGTTTGCAGTCTACCCAGTCAAACACCTCAATATCCAAACGGAGGACGTGTTTGGGTGGGTAGATTGCGGTGAACTTGACCTTTCCAGGCTCTTGGGAAGGCCTAATCCCCCGAAACGTCAGCTTTTCAGAAGTGGAAAAATAAAATAACACCTCGTGTTTGCTCAGTAGGATTATAAAGAATCTTTCGATCAATGCCGAGGTTAATAGAAAGTTGGTCGTGGGAATTACATAAAACTGGTTTGGCAGGTCTGTTCATTGTCTGCTTGCTTTCCGTAAACGTTATACTGTTGTAAATATACGGTGCAAAATTCCAATTTCTCTATTGCAGATTTCAGGAAAACAGATTAGGGAGGGGGTAATCTGGTGGTTTAACTCTTCATTCAAGGTCTATTCGTAGTTCAGTATATGGCAGATGTAGTGGAGTCACATGATGAACATAGGAAGTTCATGAAAAGAGCCTTTCAGTTGGCACAGGAAGCGCTTGACAATGACGAGGTCCCTGTGGGCTGCGTATTTACGTATAATGGAGTGGAAGTTAGTTTTCCTTGTATTTTTGCTGCGACTTTTTTATTACTATGAATCCTGATGAATGCTTCTATTTATGTTTCGTAGTTTTCGTTAATAATCTATATCTACTCTAATAATCTATACAAATCAATGCTGCATTGTATTACTCGTTGTTGCACGTTCGTGGTTGTGTATACATCGGTTTGGTCGTAGCGTGTAGTGCAATGGCCGGAGGCGCTCTACGATACACGTGGGATCGATCCGCACTCCCCAGGTTCACCAAGCCCACCATCCCTCTGGGATCGGCAAACTGGTACCAGAGATGTCTCGGAGGATAGGACCACTGGCTAGATATATCGGTAGGCCACCGCAAGTCATTGTAAAAGGCCAGATATGCATTCAGTCATCTCCAAACAATGAAGTAAAATGCGTGGCACATCGCGCAGAGACTGATCAACGCTGAGAGCTTTATCCTGTTTATCCTTTTATTGTTTCACTGTTGTTATCAGTGATGTTTCTATAAGGCAATGTTACAGGTGGGGTATGGGCGGAATGAAGTCAACTGCACTAAAAATCCTATTGCTCATGCTGAGATGGTGGCCCTGTGTAGAATGCAGTCAGAAATACCAAATATCCGGAAGGTGCACGTTTTTGTCCTTTGACTTATGTTTAATCTACGTTTCTACGTTATACTAGGTAGAGTGAGATCTTGCACTGGTGGCACATAACACCCGGCATATATCGAGTACTACGCTTTTGGTATGAGGATAGAATCTGCTTTCAATTTTGAATGCATGTATCTATAGTCAAATAGCATTTCATCTGCAGATGTTCACTTACACGATACATTTTTGAGACTGTGAAACGTATCTTTTTTTCACCTTTTTTTTGCGTAGAGGCTTCTAGTTCAAGTCCCAAATGTGATTATACGAGTGGTATTTCGTCTAGAAAGAAACGATCGTGTTCGCTAAAAGTGCCGATAGTATTTGCAGCTGACGTGCGAGAAATTTTAAAAATTAGTATTTCTTCTCCAACTTCTTGAGTTCCGTATACAAAATTAGAACAGCATTTCATGAACCTATATATTCAGTTAAGGCGATAATAAAAAGACCATTCAATATGTGAAGTTCTGAACTTCTTAAATAAGTTAGTGCTTGGAAAGCTATCGTCAGTTGTTAATGGCAGCGTTAGGTAGAAAACTAGCTGAGAGAAAAGCAAAGCAAGGGCTTCGATGGTGTAGTATGTAACGCGCGAGCCGCGAGTAATCGTGGTTCTATATGGCCCTGGGTTCCAAGTTTTGCGAATATCTGAACATCGTTGTGGTTGTAATTCACATCATACCCTGTCGTGAAAAATTATTGTAGGCAGAAAATAAAAGGTTAGCATCGCTATCGTCAGTTTTCAAAACAAAAGGGCCAGTACCGGCGTTACAGAGTAAAACGATTTATTTTGATATCGGTTCACTACTGTAAAGAACTTTGGGTTTAGCAGCAGAAATTTTGATTTGGATCATTTTAGATTCTACACCATTTAGTTCTCTATGTGACCCTCGAACCATGTGTAATGTGTGCCAGTGGATTGTATGAATTAGGGTATGTAGTTGGTACTTTTTAAATAAATTTAACGATCCTATCTTGCATCAAAACTTCGAATCCGTTACCTGATTTCACGTGGGCGGTACATATCATGGGTCAAAATTTTTTTCTTTCTTTTTTGCCGCACGCGTGGCGAATTGAAGTCATTTAACGACCGATCTTCTGAGCAACTATCCACTAGTAGTCATATTTGGCATCGCAATTTGCAACAGTCCTTAATGCTGTTTTGTCCAAAAAAGCTGCTAGTCGCTGAGGTACAGGCGTCGTCCTTTCCCTCACTTTTGAAGCTCCCGTTAACTTTGTACCGTTCTCGAGAGCGACAATCTCTGCGGCTTGATTTAAAAACTCGTCCAAAAAAAGTTCTTGTATTCTTAGAAAGTGAGTTGGTGCCAATCACGCCAGGTGATTGCACCTTTCTTGTATGGTTGAAAATCAACTCTCAAGTGGTTTTATCAGACATGATATGACAAAAATGGTCCCTTCTGCAGCAGCTCAAACGTTTTTTTAGGTATATCGAAGATTGTATATGGAGCTGCAAATGAGAGATTTGGTGGCATCAAGAGTGTTGGTAACTCGCTTAAGTATAACTTTGGCGAGTCTAATATCGAGGTCAGTGGTGACAGTGATACTGGTAATATCAGAATAAGAGAGCAAAGCGTGCTCATGTAATTTCGCATTGTAGTTTTAGATAGTGGATTCAGTAGACGCCGATCAATCAGTAGCCTTGTTGAAGTCATTCTATGCAAAACAGAATCCATTCGTTCCGGAGGAGAAGCGAAAAGTGAAGAAGCGAAGAATGAATGAAGAATATGTCCAGTAGTTTAACCCGTAGCTATTTCATAAATCCATAAATCACTTCATATTTTTGTTGTTCACTGTTAGCAACTGTTTTACCAGAATGTTCTACATTGTACACCTTCACAGATTGGTTGAATGCGATGATGAGTTCTCGCAGTGATTAGTCAATGGTTCAACCATTGCCTATTGACTACTCAAGCTCAATCATTTGTTGTTTAACTCGTTTAGATAGAACATACATTTAGTTACGCAACATAATTGTTAATGAAATATAGGAGTAGCGCCTCCCTAAGGGGTTTACGCCTCATCGTGGTTGGGAGGTGTTCTTGGGTGTCGAACTGCGATGTACAGCGGTGAAATTCATCCTCTCGGCAGTGTCTTCCAAGCTGAGGGAGTCCGGAGTTTCTTTCAGGAAACCCAGCTAAGAGTGAACGAACAACAGGATCGGCCACCGTCCTGGTATCTAGGTAGCCGCATGACATCAAATCTCCTGATCCACGAGAGCGGCGACTGCGTATGGTGGTGAAGAGCTGCGGCAGACTTTGGCCATGCTGTCCTTGGAACTCCAGGGAAACACAATTGGTGAACCAGCAAAGCTTCGAAAAGTGCTGATTATACTGGAGCCGGTACAACCGATGAGGACGGACCGTCCAAGTATCCGAATAAATATATAGGTCTAGTGAGAACTTGATTACGAATACTTATTGTCGCATATTATCGCTACATGCTCGCACCTTAGTTTATGTCAAGCTCTCTTTTTCTTACTTTACAGTGTTGTAGATGTGTTTGTCTCGTGTATTCCGATTTGTGGTTCCGATGACTCCGATGAAAACTGGATCGTACTTGCTAGTTCGCCCACAGATTCGATTCGGCGATCAATACAGAGTCTTCCACGTAATTTGACATATCTTTACGCCCTGAAGGATAATATTTTTGCAAGTTCAAAGCTTAAAGCAGAAGTTTTGACTGCTGTTCTACTTTTACGCAATTCGATGCTGACGCTATCTAATAGGGTCTCTAGGAATTAATGCACGATTTCAGCCTGTATTTTCACTGTGGCATATCTCAGCTCGGAACAAACTTTATTAATCGAATTAAACAACGTTGAAATTCACGTATTTTGTGGACGAGGGATGGGCTAAAAGCTTGAAATTCTAGACTTCTGAAGACGATGAACTCGTCGTGGACAGGTGCACGTCGGTTTGATTTCTGAGGTAGGTGAGAGGTTTGGCGAGCACTGTGGGTGAGAAAGAGTTTAGTAGCCGAGCGCAGGATCTTGTTGAAACGTTCGAAAAAGCACCGGTTGTTAAGCGAGAGATCTGATGAGTATGGTAGGTGATGCAAGATTCCATAGCCCAACTCGTTCAACTTTTGCAACCTCGGTAGTGCGTTGTGAAGCCGTGCTTTGTCGTGGAGAAAGATTGGTCCCTTTCCATTGACCAATGTGGGACACAGACGTCGAATTATCTGGTTCACTTCGTCGGATTGTTGCACCTACTTCTCCTCCGTAATGGCTTTACTTGTATACAGGAAACATATATCAAACCAGCTGTAGACGGCGAAACGGTAAAGACAAGTTCTTTTTGAATTTTGGATTTGGGAAGTCCTGCGTTGCTTTGCCGAGGTTCTTCGTTCCGGGAGCTGATCGTCGTTGGTTCCGTAGAGGGACTTATCTTTTGTCGTTTATCACAGTACAGTCGAGAAAAGCGTTGTTCTGGTTACGCAGAAAAAGTGTCGACGATTCCTCAATACTGCAATTTACTTGATTGTCATTCATTTCGTGCGACACCCATTTATCCAGCTTGTTCAACGTTCCAGTTTTGTTTATATGCTCGAAACAGTTGAGATGCTTATACAGAGTTCATCTGCAAGTTCTGGGGAACTTGTGGATGTATTTGTCTCCATCAAATTCTTCAATTCGTCGTTTTCAGTAGTAGAAGAATGTACGCTACCTCGCTCACCTTAGGGTCGAATTCTGCATTTGTCTTTGTTAGCACTTCCTTGGCTCCATGCCCATTCAGTGTTCGATCCATCTGCGCTGCCAACATCGAAGTTTGAATTCGTAGAAGCAGATTTGTCGAGATTGCCGTTCTCATATCTGAGGTTCTGACTCTCTAAATATTTCAAAGAACACGATTTACATTATAACTCAATCACACCGAGCGAAATGCATGAAATGAGCTTTGCAGTGTTATACAACAGTATTATATCACTTGCCACTCCGCTGATCGTTGAGTGACATGAGCAGGCTCTAACAATCCCTGTTTCCCCCTGTCGTGTGCAGAAGTAGTCCAATGGGTCCTGCTCACTCTAGGGACTCGTTGAGCATCAAGTCTTTCTTCTAAGAGTTTTGTGAACAACTCTGACATCTAGGGTCGGTGGTATTCCTGCGGTACGTTTGGCATCCCGAGGAATCCAGTAGCTAACGTCTCTTGTCCATCGGTTGTCGTTCATAGACATTTTGTGTCTGGTACATAGTACACCTTATCTTCAACAATCTGGCCTATAGAACAGCGTCCTCAATCTTTTATTTTTGACGTAGATCAGAGCTTCGGATCCCTTCCCTCACTCGTGACAGGCAGTAATCCTAGCATCATCCTTTCAACTGCGCACTCAGTAACGCTGACTGGTCTTCCACACTGATTACGCAGCGACAAGGTTTCGGACGCATACATCAAGGCAGGAAGTATCGTGGAGTCGGGAAAGGTGGGAAACGGAGTCGGGTGTACTTTGTTCTCATCACTACATCCTCGTTGCTTTTGAAAGCTCCCCGAGCTGCTCGTCTACTCAACTCTGGAGTTAAATCGTTCAACATGTTGATTTCCCGACCTAGAAAGACATAACTTAAGCATACGGAGATATTCGTTCCCTTGAGCGTGAATGAGGCATACGGAACCAATCCGTTCCTCATGAACGTTGTTTTTGTGAGACTTAGTCGAAGACCAATCTTTCCACATGCTCCATCAAAGTCGGCAAGCATTCGTTCCGCTTGGCTAATGTTTGGTCTTATAAGGACGGTGTCGTCAGCAAAGCGAAGATGGTGTAACTGCCGACCATCCATTTTCACTCTCATGTTGTCCCATTTCGTTGTTCGCGTGACGTTCTCGAGGGTGGCGATAAATAATTTTGGCGAGATGGTGTCGCCTTGCCTAGCCACTGTTTTGACGTCGATATTAATATCGTCGTAGAATGGTGATATCTTGGTTTTGAAGTTTCTGTACAGCTCATGAAGAATCTTTCTATATACTGAGCAGGGGACTCCCTGTCTAGGGCTTCCATGACTGCTTCCATCTCAACTGAGTCAAAAGCCTTCTTTAAATCGATGAAGCTGAGACTGAGTTATCATCACCCTTGTCCAACATACGTATCTGCATTGTTTCCCTTATATTTAGCCTTTTTATTTGATGGCTAGTTATTCCAAAAAGTGTGCTCTCGAACAAACTTTGAATGGGATACTGTATAGTTCAAATTCAGATTCGTTCTAATTCAGGTCTCATCATGAGGGTCTATTTCATCCACTCAATTGTGGAGAATTGTTTACTTAATGTAAACCTGGAAGCTTACCTTGATTATCACCCTTATCTCGAAGATGTATCCTAGTAAGACCGTGGTTTTCCCTGGGATTTCAGAGTAAGGCAGTGATTTTTATCCGGTGTATCCCATAATAACTTGTGGCTTTGGGAAAGTGTCTGAGTAAGAGAATGGATTATTGTCTTGCACAAGCACTGGAGTGTTTGAATAGGCAAGGGTGAACTTTAATAGGACATTTAGAAAGGGATAAATATGAATAGAAAACGGAAGTATTAAGTTTGTATCGGTTCCCAACAAAGAGTTGTTTGCTTTGGAGTATCAGTCAGTTACTTTTCGAGAACTAGAATAGCACTCAGTAGTCTTCTAGTAATGTTGGTGGAGTCCAGCCTTTCTTGTTGTAAGTAGAACTGTAGTTGAAACCTCCAGATTTTCTACGAGAACTTATTTCCATCTTTTTACATACAGACCTGCACTACTTATCTCATTCAGGGTCGTGGTGATGGGCGTAATCGAGACTCGATGTACTATGTGGTGAGTGTGGGAGTCGTAGCTATAGGAGTGACATTTGCTGCAATCCCAGCCTATAGGATTTTTTGTGAACGAACATCGTTTGGAGGTCTTACTCAGGTGGTTGTTTTCTTCAGTAATACGTTGCTTTTTCCTATACTGAACTGTGCATTGGTAGCAGTGGTATACGATAAATCTAACGAATATTTACTATTTCCTGCAAGGTATTCTAAGCAGTGGAACCAAGTTTGTGGATGATGTATTTTGTAAATCTACCCAAGGTTTACTGCCTCATTATGACTGGGAGATGTTCCTGGGTGTCGGGTTGCGATATACGGCAAGGGATTCATCCTCCTAGCAGGGTATCCTAAGCTAAGGAGTCTGGCGTTTCGTCAGGAAACCGAGCTAAGTGTGAACCAGTACCGTGATCCACCACCGTCCTGGTATCAAACTAGTCGCATTGTGGCAAATCTCCCTCCGATCCACAAAAGCAGCGACTGCCTGTGGTGGTGACGACCTAGGGGCAGACTTTGGCCTGACTGACCTCGGGACTCCACGGAACCACAATGGCTAAACCAGCAAAACTCCGAAACAATGGAAGTTATGCTGGGGTCTGCACAACCAGTGAATACGGACCATCAAAGTATCCAAGTATTATATGAGTGGGATTGTTAATAGTAAGATGTCGTAATTATTTATCCAGTAAATCATTGGACTTCTTAGTATGGTACACCATCTCGTAACTATTGTTTAGTGTTCGCCACCCATATACCTGAGCAACACGACAGTTCATGATGATATTGTAGTGTTTGACAGATTCTTCCTAAAATACAATGATTTCCCCTTAACCGTCGAGAAATTCGGCATTGCCTTATATAGCTGACACCAAAAGTCATGTATTGTTGCAAATGTATTCGTGTAAAACTGGTACAATAGTCGGAAACAATTGAACTCATAAGGACAGTTAGCCAAACGGATTTCAACCTTGCCTTCTCTATAATGATGCGGAGATATTCGCAAAACTCTGGACGACAGGTGTCTGCGGTGAGGATCTACCTCATTTGTTTTGCTGAGGATACAAGTTGACATTTGTCTGATGAGGTGATATGCTTTGAACATAGGCATAGCTATTGTGGGTTTGCAAGTAAATATTTATAAAAAGAGATTTGTGAGAGGACAGACTGTTAGGTAAGCACACGAAAGGAATTAAAACGATCAAATCAGTGAGATTTCTATGGTGAGAGTTTCGGTCCTAACAGAGGACCATATCCTTCATTTTGGGTATGTGCTCATTTGCCATCTTTTTTTAAAATTCTTGCTGCGATGGCTACACTTAAACCGCGAAGTTAAGGGTAAGGCAGTTGGAGTTAATCAAACCCTGAGAGATATGGCTTGCATTCGATTTCTGTAATCATCGTAGAAGTGGTTAAATGCATATCTGATTTATACAATGACATTCGCTGCCTTGCCGGTGTATCAAACAATGTCAATCAAAATCCAATATGAAGTAGTTAGTTAGAAAACTACCCAAACACCTTGGGTAGCTATCGGGCTGATCGGATGCGAATGGTCGATGTTATAATAGAAAAAATAAGGGAGCTCTCAATGCCAAAACAGTTGAGGAGGCATGGCCAAATTATTGCTCAAACATAACCATGGAATTAGAAGGGAAACACTTTATCTTGCTGCAAGAGTATAAGTAAATGATTCAGGGAGTAAAGAACACCGTTACTATCAAAACATGACTATTGCTCTACAGTTGTTGAGGGAACAGAGATTTGAATGCCTATCAGTTCTTGTAGAGTTGTTAGACCATCGTAATATACGTAGGCGAGCATTTGTGTTCGCACTCCCGTTTTGTAGGTAACCTTTTAGCTACATTACAGTATACTGCAGCATAGTAGGTACTGGATGCAGTGCGGTTTCTCGTAATACACAATATTTCGCCAAAGAACTCATTACAATAAAAGGAAGGTTTCTTTCACAATTTTGTTGTAGAATCACACAGTGACTATGTTTCTGTTAAATGTGTAGCAGTGATGTTTTTAGGTAGCCAAGGATTTCGATAAAATAGCGAATATGAAGAAAGTGGAGGAGCGATTAATACGAGTACAGTTTAACTCGGACGTTCCTTCAAGTATGCGATGGGAATTTAAGCCTCAACAGTATGAGGTTTGTCCATCGTAACTCTTTGTTTATAAATAGTTTGTGCGTCAGAGTTGTTTTTAACAGGTAGTATTTGTACTTAATTACTTAAATGGCTCGTCTTCAAGAGTCACAAAGATTTGTGAGGACTCTGTACACTATCCATCTGCTTATTTTTAAGAAAAAAGACCTCCATCGCTAGATGTGAACTTCAAAAATGGATTTTGTGCGAAGATTAGCTTCAATCCAGAAATAGAAAAAGAATTACCGTTATCCCGCGAAAAGATGACAATCCCTATACGACCAATCTGTCCTCAGTGATGCCGTGTCCAATTAAATGGCGAATGCAACTTGAATTCAACATTCCATGTTCAAAATGCTTGATGAAATCTTAAGAGGTATAATTTCCTGCAGTAAGATTGATTCGGTAACAGAAATTCTTATATAAATCTAGTCATAACCATAATGTCTACATCAAAGCGTGCTATTCTCACTTAAAGAAAATCACCAACAATCCCACAGAAGACCCTTTGTGGTGACAAGGCGGCACAGTGTGGCCAAATCTGTTCGTAGTCGCGCCACAATGGCGTAACTAGTCACTCGCTAAGTGTGATAAAGGGATACTTGTTGATGGTCGATTCTTCTCCAACTTTAATCTTCCCGACAACATGGTCTTTTCGAGCGGTACGGCAGAAACAGAGGCAATAATTACAAGACGCAACGAAGCATCCAGAAAATTGGACTACCATTACACTGTATAAAAGTCCAATTTATGAAGAATGCCTAATGTAAGAGAGGATAGATCATTATGAATGGGTCACCAGGACGAAAGAATACATCCCACATATGCCTGAGACGTTCAGTGAGTACAGGTAACGACTTCAAACAAGATAGGTAGAAAACGACGAGCAACATGAGGTGCGGTCGGACCATTAGCTTGCTAACCTCGACTTACACGCCCGCTTATTTAGTGAAATGTTCTCGCAGCGCTGTTTGCTATGCAGGGAAAAAAAATGGGTTGATACTTTTGCCACATCGAAGAGGAGCACGATACCCAAGATGCTCAGAGACGTCTTATGGAGACCAACCAGCGCACAGCCAGAAGTTGGTTTCCCTAGTTCAAACCTTCAAAGAATATCCTACTTTTGAGCATAATCATAATGCATTTTAAAGAGTAAATATGAGGGGCTCCGAAAACGGGAAAGGAAAATGGCATGTGGACAAAAAGAACAATGTATTGTATTCTGAAAGAATGACCGTGAAGGAGACCAACGAGAAAACTGGCTGATGTGTTCGTTATACGAGCAAACTAGAAGCAGTCACAACTATAATCAAGTTCCAGTAATCGCAACGAAAGCCGTACGTGACTTCCACTGTCTCCATATGATTATGACTGCAAAAGAACTAAACGAATGGAAGAGGTGCTGGCATCCGCATGATATATGGAGAGGGCCGTCTAAGTGACTTGAGCATAATTTTTTGTGCCTCGCCGTCTAAAAAGCGGGGTTGTAAATTTCCCAACTCATCACCATTCAAGAATTAAAAAGGATAAAAAAAGCTCTCGGCGTTGATCAATTCCTGAGGGATGCGCCATGCATTCGACTTCACTGAGTGTCGTTTGAAGGTGAGTGAATGCATATCTGGCCTTTACAATGACTCTCGGTGACCTACCGATGTATCTAGCCAGTGCTGCTATCCTCCCAGACAAGTCTGGTTCCAATTTGCCAACCCCGGAGGGACTTGGTGGGCCATGGGCGCAGGGATCGATTCCACGTGTGTCGCAGTGGCGCCTCCAACCACTGCGTCACACGCGCCTGTCTATTCACGAATCAGTTACTCTTTTCTTGTCAGGATGGCAGTGATTAGTGACACTGGTTCAGTCCTCCGGTTGGGAATGTCGGACTCCTCATCTTTTGAGATTCAATTGCTGGACGTCAGCTTTTGCTGTCCAATGGATACGCCATTTTTACGAAGTGCTAGAATAATTTCGTAATGTATACTGCTACCTGCCTTCTTGACTTGGAACTTGAAATAACTCGAGAGACTTGTCTTTCTAATTGCATTTTTTCTAGATGTACGTGCATCCTGGGGAGACTGCTCTAGCTTTTTACACCGCCAAAAATCCTACGGATCGTCCAATTATTGGTATATCCAGCTATAACCTTACACCATTTCAAGCTGCTTATTATTTCAATAAAATCCAATGCTTTTGCTTTGAGGAACAAATTCTCAATCCAGGAGAACAAGTAAGCTGTTCATAATCTATTCCTATCCGATACCTTTATCCACTTCGTTTGTTATCTTTAGGTTGACCTGCCCGTTTTCTTTTATATTGATCCTGACTATGCTAATGATCCAGCACTGGAAAATCTGGATAATATTCTGTTAAGTTATACATTCTTTGAGGCAAAGTCCGGCCTCCAACTGCCAAGCCCTTTTGATTCCAATAGCTCCCAAAATGCACAGCGTGAAATGTCGTCAAAACCTTCTTGATGCTCTTGTAGATAAGTGATATGGCTTATCTGGATTGTTTAATTTCTGTTGATTACAGTCTTTAATTCCATTGTCGTTTTAGTCACATAAATGGAAAATTCTATCATATAATGATAGTGCTTTGCTCGAATGTTGTTCGTATTTGTGCCAAATTATAAGCAGTGCTTGATTGCCTTGACCTTACTGTTTTGATGATTTTATGTTTCAAGCTATAAATATTAAAAAATATCCAATTCTTTAGTTCTCTTTTTACAGTTCTTCAGCTGCTTTGTTATCAGCTTCTTCTCAGATCATGTCGTTTTCAATATGTCATTTAGAACTTCAGGCTCCGAACTAACTGCATTTGTGAAGATGAGCTCGAGAACTTCGTCCAAAGCCGCTGTAAAGAGACATCGGGAAAAAACTTGTAAGTAATTGTTCTTGTTCTTTCATTATAAGCTACCACGACCTACAAAACAGTGACTCCCGTCAGTGATTACCTCTTGTCTTTCGGCTTTTATTTGCTCCCAAGTGTTAAAAAATTTGGCATTGGCACACTGAAATTTCAATACCTATGAACCTTTCTTATCTGCGTTTTGAAAAATGTTCCATACAGTGTGCTGGGATTAGGTGCAGGTTCTATGCTTTGAACTCAAATACACATATCTTACATGAATAGCTATTTTTACTGTAATTTCCTTAATTGCTTGATAAACTCGAGATAGCTTCAGGTTTATTCATCTTTATTACGCAGCAATACTGTTCAGTGTTTTCGGCTTTCTTGACACACTTATTACTTAATTACTTGGATACTTGGATGGCTCGTTTTCACTGGTTGTGTGTGCCTCAGAAAATTCCTCGCGCAATCGTCGTCCATGGTGATGGTCTCCTTCGAGGATGGTGACGTGCGCGAAGCTGATTCCATAATTCTGAAATCGTTGCCATCAGCGAATGTAGACGGTTGACGTTATCCACGAATACGATCGACCATAGTTTGGATGATCTTCCAAGAGGACGCTTGCATGTCTTGGAATCCACCACTTTTTTCGTCCATCTATCACCTGTTCCTACTATGTGACAGGCCCGTCTGTGTTTCGGTATTGCTCTATATTCTCCCGAATCCCGAAGATGGGATAGGTTTCGATGATTTGAGCTACGCATTCAGGCCATACGTTGTGAGTGTCGATTTAATTTCCGAAAAGATCGTTTAAGTGCTCTGTGGGTGGTGCGCAAATTTCTTGGCGTGGTTGAAGTACCAGCTCATCTCTCTGCTTCATAACAAAGCGCTGGGAGGACTACCGAATTGAAAAGGTAAGCGCGAAGGCTTGGGTCCGTTAGCTGGTCGGTGGCTTCTTTGAGTGGTCTGGATTTAACCAGTGTTGCTCTCCTTATTCCGTCTAATTCCTAATTGATGTTGTTCTTCATGTTCATTGAACGTGGTTTCTGTAGTCAGGGAAGCATCCGGTTCGAGTTGGTCACCTTCGCGCCATGTGTTTTTCATGAATTGGTTGTTCGTCCTGTTTCTGAACAGTATAATCTTTCTTCCCGCTTCGTTATGTTCATTGAGCATCGTCTCTCGTTCTAATATACTCCTCGAAGATGTAATCTGCGAAGCGAAGATTTCAAAGGAAATTTCGAGCAATACGAATGCCCTTCTCGTCGCCATTGAGTGCTTGCGTTATCCACTGCAGTACGGCAGTAAACAGCTATCGCGATGTTGTATCGCCTTGTCGAACCCTTTTTTATATGGGTATGGTGAGAAGTCGATGGAAGAGCTGTGTTTTCATAAGGCAATTCCGATAACAATCAGACATAGTTCTTATGTAGGACGGGTCCACTCCTTGTTCGACGAGCGCTAATAGGATTCAATTCGTTTCGACACTGTCAAACGCTTCCTGGTAGTCGAAAAAGTTCAAGACAAGTGGAAGGCGGTACTACTGACCTACTTCTGCAGAATAGAGCTATAAGAACAGTAGAACTTCTATAGAAAAAAAAGATTAGCATAAAACCTTTTTCGTTATCAATTCCATGTCATGGCTAGATGTAGTGTTAGTCCGAGGGCTGGTTTTTTTCAGGTTGGCTCGTGTTTGAAGTATTTCCAGTAATTTTTTTCTGCCTATACCTATGTAAATCTTTATGAATAGGCTTCTACAGCTGGTGTTTTTTTATCAGTTGTATTGAGTGAGTTGCAGTAGGATTCTTTCGACATCAAGAGCATCTTAGAAACCAATGACATCACAGGATAGCAGAACATGCTTTGAACTATGGCTCTAAACGTACGAATAATTTTCCTTTTCAAATAACTTACGTGGAAAAAAAAAGGAAGAAGTATGTTTTATACACCCCAAAAAAATGAAGAGTCTATTATTGTGGAATGGGAGAAGTTATATCTTGGTAGCAAAGATCTCGAGATTCTAAGGTTTTTATTTCATTTACTGAACTTCGATAGCGATTGGCGTAGTAGTAGTGATTTCGTTCATTACACGGGTAGTTTGAAGCCGCACCGCAGCCTTCAAGTCTCTCCTTCCCTGAAGGTGGGGAAATTGGTGCCAGACTTGTCTAAGACGAGTTACTTCCTCTAATTCACGTGGGAACGCCCTAGCACGGCTATTTCGGGATACCAGGGAGAATCGGCTCGACCATCATTCGGTGACATTCGTGGCGAATGCGAAAAAATCCTTCAGCAAGAAGCCGAAGCCACGTGCAGAAAAATCCGAAGGCCTTCGTGGATAGTGGATGCGAAAAAACGAATCGAATGCATGAAGTACTGAGACCCGCACAGCGTGAACTTCACTGCAAGCTGAAATATCTTTAAAACTAGGGAACATGAGCGGGTGCCAACGCGCTATAATCAGTTCGTTTGTCAAGCCTGTTATTGTGAAAATATCGGGCTAACTCTGGATCTTAAAATGAAATGCAGTGTGAATCTAAAGGCGAAAAACTTTATCTGATCAGATACAGAGGTTAAAAGAGCGAGATTTGCACTGGTTCTCGAGAAAATTGATTATGTTCATGTTCATGTCTAATCTTTTTCACATCAGTTTACTTTGACACATGTTTCAGAGCGGTGACTTTGAGGTATCTGAAAATACCGTTAGTTCGCAGGACAAGCGAAAGAAATGTTCTCAAGACGGACGTAAGACGATATGTCGGTTAGAGCTTACTGTACTGTTGCTTTCCTTTCTTTTTGCGTTGAGCATATTTAGGGAATATTTCTAAATTTCTTGTTTAACGCTGAGCGAACCCTTGAACGCACATGGATTCATAGGATTACCTCCCTGTCTGTGCTACATAGAATTAAGGGTCAACCCCATCGCATGTACTTCAGTTCTACTTCCTAATAGCTCAACAAGTTATCTGTAAATTCCATGTTATTTAAAAAAATGGTTAGGGAATAGCCCACAAAAGTCTAAATTCTACTACTTTTCCACAAGCAAATGAGGCTGTCTAGTCAACCTTGGTGCACGACAAGGACAACTGCAAAATTTACTGCTGTCCTGTTGAGTCGTTTGCAGATTGACCGGGCTTCTGATGACACATATTACGATGCCGTTTTTTTTGCGTTCTAGGGTACTATTGGTGAACAGATTACTGTCAAAAGTGTTTTCTGTGAACGAGCATCATTTTCTTTGTATCTCAAGAAATATATGCATTCTACGCAAACCAGTCGTAGAGGCAAATTTCATCCCAATATCTTTTTTTTTCTCCTAGCTGTTTACCGCCTCATCGTGTGATGGGAGTGAGTTTGGAAGGACAAGACTGCGGTATATAGAATGCGTTGTTTCTCCAACAGGTTCCTCCGAACTGGGAAGGGCTTAAAAAATTAAAAGTAGAGAGAGGTCGAGACTTTCCGGATGCCTTTAATTTTTTGTACTTTTATGTACGAAGGTTCTTTTTGAAAGACAAAGTATTGTGTTACTTTAGAGGTAACGCTGTCCAGGAATGCCTTGTTGACGGAGTGCCGAAGTGTCTAACGGATTTTTATGTACATGCTCAAAATATTTGTCGTTCTGACCCATGTGGTAGGTTTGAGTTACCTTAGGTGTTAGAAATGAAGTTTATTTGCTTATGTGAGAAATTTAGTAGTCAGGTTGAAATGAAGGCTTGGTTCCGTTTAATACTCACACTGCCATTCGCATTGATCTCAATGCATGAACGGACGTGGCGTATTGGTTCCAATGCATACTTTCCCGCTGCTTTTTCTACGTCGGAGAGATTTTGGCCCTTGCTATTTATATTCACTCGCTAGTTTATACAAGACTGATCGTGCACATAATGCCCGCACCATAAATGCCAGCGCTTTGTAACTGTTTTTTGATAAGGTCAATATGTGGTTGGTTGTTGAACAACACGTTCCGTCCATCGTACATTGCACTGAAAAAAATGGATATGAGCGAGCAGTCTTCAAAGATCGACCCTCATTACTTGGGACATATGAGGATTAGATCTTTTTCCTTAGTTACATGGATACTTAGATAGTCTCTTTCCACTGGTTTTGCGGGCCCCAGCATAATTTCCATTGTTTTGGAGTTTTGCTGGTTTAGCCATTGTGGTTCCCTGGAGGCCGAGCTCAGCCTAGCCAAAGTCCGCCCCCAGGTCCTCACGACCATAGGCAGTCGCCGCCTTTGTGAATCAGAGGGAGGTTTGCCACCATGCGACTAGTTTGGTACCAGGACGGTGGTGGATCCTGGTATTGATTTGCTCTTAGCTGGGCTTCCTGGTGGAAATGCAAGACTCCTTCTTAGCTTGGGAGACCTTACTGTCACCTTCGTCTTCATCTTCCGATTAACACTTTTGAGATTTCGACTGGGACTACTGAGGTTCCTCAGTTTCTTCGCTATGTCAGGGTGTTTTTGTTCACGCTTAATGAACAGGCAACCGAAACTGGAGTTTGGAGCTTAGTTCGTATTTAGCCATCACTTATACCTATGAAATTCAGCTTTGACCACAAGCTCACTTTTTTTTCTAAGTTTCTAATTGCTGTGATCAATCATAGTTACCGTGTGGAATCAACAGATGTAAAGAGAAACATAAAACCAAAATACACCTAAAAGATCGAACAAAACCTTACCAAAAGGGACCACAATATGGTTCAATGGTGGACGAGCTTCTTAATCATACACAAGAGTTCGATGTGTGCCAGAAATATGGAGTTATAAGTAGAAAAACCCAAAAGATATGGAGAACATAAAAAGCGATAAAAGTGATGGGTACAACACAAGAAGTTGTGCGGGTTTTTTATACTTTATTTTCATCATTTTTTGACGAGTTGAGCAAAGCGCAACGTATGCATTGAGTTCAGTGCGTGCTGACGCACATCGGAAGTTAGACGTACTTGTCAAAGAAAATTACCTTTGTTCGCGTACGTGTTAGCACTGTTCGGCGTGAACTGATATAAATTCTTCTCATCCGCTGCTTTTGCGATTTTCCCAAGCTTTTATAAACGGTTTTTTGGTGTCCTACATGTTTTGATTCAATGTCTTATCCAGCACAGATGTTGCATTAATTGTCGTCACACTAAAGATATTCTCTACAATTATGTGGAAAATTGTCCGCCTTTACCGACCCCTAAGAGGTGCACCATTCATTGACTTCATCAAACACCGTTGGTGATGATTGAATGTATACATGGTTTATACAATGACTCGCGATGGCATACTGATGTATCAAGTCAGTGGTATTATGCTCTCAGACAAGTCGGCTACAGGTTTACCGACTTCTAAGCGATAGAAGGCTTAGTGAACCCTGGGAGCGGGGGACAAGCCGATGAACAGCTCATGAACAACATTTATTGCAGGGCACCTGAAACAATTGCCCTAGGCTCGCTTATATTATTAGTGTTATATCAAGGACGAGTTTCTCACAACTTTTTAATTCAAGCCAGTGACCTTTCTGCTAGTAAGTAGAGCATATTGCTAGCGGGAGCATGACAGATTAGGTGTTAGTAAGACTTTGTTTCAATAGAGTAGCACAGGAACAATTGCTAATGGTGGTGTCGTGTATAGAGAGAATTGACTAGGAAAGTGACGACGCGAATTGAATCCACGATACTCGGGGGTATAAAACTACGTGACCCACGAAGTGCTTGTCACTGGAATCGGGCGTCAGACTTATTAAGGGGATTTATTTGTTCATGAGATAAGATTATTAAGGGATCTATTCTACCCTGAGACACAACCTCCGTCTAAGCAAGTTGCTTATAGACGCATTGTTTTATTGCAAAAAAATTCGCACTAGGTTACAGATGACTCTGTATTCAATGTAATGAGATGCATGGATATCTCAGGAAAAATTTTTTTACTTGGACCTTATATAGTAAAGTTAGGTTTTATTTGTTAGCACCATTAAGATGTTCACTGATGCCTCCTGTCGTGTAGGCTTTACTTTATCAGTCAGCCTCTTGTAATGCTGATTTAACGGCTTGCTTAATTTGTAAGAGAGATAGCCGATCGTTTTGGGTCTGCTAACCTCTGAACATTCCTCAGTGAAACTAATATCTCATTTCACTCTCATTTGCTCTGAGGAAGAGAAAACGTCCAAACAGCTGAGTAAATGTTGGTAACAAACTCGTGTTAGCTTATCAGTGAAGGGAGGTCCCTAACCCTACAAACTTAAAAAAAACCAAAAGACCTAAACTCTAATATCCCTGTTTAATGTCACTCAGTATAATTTATGTCAATAACTCCATACCCCAGAAACTGCTACTGTGAATTACTTTCCTATCGTGAAAATTTTAGGCTTTATGTGCGTAGTTTTATGACAGGTGACTTTGTCATGCTTCCATTCATTAAAAAGTGACTTGAAAAGTTTTCATGCTTATGGGATTTTATGCTGAGCCAAAAATATGTGTGTTATTACAGCAGCGTTCGAAGAACTCGCGTCGGCTCGTCTTGTTGGGTTGTTCGACTTCCTCTGTGGAGATTTCTCTGGCCTGTCAGAAGAACAGCGATCTCTCCACTGTCGCCATTCGACCGACTTGCCAGAGATGCAAACAGTTCTGTTGTGTCAGACTGGTAGATACTGCTTGTGGAGGGATATTCCAAATGGAGAAGAATGTTTCATTCTCTATGTGCCAAATGACAGCAGATTTCCGAAAATCGAGGTCCGTCTCTTTTTAAGTCCTTGTTCGTTTTCGCTCATAAAGATTCCATCTCTTCTCCATGCATCATTGGTTTAGCTTGTGGGAAATCGTATGGAACATGCTATTCTGCACTTGGGTGAAAAAGTGAAGAAGCCCGTTGAAAAATTTCTTCCGACTCCTATCAACGACGTCAGGAAACAAATGAAAACGGTGTGTGCTGAACGCAACAAGAGAAAGGTGTGTTTGAGTTTCATGACAGTACGGGGCTTTCATGGCAGCTTTTCTTACTTTAATTTTTCAAGGGTCGCTGTTTTGAGTAAGCTGGGATTCCTGTGCAAGTTATGCACCCCCTTAATTGTATTTTTTTTTACATCGATGTGGAATTATGAGTTTGAAATGAACAATCCAATCGTCTTTTGTATTTGATCAACTACTACTTAATTCGAAGCCACGTTAAAGTCTGTTTTCAAGAAATGTATTGAGTTTTACACAGCATTAGTTGCTTACGTTTACTTTATGTTATGACCTGCACTACAATCTACAACAAATATCAAGTTTTTGGCGTAGATTTCTTTCCCGAAAAAAGGTTCTAGTTACATCGCAAAGTAGTTTTTACGGCGGTGACGATAACTATGTTGCAATTATACCTGCAAAAGTTCCTTCCATTATTTACCATCTTATCGTAACGAAAAGATGTCCTTAAGTGTTGAGCTAGAATTATTATTCAAGTAAACAAAGACGTATATGTACTTTCCCCATCGACTATATTCTTTATGGTGTGTGCTCTTCTCACCAACAAGAGTCTCGGTGCGAAAGAAGCTTCCGAGAAACAGTTGTTAGTAAACTTTCGGTTCCACTCTTCATTGAAAGTGAACATGGTTTATCAATATTCTGGTATATTGATAAATTTGTAAGAGGTTGCTGCGAGTCCTTATTATGGCTGTCCTCTTAGGATGTCGGTCTTCATCGTTGTCGTATCGAGTCGAACCGAGTGGAGTACTGCACGAATAAATTAGCGTTATCCAGCAGTCTTTCTATACAGGATTGTAACCGCCATGAAGTGATCTAACCTCACTCGGCAGTTCCGCTATATACAGGACGATACTTCATCGACTGCCAACCGGATTTCTTTATGTCCGTGGTGAGAGTCCCTCTTGTAGTAAGTATTAATTGTCATATAACAAAGCAAACTTTCGGCTCCGACTTTCACAGAATCTCGGCATAAATAATCAGTGTTCTGGTTTCTTGATAAGCCTGTGTGAGGTTGTAGCAAATCCTAGTCATGGCTAACATTTCGGTTGTTTCATCTTCTTTACAGCCAAGATTCCAGTCAAGTATCCATATTGGTTGCTATTTGTCATCTTCGCATGGAGTCGGGTCAAGTAGAGAGCAGCATCGCACCAATGAAGCAGCGTCCATGCATTGCAACATTTCTTTACGACTTCAGGCCTTTCTAGTTTTGAAGAAGGGTGAAGTACTTTTCAAAATAAACACATTTTAGGAACATGAGTAAAAAATATTCTTGAATCACTATTCCTTTCGTTGAAAATTCTGTTACTAGGATGTAGAGTAATTGTTTTGTTGCAAGTTTTTGAGATGAATTACTTACATTTCTTCGTGTAATTATGTTTAATTCCTCGATGTCATGGTGTAAACGGCATTTGACCTGCAGGCTTTCGCGGTTTTGTTGATGTCTACTACTTGCCTATCATAAAATTTCATATTATGTGTGAACAATTTTTAGAATCCGTGCAACATCTTCATTCCTGTTGTTTTGCACTTGTTGTTAATATTTTGACAGTTTTAGTTAGGAGAAGCTCCAAATGGTGTCGGACTATGGGTGCAAGTTCTCGGCGATGTTGGATATCGTCCTATATCTGAAAACCCAAGTGAGTTTTTTGCTATTATAGTGTATAGTATATTATTATACTATATTATTAGGGTGCGTGTAGCGCAGTGGCCCGGGACGCCCTACAACACACATGGGATTGATCCCTGTGCGCCAGACTCACCACGCCTTCCATCCCTCCGGGGTCGGCAAATTGGTACCAGACTTGTCTGAGAGGATAGCAGTACTGACTCGATTCATCAGTAGGCCATGGCGAGTCGTTGTAAAGGCCAGATATGCATTCAATCACCTTCAACGATGCTTAATGTAGTCGAATGCATGGCGCATCCCTAACGGGATTGATCAACGCCGAGAGCTTTATTCTTTTATACTTTCATTATATTATTAGCATAGCATGTTAATTATAACACACTGTAATGAGGTGCTGTGAGACAACTGGTTCGGTCATGGAATCCAGATGAACTGAGTCGTTTATTCCTCCGAAATCTGTGAAATGATATCGAATCTTTTGTAAACAAGATAGCACTGTCATTCACTGGGTTACATTCAACGAGTAGATGTGCGAGAGGAGTTTCCGTTGGTTTCGTGCGTAGCATTATAACTGAACACTATTTCAAAACAGGACCTCCGTGAGAACAAGCAGCACCTTTAAATCATTTCGAATTGTTGGGGAAATTCCTCTGTGAACGAATTGCCTTCAGTGAAGATTAAAAAAATGCTGGAGCAAATCTGCAGTGCTGATGAAGATTCGAAGCGTCAATCAGCAATGAAATGGCTTATGGAGATCGTTGCTTATGTGCAGGTATGCGTATTCTTCTAATCGTTTTGTGACTATTTAGTGATAAAAGATAAAATTGATAATAAAGCTGTCGGCGTTGTTAAGCGTCATGCATTCGAATTCATTAAGCATCGTTGGAGGTGATTGAATGCATATCTGGCCTTTGCAATGACTCGCTTTGGCCCACCGATGTATGTAGCCGGTGCGGCTGTCCTCCCAGACAAGTCTGGTACCAATTTGCCGACCCCGGAGGGGTGGAAGGCTTGGTGGGCCAGGGGCACAGAGATCATTTGGTGGTAGTGTTTTGAATACTTTGTCGCAGTCTTCCTTATTTAAATTAGCGTATCTGTATTGATTATTAAGAAAGTGATCACTCATTAACGGTAATGCCGGATACAGGTGCAATATCACGGTTTTAGATGGCGAATGACGAATGTGATTTTGGAATGGGATTGGAGTTAGGTTACTGGTTATTTCTGGCAAACCACGAATCACTCGATAAGCTGGCGTATCGTATTCTGTCTACCGCTTATACTTTGCTGAAGCGTGACGAGTACAAGAAGATTCTCGATTTACAAATGTCGCCCGGAATGAGAAGAAGAAAAGAACTTAAAGCTAAAAGATGATTAGTTTCACTACACTGTTCCTCTATTCGAAATGTGTAATAACTTCCTTCTTTAGCGTCCTCACCTTCTGAACTTCGTACTCTTAACATTGCGGTTTCTTTTTTTTAGATCTCATTTTTGTAAACTTTTAAGTGTAAGCTGTAAACTTGAACTTTTAAAACTAGACTTTTTGTGAACACTATGGTGCCTGTTAATCAGTCAGTGGTTGTCATACTGCTCGCTGATTGATCAGTTTTTGGATGCCTCTTCAATAAAACAGTTGGTTTACAGCATCCATATTTACTTCCATGGCTTGGTAAAGTTACCTTGATATCCTAGCAAGCAATGCAGAGGAACTGTAATTTATCTACTTACGCTTTTTGGTTGTGATAGATGTCTCCTAGTCATAGGTCCTCTTTGTTGAAGGTATCTGTTTTGATGTTACCTGTGTTGATGGTCCAGAAGTTCTGGTTTCCTAGGAGCTTTTGAATTTTGGTATTCCGGTTTTTGAGTCTGAATAGGACTTTGACTTCAGTTTAGCTATAGTGAACCTGAGGAAATGACCGATATCAAGGTGCGCCGTTTCCCTAACTTTTATCTTTCTACATGTTTTTTTTTCGTGATTTTCTTGTTCAATTCTTATATCATATGCACATGATTAAAATTTGTTATGTTATGCTTTGATATGTTGACATAGATAGTACCTCTTGGAGCTGGACAGGATGTTGGTCGATCATGTATTCTGGTGACGATCGGTGGTAAAAACGTGATGCTTGATTGCGGCATGCACATGGGATACCAGGATGAACGCCGGTTCCCAGATTTCTCGTGAGTTCCAGAACAATATGATTTAATTTTTTGTGATTGAGATTGTGGTTCGAGAATTTTCATCCTTCTTGTGTTTTACCTTTCATAACACGTTCTGTTCAGATACATAAGTGGAGGCGGAAAGTTGAATGACTACCTTAGTTGTGTGATTATATCTCACTTTCATCTGGATCACTGCGGTTCCCTGCCGCATATGAGTGAGATTGTTGGTTATGACGGCCCGATCTATATGACTTATCCAACGAAGGCTATTGCACCTGTACTACTTGTGAGTTTTAATGGAAAAGATCCGAAGTCCTTAATGATAAGACGTAAAGCCCAACACTTACTGATTGCAATGCACTGTAATGCATTGATGACTACATTTAACTTCAAACCAACGTGTATGATGCAAGTTTTCCTTCTTTTGCAAAACTGGTCTTTCGAGCACCGAGCGAGCAATTAAACGTGTAGAGTGATGTTCAGCAGAACACGATTATGGTGTTACTCAATGTATCGTTATTGTTCATGACTGATTCGCTCTTAGTAGAAATTTTTGAAGTTTAATTTTTCCTTTTCAGCTCGTTTAAAATTTTGATTCTGAACTAATCTGAGCTTAGAGCGGTAGACTAAGTACTGTTCTGTGACTCTATGAATTTCCTTGCTGTTCCTGTCTAATAACCTTTGTTAAATCATTGTTAATTGTCGAGGAACCAGCACCAAGCTTTATGTGCTGTAGGAACATTCATTTGCTCTGGTTATATACACAGTTTCCACAACATTATTCAAAGCCGTATTAGTAATTTCCCTCTTAAATTTGAACATTCCGTTATTTCCCATTACGAAGTGGTTAAGACAAGTTCGCCAAACGTTGACAAAAAAAATTATATGAGGTGACCGCAGAGACGGTATCACCATGGTTCCCGGCTAGAGCAACTAATAGGGTGTTATCTCGCTCTTCATTTAACGATCTTTTGGCTTCCCTATCTTTTTGTAAAGGATTTCTGTTTCTTGAATTTTTGATGAACCCATTCAGGAAGATTATCGGAAGGTTCAAACTGAATTCCGAGGAGACACGAGCTTCTTTACTTCAGCGAATATAAAGGCGTCCATGAAAAAGGTAAATTTCAGGACATTTTCTGTAGAAATGTCATAAATTCATGTTAAGTGAACTCACGGAGGCCGTCCTTCTAACTTCTCAATCCTTTTTTGTTTTTTTGTTACTACATGACACAACATCAGCTCTATGACATTGTGCGGATCCTAGCACTTCTTGCATTTGATTGTTTCCCCGCATTCAGCATTCCAGGAAGCTCTTCGGGGTTTTTTTTGCTTGTACTTTCGGATTCTCCTTGATTATTTTCGTCTTGGTTATGAATGTCGTAAGATACTGATCAAATAAGTTTTCTCTGGAATCTTAGCATGCCCGCTCTAGAGCATTCTCACCTGGATTTGAGGGAGCGAACAGTTCCCACACAAATCTAGCACCAGTTTTTTTGACCTCGAAAGGATGGGAGGCATAGTGGGTCTGATGCGAGCTCGAGTCAGCGACTGCGTAGTTTTCGCCTCTCGCATTATGAAGAGGCTCATTACCACTGTGCTACCGGGTACCCTTTTTTTTTTTTTTTAGGGATTAATACAAAAATCCATTTATGACCCTACTTTAACGTAGTAGAATGGCGCCATCTCAGCAAACACGCACATAGCTTTCTAACCATTAGTAGAATATCGTCGAAATTTTTTGATCTGGACTGCTGAAAAACATCGTAGTGCACATATTTTACGTGTTACTGTAGGAATTTCACGATGTGGATACTTTCCGTCATGCAGGATGATTCCGTGACCGCCGTGCCATCATTAGTCATGACGGCGCTCGAACGCATACCAGAAAAGTTTCCTTCTACTTCTATCGCACATTAAAACTGTCCTAAGCACATAACTCTCTCAAAGAGTTTATTCATCACCATTGTATTACTACGACGGCACTTTTTAGTTCCATAGGTGCGCACAGGTTACCGATGGGTATTGCTTAGGACTGGGTATAATTAGGAATAAGTTGATAAAGTCTGTTGGAACAGGGATGAGGTTTAGTTTTTGATTAGACCACGAATGGTTTCGATTAGTTTATAGTTTCTTGTGACTTGATTGCAAGTTGGTGGCCGAATAACCAAACATTGGCACGCACGTATATATGTGTATACGTATGTATCAGCATTCGTCCATCAGCGGTGGCAAAAGATCAGTAGAACTAGCTGAGAGACAGGCGAAACGAAGGACCCGCATGGTGTGGTGGTGAGCGCGCTACTCTCCGGAAAGGACAATAGCGCGTTCGTTCCCCCTCATATACACCTGCGGTCCGGAGTTTTGCAAATATCTCAGCATCATTAAAGTTATATTTCCTGTTAGTGTTTATATCCGTTCTATGGAAACGTGTCGCATAGCCTCTCGACTACTTCCTAATGCATTTTCTAATTCTCGAAGTAATGCATCTTTTCTTACGTAGCCCGTCTTGGACATATGTTGAGGAGTCCCAATAGCTTCTATTCGATATTTTTTCGTATCCATATTTCACCAAGACTTCCATTTTTGCGCTGGTTTCGACTTGATTGAGGATTTCTTATCCTCTTTGTGAGAATGGTTTAATGTAGGTCGAGAAAGCCGATCCTGAGATAGCCGTGTCCGGGCGTTCCTAGATCTTTTGGACCACAGGGAATTTCCCAGGTAAGTCGGATGTCTGGTTGGTGTAGGGGAGTGTCGAACCAAGGCTTTGGGCTTATTGAGTGGCATCGCTACCAGTACGCTACGTTTACCCAGTAATACTTTCTCTGAAGAAAATTCATGTTTTATAAAGGTTATCTGCTCAGATTTTTTCCCATACATTCCTCGAAGTACGAAAGTGCTGCTGATGAAACTGTTCCATTTTTTGAATTCTCAAAGGATAAGGAGAGTTCATGAAGAGTGGTGGAATCCATATCGTTGTGCAAATGCTGTCCTTTCTCTGCAAAGGCTTTTTGTTACTACATTTGCAAAAATTCATCTAAAATTCCAAATAATTTGCAGCCTTTATGAATGATGTCTAGGTGATAGCGATTGATCTTCATGAGACGGTCCAGGTTGATAATGAGCTGTCTATACGTGCTTTCTATGCTGGTCATGTGTTAGGTGCGGCAATGTTCGAAATCCGTGTTGGTCATCAAAGCATTTTATATACAGGTGAGTATTACAGACACGTAGTATTTTCCAGTCTTATATTCATAACTGACGTTATATGTTTATGGTGGGTAATATAAACACTCCTCCCAACGGTTTACAACCTCATCATGGGCTCGAAGGTTTCTTGGGTGTCGGGCTGCGATATACAGAGGAGGATTCATCTCCCTCGCAGGATCTCCCGGGCTGAGAAGAAGTCCAGTGTTTCCACCAGGAAGGCTAGTTAAGAATAAACGAATACCGGGATCTACCACCGCTCTGGTATCAAATTAGTCGCTTGGTGGCAAAGCGCGGCGACTGCCTGCGGTGGTGACGATCTCGGGCAGACTTTAGCCTGGCTGACCACTGGACCCCAAGGAAGCCACATTAGCTAAACCAGCAAAATTCCAAAAAAATGGAAATTATGCTGGGGCCCGCACAACGATTGAAAACGGGCTATCCAGGTATCCAAGTAAATTGCTATATTTTCATATTCTGTCACCTCGACGTCAGGAAGTCATTTGTACCATTAACTGCAATCCACCTTCAGTTGATTAGCTTAATTCTGGGGATGCCTAATCTTTGCGTCTAGCTTTTCCTCGTGGACATTTCTAGAAAATTTTTTGCGAAGTGTATGATAAGTTTGAACCTATGCTGCAGGAAAATCCGACGATCCACCCGTAGTTAATCTTCTTGAATGAATAGTAAAAAGGGAAGCACTAATTACGATTGTATAGATCTTGTGTCTCTGGAGGGGCGGAGTCCAATGATCACCTATGACACATGACAGCAAGCACAGGTGTTCTATTGTTCAACTGTGCAATGTGCGCTGAAAAGTCCATTCTGGCGCAGTTAATGCTGTTTGTGGTGTAGATCTACAAAATTTATTTGTCTTTCAATTATTTTTTTCATAAACTACGCTATTTGAAAGCATGGTTGAAAATCTACTTAAAGGTGACTACAATATGACGCCAGATAGACATCTCGGGGCAGCTAGAGTACTCCCAGGACTTCGCCCAAATTGTCTTATTTCTGAATCAACCTATGCTACAACAATCCGTGATTCGAAAAGAGCACGAGAAAGGGATTTTCTGAGGAAGGTTCACGATAGAGTAATGGCAGGTGGAAAGGTGATACATTTTCGGTTGTTAATTTACAGGGTTTGAAGCCTTGTTAATTGTCCCTTTTTTCTTAACATGACAATTTTTGAAAGCTTTTTTACACAAAAAAAGTCGTTTCATGCTCTATCCCGCTCTACACTTTAGGTTTTAATCCCTGTTTTTGCATTGGGCCGTGCTCAAGAATTATGTATTCTTCTCGAGTCCTACTGGGAAAGAATGGACCTAAAAGTACCTATTTATTTCTCGCAAGGTTTAGCTGAACGAGCAAATCAGGTATATTGGGCAATCTTTTCAATGTTCATTTCATTCGTATATTTAATTAAGTTGTTTCAATACCACAAAAAGCACGTTTACTGTAATTTCTAGTATTATCGGTTGTTTATTAATTGGACCAACGAGAAGATCAAGCGTACTTTTGTTGAGCGAAACATGTTTGATTTCAAACACATTAAACCTCTCGAAAAAGGTTATGAAGAGATGCCCGGCGCTATGGTGTTGTTTTCCACTCCAGGAATGTTACATGGAGGCCAATCGCTCAAGGTATTTCGGAAATGGTGTCATGATCCCAGGAATATGATAATTATGCCAGGCTACTGCGTCGCTGGAACTGTTGGTGCTAAGGTAATCAGCGGAATGAAGAAAATCGAAATTGAAGGTAAAATGGTCAGCGAAAATCTTACTAATCACCCTGTTTCACATTTCGTTTCAAGCGAACCATATCCCATAGCTATTAACATATTAGTTTTTAGCATGACATAAACCTTGGTGTGGAATACATGTCATTCAGTGCTCATGCAGATGCGAAAGGGATAATGCAGGTAATAAATATAGGTCTAGTCCACCTCTTATGTAGCGTTTGTTCAAAAAAGAACAGTGTAAAGCCCTTTCGCGATATCTGTTTTGCGTACCTAATGGTCGTACCATGTGTTCATAGACCAGCGATGTCCGCTTATTGCAACAATTCGCTCGAGTTGTAAAACATGCAGGTAGAATGGCGTCAATATGTGATGACAGTCTTTCTAAGGCTTTAGATCAGAGTTTCTGTTTTCTGAACGGGAGGATTATTTAACTAATTTTCTTTTTCTAAATGTGCGCTCGTCAAGATGGTTTTAACTCTCATAATCAATAGACATTAATTTTATTGATCGTTCTGGAAGGATTTATTCACCTTTTATCAAGAACATTTTTAGAACACTTCATACTCTGAGCAATTCCTTGTTACGAAGGCAAGAAAAACAATTTATCCTTGTACATATTAACGCGTGCCGTTTGAGCAAACGTATATCAACTGTGCAAATTATCTTATTCTACAACAACGGAATTCCGATTGTATTTTTTTCCCTTTTTTTTTAAAGGAGAACCAAATACACGTATTTCGCTTTCTTCATCGAAATCAGTTGAAGTGATTGAACTGGTGAGGCTTCTCCCAAGCCAGCATGGGTCTTCATTTTTGACATGAAGATGTAGATTTTAAGTATTTAGGAGACAAATGTTTTCAAAAAAAATTACGGATACGTTTGGGGGTAGAAGAGGAATGTCTATTTTATAAGCTATTATTTTTTTGAACTACTCAATTAGTTTAGTTGTTGAGAAATATGCGTACATCGCTGAAAATTACTCGCCACCTAACGAAGATTAGTGTTGGGCAGTGGAGGTGGTAATACAAAAAATAACTTAGCCACGAAGAATACCAATGTTAAGTCAGACCAGTTTGAAAGAGCAATAAAATACTTTCAGTTAATTAGAGACTGCCAACCACGTAGCGTTATGTTTGTTCATGGTGAAGCGGCTAAAATGGAATTTCTGAAAGGGAAAGTTGAGAAGGTTTGCCGAGAGCTTTGTTTTGTTTTCTTTTGTTTTGTGTAATACTCTATAGTTATTCTATAGCTCATTGTACTTTTGGTGAATTTCGGGTGTGGACAGCACATACTGTCTGCTTTGTTGGTTACAGGAGTTTCGACTTCCAGTGCTGATGCCTGCAAACGGAGAGTGTGTTGTAATCCCAGGCACTCCTAGTTTGGAAGTAGATGTTCCTCTTGATATTGTACAACGATCTATTGAGCTTGATCCTACACCTTCAAAGAAAGCTTGCCCATTTTCAGCATGCCTCATAATGGATAAACAGGTCAGTTTAGCATTCCTGTTGATTGTTAGTGCTGTACGTAGGTGTCGTTGTTAGTTACTATTACGTTGGTGTCACACGAATACCGATTTTGAACCCTGACTTTGAAAAGTTGTAATTCGGCTTAAAAGCACCGTATTAGCCTGAGTAAAATCTATTAGACTTTACAATTTTTCTTCGCGAAATATAACTTCATATATTCTGTCAGCATGAAATAATTGATATCTGGAAGAGATGAATTCGTCAAAGGAATTTTCAGCACCACGTTCATTGTTGAACTTTCGTCAGCAAGTGGTTGTTCTCTAGCTCTAGATGGGTGAAAAGGTCATTAGTCGATTGGTCAACGGTCTGATATATATTTTGATTGATGGAGGGTGTCGTAATCAACCCGTTCGAATGCGAACAGTTAGTTAAACAATGTGTTGTCGAGTGTTGACGTAAGAGAAGATGGACATCTTATGTTGAATAATTCTAAGAAGGCCCTTATAGGACTTCATCGATTTCATAACAGTACCATTCTTATGATCAATGGCGATTTGTGCTCTCTAGATCATTCCCGTTGACAGATGATTGCTGATAGCTCCGTCATGGCTAGAAACCAGCTGAGAGAAAGGCATATCATGGGCGTCGGTGGTGCTACGGCTAACACGTGAGCCCCCGGAAATAATAATCCCCGGTTCGAAGAGGTTCCAAATTTTGCTCCTATCTCAGTGTCATTGTTGTTCTATTCCTATGGTCCTTTTGCCAGCATTGTGGATATTTTACTAGATTATTCCATCTGTCAAAAACTAAAAGTCATAACCACCTTTTGATGCAAATTTGGCAGTGGTGAATGTATAGGATAGTCGTATCATTCAACTTCCTTGGTGAATACTGTGATGTTTTGCCGAATATGGTTCACTTTTCATCGGACGCCATAGTGCGAAAGAAAAACGTTTTGATTGCTTTGTTGTTCTTGTTGTGTAGAAGGAGCCCAGAACAGTCGTGGCTGACGATCTCCCCGCCACTACTTGGATTTCTGTGTTACCCATTTATCGAGTTTTTTTTACCTTTGATGTGTTTTTGAAATGACAAGCGATCGTTGAGTGGTAAACCATGAGTTCTTCTTCATTTAGAGTAGGGTCAGCATCGATGGTCGCTTTCAGATGATTGTCGTCAACTGCAGGAATCCGACCACTAGTCCTAATGAGTCTGACGCAAACTTTACGAATCAACTGTTCATTCGTTGCTTTAAAGTGTTAGGCAAAAATATTAAATAGAAAACTGTTAGGAAAGAAATTTTAGAATTGTACACCGTACCAGTTTCAGCAGTGAATATTTATTGTAAGATATTATTGTAAAATTCATTATGTGAAGGTCTGCCGTTATTTTTGCTTCGATAAGGCTTCGTTTCCAGTTGTTATTTCCTAAGTTAAGCAACGTTTGTAGTGGTGTATTTCTAAGGCATGATGCATTCATCTCCCAAATCTGAGTCTATATCTTGAAGCAAAGCGATCTTTTTCGGAGCTCACTCTTGCTTTCTAGGTTTATTCACAAATTGTAACATTTTTTTATAGAGTGGTCTTGAAGTGATTTCTTGTGAAGCTGCTGCGAGCAAACTACAGCTGGGACTTCATACCATCACCCTGTCACAGTTGGTAAAGTCTCGGTCAACAGTGGACTGGAGGGCTCTCTCTGAGGCGCTTTCAATCCATGATACTAATTTACAACAAAAGCAAGTGAGATGAACTGCCAGCTGTTCTTTGTTTCTACATTCTGATAGGATTTCAAAAAATTCTTCTGTACTTTTTGACAAATGCTGTTATCTAGAGGAGAGTTAAAGGAAATTATTAAGGATGGCATAGAGCTTTTTCATGGAGAGATATGCGTGTTACCTGTGAAAGGGGATGAAAATCAGGTAGCGGAATCGTACATACTAGTACCTAGGTGAGTTAGCATCACGTGGACTATCTTCATTGTTTAGGTTGAACTGATCTGGGATGAATGCAGAGAGGGATGGCAATCAACTATATTGCAGACAATCCAAGAGATCTTCAGCAAGCAAGCCGTAACATCAAACTAGGATCTTTTATGCCTCGTTTTTGCTTCTTTGTTTTCGTTTGTGCCACTTTGAAAAATGAAGTGTTCAAATTGATTTTGGTCTTCTAGTAAGTTCGTCCGTTTATTCGATAACTGATATTTCTCGAGGTTTGTTATCGAAGTTCCCATCTCTCGAATGAAGACTCATATTCCGTACCGGTCGGTTAACCATTGAGACCATTTCCCAAATTCGAAAACTAGTAATGGATTTTTAACCACCGGCGACCGTATGCATTGATTCCAGTGCGTACTGTCCAAGAAACGATTTAGTCTTTTATAGTTGAACAAATATATCTCAACTCAGACGGATTTTTATTATAAGGGAATAGGGGGTTGTTAGGATCTTAAATCACTTGACATTAAAATACAAGTGGTTTTTTTTCTATTTATATGGAATTATGGTTTTTTTCTGGAGTTTATAGAACATTTTCTACATTGAAGGTTGCATTTGAAGCTCAGAAGCAATTGTACAATTAGGTTTTCATATCGTTGAAGTGTGCGTTTTCTGCGCTTGAGTTTAAATTTCAAGTACTTCAGATTTGTTTCATACTTTTTTGTTCATTTCAATTTCAAACAAACCTACAATTTGAAAGGATTTTCTTACAAGAGCTATGTATAAATCCCGAGGGGGAAGCGGTCTTAATTAAGTTCTTATCTCTTAGAGTTCCCAGGTTATTGAGGAAATACCGGCAGTTGTCAATAATTCGATGTTTGGCCGTTGGAAAAGTGCCGGACGTGTAACAATGAAGTCCCGGTTTTTTTTCTTCTCTGAAGTAAGTTGTCGAAGGTAAAGATCATCCATGCAGTATTTCAAGGAAGATCTGAACCTATTTATACGATCCATGGAAATGGTAGATGTTTTGACCAGTTCTGTGGGAGTCCATTCCAGAAGGAGGCAGTCCGTAGGATAGAATCCTAAGCTTTAGAATTTCGGAAAATTACGGTTTTAGATGAGAGATGAAGTGCAGTACTTAGGTACTTGAGCTGTAACAAGTCATACGACCTCACTGTAACCGCCTTCCTGGTGGAACTTGCCATCGAAGTTTGTGTTTGTTTTGGACTGAACACGAGGTGTTGACCTGTATTACAATTGTATGTGCGGA
The DNA here is from genome assembly GCA_018806985.1 of Angiostrongylus vasorum. Classification (NCBI taxonomy): domain Eukaryota; kingdom Metazoa; phylum Nematoda; class Chromadorea; order Rhabditida; family Metastrongylidae; genus Angiostrongylus; species Angiostrongylus vasorum. Next base: position 1,012,780 of record JADANN010000398.1, read on the forward strand.
AGATTTATTCTGATGACAAGCTTTTGCTAATGGAAGTGTTGCTTATGGGTCATATTACCTGGATACTTTGGATGGGCTGTCTTCACTGGTTGTGCGGGCCCAGAATAGTTTCCATTTATTCGGAATTTTGCTGGTTTATCCATTGTGGTTTCCTGGAGTCCCGAGGTCAGCCAGCCTAAAGTCTTCCCTACGTCGTTACCACCATAGGCAGTGGCCGCCCGTGTGAATCAGAAGGAGATTTGCCACCATGCGGCTAGTTTGGTGCAACGACGGTGACGGATCCTGTTACTGGTTTAATTTTAGCTGGGCTTCCTGTTGGAAGCGCCAGACTTCTTCTCGGCTTGGAAGGCACTGCTAGAGAATGAGTCCCTACGCTATAAATCGCAGTCCAACACCCAGGAACACCTCCTAGCAACGATGAGGTGGTAAACCGTTGGGAGGTATGTATCATGTTAAGGTACAACAAAGACAGATTCGTGTCAAACTAACGAGATCATATAGTTGACACATCGAATTTGGTTGACATGATGGATGCGATCTGTGCTAAAAATATCTGTTGTTACCATTCTGTATTAATAGGACCTGTACTGTAAGTGGTGAAATTTGTATGAAAGTGCGTCCATTGATCAATCCAACTTCTTGTAATAGTGGGTTGTACCGACGGATTGTACAATTGAAGCGCTAGTGCTTGGCGCTATTGTTGCTGACACCTAATTTTGGTTGGCTGACATAAGGAATGGTGTAGAATTTTATGTGGTTAAGGAATTGTAACAGCGAATTACCAATCAATTTACTAGTGAATGGTCTCTTATGAGGAAAGGGGGTGGGTCCGGCGAGGGGGATCCGCACGGGGGAAATCGCTCAAGAACGCGTTTTAAGCGAGAAACGCAAAAACCACCGCCCGCTCGAAGTGGACGAGTTGTCCGTTTGGACGCTATAAAACGTTTCCGAACGTGGTTTTCGTGCGGTTTTCGCTATTTCCAGTCGGCTGTCACTTGGCACGCACACTCCCAAACGCCCACGCCGGGTACTGCAGCCGCGGACGAGTTGTTGCGGAAAACGTCAAAAAAAAACGCGATCTCCTCCGTTCCGACGCTATTTCCAGCCGGCTGTCACTACTCCATTAAGGTCTAATCGCAACGGATTTTGATAGGTAGAGATCAAATCAATCTATGTGCAGATAGAAGCCTTTTCTAGATGACACTAGCTAAAACATTTGTGTTTGATAAAATGTCAGTTGGTTAAAAAAAAGAGCACCAAGAAAAACTGTACGAGTGAACAAACAACCGACAAAGAAGAGCTCGCCTATGACTCACCTTGGCGCGTGTGGCGCAATGGTCGGAGGCGCCCTGCGACACTCACATGGTATCAACCCCCGCGCCCGTGGCTCCCCAAACCTTCCATCCCTTTGGGGTCGGCAAATTGGTAACAGACTTGTCTGGGAGGATAGCAACACTGGCTCGATACATCGGTAGGCCACCGCGAGTCACTGTAAAGCCAGATTCGAATGCTTGGCGCATCCCACAGGGATTGATCAACGACGAGAGCTTTATCCTTTGTTTATCTTTATGGCTTACCTCGGCCCAGTTCTCCTCAACGCCAGTTTGTTAATTAAGAGGTTCTAAGTTTGCTTCAAAATTCTTCTGCAAAACTCAAAATTTGTAGTTTGTTATTGTAACGAGTTAAATTTCCTGAAATTGTGTACCTACTGGCTGTCTGTTCTATCTATCTTTCTTCCTTCCTTTTTTCTCCCTCTTTTTTTTCTCTCTCTCTCTCTCTCTCTACATGAGAATACAAAGTAGAGATATCTTTGTAAGTATTTTTAGAAACCATCCTTATGCTTGGGGTCGGTCAGCTCGTAAGTGAATGGGCTACTGGTGCTGAGATTGCGCCACACGTGGAGCTCGGGGATCTTCTCGAATTCAGAAGAGTAGCACAACTTGGTGGTGTGCCCCGGAACATTTATGCGGTTTGTCGCTTATTATTACAATTCACAGTAGGACGAGGATTTTACGAAGATTTGGAGCGATGTTGAATTAATGGTGTTTCTGCTGTTCACTTCGCGAACTTTAAGTAGGTCCTGGATACTTCACTGAACTATTTCAGCATTGGGCTGTATATATAGGACGACAGGAAGGTGAAGCTCTTGTTGTTCACTTATCTGGCGATGACAGTGACTTTCAAAAATTTGACGGAAAGGGCAGGACATTCACTTCGTTTAGTGCTTCGTCTTCAGGGCTTACAAAACCTAGTTTGGCACAGGTTCGTCATTTTTAACATCACTTGGTTAGAAGTTCCTTCTGAAGTTCTGTTGCGAAGGTTTAAATATTGTAGATTCAATACCTTGATCAACAAATATTACGTACTTTAATCGTATTCGTTTTTATACCATTGGAGTAAAACTTTATGGAAAGTCAATAAGAACTTACGAGCATACTATTTTTGATTTATATGCTTTATACGTTTTATGTTAGCCTGGTGGGCGCTTGTAGCGCAGTGATCATAGGCGCCCTGCAATACACATGGGATCGATTCCCGCGCCTAAGGCTCATGAAACCCTCCATTCCTCCGGGCTCGGCAAATTGGTACCAGTCTTGTCTGGTAGGATAGCAGCATTTTGATTCGATGCATCGGTGGGCCACCGCGAGTTATTGTAAAGGCCACATATGCACTCCATCACATCTAACGATGCTTAATGAAATCGAATGAGTGGCGCATGCCTCAGAGGTTGGTCAGCGCAGAGAGCTTTATCCTTTACTATTATTATACATCAAGCTGGTGTATATTGGAATTTTCTTTCCAGTTTTTCAGAAAAAATAGCAGTGTGGGCAATTGTGTGCATTCGATTCTCTGCTATCAATGGTAATTAGTTTGAATGAATTGTCGATTGTAGGTTTATCCCCTACTAGATGTGTGGACGTTGGTAAATCTGTCAGGGGCTGATATAGACCCCACAACATTAAACGTTTGCTAAGCGGAACGAATTGTCAATTTTCATGGCCCTTCTGAAAAATGGGCCCACATCTGAACGTAAAGCACTGAGGAACGGAATTGTTACCGGTGCTCTATTTAAGTTCAGTGGAGTGAACATATCTGAATGCTCCAGCTTTGTATTTCTGAGTCGAGAACTGGTCGTGCCTAGCGACTCGGTTTCAGAGTTGAAGTGGTTAAGCGGACGCGATTGATGCTTATCTGGGTATTCAGAAAGTAGTGAAGAAAGGGAACTACGCCAGCCCGTCAACTCTCATATTCAGTTATGTGGCAGGAGAAAGTTCTAAGATTTTCTAGAATGTATAACTCATGGGGGAGGTGTGGCTTTTGAAAATATTGGGGAACCTTTCGAGCATGTTTATTGCCACTTTGGTTATGAGTCCAATTGTAGGTCGTAACGCCATATGTAAGCAAAAAGTGGAATATTCACTTTCTTTGAAGGTGCGATGCGATAAGCTGATGTATGTTGCTGGAGAGGACCTTGTGCGAGTTAACAATGCACATGATGCGGATCATCAACCGTTTCCACCGAGTATTATTGTCGAACGAGCAACGTTGAAGGTGCTTACTCGTTGACACCTTAGTTTGATTCCTGAGTGCTGTAAGTTATCCTTATCCTTGTTCGTGAAACTATGGTAACACATCTTTCCCAATGTCGCGGTTCTTTTTTCGAACAGCAGCTTGTCTTAGATGTGTCAGTTGGTGAAATTATGGCAGCAGATGTTTCCCATTCGTAACTAATGTGTGGTGTCTTTATGCTTGTTCGTAAAGCTGTGGTAACAGATGTTTCTCATTGTCGCAGTTTTTTTTTTCGACTAGCGCCTTGTCTGAGATATGTGAGCTCGTGAAATTACGGTAACAGATGTGTCCCAATGTCATGGTTCTTTTTTTTCGAGCAGTAACTTGTACGAGATATGTGATCGGCTTTTAACTACGATATTCAGCTCGGCTCTGGCGACTATAATCTTGTGTTGAACAACTGTGAGCACTTCGTAAAGTGGTGTCGTTATGGAAATAAAATTAGTAGTCAGGTAAGGATCTCCCTTTTACGAAATCATTGGCTGGTACTACATAATTAACCTTGACTTTATGAAATAAACCGTGTGGAAATTTTTGCCAAAATTTGGATGGAGTCTTTTGATGGATTACAATAGGGGTCACATATCAGTTGTGTGCTTCAGCTTTTTTGACAAGCAAAATTTGGACCTTCCGAGTAATATCTTTGCTAGGGCTTTTGTAGCTTTGTGCAGTTCAGTGTGAAAACCGCTCACTGTTTTGTTATCAGGTGAAGAAAGATAATCTGGTATAATAATACTTCCGGGTAACCTCCCAGTTTGTGTTTCAACATTTCAAACTGGTTTAAGAAGTATGACAACGATAATACCGATGAAAAATTAAATAAGTGAAGTTTGCAAACAACCTTGGGCAAGTGTTACGGTAAGTAATTAGGCCACCTTTACACCAAGGCCACTCACATCTGGAGCGTTTCTCTTATGATCATACAACTTTTGTGTATTGAAGTTCGTTTTTTTTTCAGGCAGTCGCTATTAAGAGTTTGGCATTGAGTACTACTTTGGCTTGTGTTGGAGTTCCTCCATTAGCGGCTGTCGGAGTTGGTGTGGCTTTTCTGACATTGGCTACGCCTGTTTCGAAGCTGGCAAATCGTTATTTCGGATCAAACTTCTCTATGTTCTGAATATTTTGCGTTTTGCATACTTGTAGATATTCTTCTCTCCCAATGTTGGCAATTATTTCGCTTCTTCCAATCTTCCTGATTCCCTTTAGGAAACTAATTTAACACAAATCCGCGATGAAATCAAGTAAACCACTTTTCGAAGTTATAACAGCATCGATTTTGGGAAAGTAAGTCCAACTGAAGCCTTTGCTCGCTTCTCCACACATTATTATTATTAGGTATTTGTCACAAGGTGTTTTAGCCTTTAAGGTCGTTATTTGGTTTTTTACTGCAATTGCTTGGGTGCGAACGAATTGCGTGTTGCCTTTGCTTAGGGCTTATTATTTCCGATAAGCATCGAACGTGTAAGTAATGTGTTGAAGATAAAATGAGGAAGTTCTTTGAAGTTTAAGTTTATTCGAGGAAAGGAGCTAAGCGTTTTCTCAAATTTTATACTTGCTTTTGAACCTGTGATTGGGCACTCAGTCTTCACTACCAGTTTATTTCATGAGTCATGAAAATGGAAAACATCTCTTAACATGAAAAAGGTCCCCCTTTGAATCTTACATGATTAGCGATAGTAATGAAATCGAAGTATAGTTATTATAGTCGTGTAGAAGGGATGAAAGAATCATAGTGGTGTTAGAGATATCTCAGGTGTTAGAGCAACACGCATGGTCACTAATTCGACTGCGTTTCGGAGACATCAAACCCTTCATCCGTTCACCGTGAAGGAATTGGTATCACCCCTGCTCATGAAAAGCTCTCTCACTTCCGCAAAATACGGCAGATATCTGTGGTGATGAGCATGGGAACGCATTAGCATGACTGTTCTAGGATTCCAAAGCGAGTCATCTTCTACGCAAAGACATGAAGAGAACAAAACACAATTTGGAGCTGAACCTATGCGTAAATTCGAACATCTTTGTAGATGGCGGATGTGGAATTGCTCCATCAACGCATTGTATTAAAAGATATTAGTGTTGAGTTATGAATTCGAACGGGCGCGTTTGGCACAGCGGTTGGGGGGGGTGCCCTGCAACACACACGTGGGATTGATCCCCGTGCCCATAGCCCACCAAGCCTTCCATCCCTCCGGGGTCGGCAAATTGTTACCACACTTGCCCAGGAGGATAGCGGCACTGGCTCGATACATCGGTGTAGGCCACCGCGAGTCATTGTAAAGATCAGATATGCATTCAATCACCTCCAAACGATGCTTAATGAAGTCGAATGCACGGCGCTTCCCTCGGGGATTGATCAACGCCGATACCTTTATCCTTAAGCTTTTATGAATTCGAACTGACGATTTAATGAAAGCATTCTTTTTATGTGGTATTTTCAGTTATTTAGTAGTGCCGCATAGAACATAACCACAAGGAACTTTATTATCAGTTCTTTCTGGTACAATGGTTGCAATAGTGTTACAATCTGGGTCGGTTAGTACTTCATTATCCGCGACCTGCCTCGCTAACAAAACGTCCAAGTTTGTCGCGAAGACGTCCGTGGCTGTCCCTTTTCAGTCCTCTGAAAATCAGTCCGTTTCGAACATAACTTGTTTGCAGAACAGTCAAATGACGCCAGAATAACAAAGAAGTGGAGAGGTTTCGTTTTCAGTCTGTCAAGAATTTTGGACAGAATCTCTTGAATCATTTTGCAGTTGGTCATCATGGCTGAAATAGCTAGTTCTTGCTCGGGCTTTTTTTTAAGAAAGAATGAGAATGTCCTATTTTTCAATCCCTCTGCTAAGATGTATACATTCGATTGGGACATCGCTGCATTTCGTATGTTGTAGAAGTCTGCCATGAGACATATTTACACGTTCATCCTATATTACTTGATACAAGGAACTCGAACGCCACGTCTTCACTGGTTGTGCGGGTCCTAGCATAATCTCCACTCTTCGCAGATTTGCTGGTTAAGCCATTGTTGTTCCCTGGAATCCCGAGGTTAGCCTGGCTAAAGTCTGCCCCCAGGTCTTCACCACCACAGGCAGTCGCAGCCGCTGTGGATCAGAGGAAGATTTGCCACCCATCCGACTTTGATACCAGGACGGTGGTGGATCCTGGTATTGGTTTACTGTTAACTAAGCTTCCTGATGGAAACGTGGGACTCATTCTCAGCTTGGGAGGCCCTGCCAGTAGGATCAATCTCGCCGCTGTACGTCGCAGTCCGGCACCCAGGAACACCTACCAGCCACGATGAGGCAGTAAACCGTTGGGAGGTATCCTATATTACTTGGCCTTAAGCAGAATAACCGATTTTCTTGATGATTTTAACAGATTCACGACAACAAGACTTCATTTAGCCTCATATCTGAATTAACTGGCTGGCAAGAATTGTTTTCTACTCATACAGGGCCAAACGTTATCACTCTTATCTGAAAGAAAGGTAGCTTATCGTAAGCTTTATCAATTGAAGTAAAGTCCACTCCATTACATTCTACGGGTCACTACATTCTGTGATATTAATCCCTTAAATCTTGGTTTTTGAAACCCAAAAGTCGTTTTTTTTCCCTTGTGAGAGGTCGTGCAGCATGATTTAACAAGTGGAATGTCATGGAACAGGACACGATGTTGATACTTGCACCTGCCATTGTTGCACCCAGTGTTCAAAATTTGAATTTAGCTTTCGTTTTTTAAAGATTAACGTCCTAGACGAATATGAAGGTAGCGCCTGGTTTTGAAGGAATCCTGTGTTTCCGTAGAACTATGGAACACATTGTCTTCATTGAATCTGTCAAGTTCTCAAGCCTAAATGAAAAAGCTGAAAGACGTACTCGCTCTTCGTGTGCCGACTTTTACGTGAAGCCGGCCGTCGCTTTCGGGTTTTCAGAGAGCTATTCTTGACATGCTTTCGTGTCTCTCTGACTGGAGTTGATGACCGTCTTCTTACCTTCCTCGATAGCTTCGACCTAAGCATTGAATTAAATATGGTGCACTTCTACTGAGAGGGTTTGAAGTGTTCAACTTTGTTTTGATTGGATCGGAACAATCGTCATATGAGTGAGATGTGATTGTTAATAAATTAAAGGCGAGCCATTCTACCATAACATTTGTAAATGCGGTATATGAACTTTCACAAGAATAGAGATGTTCAGAGTTGTCAATGCGCAATATAGGGTATAGGTATTGATCGACCGATAATGATAGCTTTACATTTCTGGCTGTCCATAGCTCGTTTTGTGTTTATCCTTGACTTTGGCACCGTCTACGTGAAACCATATAGCACACTCACTTTTCACTTAGCGCTTGAGGATAGTGAGATTCGGTGTTTTCGTCTGCGACAGTGGCTAGAACTCCTCCACGCTCGTCGGCATCTGAAAATGGCATTCATCAGTGCTCTGCTAATCATTTATTCAAAAGCGATGACTCACACGAAATTGATTTGTTCGATCTCCGTCTGTTGGCCGTCATCGATGCTGAGCGTCTACGTAACGACAAATTGCGTTTGCTACGACTTCTGTAAGTTGAAAGAGAACGTGAAGTACTTTGTCTGCGATTAGACGGCAGGCGTTGCGGCATTGTCAGTTGCTGAGTTGAAACGGTGGTCACTGGCTGCTTTTATGCGGTTGGTGTTATCAGTTGTTTTTTATCATATATTTATGTTTGTGTAATCTCCGAGGTTGGTCATCTTGAGGTGGGTCGGTGTGTTTATGAGCAACAGCGAGGTTATCTGCATACAGCTGATATCCGTGAAGATGTAGACTTCTTCTTCCTTGCCGTCATCACATTCGCACAGTCTAACACCTATTTGAGATGTTTACTTGTTGTTCCCAAGAGCGCGAACTGAAGAGAACCATCAAGTGATGAAATATTTATCGGAGTCACCAAACGATTAACCTTGATTCAGATCACTACGGAAACCAGACGGAATCCGATTCCTTCTGCTCACATGCGTGGATAGTTGAATGGGCTAGCTCCACGACTTTGTGCCTACCCTGTCACATTTTCTACCACTGTCATTATTATGATCGTCATTCATAGCGATGGTCGCTTTCGTATAAAATGACGTCTGCAGGTATCCTTCCATCATTCGCAAACCGTTTCTCATTGCGGATACAGTTTGTTTTACTGCCGGATGATTCGATCCTCACTGAAATCTTGAGAAACCCACGTTAGGTAGTTCCTACATCGATTGATCGAAATAAGCTGAGCTCAGCCAAACTTGGTACCCCAAAGGGATGGAAGACCCGATGCGGAGGTGAACCAGTGTCGTGGATCATAATGAAACCAAAATGAACGGCGTCACTGTCACTACGCTTTCCTCTTTTGAGGCGAAATTATTTGTTGAACATCCGATTTTGATTCTGTGGATGGTAGATATATTTCGAAGAGGTTGGTTGGAAACTGTCATGTGTAGAATTGTAGAATTCGCAAAGCCTCCCAACGGTTTACCGCCTCATCGTGACTGGGAAGTGTTCTTGGGTGTCAGGCTGCGATGTATAGCGGGGGAATTCACCTCCCCACCTCCCCCTCCCCTCCCCCCTCCCTTTTTTCCCCCCTACCTCCTCCTCTCCCTTCCCTACCTGGCAAGGTTTCCCAAGCTGAGAAGAGGTCCAGCGTTCCCATCAGGAAGCCTAGCTAAGAGTAAACCAATACCAGGATCCACTGCCGTCCTGGTATCAAGGTCGCATGGTGGTAAATCTATCTCCCTCTGATCCATCTGATCCACAACGGCTGCGACTGCCAGTGGTGGTGATGGGCTGGGACGGATTTTGGCTAGGCTGACCTTGGGATTCCAGGGAACCACAATGCCTTAACCAGCAAATCTCCGGACAATGGAAATTATGCTGGGGCCCGTACAGCCAGTGAGGACAGGCCATTCAAGTATCAAGAATTCTCAAAGTGCTTAAAGTGTCAACTCACGGCACAGTTGCATAACCAGAGCGCTAGAATTGTTCAAAGTGAGCTTAGCAAGCAGTTTGTGGTCTACCAGTTGATCGATGACATCTTCGAGAGGAGTTAATGCAGCCGATGATACTCTCTCTTCCTGTTCTGTGCAATGCATTTTGCATGTTATTTTACGTAATCATTTATCCCACGTAGAATCCGGTCTCCACTATCGAAGAAAGGAGAGGGTTGTTGAACCCTGAAATGGAAAAGAACGTTTCTGCAATCGGAATGTAAAGAGGATTGTGTTATAGTTCAACAGTGCCGATAGCGGATTTTTTTGTTGGATCGAGTTCAACTATTTTTCAAACCAGCTGTATCAGATTTGTTACCTTTGGATAAAATCTTCTTCTTACCTCTGTTTCCCCGACAATTCCTTGATGTCGGAAAAATGAATAATCGTATGAACTGATCCACAAGGTGCTTACCACTTTCAAAGGTGATTTTCGGTTTTTTTTCATCAAAAGTGACTTTTTTTTTGGATAGAAGGATGTTGTAGACGGGAAGTCGACAAGATGGTTTGTATTCTCGACTCAGGTTTCTATTCGAAATTTATCGATGTTGTATTCATTTTAACTGGTATTTTTCTTTTCTGGCCTTAAAATCTCCTCCAATACTTCTTGTGTCGTAGCGGGTCAGTTCCTTTGATCGGTGCCTGTGATTCGTTCTCATCAGCTGCACAGGCTCATGTGTAGAATTTGATGGTGCTGGCGTTCTGTGCAGAAGATGAAAGCGGAGGACGGCTTGAAATGGTGGAAGGACCTTGCACGAGTCGACAGACAACGGAATGGTGAATGAATAAGCCTACGCCACCAACGTTTCTCAACGGGGCTCTAATAAGTGAGAAAGGTCCCGTAATGTAACTGGCGCATATCCGTCTTTGTGTTTCAATTCCATTACGAGGTGATCATATGGAACCTGATACGCTCGTTTAATTGGCCTAGAGCCGTCTTCTTGCTTCGTATCCCCTCTAGAGTAATCACATGAAACCTGATATGACTTGAAGTCTTAAGACGACTTTGAAGGTCGGTGTTATAGCAGATTGTTCTGGTGTTATGAATGCAAGGAAAAAAACAAGCCCCATTACGTGTCTTGGGCACAAAGATTTGTTCCGGCATCGATGACGTCCGTTCCAATTAGAGATCTGATGGCTTTTTTACCGGCTGTCTCACTGCATACTGTCATAGACGGAGGGTAGCGATATGCGAACTAGAGACGTCGGTACATTATGTATTGTGTGTTGGGCAGATTTCTAGATTTCTTCTTTAGACTTCCCAGTATTTAAGTATTGCCAAGTGATCGTTACAGTAGTCGTTGGCTCTTATGAATCGGAGTTAACTAATTTACTGCTAGGCTTCTTCGAAGGGTAGCTGTTTCTAGTATAACTTTATTCCTAGCTGAGGTTCTAAGAAGACCGAAAACAGAAATCCTATCGATTCCTCTTCGAAGACTGTCTTTTGGAAAAAATAGTTCGTAAAATAAATAGTTATTTGCCTTCGTATTGACTCATCAACTTTTATAAAGTCTAGAATCAAAAAATCTAGGATCAATCCATGATTAAAACCATAATGTTCACTAATAGAACAAGATTCAACAGAGACATACAAAAACGATATGAGAAAATTGAGCTGTTAGTCCTTCTAGAATAGTCTCGGGTTTTACAGGCTAGCAACAAAATAACTGAGAAGTACTAGCATTGTATGCATCAAAAATAGAAAAGAGGGAATGGATAGTAAAAGATGTGGCGTTTCTTCAACACAATCTGGAGACGAATGCGTCGTTTTCCTGTTCAGCAATCGCGAGGTTGTTAAACAGCATATATTTACTTCCATAGAGAAACACAATACGATACAACAGTAGTCGACGTTTCGGCACTATCGCCTTGTTCAGAGCCTGGAAGGGTATACTGACGTACAATTTACTAGGCCAAACGCTTCAATAACGCTTACAAAAAGACGAAAAACTCCATGGTAATTACATGGTCAACAGCTTCTCGAAAAAACTCACCGCTTTTTTACGTGACTTCCAATGAGGAAGATTAGAACAGCTGATTATAAATTGATGCGAACATACGTGGTCAGGTCGCGTATGACCTCTGGACATTCATCCCTGCTATTCATTGTGGGATTTTTGGCATTTATCCGAAAAAGCCTCAAGAAGTTTTCGCGCTGGTGTTTTAGTCTCCTGTGCAAGGATATTGACTTTTACTTCAAAAATCGTCTCCGCTATGCTTTTTCTATCCCATGCGTGCCTAGTGGGGTACTTTGTCTTAGTTTTCGTTTTCCATCTAGGTGTTCTTTTATACGGATACACAAAAGACTTCCCGTTTCGCCAATATATTCATCTTCGCAATTATTACAAGAGATCAGGTATATCGTACCTGAACTCATGCAATCACCGTCCCTATCGTAAGGGACAAATTACGCAATCTGTTGTTTCACATAGACGGTCATACAGGCGGTTACGAACTAACTGACGACGTAGAGTAGCCGGTGGTATTTCAACTATCGCTGCCGATTCCTCTAGACCTGCCCTTCTTAAGCATCGTTTAATCGCTACGCTTACTTCATCGCTAATAAAGGGCAGCATAAATGGCACTTTCTTTTGGCCAAGTGTTTCGCTTGGGCGCGTCGCTCTCCTTCTAAACTTGTCTCGTGGGGTTACTATTTCGTAGCCATTGGAGATGGCTATTTGCCGAGCCAAGTCGTGCGATTCTTCTTTTAGTTTCTTGGTTGCGCACACAGAAGTGGCTGTTCGAAACATGTTTCTCACAAGCGCCCTCTTTGTGTGTGAAGCTCTAACCTTACACCCGCACAAAAATGTGGCATGCGAGAAATTAGAGAATTAATTAACTCGAAAACAATAAGATTGTCTGTTAGGATAAGGGGAAAGTTCGTAGTTATTCCTCGCCACCTGGATGTTGAGATAACAGAGGAACATCTTAGTGATGCTACCCTCTATCGCCCATCCTCTGAAAAGGAATATAAAAGTCAATACTGAAAGCTAAACAATGGGTCAGTGTGGCAAAGGTTGCAGGTTTAAAACCATCGGTTATTTCGCACCTTAAAATCAATAGACCAACATGTCCCGTCTTATACTTACTTATTAAAACATATAAGTTGGAATCATATGATGATGTTGCGTCAACTAATCCGTCATCATTTGAGGTTAAACCCATCATCAGCTGTGTAGACGGACCAACGGATAGAATAACCTGGTTTTTAAGCCTAATACTTACCCAGTTGCTTAACCATATTCCAGCTCACCTCACAAACACCCAAATGTTCCTAGAAAGTCTACGTAACGCGTCTCCTAATAACGCGTACGTGATGGAGTCCTTTCGACGTTACTGCGTTGTACACCAACGTATCGAATGACTCCGCAATGCAAGCCATCTTCGAACTTCTTGTTAAACATGAAGGAAGAATAAATATGGATGGCTTGTCCATTCAGCAGCTAATGGCTCTCCCTAAAGGAGTGCCTAAACTGCACGATTTTCAGATGGTCTGGGAAATATTTCGCGCAAATAAGGGGGTTGGCTATTGGACAGCGACTGGCACCAAGCCTTGCCATTGTGCTTATGTCTAAGATAGAAGCCCCTGTTCTCGATCTCCGCCCACTTCTTTACGGCAGATATGTAGATGATTGTTTTGTCGTCTTCTCTACGCACGAGGAGTTGGACAAACGCTTTGAATGAGCAGTCTGAGTACATTGAGTTCACCAGGAAGAAACCGAACAAAAACTGGCTTCCTTTTCTAAACGTTCAAATAAACCTATCAAGTAGCGGTTAGATGACAAAGTGGTACCGAAAACCAGACAACAAAAACATCCTGGTTCATTTTGCTTTCTTCCCACTCTTCACACACAAAGAGGGCGCTTGTGAGAAACATGTTTCGAAGAGCCATCTCTGTGTGCACAACCAGGGAACTAAAGGAAGAATCGCACGACTTGGCTCGGCAAATAGCCATCTCCAATGGCTACGAAACAGTTACCGCACGTGATAAATTTAGAAGGAGAGCGATGCGCCCAAGCAAAACACTTGGCCAAAAGAAAGTCCCGTTTATGTTTAGCGATGAAGTAAGCGTGGCTATTAAACGATGCTTAAGAAGAGCAGGTCTAGAGGAATCGCTAGTGGCAGTTGAAATACCACCGGCTACCCTACGCCGTCAGTTAGTTCGAAGCCGCCTGTATGACCAAAGTCAATATCCTTGCACAGGAGACTAAAACACCAGCGCGAAAACTTCTTGAGGCTTTTTTGGATAAATGCCAAAAATCCTACAATGAATAGCAGGGATGAACGCCACAGGTCATACGCGACCTGACCCCGTATGTTCGCATCAATTTATAATCAGCTGTTCTAATCTTCCTCATTGGAAGTCACGTAAAAAAGCGGTGAGTTTTTCGAGAAGCTCATGTAATTACCATAGAGTTTTTCGTCTTTTTGTAAGTGTTATTGAAGCGTTTGGCCTAGTAAATTGTATATCAGTATACCCTTCCAGGCTCTGAAGAAGGCGATACTGCCGAAACGTCAGCTACTGTTGTATTGTATTGTGTTTTTCTATGGAAGTAAATGTATGCTGTATAACAACCTCGCGATTGCTGAACAAGAAAACGACGCATTCATATCACATTGCCGAGGTTAATAGAAAGTCGATCCTGGGAACAATCTAGAGACGTGGAAATGATCTGATGATGGCATGCAACAAGACTTAGACACGCGACAGAGAGATTCAGGTGGTGAAATGGGTTCTACCCTCCAATCTTCTTCCTCTAGTCCCCCCTAATTTTTCGCCATTGGCCAATAAAGGATAAAATAATAAAGTTCTCAGCTTTGATCAATCCATGAGGGATGCACCATGCATTCTTCTTCGTTAAGCATCGTTTGCAGGTGATTGAATCCATATCTGGCCTTTATAATGGCTCGCGGTGGTCTGCCGATTTATTGAGCCAGTGCTGCTCTCCTCCCAAACAAGTCTGGCACCAATTTGTTGAGTCCGGAGGGATGGAAGGCTTGGTGGGCCATGAGCGCGGGTATCAATTCCACGTATGTGTTGCATGGCGTCTTCGACCACTGCGCCGTTCGCTCATATTTGGCGGGTATGTATATATATATATATATATATATATATATATATATATATATATATATATATATATATATATATATATATATATATATATATATATATACCTGCCAAATATGAGTGTATAAGATATATATATATACATATATATATATATATATATATATATATCTTGTCGCAAACGCGATAGCGATCGTGTGCGTTGAAATAAATCTATGCATGGGTGTGCGAAGTAGGCCGTATACCCTGATATACGTCTTTGGATCTGTTTATTTTCCAAGGAGATTTCGAAACAACCGTTTTCCTCTGGTGCTGCTATGAAGTAACTCAAAACGTTTGTGTAGCGGCCAAATGCGTGCCTTCTGTTGTGTTATTAAAGCTATCTACAATAAGCCGAGCACAGTGTTATGTCTGGTAGAACTTTGTTCGATTTCGAAGCCACGGGGCTTACTGACTGGTGCGAAGACAAGTAGTGCGAAATGCAAAGTCTTCTATTCCATTTTTTGCCAAAATTTTCAGTACAAGAGCAGGGAGAGCGAGAAGGTGAATATAAAGATAACCTTAATTTTCCAGAGATTGTAGTAATCCTTTCTGGTTCATGGCTCCTATGCTTGCTTCTCATTTTAATTTCCAATCCCAAAATTCATGCGTTTACTGTGAAACCCCAGTCCAGCACAGACATCAGTAAGAATATGTTGTGTGCTGAAAGCAATTATACACACTAATATCAACCACTTGCCTAATTTCATCTGCAAGTATCGAGTGAGGGCAATGAGCTGAAGAACTTGTTGTCGTAAAAATTCTCACTCTGCATTAAAACATGTGATCATTACTAGAACGGTGTTGAAGGCCTGTTTTATATTTCCTTCAATATGAAATTTTCCTTTTTAACTTTTATTTTTGTCCATTCTTTTTAGCACGCATAGCACGTGATCACAGGATAGCACGATAGGACGTGACAGCACGCGAACTCGCGAAAGGATAATAGCTGGTTCGAAGCGCAACTAGGTTTCGAGTTTTGCTCATATCTCAGCATCACTGCCGTTTAATTTCCTGTGTTCTTCGTTTATATAAGCATGCAGATTTTATGGAACAAACAATTTTTTTTCCGTGTGCAGTGTCCTAACCGTTCATTAGGATGAAGGAATCACTTCATCAACACGAATTTTTTGGAAACTTAATGTGGGCGCATGTAGCCCAGTCGTTAGAAGTGCTTTTCACTACATCCCTAGTCGTCGGTTCAACCACCCAGCAACAATGTTTACCAATCCGCTGTCCCACCGACGTCGATAAATTAGCACTGAACTTGCCTCGGAAAATTTCCCTGTTGTCGACAAAGACCTACCTGTGGTGAAGACCCAGGAACAGTTTAACAAAGCTATCCCGAGATCTCCACGGCTATACCTCATATGAGAAATCTTGAGCCGGTTACCCGCGAGGCTATATGGCGCGTCCCCATGTCGCGGATAGGGGGTTAATCGCGGGACAAAAGCGACCTTTGCTTCCCTGAGACGCAAGTGGATCCAGGGGATGGACTCCATGTTTCTGCTGCGCCGATTTGGCTCATGCTTTCTGTATTTGCTAGACATATTCATGCATGCGTGTGTCGATGCGTTCTCGCTTGTGCGGATTGTATTCCGCGAGTCAATTTGGCCGAAAGCCTGCAATCAAGTGACAGGGAAGTATATGGGAGGCGGTTAGGAGTCGCCTTCAACAAATAGGCTCCACGTCCGCTCTGGGAGAACCTAGCAAGCTACCCGTGAGTATACCCAGCTCCCACGTTCAAGCCCAGCAAGCTATACGTGGGTATCCAAATGTTAAACACAGTAAAAAAACAAAACCGGCCTCATTCCCTTAACCCCGAAAGAGCCCTAATTTCGCAGTGTTGGGTAACGACTACGGAGAGGCTGCTAAAATCCTGGTCAGTGGAAGCTGCCTGGATCACGAAGAACTATGGTGACGATCTGTACCTGCAATGCACGTACGCTTGCATCCGAGTCCTCGACAGAAGACTTGCTCATGTAAGCAGGAAGAATAAGGTACGACGTCATCGGCCTGGCCGAGACGAGGTGACGCCACTCATTCAACGCCGTCTATAAAAACCGGAGAAGAACTGTTCTTCGGAACATGCGGCAGTAGAGGAGTCGGCGGCGTCGGCGTTCTCGTCAGCACCAGTTTGCCCATGAACAGCGATTCATTCGAACAGCTTACAACCCGAATAGGACGTTTACGGTTAAAAAGATGTGGATCAATACCGGCTTTGACAATCTTCGTCGTTTACGCGCCGACATCAAACTATGACGAAGAAGAAGTCGAAGCGTTCTATATGGACTTGGCGGAGTTCTACAGAGAAGACCATACATTCTTCAAGGACATCATTGGAGATTCCAATGCCAAGGTTGGACGAACGAGAAGGTCTGAAGAACGTCACATTGGGAGCCACGGATAGGAATGGAACGAGTAGGGTGAGCGACTATCTGAATTTATCATGACGACCAAGACCATCCATGGTAACTCGCAATTCCAGAAGCCCCACCCTCAACACTGGACATGGGAGTCCCCAATGGAGAGTACCATAACGAAATAGACCACATCATAGTAAATAGAAGATTTTGCCCAACCGATGTCGCTATTGTCCCAAACTTCTACGCGGGCTCAGACCACCGTCTCCTTCGTGCAAGATTCTATTTCCCACGGAAAGAAGAAAAAGCCGCTAAATTCAAGAACCGAAGTCCCAAAAACACCACAAACTGGGACTTATTCAATTCATTAGTCGACTGTTGGGAAGGTGCCGTTGTCGATAACATCAACGAAGAATACGATCGGTTCATTCAACATCTTCACGTTAGCGCTATGAAAGCTGAGAGTTCGAAAGTCACCAAGAGACGTCTGTTTCCAGAAACACTCGAGCTGATACGCCAGCGTGGAATCGCATGAGCTGCAGGCAACCGCGAACTAACGTCCGAACATGCAAAACCGTGCAGACAGGCGATAAAGGAAGATCTTAAAAAGAGAAGAGCAGCAGTAATGGTCGAACCTGCAGAGGCTGGGAAAAGCATTGGCAAAGTCCATCGAAACTTCGCCAATTACATGACTAAGATGATTGCACTCTGATGCCCAGACGGGACAGTTACAGCCTCCAGAAAGGCAATGGGGAAAATTATTCACGAATACTACTCAGATCTCTTCGATAGCCACGTCCACCTTCCGTCATATGAAATAAAGGAGGATGGATACGTTGTACCATCGATTCTCCATTCCGAAATCGGGTATGCCATTTAGTCGGTGAAAATTCGAACAGCACGAGGTCCGGACACAATAAGAGCAGAATACCTGAAGAACCTTCCGCCAGTCCTCGTAAACACACTGGCTCAGTTTTTCACACGTTACCTGTCTGAATGCAAGATCCCTACTTAGTGGAAGACCATCAAAACCGTGTCATTGCTCAAGAAGAGTGACCTACAGGATATCGGCAACTATCGCCCAATCTGGCTGCTGTCTGTCGTCTACAAACTTTTCACTCGAGTCATTCTAAACAGGATTGACAGAACACTGGACGAAAGACAGCCATGTGAGCAAGCAGGGTTTCCAAAAAGGATTTACAACGATGGACCACATCCACATGATGGCAAGGCTCATTGAAGTGTCGCGAGAGTACAAAAGACCGCTCTGCCTCACTTTCATCGATTTACGGAAAGCCTTTGATTCAGTCGAGATAGAAGCAGTCATGGAAGCCCTGGATAGTCAAGGAGTCCCTACCCAGTACGTAAAGATTCTTCGTGAGCTGTACAAAAATTTCACAACCAAGGTATCACCAGTCTACGACGATATTATCATTGACGTCAAAAAGAGTAGTTAGGCAAGGCGATACCATCTCGCCAAAATTATTTACCGCCACCCTCCAGAATGTCATGCGAACATTGGAATGCGATAATATGGGAGTGAAAATCGATGGTCGGCAGTTCCACCATCTTCGCTTTGCAGATGACATCGTCCTTATAATACCAAACATTAGCCAAGCGGAAAGTATGCTTGTCGACTTTGATAAAGCCTGTGGAAAGATTGGTCTTCGACTAAATCTCACAAGAACGATGTTCATGAAGAACGGATTGGTTTCGCATGCCCCATTCATGCTCAACGGAACGAATGTCTCCGAATGCTCCAGTTATATCTATCTAGCTCGGGAAATCAATATGATGAACGACCTTGCTCCAGAGCTGAGCAGAAGGACACGAGCGGCTTGGGGGAGCTTTCAAGAGCATCGAGGATGTAGTGAAGAGAACAAAGAACACCCGACTCCGTGCCCACCTTTTCGACTCAACGGTACTTCCTGCCCTAACGTATGCATCAGATACCTGGTCGCTGGGTAAGCAGGATGAAAGATCACTCAGCGTTATCGAACTCGTAGTCGAAAGGACGATCCTAGGGAGTATCCCGTTTCACACAAGTAAGGGATGGGAAACCGAAGCTCCGACCTGCGTTAACGATCAAAAATGAAAGATGCCAAACAGTCGAAGATAAAGTGGGCCGCACACGTAATGCGTATGAATGACAACCGATGGACAAGAGCCGTTAGTGACTGGATTCCCTCGGGATGTCAAACGTACTGCAGGAAGACCACCGACCCGATGGTCAGAGTTCTTCTCGAAGAGCCTAGAAGAAAAATATGATGCTCGACGAGTCCCTAGAGCGAGCAGAACCCACCGGGCTACTCTTGCACGCGACAGCGAAAAATGGAAGATTTACTGGCACCCGCTCGAGTCACTCGACGATCAACGGGACTACAGGTGACACAGGTGATCCCGAGATCTAGACAGAATCATACTTGATCAGCATTCAACGATATTTATGATGAAGACGAGCTCCTTATGTTCAAGCAGAAGTCAGTCTACAAAGCGTTTCTGGACGACGAATGCAAAACAATGATCACTGCAGTATGTGAAGATGGGTGATATGGACAAATGAATAAATAAATAAATAAATAGATAAATAAATAAATAAACGAATAAATGGACAGATAAGCTTGTATATGTATGTATGCATGTATATATATATATATATATATATATATATATGTAAAGCGTATATATAATGTATTTGTGAAGTATCTTCACCTCCCAACGGTTTACCGCCTCATCGTGGCTGGGAGGTGTTCCTGGTTGTTGGACTGCGATGTACAGCGGTGGATTCATCCCGTGGCAAGGTCTCCCAAGCTGAGAAGGAGTTCAGCTTTCCCATCAGGAAGGCTAGCTAGAGTAAAACAATGCCAGGATCCAGCATCGTCCTAGTATCAAAGTTGCATTTGGCAAATCTTCCTCTGATCCACAAGAGCTGCGGCTGCTTGTGGTAGTGATGACCTGGGGCAGACTTCAGCCAGGCTGACCTCGGGACTCCAGGGAACAACAATGGCTTAACCAGCAAATCTCCGAAAAATGGAATTATGCTAGGGTAAGCACAACCAGTGAGGACGGGCCATGCAATATCGAGTATCAAGTAGTAAGTCGCCGACTTTTAAGGATCGGGGACACTTTTTCTAGATAAATCTGGTCTCAGCTTGCTGCCCTCGGAAGGATATGGTGCTTAGCAACCTCGGGGCGGAATTAAACTAGCTACTGTGCGTGAGTTTTTCCGCGGCATCTCTAAACCTTGCGCCTACGGCTTCCTGATAAATTAAAAAAAACAGTTTAAAGGCCTTTGTTCTCACCATTTCAAATGGGCGGGGTTTCTCTATGCAGCGATTGCTCGGCTGAAAATTACCATGCGTGTCATTTGTTATGGAACAACATACAATTGATGGCCAAAGATATGTCCTTGAGAGGAATTCGTGAAATAATTCAGTAGTAATTCAATCGTTAGACTTGGAACTAATCTGCAATCGATATTTTGACTGTAACTGCTGTGTTTTTCTTCACATACAGATTGTTTAAGCATATTTCCTCTATTCAGAAATCCTCATGTGCCTTAGTTGCTATTTTCTTTCTTTTTTATTACACACATGACTAAATGTGGGTTCACTCCACCGATAATGTGGGTAGCCCGAATGCAACTTTTATTCCTCTCATATTTTTTGTTCTGTTCGATTTCCCTCTGGTTTTCCAAGATAACGGTGCTAGAAGATTTTCCAGTACCTCATCGTAGGCGTCCGTCGGCTGTTGTCAATCAAGGGAAGTTTGCCACCTTGTGGCTGGGTCCTTTCACAAAGGCGGCGATTTTTTGCATAGATATACTCTTAGCTGGATCTTCGAAATGTCAGCGCTACTCTTTTGTTTGAGGAGACTTTTTATCCCTATTTAGACTTCGTATTGCTATTTTCGAACTCATTCCTAGACTTGTGACGTTGCTTATGTTTTAACCCCCCTTTTGTTTAAAAAACGTCGAAGTATTTCTCGATTTAAATAATTTTGACTATGATTTTGTTTTCCTCAAAGAAAAATTTTTGTGGCACTTACATTGGTAAACCAAGAGCCTAAACAAATATCGTGTTGTTTATTTCATCTAATTCATTTTGCTCGTTAATCATGTTCTTCTTTTTGTTTTTTCTGTGCCACCAAGATGCACTGCACAACTACAGAAATGACGAATGGATTATTTCTTGTCGGTCTGTGATAATAGCTTAAACTGCAGATTTACATAATCCTTAAGTAGTATGGATGGGGCGGATAGCACAGTAGTAGTGATGTCCATTATCCCGAGCATGGTACTAGTTCGATTCCGCTCCGGGCCAACCAAGCCTCTCAATCCTCCGAGGTCGGGAAATTGGTACCAGAGTTGTCTGAGAAAAAATCACTCTCTGCAATCCACTTGTGAACGCTCCAGACCGGCTATCTCGGGACTCCGGAGAGAATTGTTCGACCAGCATTCTACGACATTCAAGACGAAATGAAAATCCTCAAGCAGCAACCGAAGCCACATGTACCAACTTGGAAGACCTTCGTGGATGATGGATGCGACGAAATGAACTGGTTGTGAGAAGTGCTGGGATCCGCACAGTAGACATGAAGACAGGGCCAAATAAAAATAAAATATGAATTCGTCGTTTTCTCTCTCAGCAATCGCGAGGTTGTTAAGCAGCATACGTTTACTTCCATACAATAACACACATACAACATAACGGTAGTTGAGGTTTCGGCAGAATGGCCTTCTTCAGAGCCTGGAAGGCTACGCTAATACGCAACTTGCTAGGTCAAACACTTCAACAGCACAAACAGAAAGATGAAAATCTACGTGATAATTACATGAGCTAGGGCTTCTCGAAAAAACCCGCCGCTTTTTTTCACCTTTTACAACCTTGCGATTGCTGAGAGAGAAAACGAATTCATAATTCAATGCCGAGGTTAAGAGAAAGTCGATCCTGGATACTATAAAATAAAATACTACATAAAATTAAGTAATATGGCCGCTAACTAGTGTACCCTATACCCGCCTTGCGAGCCCCAGCACCCTTCCCTTGCATTTCTTTGGTTTAGAAGCAAGAGTAATCCGTGAAGATGGGCGGCTTTTTTATCATCGAAATGTTTTGGGGTAGATCGAGCTTTGTTTTCGTTTTAGTATTAATATGACCTTGCCAAAGTGCTCCGTATTAGTTGACGGGCCCGTTGAGAACGAGGGTTCGGACAAACAATAAAGGATTTTAAATACAGGCCAAAGGACATTGCCTCCTACTCCCAAACAATATATCTAGCGAGAATAAAGTTCCGTTTATGATGCGCTTCTTTTCCAGTGTAATAAGCAGAGCTAACAAACGTCCCTTGGAAAATGCCGCTCTAGAGAAATCGGTAGCAAAGATTGAATTTTCACCGAACACTCTAACTGGTTCATAACCGTTTGTATGATTGTGCTTCATAAAGTGTGAGTTCATTACTGTGTTACAACACAAATCCTGTTTAGAAACAGCCAAGTCCTGTTACCGCAAATGTTTCCTGATATCAATTTGCAATTTATGCCCATACACAATTTCTATATTTCATACAGAATTAGCACTCTTTGCGTTCAAGCCGCAAGTTCATCAAGCCTGTTCTCTTTCCAGAGTCGGGAAATTGGTACTACACTTGTCCATGGAGAGTTCACTCTTTACAATCCAAGTGGGACGTCCAACTATCCCAGTAGTCCAGCGGAAATGGGCTTGACCAGTATTCAATTAAATTCATGAAGAAGACGACAATCCTCAAGCAGCAGCCGACGCCATAACGAAAAATTCCAAGACGTTCCTGCATGATGGATGGGAGGAAACAAATCGAATGCGAAAACTGCTGTGATCCCCACAGTAGATGCGAAGGCGAGCCTTTAAGATAAAAATAAAAACAAAAGTAACGCATATGTAGAAAAAGAAGAGTGTAAAGTTTTCAGCGTTGACCAATCCCTGAGGGATGCGCCACGCATTCAACTTCATTGAGCATCGCTAGAGGTGGCTGAATGCATATTTGGCCCACACAATGGCTCGCGATGGCTTATCGATGTATCGAGCCAGTGCTGCTTTCCTCCAAGACAAGTCTAGTACCAATTTACCGACGGCGGACGAACGGAGTGGTTGGTGAGCCGGGGCGCTGGGTTCGATCCCATGTGTACTACAGGGGCGCCTCCGACCACTGCCTTTTTTATAAATTTCCAAGTGGTCTAGTTATCGAGAAGTCATTTCCTGACTAAATATCATCAATGTCCATTGTCCGCTATGTTTGAATGGCCGACGAATTGCTTAAGTTCGTAATCAACATGGAATTAGCCATGGTTCCATGCGAAAGCTACGAAAAATTAAGTGTTCGGTCTAACGTGTTTAACCGCCTGCGATAATATTGAACAAAGTTTGATTCAGAGGTTTTGTCGCGAAAGTGATGGCCTTGAAGATGAGGAGGAACTATCAATGATGACCATTTAATGCAAAAAGTGAAGCAGATCTGCAACAAATCGCTGATGCCTAAATTCAGCTACGATAAAGCAAACGCCACTGTGATTAGATTTCTTCTGCGCTTCTTTCAAAATATAAACCTTGTTAGTCTATAACGCTGTTCTATCAACTTTTGGCTTAGCAATAAATTCTGTACGGTACTGATGACGCCTACGGATCTCCCTCATATGAGAGATCTCGAGCCGGTTAGTCGCGAGGCTACGTGGCGCGTCCCCAGGTGGCGGATAGGGGATTAATCGCGGAACAACAGCGACCTTTGCTTCCCTGAGACGCAAGTGGATCCAGGGGATGGACTCCATGTTTCTGCTGCGCCGATTTGGCACATACTTTTTGCATTTACGGGGGCGTATTCATGCACGCGTG
Source organism: Angiostrongylus vasorum (assembly GCA_018806985.1). Taxonomy (NCBI): domain Eukaryota; kingdom Metazoa; phylum Nematoda; class Chromadorea; order Rhabditida; family Metastrongylidae; genus Angiostrongylus; species Angiostrongylus vasorum. The sequence continues at coordinate 1,036,687 of JADANN010000398.1, forward strand.
TGGGGGGATGGGGGAGGGGGGTGCGTTCCAATTTATGCAGATTGTATTCTACGAGTCAATTCAGCCAAAAGCCTGCAATCAAGTGACAGGGAAGTATATGGGAGGCGGTTAAGAGTTGCCTTCAACAAATAAGATCCACGTCCATTCTGAGAGCCTGGCAAGCTACCGGTGAGTATACCCAGCCCCACGTTTAAAACTCAGCAAGCTATATGTGAGATCAAAGTGCTAAACACAGTAAAAAAAACGGGCCTCATTCCCCTGACCACGAAAGAGCCCCCCAATTTCGCAGCGTTGGGTAGGACGAGTACGCAGAGAGTGCTAAAATCTCAGGGCCAATGGAAGCTGCGTGTATCACAAAGAACTATGGTGACGATCTGTACCTACAATACATGTACGCTTGCATCCGAGTCCTCGACAGAAGACTTGCTCATGCAAGCAGGAAGGATAAGGTACGACGTCATCGGCCTGGCCGAGGCGAGACGACGCCACCCATTCAACGCCGTCTATAAAACCGGAGAAGAACTGTTCTTCGGAACATGCGGCAGTAGAGGAGTCGGCGGCGTCGGCGTTCTCGTCAGCACCAGTTTGTCAATGAACATCGATTCATTCCGAACAAAAGATGTGGATTAATACCGGCTTTACAATCTTCGTCGTTTACGCGCCGACATCAAACTATAACGAAGAAGAAGCCGAAGCGTTCTATGTGGACTTGGCGGAGTACTACAGAGAAGACCATACATTCTTCAAGGACATCATTGGAAATTCTAATGCCAAGGTTGGACGAAGGAGAAGGTCTGAAGAACGTCACATTGGGAGCCACGGATTGAAATGGAACGAGTAGGGTGAGCGGCTATCTGAGTTTATCATGACGACCAAGACCATCCATGGTAACTCGCAATTCCAGAAGCCCCACCCTCAACACTGGACGTGGGAGTCTCCCAGTGGAGAGTACCGTAACGAAATACACTACATCATAGTAAATAGAAGGTTTTGCCTAACCGATGTCGCTGTTGTCCCAAAATTCTACACGGGATCAGACCACCGTCTACTTCGTGCAAGATTCTATTTCTTACGGAAAGGAGAAAAAGCCGCTAAATTCAAAAAACGAAGTCACAAAACAACCATAAGCAGGGACTTATTCATTTCACTAGTCGGCTGTTCGCAAGATAGCTTTCTGTATAACATAGATGAGGAATAGAACATCTTCACGTTAGCGTTATGAAAGCTGAGAGTTCGATAGTCACCAAGAGAAATTTATCTCCAGAAACACTCGAGCTGATACCCCAGCGTGGAATCGTACGAGCTGCAGGCAACTGCGAACTAACGTCCGAACTGCAAAACAAAGCAGACGGGCGATAAGGGAAGATCTTAAAGAGAGAACAGCAGCAGTAATGGTCGAACCTGCAGAGGCTGGGAAAAGCATTGGCAAAGTCCATCGAAACTTCGCCAATTACATGACTAAGATGATTGCACTCTGATGCCCAGACGGGACAGTTACAGCCTCCAGAAAGGCAATGGGGAAAATTATTCACGAATACTACTCAGATCTCTTCGATAGCCACGTCCACCTTCCCGTCATATGAAATAAAGGAGGATGGATATGTTGTACCATCGATTCTCCCTTCCGAAATCCGGGTATGCCATTTAGTCGGTGAAAAATCGAACAGCACGAGGTCCGGACACAATAAGAGCAGAACACCTGAAGAACCTTCCGCCAGTCCTCGTAAACACACTGGCTCGGCTCTTCACACGTTACCTATCTGAATGCAAGGTCTCTACTTAGTGAAAGACCATCAAGACCGTGTTATTGCTCAATAGGAGTGACCTACATGATATAGGCAACAATTGCCCAATCTGCCTGCTGTCTGTCGTCTACAAACTTTTTACTCGAGTCATCCTAAACAGGAATGACAGAACACTGGACAAAGGGCAGCCATGTGAGCAAGCAGGGTTTCGAAAAGGATTTAGTAAGACGGACACATTTGCACGATAACAAGGCTCATTGAAGTGTCGCGAGAGTACAAAAAGACGCTCTTTCTCATGTCCATCGATTTAAAGAAGGCCTTTAACTAAACTGAAATAGTAACAGCCATTAAAACCCATGATAGTCAGGGAGTAGCTACTCAGTATGTAAAGATTCTTTGTGAGCTGTACAAAAAATTTCACAGCCAAGATTTCACCATTCTGCAACGATATTAACATTGACGTCAAAAGAGGAGTTAGGCAAGGCGATACCATCTCGCCAAAATTATTTACCACCACCCTCCAGAACGTCATGCGAACATTGGAATGCGATAAAATGGGAGTGAAAATCGATGGTCGACAGTTACACCATCTTCGCTTTGCAGATGACATCGTCCCTTATAACACCAAACATTAGCCAAGCAGAACGTATGCTTGCCGACTTTGATAAAGCCTGTGGAAAGATTGGTCTTCGACTAAACCTCACGAAAACGATGTTCATGTGGAACGGCTTGGTTTCGTATGCCCCCATTCACGCGCAACAGAATAAATATCTCCCAATGCTCTAGTTATGTCTATCTAGGTTGGGAAATCAATATAATGAACGACTTGGCTCCAGAGCTGAGCAGAAGGACACGAGCGGCTTGGGGAGCTTTCAAGACCATCGAGGAGGATAGTGAAGACAACAAAGAACATCAGACTCCGGGCCCACCTTTTCGACTCAATGGTACTTCCTGCCCCTAACGTATGCGTCAGAAACCTGGTCGCTGCTTGAGCAGGATGAAAGATCACTCAGCGTTTTCGAGCGCGCAGTCGAAAGGACGATGCTAGGAGTATCCCGTTTCACACAAGAAAGGGATGGGAAGCGGGGCTCCCTACCTGCGTCAACGATCAAAAATGAAAGATGCCAAACAGTCGAAAGATAAAGTGGGCCGGACACGTAATGCATATGAATGACAACCGATGGACAAGAGCCGTTAGTGACTGGATTCCTCGGGTTGTCAAACATACTGCAGGGAAGGCCACCGACCCGATGGTCAGAGTTCTTTACGAAAAGCCTAGAAGAAAGATATGATGCTCGACGAGTCCCTAGAGCGAGCAGAACCAGCACTGGGCTACTCTTGCATGCGAGAGGGAAAAATAGAAGGTTTAATGGCGCTCGCTCGAGTCACTCGATGATCAACGGGACTGCAGGTGGTACAGGTGACAGATGATACTGATGACGTTCTTCGCAAAGCTTTAACCAAAATCAAGCGTCAAGGTTTCCTGAATTTAAAGTTGCAAGAAAGAAGGTTATTATGATCGCTTTATCACCGATTGTCATTCCATACCCTTTCTTATTCAACATACTCATCAAACACTCGCTAATGATCTACCACACTTGCAAGAATGTCGACAGCTACGTGCTTAGAAAATCAATTACCTAGCTGCTACAGAATATGTTTCAAGATGGGCCTAAACTCCGGAAGCCCAGGATTTTACCAATACTTGGGAAAATTGGCTTGTATCTTGCGGAAGAGAATGCTTAGATTAAAACACCCTACGTAAAGATGTCGAGCCTAATTTTATTTGGGTGCGCTATTGGACAACACCTAACTTCATGGCTCCAAAGAGTTGTTGGTTTTTCGACAACGGACAACAATTTTTTCGATGACCAGAGGACCTGTGGATTTTATAACACGATTGTATTACAGAGGAGATTACGCTCTATCGCTCTTAGGAATGGATGTTATGGACTGTACTTTCTACATATCACTATGGTCCACCATGCAGCTGCACTGCTTTCACCATTTGGAAGCGCTTTCTAGCTTATGCTGTTGACTCTATTTCGGTATTTTTCACCCACCCATTCCTCATGATCCATACGACTGTAATTTTTCACGGCGATTTGTAATGAATCGACCGCCAATTAAAGGATAAAGGATAAAGCTCTCGGCGATGATCAATCCCTGAGGGATGCGCCATGCATTCGCTTCACTATGCATCGTTTGGAGGTGATTGAATGCATATCTGGCCTTTAAAATGACTCGCGGTGACCTACCGATGTATCGAGCCACTGCTGCTGCCCTCCCAAACAAGTCCGGTAGCAATTTGCCGAGCCCAGAGGGATGGAAGGCTTAGTGAGCCATGGGCGTGGGGATTCCACGTGTGTGTCGCAGTGGCGCCTCCAACCACTGCACCACACGCGCCCCAAGGGCCAATTCTAAGTCAAATTACTGGTCGTTCGGTTTGTTCAAGGAAAGCTTGTTTTATCCGCCAGGCTACTGAATAATTACGAAAAATGCAACAAAAAGAATTTGTGGTGGAATAAACCTCCGAAAAAAGATCAATTGTATATCACTCGCCTCAGACAGTTTGGCCCTGGAAACGCGTGCATCATTTACGACTCACTTCGACGCAATTCCTGGCTAAAGTTTTCTATCAACAGAGGATGTGTATCTGGTTTCAATGTTAAAAAAATAACATTGATTCTATGGTAATCAGGTGTTCATCATCTAACTAACTAGCCTTCTTCTTTGTTGTGTTCTGGAGTGATGCGTAAGGCGCTAGTGAAAGCAATTATTTCTTTTCATAAAACCTTGCTCGCGCACTGGTGAATATGAAGACAGCAAAAAGCTTAACAGATTTCCTGGATAAGTGCAATGTCTTCAGGGCGATGAAACTTATGGTAGGATTGAAATTTTTTCTATTCTTTGAGTCTTCAATTCCCCATTAAATTTTTTTCGAGTAATTGAAAATCAACTTAAATATATATTGCACTTTTTAGGAGTATTCCTCGACATTGGAATTCATTTCGAAAGTTATTATGCGAAGTTTTTTCTCCCACAGTGGAAGAGTAGCGCTGGATAGCCTCTAAATGAAAATTTGTGCCTTCTTATCTTTAGAGTGATTCCGTTCGTTAAAGTTGGTAGGGTTTGAAGTGGATGAAACATTTGGCGTTCATCAATCCCTGATGAATGCAACATTGACTCGACTTCGTTAAAGATGTTGCGGTGGCCTACCGATGTATCAAATCAGTGCTGCTATCCACCTAAATTGCTACCAATTTTCCGATCCCAAAGGGATGGAAGGGATGGAACGCTTGGTGAACCTGGGGCGCAGGATCGAACCAATGAGAATGTTTATGTCGCATGCCACCTTTAACCACTGTCCTGCACGCATCATTTTCAATCACTTTTCTGCTGGTATTGTGATTAACTGCAACACTGAGAGCCGGAAGAAATAGAGAGCTCCGCTGTGTCAGCATTAGTAATACGTCCATGCTGTTTCTGCTATAAGAAGTCACTATCACTTGTTCATTTCACAATGAATTCAATAGGTCACCAAACTCGATAAGTTTTGTTTCTGAAAATCATCACTGCTGCTCGTCTGAGACAGTTGGGGTCGGAGGTTCATAAATCTTGGGCGAAAATTGTCATCGCTTTCGTAGCCTAGATGTGAACAATAAGAGTGTACACTACATAGCACTTCTGATCACTGCATCAGAGGGAACCTAATCTATAGAGTTTTTGAAATAGTGCTGCTACTACTATTCTTACGTACTAGTTGACCGATGTGAAGGCATGGATTCTGATAGTGGAGAATTCCTCTCCCACGTTGTTCCCGCGGATCGGTCTACATGGCAATCCACAACTCAACATCATTCCCTAGCTACCGTGGAGATCTAAGCTTTCTAAAATATAAAGCCTTATTATGGGAAAGTTTTCAACAAGTAACGAAGAATATCGGGTAAGAAGTATTCGAAATTATAGAATAAATATGCTGTAAACATGCTATTTTTCATCAATCGATCTTAAGTGGAATGACTAGTTGCTTGTAAAAGCGAGACAGAAATGGGAAGCGAGGTTTTCATTTGTTCTTACCTTATTTGTTGATTAAATCCTTCTCTCTATCCCTTTCCTTTTTTTTACTTGCTCCTCGCTTTCCTCCTTCCGCCCGCTCTTTCTCCCCCTTGTTCTCTATCTCTTTCTCTCCCATTAAATTGGCTCATGTCATCTCGGCCAAAATGTTTACTGACTTGGATTTTCGTTTCACTAAATATCTTCGGTTACTGGATAAATTCCAATGTGGCGCACTGATCTCATCGTTCGTCGATTTACTCCATAGAAGGATTTAACTTTTTTCAACCACGAATTGAATATATTTCGGTCCTCTTATTCTGGAATGGAATTAGCTTAGTTAATGATTGACATAATCATTTGTACGGCTTTAGAAAAAATTCCGTCATTTTTAACCCACCTCTTTAAGCAAATATATCTCGGCTTATAGTTCACTTTCTTTATAAAATTAATATAACTACTACGAAAGGGCCATCGTGGCGAAGTGTGTAATGCTCGAGCCCCCGGAAAGAGAAGTCGTGGTTCGATCTGGCCCGGGGTCTAAGTTTCGCGAATATCTCAGCATCGTGGTTATAATATAACCAATATTTGCACATTCTTCTCAACGTATTACAAATACACTTTCTTTCCGTGAATATCCGGGGCTTCCAGTACATGAAATATCCGAAGTTGTCTTCGAATCTCCCATTATGTCATTCATCAATGCTGGTCCCAGGTGTGGCACTTCGTCATGTATTTTTTCAAGTTTTTTCGATAAAATTTCTCCTCTGAAGTGATTTCGCTAAGATTTAAGAGGTGGCAGTAAGTAGTTCTATTTGCTAAATAAGAAGAACTTATAGCTCTGGGTTTATGAGAATTTCGCTCCAACTTCTCTGGTCCATCTCTGTCTTATCACTTGTGAAATATTTACATGACCCTTTTACTAGGTTTCCTGAAAATCCTAGCGCTTTTTCCATTGAGATCGTTGCTTTACATTCTTCATCCACAAACTTCGTCAACGTACAGGTTCTACTTCAGTATTTCGTCTGTTCCATGAATGCCGTTGAATGATGTTTGAGCGCAATTCTCCTTGGAACAATCTTGTGATAGCCATGCAGGAGCAAGCCCAGGTCCTCATCAAAGGCTGCCGCCGGCTATTTAGGATAGAAGAAGGCATTTTTCATACGTATGTGGTACCAATTTGCTGAAATGGGTAACTTGGTTGGCCCGGCGCCATGTCGAGCTAATGGTTTCAACGCGTGTATAGCACTGCAACTCCAACCACTACTCTTCCCGTCTTCTGTTGCATAGAACCTTCATTACGCAGGCATTCTCCTTGCCATTCGTCCAACTCTTGCAGACGGCATTTTTCAGTTGTTCATAAACTCTTGTCTCTTCTATGTGAATCCGCTACAGTTGACATCTCCATGACATTGTCGTCGTTGACAGCAAATCGTCAGCCTTAAGCCCTTCATTAAAGAAGCGCTGATCAAATACGGAAATTATTTATAAACGTTAAGTGTTTGTTCTGTTTTTCACTTTTATTTCAATACCCTGGATAGAGCGGAGCTTAACTGAAGGTCAAAAGGATTAGTAATGGATTGTATCACATTCTGTGAGTTAGAATGGTATAGAATATGAATATATTTCTTATTTTATTCTATTTGATCCGTTTTTACGTTTACTGTGCGGATCACAGCACTTCTCACATTCGATTCGTTTCCCTCGCATCCATTGTCTATGAAGACCTAACTTTTACGTACCAATTCGGTTGCTGCTTGAGGATTTCCATTTCATCTTGAATGTTGTAGAATAATGGTCTAGCAATTCCCCCTGGAGTCCTGAGATAGCCGGCCTAGAGCGTTCCCAATTGGATTGCAGAGAGTGATTTTTTTCCGAGACAAGTCCGGTACCAATTTCCCAATCCCGGAGGGATGAGGGGCTTGGTTGGTTTGGAGCGGAATCGAATTAGCACCGTGCTCGTGATGACGGGCATCACAACCACTGTGCTATTCGCTCTCTTGATGAAGATGGACATAAAGGCATAAGACTTCAATAAGTGAGAAGTTGCCACGGAGACGCCACTTCTGTGAACGTTTCTTCTCAGTCGTAGGCCGCCTACAAGGAAACTCGTCCGTCCCTCAGGGGGATCGTTTAATTCTAGGAAAATCAGATTACGAAGCAAGAAAGAGCGTTGACTTTATCATTAGCCAGTTCATCGGCCACGAAGAATCTCCATTATTCGGTTGAGATAATACACTGAGAAGTGATTTTTAGAAATGTTTTGAGCGCGTTGACTAAGAACCTTTGAATTGAAAACAAATTCTTTTCCGTCGTTGCTCTTGGAGTTGTCGTGAGAATTGAATTCTTTGACGAAAACCATTTATTTGTTATGGTAAAAACCTTGATCTATTCTGTGTGAATGTTGAGGCAAGTCATTTTTTAGAAGAAGTTGTTATTACAATGTTAACTTTTTGTTTTCTGCCTACTACAATTTTTTAATGGCAGGATATTATGCGAAATACAATAACAGTGGTGCTGAGATAATTGCAAAACTCCGGATCGCAGGTGTCTGCGGTGGGGAACGAACGTGCTATTACGCTTTCCGGTGGCGAACGCGTTCACCACCACACCATGCGGGATCAGCAATCACCCGACAACGGGAGTGATCTGGGTATTATGAAAATACAACCACGATGGTGCTGAGATATTTGCAAAAGTCCGTTACATTAACATTGTATTCCCGACTACAGCCTCAGCTTAACTGGGTTCAGTGACGATTTGAGCTGCCCAGATCAATCCCGTTGACGGATGATTGCTGATGGCACTGATCGATAGAAAAGTCGCTGCGAGACAAGCGAAATTAAAGGCCTGTATTTATATTGCACTTAGACGGAACTTCTCCCCTTCCTTCTTATCAAATTTCCCCAAAAAGAAACGCATAGCCAAAAGGTTGTTTGAAGTAAAATTATGCAATGGTTTAGATAGCATTTCGTTTGATGGAACTCCATCATCTTCATAGTAATTCTGTGATTTTGAGCCCATTGACCTTCAAGGATTTCTGTCCATTGAACTAATCCAAGGGATCCCTTCATGTCTCCTAATAAACTGAAACGGCTTTCCGAATACAACTAACCACATGGTATTACTGGTAAGTAGAAAACGCTGTTGGTCTCAAACTTAGGTGTTTAAAGAGAGTGTGTAGTGCAGTAGTTAAAGGTTGCTTGCAATATACACAAGATCGGTCCTTAGGTCGATCACGCGTCCAGGAAAAATCGTGCGTGTACCTACCCCCTCGTCGGTGTACTGGTACCGTAGCAGTCAGAGAGGATACAAGAACGGGCAAATACAAGGCATACCTAAGTAGAATACAGAAGTCGTAGTACTGACCGATTATGCTCTTATTCATATTTATATGCTTAATGGAATCGAATATATGGCTCATGCCTAAGGAACAGAGCGGTGCCGACACTTCATCCTTTTTTCCTTTTATTCAAAAGGCGAAATTCTTGCCAGCGATCTAGATTGTTCCACAGAAATCTCTACAGATGAGTGTAATCAAATGGTCTGAGGTCTGATGGATAAGTCGGAAGAACCACAGCGTACCAGCCAAGTGTTAAATATTTGCTACCTGTCGCCAAGAATAGATACGATACGGATCCCGTAGATTGGTTATTGATCAACCCACAATGTCATAATCACCTCAAGACGATTTTTTGGTTAACAACAACTATTCTGACGTCCTTCCATGACGTTCGATATTCTCCAATTAGCTCAGTGGAGAGCTACCCGTATAGCCGAGAATGAGAATGATAATTTCATCCTTCAAAACATGAATTTTCGACCGATTCCTGTCTTCTTTGGAAATAAAAAGCACACTAACTTTGGATAATCGCCTCTCGTTCTTTTTTTATCGTGAAGCTTTCCTAGGAAGCTCAGAATGTTATAATCATATTTTGTTTTTCATTTACCCATTAGAAGAGACTGAATGGCATTTAGTCACTGCGTTTTTGAGCCGACATCACATATAGTGGGGATCCCAGCACTTCTTGCTCTCGACTAGTTTCCGCGAATCCATTATTTTTAAAGGTGCTTGGATTTTTTCGTGTTTGTTAGATTGCCACTTCAGGACTTTTATCTTTGTTGTAAATGTCGTTCAATGCTGGTCGAGCCGATTCTAACCGGAATCCTGGTGTAGCCATAGTAGAGCGTTCCAACGTGGTTTGGAGGGAGGAGCTAAGCTTAGACAAGAGTGCAACCAATTTACCCAGCTCGGATGAATAGGAGATTTGGTGAACGTGGTGCGAGATTGAAGCGGCACCTTGCTCGTGATGAAGGACATCGCTATCATTGCACCACCCATCCCTATCTAGAAGGTATGGCCTTGAAGTTCATAAGAGATCAAATCAGCGATGTAATGACACCAAGCAGTAGAAACGGGACAAGAGCTTCATTTCGGAGGCTACGTTTCAAGTTAGTAATGGAGCCAAGTTTCTCATTTATAGCGGTAGAGTAGTGCAGGTGAGCTTCTCACTGGAAATCTATGCTCCTTCGTCTCGTTCGTTTTTGATACCGTGTTTAGATATCTCTATACTAACTTCTTAAATATCTCAGTGGTTTATGGCTTTATCGTGACAGAGTGGTGTTCCTGGATTTCAAATTACGATGTGTAGGATGGGGTTCTTCCCCTAGGGAAAAGGGCTCCGCTACTGAGGAGTTTGATAGTTCGATCCTGAAGCCCAGCTAGGAGCCGTACACTTTTCTCTGTAAAAAAATACCATTCAGGTACTGTAAAGTATTCAAGTGCCTTTCCTTACGTACTCAGAGTAGTCTCCTGTTCTGTTTTTCTAGAAGAGACGAAGTTACTGGAAAGCAAGACTTTTATTTATTTGCTTAGATTGTTCAGCTTAAACAAGGCAACTTTTACTCTCCTAACTCTTCGATGTCTTCGCCTTTCTCGGAGCTGGTGATCCGAGTCGATGGTCCACTTTCGTTTATTTTAAATTGCTTCTTCGACATTGTTTTTACAAGCAAGTATATGGCATTCACTGTTTCCATCATTGCCGTCTTAGAGAATTTCCAATGTCTTTAGATATTACCAGCGGCCAAGGACCATATCCGATTTGCAGCGATTCGAATCCAATTCGCTCGTAAATTACTAGTAAATGCATCCGTTTAAAAGTAATTGGTCGGTTTGCTTTCCATCTCTTCACTTTCCGCTCTTCCATTTACCGCTTTCATGATTTTCTTCATCATAGCTTCTTATTCATCATTTCATCTGGATTCTTCTATCAGCATAGTCCCAAGCCACAAAAATAATTCGCTGCTCCGAGAATTCTCTCTGAAATGAGATGTTTTCACAGTTTAAGCACAGCCAAACAGTATATAGATTAAGGATCAACATGTTTGAGACCAATGCTCACCTCTTACAGAAGTTTCTTGCCAAGGGCAAGTTATCAAGACCTTAAGCGAAGACTGGTCATAAGTAGTACTTTGCGCATTGTTAATGAAAAATAGGAGGAATAGTCCCTCAGGGGTTGATAAACGCCCCGAGAGCTTTATGCTTTTTTTTATTGTAAACGGAGCCCAACTTACTAAAGGAACTCTCAGTGTTTTCTTAATCAGCAGACAAAAGATTGTTAATAACAAGATTCCCTCAGTTGCGGCTATTGTTTCCTCTGTTTCGGCTTCTTCAGAGCCGTTTTTCTTCTTTCCCTTCCAGTTATGGTTCGAGATCAGCCGCTCAGAATCTTACACGATTGAAGAGCGTGCTTGGTCCCTGTAAAAAACCACCTTAAGCTATGATGCAAGCTTTTTCACACCAATGTAAGACTGCGTGTGGCTGGTCTCCAAAAATAGACGCAAGACTTATAAAGCAGGGAACGGCTTTGGAGAAGGCAAAACCGCCGAAATCTCAGTCGTTGTTGAATAAATCTCGTTGCTATCTGCTCAAGAAGAAGACACTCACTTATTAAACAATGCCGAGGAAGAAAATTTAATTCCAGAAGGAATCAGCTGCATCGAGGTTCATCGGGAAACAATACATATTTTCTTTTGGCTTCCAACAGAAAAGTAATAATTCAAGAAGCATATAGAGGAATAACCACTGTTATCTTGATAAGAACCTAATCGATAACTGGTCATTGGGACCACCTAGTGTGGACTTTTGGAAAGCGCTAGAACCTCTCTCGAGTCTTCAGGAAGAAAAAAATTTAGCCTAATCAGCAAATGAAATCGAGCTGAGGCTTTCACGATTCTTCGTAATTATTGAAGTCAAGCGTTTCGAGTGTTTGAGTAATAGGTGGAGTGAAGCAGTCGGAGACTGACTATCAAAAATTTTCGGAACATAAAATTTCGGTAGTGATTACAGCCATTCAAAAACTAACAAGTAGTTTCTCCTTTGTGAGCAACAACCAAGCACTCCATACCCATTTCTGTACGTCTATCTGCTGGCTGTAGCAGTATTTTATTTTATTCCTCGTTTCTTTCTTCTCAGTGGTTTCATCCTAGCGATGGGATATTTCTGTGTCGAACCATATTTGTACCGAAGAAGGTTATCTAAGATGGACCCCAATATTTTCTTGCGGAAGCCCAGCTGTGTAATAAACCTCTGTTAGAAATTACCTATGTTCTAGATAACAGCTACTTATGTTACAGAATAGCAAACATACCTCGACTACAAAAAAACAGCCTCTGTTTATTGCGATGACCAATTGGGAACACCTGACATGGCTTTTTTTGAAACAGCGAAGAAATCTTGTTTAACCAGAAAAATGTGGACCAATGAAAAATTTCGTTAGAGCGACGTGATTCTTTGTGGAGTATCAAGTCTTCAATGCTCGATCAATGATGGATTTCACTGTTGAAAATCTTTGCGACGGCCTTCGCAGCGATTGTGTGGTTGACACAGTATTCAAATTCTGATCGACGTAATGCTGAGTTGAGAAACATCTTTATTAACGCAGAAGCTGTTGTGCGTCTTTACCGGTGAGGAAGATCAATAACTGCTTTTGCTGCTTTCTGCTGAGGAGGATGCAATAAAAACCGACACTTAACCTTTTCCGTCATAGTAAATTGTCTTCTGTTGCACTTTCTTCTACTTTTTACACCACAGCTACAACTTGTTCCTTCGTTTCCTCCAGACGATTCGCTAATCTCCCCATGGCCGAATAAGCTACCACTAGAAAACCAGAAGCTTAGATGAACAGAATTCAACAAACGACAAGTGATTCCAATAAACTCGTGGATGCTGGTGATGCTCTAATACATAAATCTCAATTTACAGCGTCTAGAACTGCAATAAATCTAAGCTTCGTTGAGAGCTTCTAAAACTATCATTGATTCAAATTGATAACATAGGCAAAAAGAACTAGACTAGAGCAATTTATCTTAACGTTCTCTTCAGTACTGCAGAACGGAAGAGATTGTATGACTAACGTTTAACGACATGATATATTTTATCGTCTATGATCACCTTTTTGTAGTTTTCTGCTGGTGAATAACACGCTATCCTTCTGTTTCATTAGTTTCTTTGCAAATCTTACTTGGATACTTGGTCCTCACTGGTTGTGCGGGCGGGCCCCAGCATATCCTATATTCTTCGGAGTCTTGCTGGGTCAGCCATTCTGTCCCTGGCCGTTACCACCACAGGCTGTCACAGCCCTTGTGGATAGGAAGGAGGTTTGCCACCATTCGACTAATTTGATACTAGGACGCAGGTGGCTCCTGGTATGGGTTTATTCTTAGCTGAGCTTCCTGGTGGAAATGCTGGACTCCTTTTCAGCGTGGGAGGTCCTACAGGGGGATGAATCCCCCTGTTGTACATCACAGTCCGACACCCGGGAACACCTTCCAGCCATGATGATACGGTAAGCCGTCGGGAGATCTTTGCAAATCCTCAGAATGGAATAACAGTTTGTGTTATCATTCCGTTTTTCTTGGTTTTTTCTTCCACTGACGTCTTCATTAAAACTGCGTCGTTTTCAGTGCAGGTAATATAGATAGTGCTATCTTGTAAGCATTGTGATCCTGAATCGTTCGTTGTCGTAGGAATTCCTATCATTATTAAATTTTTTTGTTTATTCATTTATTTTATTTTCTTTTGCATGGTCGATCTTCGTATCTACTGTGTAGATTCTAAGAGTTCTTGCATTCCATTCGTTTTCTCTTGTACATCATCCACAAGGGTCTCTGGGCACTTCACATGTGAATTCGGCTTGACATTTGATGTCTTCTTTACGAATTACGCTGAAGGCTGGTCGAGTTGAATTTTTCCTGGAGTCATGACATAGCCAGGCTAAAGCGTTGCCATTTGGGCTGCAGGGAGCTAACTGCTCCTTGAGAAGTATGGTACCAATTTTTTCGACCACGGAGGTGTGAGAGGGTTTGTAAACCAGCTTCAAGTTCGAGCTAGCATCGTGCTTGTGACGAATGGCCTCACAACCACTGCACTACCCGTCCTTTTCATCATGGAAAACCAAGTTATAAGCAAGGAATTTTTTTTCCAATAGATTTACAATGACTAGCGTATTAAGGTGGTTTTGTGACAAATACTATATTTCGGACTTATGATCACAATAAAATTTGACGAAATGCTTTTTTCACCTGGGTTTTATTGAATTTTATTGAAGAGCACCCTATCGAGATTGATGTGTAGATATTCTTTCCAGGTCTTTATTCTGAACATCGTCGGTTAGTGTTCAGTTTACCTCCGGTATAAAAGAGCTGACAATTTCGCTTAGTATTATCCACTCTGTAAGGTGCTTTTAATCTTCCCGTTAATAGTTTTAACAGCTTTTCACAACGCTGAGAAATAATTGGCATTAATAAGATTAAACACGTAAGAGTTGTAGCGAGCAATCCTTGTCGCGGTCCTCGTTCTCAAACTGAGACAACGAAAGTTGTTTTTCAAGGGTTGGAAAAAGGCTTGTTCAGCCCTCATGGTAACAGCAATCAAAAATCCAAAGCAGTGCTTTCAGCGTCAGCTGTATAACTACCTACAGATGAAAGCCGATCTCTACGACAGTGTCTGTCGATTGCGTGCAACTCCTCGATCAAGTGAACCACTGATCCATTCACTGACTGTAGCGCTTCAGCTCATTTAGCAACGTGTGCTTCCACAAAACATGATGATGATGGTGAACGTGTTATCCCTTATAATATCCAGTTCACTACTGTGCTTTATCTAAAAGGTAATAAAAGAATCACCTGTATCACCTGTAGTCCCACTGATCGTCGAGTGACTCGAGCGCGCGCCAGCAAGTCTTTCATTTTTTCCCTGTCGCGTGCAAGAGTAGCCCAACGGGTTCTGCTCGCTCTAGAGAGTCGTCGAGCATCATGTCTTTCTTCAAGGCTCTTTGTGAAGAACTCTGACCATCGGGTCGGTGGCCTTCCAGCAGTGTGTTTGACATCCCGAGGAATCCAGTCACTAACGGCTCCTGCCCATCGGTTGTCATTCATACGTATTACGTGTCCGGCCCACCTTATCTTCGGCAGTTTGGCGTTCAAAACGGCATCTTTGATTTTTTGATCGTCGACGCAAATCGGAGCTTCGGATCCCTTCCCTTACTTGTGTGGAACGGGATACTCCTAGCATCGCCCTTTCGACTGCGCGTTCGATAACGCTGAGTGATCTTTCATCCTGCTTACGCAGCGACCAGGTTTCTGACGCATACTTTAGGGCAGGAAGTACCGTTGAGTCGAAAAGGTGGGCACGGAGTTGGGTGTTTTTTGTTCTCTTCACTACATCCTCGATGCTCTTGAAAGCTCCCCAAGCTGCTCGTTTCCTTCTGCTCAGCTCTGGAGCAAGGTCGTTCATCATATTGATTTCCCGACCTAGATAAACATAGCTGGAGCATTCGGAGATATCCGTTCCGTTGAGCATGAATGGGGCATGCGAAACCAATCCGTTCTTCATGAACATCGTTTTTGTGAGATTTGGTTGAAGACCAATCTTTCCACAGGCTTTATCAAAGTCGGTAAGCATACTTTCCGCTTGGCTAATGTTTAGTGTTATAAGGACGATCTCATCAGCAAAGCGAAGATGGCGTAACTGCCAACCATCGATTTTCACTCTCATATTATCCCATTCCAATGCTCGCATGACGTTTTGGAGGGTGGCGGTAAATAATTTTGGCGAGATGGTATCGCCTTGCCTAACTCCTCTTTTGACGTCAATGATAATATCCTCGTAGAATGGTGATACCTTGGTTGCGAAATATTTGTGAAGCTCACGAAGAACCTTTATGTGCTGAGTAGGTACTCCCTGACTATCACGGGTTTTCATGGCTGTTTCTATTTCAGTTTAGCTAAAGCCTTCTTTAAATCGATGAATGTGAGATAGAGCGCTTTTTGTACTCTCGCGACACTTCAGTGAGCCTTGTTACCGTGTGGATGTGGTCCATCGTACTAAATCCTTTTCGAAACCCTGCTTGCTCACACGGCTGCCCTTCGTCCAGTGGTTTATCAATCCTGTTTAGAATGACTCGAGTGAAAAGTTTGTAGACGACAGACAGTAAGCAGATTGGACGATAGTTGCCGATATCCTATAGGTCACCCTTCTTAAACAATAACACGGTCTTGATGGTTTTCCACTAAGTAGAGACCTTGCATTCAGACAGGTAACGTGTGAAGAGCCGAGCCAGTGTGTTTACAAGGACTGGCGGAAGGTTCTTCAGGTATTCTGCTTTTATTGTGTCCGGACCTCGTGCTGTTCGACTTTTTCACCGACTAAATGGCATACCAGATTTCGGAATGGAGAACCGGTGGTACAACATATCCATCGTCCTTTATTTCATATGACGGAAGGTGGACGTGGGTATCGAAGAGATCCGACTAGTATTCGTGAATAATTTTCTCCATTGCCTTGCTGGAGGCTGTAACTGTTCCGTCTGGGCGCCGGAGTGCAATAATTTTGGTCTTGTAATTGGCGAAGCTTCGGTGGGCTTTGCCATTGCTTTTCCCAGCCTCTGCCGCTTCGACCATTACTGCTGCTCTTCGCTCTTCAGCATCTTCTTTTATCGCCTGTATGCACTGTTTTGCAAGTTCGGACGTAATAAAAGAATGGGGGCAATTTAGTTTAGGCAAGTTAAATACAAAATTGCCTTCCTGTATTGGTTTGCCGCTTCGTCATGTCTGTGATGTGGTCCTCATTGCGGGATTGCAACGTTCAGCGGATGGTTCTCACTCTAGCAGGGTTCTTAGCTAATGAGTCCGACGCCTCCATCCGGAAACCCATCAGTGAATAAACTTGGGCCACGGCTGAGCCGAACGAGATGCCTGGTTTCCACGTTGTTGTCACAAACAATAAGAAAAGAAGGTCATCTCTTAAGAAGGGTGCTAGTCTTCCTATTCATTCATAGACTGTGCCTGGGATAAATGGAATTTAATGGTGTCGACTCAAATAACATGGTGGTTAACTACGCAAGTCTTCTCAGCTGATGGGTAACATGTAGGACTACGTCATTTTTTTTCATTCCTGGTCAATCGAGTCTCAGTATCTCTAGACTAGTGTTGAACACATTTCTAGTCAAGATAGACATTTGCCTTGTTCTTTTTTTAAAGCAGGTTTGTAATGAAATGTATGTATGAAAAACAAGAAAGAATAGCGAAAATGGTTCCATCGAGTGAAGTAAAAGTTTAAGCACTAGTTCTATAATGCTGAGATATTAGCAAAACTCCGGACCGCAGGTGTCTGCGGTGGGGAACGAACGCGTTATTATCCTTTCCGGAGAGTAACGCATTCACCACCACACCATGCGAGTCCTTCGTTTCACCTGGATCTCGGCTACTTCTATTGATCTTTTGCCATTAGCAATCACCCGTCAACGGGTTTAATCACGAGATCGAAATTTCCGGAACAATGTTAGCATTTTTAACTTATTGTTTACTCCCACGTCCGACTTTCTACTAACGTCGGCATTAATTGAATAATTCTTTCTACTTCTGTTTAGCAAACACGAGGTGTTATTTTATTCCTTTATTCACGAACAAACTGACGTTTCGGCGGATTTCGCCTTCCTCAGAGCCTGGAAAGGTCAAGTCAAGTTGATTGCAATCTGCACGGTCAAATGCCTCCATTACCAAACAGAGACAATGCTGAACCAAAATTTCAATCACATTGAACACAGAGTCTCTGCACACTCACCGCTTTCTATGAGTTTTCCACTAAATATGTCACGTGGAGACCAACTGCGCAGAGTTCACATGGAATCGTAATGTGCCCATCTCATCAGAATAACAGGCTTATATACTGCCCAATATCACGCGTGGTAATGAGGCATTCCTCCCTGCGATTCATTTTCGGATTCTTGGAATTAATCCAGAACGCCTCGAGAATTTTGCGCGCTTGTGTTCTGGATTCCTTCGTTAGGATCGTAACCCGTACTTCAAAATCTTCTTCGTTATGTCTCTGCGCGTCTCTCTGTCTCTTGTCTCTTTGCTAAACAGAAGTAGAAAGAATTATTCAATCAATGCCGAGGTTAACAGAAATTCGGACATGGGAGTTATTGCTCGCTTATTTGTCTATTCTTATTTCGGCTATTCTTTGTTTATTTTTTTAGCATTCCAGTAATTATAATAGCCCGACATTTTGATGGAGCACGAAGGAGGGAAATTAAAAATTTATGAGAATGAAGAATTTATGAGAAGCGGTCATTCATTCGAATAGAACTTGCCGATTTCACAGTCAATCTGGCTCGGCACATTGAAATCCCATCGCCATCCGACTAAGCAAAGCAAGGTTTCGACAGACGTGGACGATTTCGATTAAGATGTGAGATAAACTACGTTCATTGTTTTCTTCAAGTTTAGCGCAAAAATTTTTCTTCGTTCTTCATTGCTAGTTGCTACTGGAGGCTATGAGTTTAATATCTCGATTAGTACTGGCCTGTCTTAATGAACTGGTTTCGTTTAACAGTAGTCGACAGTATGTGTTCTTTCTTTGATGAGCTTACACGAGGTTGATAAAGATAATTATTTTTTGGCTAACGTTTCGACGTCTTCGTCTTTATCATAGCTGGTGATCCGAGTCGATGGTCCACGCTTGTTCTTCGTCTCGATGTGGCAGCTTCGCCTTCGTGTCGAGTCAGGTCTTCCTCAGCGGGCCATCTTCTCGAGTTAGGCATAGAAAAATAAGTTATTATCACCGGACAACCATTATATCCACCATCAACATCTTGCATAAAAGGGCATCACCGAGTGAGTATGTATACATACTGACTAGTCACACCGAGGTTAAAGGAAAGTCGGTTTCGAAAAAGTAGTCGACAGTGTTGGTACTTTGCATCGAACTGCTTCTATTTTTTATTCCTCATTTCAGATATAAACTCCTGGATTGTCGGAAATTTAGGATGATGTGAGGTGTCGTTCCTTATTTCTCATGTTTATTTTAACATGATTTGCCTCAGATTCCATTGTAGCCATTATGTTGGTCGATCAGTTGAGCACAATGTCTCTGTCTATTATGTCTATCTGACAATACCATTTCAATTCGTCGATATTGACGAAGTACTTGTCTTGGTGTAAATGGATCTTTTAGAGATCCTTTAGGTATTTCGATCAACCAAAGGAGCTTGTTATAGCGTGCTTATCAATTCAGGATTTGAACGACTTTATCATAAAGATACAGCAGGACGACAGAACAAATTAGGCCTTCGTTTTCGGACCCGAAAAAGGCTCCTCAAATTTTTGCTCGACGTTTGACTCGTTGTTCCTTTTTCACTATCTAGCTATAATTCGCTTAGTACGAAACAGTGCGGTAGGTCATATGCAGAAGAAATGTTTAAAGTATAAAGGACAAAGCTCCCGGCGTTGATCAATCCCTGAGGGACGGCCATCCATTCGACTTCATGGAGCATCGTTTGGAGGTGATTGAATGCATATATGACCTTTACAATGACTCGCACTGGCCTACCGATCGATATCGAGCCAATACCGCTATCCTCCCAGACAAGCCTGGTATCAATTTCCCAACCCTGGAGAGATGGAAGGCTTGGTGGGCCGTGGGCGCAGGGGATCGATTAAACAAATGTTTCGTACTTAGCTATATATCTAGTTACTTGCTTATTTTTTCTTAAGCACACCATCGTCTATTCTGCAACACCATCTGGATGTCAATTGCTTATCCTCTATCGTGTTTCTATTTTTAGGTTAGTAATTCATCCTTGCTTATTAGTGGAAGCGTTAGAGAATTGCAACCGAGAACAATATGGTCACATGGCAGCAGCTATGTAGTAGAACCGGCTGGAGATAGATTGATGGCTGGATGAAAACTGTAAAAAGCAAAAAGATTGATGAGTAATGATGGTTTCTGGCTGTCGTCGCCAGCTGCTCGGTACTGATGGGTGGAGGCTGCCGCACTATTTCTTTCCATTTCTTGGAAAAACTGCAACTAAGTAAATATGATACGAAATCAACCACAACGATGCTGAGATATTCGCAAAACTTGGACCTCGGGCCATCTCTAACCACGATTTCGCTTCCCGGGGCTCGCGCATTATACACTGCGCCATTGAGGCTCTCACCCTGCGTTTTTCCTCACCTAGTTTTTAGAAAAGTGGAAAAAAAAATAAAACAGAAAACTAGCTGAGAGGAACACAGAGCAAGGCACTTCGCGCCGCAGTGTGTGTGTGGTGCGCATGCCCCCCGGAAAGGAAAATCATGGTTCAATCTGGCCCGGGGTCCAAGTCTTGCTAATATCTCATCATCGTTGTGGTTTATTTCGCATAATCTCTTCCGTGAGAATTTTAGTGAGCAGTAAATAAAGAAGTAAACATAACTAAATATTTTTTTAAACAGTAGCTTGTTATAAGTGTGCTTTGAAATTAAACAGCGGTAGACGAGCATCTGCGACGGATTTACGGGTTGATGAGCAATTTACACGTATAGTTTACTGGATACAAATAAGGTCCCATTGCTCATGATGTCTACAGTCTTTGCGGTAATTGCTATATTTGCGATAAAATAAATGAGAGGGGAAGTAGTGCGTGAAGGTTCATACATGGGAAGGACCATATAAAGGTCGACGACAGACTGGAACTGCGCTACTTCCTTGGGGATTTCATGGTCGGCTTGTTGACAGTGATGTTGCCCGTTGTATAAAGAGCCTATTTTATTGTTCAGCAAATTTAGCTCACTACTTTAATGAGTTACAGGCCAGGAATTTGCCATTTTTGTGGGTTGATTGTTGGCCGATTTGGGCAAAGCGCTTGTGGAAAGAACCTTCATGGGTTTGATTCGAAAGCTCAACGTGGGAAAGTTAACAAAAAACGAAATGGTTAACTCAAGAACTGAGCTAAGGAGGACACGCAGCTTGAAGAGCTTCCAACACCATCGAGGATATAGTGTAAACAACAAGAAATAACAGACTCTGTGCCCATCTTTTTCAACTCTGCTTTTCTCACCTGCTTTAACACACACGTCAGAAACTTTGACGATACGTAAGCAGGATGAATGGTCGCTCAGCGTTCAAGATTAATGATCCTCCAGCTTTATCGGAAGCCCTATTAAATGTGGATGATTCCAGGAATATCTGATGTTACGAAAATGATAAATCCAAAAGAGAAATCTCAAACACATCTACCACCGAAGATCAGAGACACTTTTCTATAAAACGGGATGCTGAGAAACAAGTGGGCCAAACACGTGGTGTGCCTTATCGGCAACTGGTAGAGAGCAGGAGTTAGCAGAATGGTCCCGATGTGATGTCAAGTGAGCGATGGGAATTCTCCAATGTGCCGTTACTCGGGCCTCATTTCGTAGGTTTTAAGAGAATGCATCTGATGGCCCTTAACTTTGCAGACTAAGCAGAGCATAATGGCTACATTTGAGCGCGAGAGTGTTAATTGGAGAGGTTTCTGGCGAGTTCTCCAACTACTCGACGATGAACGAGATGACGAGAGGAATAAGGCAACTAATATTTTCAGCTTTCTGTTCTCTTCAATCGTAGATCTTTTCTTGTTTTTTACTACCGGTGGCTGGATCAAGGAACAAAAAGGAATGTCAAATTTTCCCTAAGAGGCTCTTTTATTTTTATTGATCCTAGATAGGGAGTGGTCGAAGGTAGCTTATCGAATTCTGCTCTGGCATATATTTGCTTGCTTCTGAACTAAAAAATAACTGCTCAGTTTGGGAGACTTCACTGGAAGAACCAACCACTCGCTGTATATCGCAGTTCTCACTCAAGAGCACGCAAGAAAACTAGGCAGCAACAATGAGGCGATAAGCCATAAATGGACCTATGTTTCCAACAACTAAAGGCTAATAGCAAACTAGTGAAAAAAATAACCGCTAAAGTGAACTTCTTTTCTTTTTTGCTGGAAATCCTATTAAACATTGCTGAGCATCGGGCGTCATTTGGGCGGAGGAACGGAGGCCGCTTCGAAGAGCCCTCCTCGTTCTTTCCTCGACGTACTACGCGTTTCTCGTGCTTCAGAAATTATCATCCTTAAAGAACGTTGACGAATGCTGTGGTATCGTGTCGTTTCTTAGACTCAACATCAAGATTCTCGTCAATGATTCAGCTCTACTCTTCACATTTTGTTTCCGAAGACCTTTTTCAAGACTCATGCTTTGCAACCTCGAAGTTAGGTTAAAAAGTATCATTTAAGTAAGACTGAAAACAAGTAAATCTTTTCGCGCTGTTTGCTCCTTGTCTCCTTATGTGGAGTAGCGCAACATTTGATACGTTTTTGCTTCTAACAAGGTTATTTTGGCTCGGAAATATAACTCACTCGTGAATTTTTTCCAACCAATCTTCGTTCGCACTTTCGGCATAAAATGGGTTCAACCCTATTTTAGGACACATTCCACTCATATTCCGTCTTCTATCTCCAATTCCACTCAACACAAGTGTTTGTTACCTTAAAAATTCATCTCCGTTCCTTTTTTTTCAAGTTTACTTAACATTTTAACTACTGGCATTACATTGGACGAGTTCATGACATACTTCAGTGGTCGTGAAGAAGCGAAGTAGTTCTCAAAGGTAATGATCGCTTTCCACGTTGTACCAAGCAACTGTCGTTGAAATGAAGGATTGGGGATCGAGGACCGGAAATCTCTGTGATTACCTCTATTGCCGTTTTGATTATTAATTAAGCTTGCAGTTTCTTTAATTTCTTCGTTTTTTGCTTCAATCAAATGTTCATGTAAGTAAAACGATGGAAAAAAAGAAATGAGCGCATGACATTAGTGGTAGAACGAAGGAAGATATTTCTGGAATCGTTGTTTACCTACTTCTTCATCTGTCGTTCCATTTCATAATCCAATCGGACTTCAGTTACTTCTTAAAGGCTCTTCCTTCCCAGAAAATTCCCAATTAGGTAGAAGAATCATTTCAAAACAGCTTCATTATTCGATCAATCTGCATAAAACTTCAAGTCAAGAAACAGATTTTTTTCATGAGGTGATATATTTTGCCAGCAAGTAACATCAAATGGATGTATTTTATTGATCGTTCTAACTAGCATAACCTTTTATCTACCGCCTATTATTCTACGGGCAGAGTGCTGTGAGAAATGCAACCACAATGATGCTGAGATAAACTCTAACCCCCAGGCTGGATTCGAACCCGAGATTACCCTTCCTGGAGGCTCACGTGTTATCCGCTGAAACAATGAAGCCGTCGTTATGCCTTTCCCTCAGCCAGTTTCTTTTTTACTCTAAAGGTGCCATCAGCAATCACCTTTCAACGGGACTGATATCTGGAGGAAAATCGGCATTGAACCTAGTTATGCTGACGCTGTAGCCGAAATCACAGCGTACAACTTCGTACATGCTGACTATTATTTTTTTATCATTTTATTTTTTTTACCTGGCCTTTGGTGCAAACTTTGCAAATGTCTCAGCGTCTTTGTGGCATTGTCTAAGTAGTTTTAGAGCTCGATCATAGATGCACTTCTTGTCAAAAACTGACTTGTAGGGCGAAAACCAACAGTTTAGAAGGCTCTGGACATTGAAGTCGCATAAAGCACATTGTACTATGGTACAGTTCAAGTAGCACGATACCGAAAATCTTGTCTTATGGACTGAAATTGACGGACTAGACGTGTTTTTTTGCAGTGTATTCTTCTTCCTAGATCAATTGACGCTCCTGCAGATTCATTGTGTAGGACTAACGCTAGAAGAAGGCGTTGCAAAACTTGTAACTAATGAGTTTTCTATTTTTGGCCTTCTGCTGCGCTCCTCTAAAGACACCTATTCCGAAGACGTTACGTTATTCTGTCCGGTACCATATCTTCCAGAGAGTCCAGGTGAAGGGAATTTTTTAGCCACGGCTAAGTTGTCATTTGAATCGCTTCTACATTCTGACCATACCATCTTCATCCCGTAGAAATCGTGATAGTTGATGTGAATTGTTCAGCAAAGAAAGTGATGAGGCACGCATTAATAAATGAGTTATAAAGCTGCCATTCAGCTAATAGCCTTCCCAGAGGGCTATTTTTGCCGTGTTGCAATCAATGACGGCTTTTTGTTGGATGTAGGGGGCACGGGCTCGACTTCTACTGTATATTATATGTATATTGATGACACTCGTTAAGAGGTCTACATCACATGTACCATAGCTTAAGAATCCCAGCGCTTATTGGATTCCATTCGTTTCCTCGCATCCAGTATCTAATAAGTTTTCCGAATTTTTTGTACGTAGCTTCGGTTGCCGCTTGAGGATTGCCGTCTTGTTTATGGTCGTCCTCGAATGCTAGTCGAGTCGATTTTCCCTGGAGTCCCTGTATAACTAGGCTAGAGCGTTTCCACCTGGATTTCAGAAAGTGGGCTGTTCCCAAATAGGCAAGGAATCAGCTTCCCGATCGCGGGTGGATGGGGAGCTTGGTGGGCGAGGAGCAATACCGAACCAGAACGTGGGTAGGTTCGGCTCACCACGCAATGATCCGGATGACTACTACTGCACTACTCTCTTTTCAATATTTTTTTGTTCATTCCTGAACATATGCTAAAATTGGAAGAATACAAAGAAGATGAACAGTTCACAAGAGATATTTGAAAAGCAGCTCGAGAATCTTAAATACGCACACATTTTAGGTGATTAAATTGGTAATAAAAAGGAAAAAAGCTGTCGGTGTTGATTAATCCCTTAACGATATACCATGTATTCGACTTCACTAAGTATCGTTTGGAAGTGATTGAATGGATAGTTGGCCTCTACAATGACTTGCGATGACCTACCGATGTATCGAACTAGTGCTGCTGTCCTCTCAGACAAGTCTGGTACCAATTTGCCGACGCCGGAGGGATGGAAGGCTTGGTGGGCCATGGGCAGGGGGATCGACTCCATGTGTGTGTGCGTTGCAGCGCGCCTCCGAGCACTGCGCCACACGCGCATACATTTTAAGTAATTAAATTGGTACAAAAAAGCAAATTCGAGTGTTGCCTATGTTTCTGCCGAAATACGTCAGTTCATATGATGTTTGTTTGTTGGCATAAAACGCCAGAGATGTAGTGCACACAATGCATTTGGTTGTGCATTGTGGGCCAGTTTCAAAGGTGAACTTTTATATCCCAACTCATGTTAGATCTTACTAGTTTGAATGAAACCGCTAGAATCTACATCTGTCTCCACTCATGGCACAAGTTCTGTTGCATTACCGTGACAGAATTTTCTTTCCCGGAGCTCACACAACCTATCCTCCCGGTTTTTCTTCGTCAAGGCTCATATTTCGAACGTGAAACAAATTGAACAGACTGAAAATCGTCGAGCAGGACAGTCCCCAATGTGTCGTTTGTTTCCAGTTGTTGCTTTCCCATTAGAATTTTTTGGAAATTCTAATTTCGTTTTCACTTTTATTGAAACTCCTGGTTCTAAACGTATTTGAATTTAGAAGGATGCTGTATAAAAATTGCACATCCATTTACGGCCAACAAAGTCCTGTATCAATTTGTGAAGCTTCCACTATCTTTATTACTCCAGTGATCGAGAAATCTCTATCAGTTGTTGAAAATCTGGCTTCGGGCGTTCTATATTAAGAATGGGCGACATCTTCTCGTATATTACTTAAAGTGTTTTTGTCCGCCTTTCACAATAATAGAATAACGTACTGAGGGACCTTTTGCACGACTGTGAGAAAAAAAAGTATTCACGTCTCAGAGAATAGGACGAGGTCCTTACTCGACACGCCGAGAAGCAACACTAATTACTTGCTGACTGCGAAGCTCACTTTTACCTAAGCATCACTTCAATAGCCGCTTTTTCAACAAATCATCGGACCATTGTGGATGTTGAATTAGCACATCATCTCCAGATGTCTGTGTTCAGCGTTGTTTCGTACTGCAAAGAAACCACTCAATGATCCAGCTCAATGATGCTCGTTGTACAGAATTCCCTATCTTTTTATACGAATTTTTCAATTGTGTTTGAATTCCAAGGCTTTTCGAGTTTTCAGATAAGCCCTTATTAAATTCTTTTTTCTTTTCCCTTGAGTTGTTTTTTAAAAGCGTCAGCTATTATTTTTCTATCCCTTCTAGGGACGCGTCATACATTTGACTCCACTCAGAGCATCACAGAGGCGATTGGACCTATCCGTGGCCAATATAGTGAACTACAGAACTTCCCAATGAATCGAATTAGTGTTTTCATGCTCCATAACAGATCTGATCCCAATTTGCCAACGCCAGAGGGATGGAAATGTGGTTAGTCCAGGAATGGGGCTCGAACCAATCGTGTTTGTATGTTGACACATCTAACCACTGCGCTACACATGAAATGGTAGTTTCTCGTACATTTTTCTTAATTACTTATTAGCTGTGATAATGGGAGAGTTTTCTTGTTGTTTCAGCAGAGATTAAATAGAAAGTGGAACCTTAAGGCGTGGGTGGTTTTACCACCATTATTTGTTGCCTTTTTTAAAATCAGGAAGTTCGGGAAAGAAACCATTGGGCACAAAAGCGAAATTCCTCTCAGAAGCCACCTCACTTAGCAATTGAAAGGATATGTCTTGAGTATTCATTTCCTGGGGGATATGAAATGACTGCATTCATTCCTCGTTCTCATTTGAATTTTAATGACCCACACTTCTTTCTTAGAGACGTATCTACCACTCTGGTTGGTCTTCCAAAGTGTACATTTAAATACATGGTTAACAAACATATCATCTGTATACGAATCAGCCTCTTTTTGAACGAGAGGAGGTTCTCCGAGATAAGTAAGATTCCGCTTGCCGGAAAGATGAGAGCATTGGTTGGTTATCTCGGGGCGTTGTCGAACTAGGGACCATGCGTGTATTGTTGGGAGGCACCTATAAGGACTGCGCTTCCTGCGCCTATAGTTTTAATAAGTAAATGAACATGCTAGACATTGCAGTTCCTCAGTGGTGATTTTTAATCACTGTTAATTTTAAGCCCTTTAGAATTGCTTTAGGGAATGATTATGAAACTCGTCTTCCTTCTCCATCTGCTACGATATTCCATTCATTACATACATATTGATTGACGCAGTTTTTGTTTTCTTGTTTTGTCATTTCGTTTAGCGAAATATCTCCATGAAATATCAATAGCATGAACCCATCACTTTTGTCCCTCATTTTCTCTTCTTCTTGAAACAGTTGATGAAAAAAGTTTTTCTCTGCTAAAAAAAAACACTTGAATGCATAGAAACTCCTGGAAAGTCCTTGTTAAGAAAGGATCCATGTAGAAAAAAAGAGTAGAGTGCAAATTTTATGTTGCTGGTTCGACTCCCACCCAAAATAGTCAGGATTTAGTAAGTGGTAGTGAGCCTTACTTTGCACGGCATGAAACTCTTCTTCATCCTTAACGCGCTGTGCAGATCGAATCCAACGGAAGTGAGACTTTTCGCAATATTCATTGCAAAAATTTTCTTCTTTCTTGGTGTTGGCTTTTTTCACGAAAAAAGGTGGTTTCAGCGGGAAAGAATTTCAATGATTTTGACTTCAAGAAAATTTTACACTCTTTTGGTGTTGTTGTTGAGAATAATGCAATTGTGAGAAAGGGAGGAACGGAGACGAACACTTAGCACTTATTGAAAGGATAGAGCTCTACCACACAGCAACAACACTTAGAAATGCACGTAGTACTCCGTCCATCTCTTTTGCCTGTAGAATACAACACAACTTACATCCGCTGCTGGTAACTGTCGTCTGCTGCGCCGTGCTCTGTACCCGGTGACGGTGGTCGCCAGGTGTGAAGGTGGGATCCAGAGGCAGTTGCCGTTGTTGGACATGATGAGCGAAGTTGTAGTCTATTTTATAGATGGGTTCCATCAGATGCTTAGACTCTCTTAAGATCGGCTCACCTGCTGCTTTTCTTCGTCAGATGTGGTTGCACTGATATTATATCTGTTCTTTGCCTTCGTTGTATATTCTTCTTAGGCGTGAAGATTGAGCATCATCGTTGGAGTTTGCAGAGCCAGAGTAAACCTTAAAAGGCGGCTAAGACAACATCTTAAGGTGAATAAAGGACGGTACTGATTTAAACAACATCTGTTTATCATAATGAAAGGGGAAAAATTCCTGGGTCAAATTGGCAAGGACTGTAGAATTATTTCTTGGGTTGAGGAACTAACTTCTTTGACTGCAATACAGATAGTCCACTGTACCTTGCTTCTTACAGTAAGCCTTTCTCTAGATAGTTTTTTTGAATGCACTGAGTTTTTTAGAGATAGGTGTGTACCCCTATCTTCGCCTAAGCTCTAAGAGTATATCATGATTAGCCTTCTGCAACCACCCTTCATTATCCCATATTGTTCGATTAGTTTCCACAGCTGCATTGGAACTTTTTTTTCTTTTCGAGAAAATTGCAATGGCTTTCAGAATTGAGACTCGAGGGTAATCTTCCATCACGCAGTTGCCCTTTCTCTTCAATCACACCATAACGATTTCATTATTCCTATATCATGATGAACATCTTCAACAAAATAAAATTTTCTCGGCGGACTTTTTTCTTATTAGTTGGGAAGAGAATAATAGAGTGAATCTAAACAATTGGAGTACTTGATTGATGTAATCGGCTACGGTATCGATATACATCTCGAAATTCCCCGATTCCTCGATGTCACGTTGTTTTCATGATAATAGTAGGAGTTCAGGTATAGTTTTTTCTAGCTGTTAGAACCTGAAATTATTGTCCGAAGATTCTCGAAGCACAGCTGTCCATAGACATGACTGTTCTGAGTGAGGCCAGATAAGGTGAACATTAAGGCAACCGGCCGTTCTCTGTCATATCATTTATCTGTGATATATTGCCACTCTTCGTATCTCTGAACACGAGCCATATTTATGGCGGAGCCGGGAATGACATGACATCAATGACGAAACTAGTGTATTTATATCAAAAAAAACCGATTTGTGTCAAACGTTGGCAAGGACAATTTTATCCTTGAGTGAGCGTTCGACTGGAAACCGTTGTACCCAGTTTTGCAATGGTCTTCGGCATCATTTTCAAACATCTTTGCTCCATTCTGAGTAGCTTTTTTTCCTAGCTTCTTACCTTTTGACAACGTTTCTTAGATGGTTTTATTTTTTAATCGCATCATCTTTAACCCAATTAGTTGTCGGGTGACTTAAGAAAACACCACTAAAATCTCCATTCACCGTTGTTGTTTGCTGAAGCAGCCCATTGCACTCGGTGTTGACGAACGAAAATCATCTCACTGTATTTGTATGACATCATTCATTTCTATATCGTTGCCTAGCCTGACTAGGATCTTATTTTGAAACTGGTTGTGCTCACCAGTAGCTTGTCGGTCTCAAATGGTTTAGTCATCTACAAAGTTTATGTACGAAGTCGCACGCTTAGATGAGCCGTCTTTAGATGACATGAGGGTACAAACAGTTCTTTTATGCAACTCATTGTCCATCCACCATCCAGGAAATTTGACTGAGTTCGTATATGACTTTCTACTGCAAATAGATTTTGAAGGCTAGTCGAGTGTAATTTTCCCCTGGAGACTTCAGATAACGAATCTAGGGCGTTCCCAGGATGTCGCAAAGCAGCTAACGCCCTTCATGAATCGGAGGCAAATTCTCTGCCTTGTGACTTAGATTGATCCAGATCGACAGCGAATCCGACGGTTATCCACGATCCGTTCAAGGACAATGGGACAAGCCAAGATCTCAAAGAGTTTCTTAAAATGATTCTTTGACGAACGTGATGAATGCTTTTCATGAGAATTTTTCTTTTAAATGAACCTTGTTTTCAGGCTGCACTGCACAGGTATGGGCATTAAAAGATATGAAATTGAAATTCGTGCAAAATAAATGAGCAGAATAAGTCACATTTGTCCTTTAAGGTCTTTGGTCCTGACAAGTGTCTGTTAGATGCCTCTCCAATATTTTGCCTCTTCATCGTGGCTGTGGGTTTTCCTTGCATAAACCTGTATTGTGCAGCGGAGGCTCTACCCTCATCAGTGTCTCGGAAGCTGTGAGGGAATTCGATATATTTTCCTGAGCATGTTCAGAATTTAGGTGGCAAATGGTAACAATGTGGGAAAGCTGCAGCACTGTTTTCGAGAACCTGAAGAAAAAATCTTCCCTTGCTGAAAAATGATCAGCTAAGTAGGAATTTTATTAGGGAGCGCACAAGTTGTCGTATTCCTTGAAGAAGAACATTCAAGTATTCAAGCGTAGGTTGTGTAATTAAAGTGCAAAGTATGAAGCTTATAACACTTGTTAATCTCAAATTTTCTAAGTCAGGAAACCTAGATATGAACTGATGTTCCACAAATTTTTGCCGACTCGTTTACTTTCGAGTACTTGGAGGAGTTTGTTGGTTTAGGCGGGGTTTGAAACCTCATCTGTTTACGCATCAAGTACATTGTGATGCATTTCACTTAAGCTTTTGCGGGATAATAATGCTTCTTGGGAAATTCGACGAAGTGATTTCGGTGGATTTTACTCTCTATGTCCGTCGTCACTTTCACCCCGTCTTTTAGTGACAGATTACTGAACACCTGGCCATGTATTATGTTCTCATGTGTCACTGATTGCTGTTTTTTCGGAGTGCTCTATGGTTATTCTGAGCGATCTGTCAGCTGTTGAACAAATTAATACTTCATATACAAGAAATGTCAAGAGAACGGCAACTTCATGTTTCATTTTTTTCGCCTTCGGCACTTTTTTTTTCTTGGTCTTCGTCAAACGCCAAGTGTCCTTAGTCTCATTGTCCTCTGCCCATTTCACTCAAATTTTTCAGAATGCACAACGACAGTTTGATCGACGACGACGACGACAACGATGGCGAACTGTACGAATTGTCGCTTTACGAATTGGTCAGTGATTTCTCGATTCAGCTGTAGCAGATAAGTTGTTGTGCTTACACGAATGCTACTTGGTCTCTCATATGGTGGCTCAAAAGCCACTCAAATGTTATGAAAGCTGCATCGTCAGATTTATGACCAAATTGTGCGCGGGCTGAAATAAATGGCATCTATAGAGCACCATTTGAAATTTGTTTGTAGTTCAAGCCGCAACTTCACCTGGAGAAGGCAGTGGAATAGCAATTGTTTTGCTCCAGCAAAGATCCTATTAACTTGGTCTTTTGCCCAAGTAGTAAGCCTGACCATTCACTATGGGGCAAACATATCTCCTCTCTTGGTGGACTTTACTAAAGGAAGCGAAACTATGGGAATCTGTTGTTTTGCGCCTAAAGAGCAAGTTACGTCATTCTGCGGCGAAGAAATTCTAATTTTCTTGAATGCTTTTTTCATTTTTCTTTTTTTTCCCAAAGGCTTGTAACTCAATCAGCCAAGTGATCGAAGTGGAATTTTGTCCAGCTGGTAAGGACGGTGTTTTTTGAAGACGTCGTCAGCAAAGGCGGTATTCGAGGTTGTTTCGAAAACTCTACACTCTACTACTGTGTTACAGTTTCTTAGCTTTACTTTAAAGGGATTTTGAAGAAAAGTAGCTTAAAACGTTCTTTAGCCGGCTGGGAACGCCTCAGGTTTCTACGTGCCCTGCCTATCAAAAAAACTATCGGTGGTGATCAAAAAAACCAACATTGTTGTGAATATGTTAATATCCTAATGAACTTAATTTTGGTGTAATAAAACGACATGTTTGACAGGAAAGCAAAGCAAGGACTTCGGTTGCTGTTGTGGATAGCACCGGAGCGCCTAATAACCCCCGTAGGTTCTAAGCCCACCTCACGGTCCCAGTTTTGCTCATGCCTCAGCATCTTTGTGGTTATAATTCACACCACATCATGTTGTTGAAATGGAATGAATAATAAAAGAATTAAACATAAATGAAACGATAGGAATGATTTTAAAGCACTTTTATTTCAGAAGCTTCATTCCAGCTTATTGCAGTTTTATTTTGGAACTTCAATTTTTTGTTGCAGATCTTTTTGGTGTATTCTTTACGTGGTGATCGCTCTGTTAGCCGTTGTCGGCAATTCGCTAGTCATATATGTCACGTTGATTCGACTCAGGTAATGAAATAAATAGTTCTGCTCATGGATTATGAGAGAATATCTAGAATTGTCCATAATTTTTCGAAATAATAACGTTAATTTTTTTCCTGAACGCTTTGAAATAGATATCGGTTTCAAGAGAGCGACTTTCTATAAACCTCGGCATAAATAGTTGACATATTCATTTATACGATCTTATAAACTGATCTTGTTGAGCTGATGCGAGGTTGGTATAAGTTTCCCTGTTCCCGTTGTCATCGTTATTGTTGTTGCTGTTGTCGTTGTTGTTGGCGTTATTGGTGTTTGGTGATGAGTGGGACTCGTAACAGCACGGCTCTGAGAAAGGCGAAATCGCCGAAACGTCAGCCATCGACCAACAGCACCAACAACGACAACGACAACGAAAACCTACCGGTTTCTTGCTTTTCCTTCTGAAACATGAAAGCTTGGATCACCGGAATCACAGTCGTTAGATCCGATGTTATGTCAGCATTATCATTCTCTTTGTAATACTGTAGCTGTTATTACTCCATTGTTGCTGAGATATTTGCAAAACTCCGGACTACTGGGGTCAGCGGTGGGGGAACGAACGCGCTATTACCCCTTGAGGGGGCTTGCACATTTACCACCACACCAAGCGATTCCTTCGTTTCGCCCGTTTCAGCAACATTATAGTTATAGTTATTATAATTATATTTCACATACCTGCCATTAAAAACCAGTAGGTAGCAAACAAGAATTCATTCAGTTCATGCCGCTTTGTGCACTCTAGCTCAATCCCGTTGGCGGGTGATTGCTCATAGCACCTATATAGATCAATAACACAGCTTAGTAAAGGCGAAACGAAGGATCGGCATGGTGTGGTGGCAAACGCGTTAGCCTCCGGAAAGCGAAATAGCGCTTTCGTTCCCCACTGCAGACACTTGCGGTCCGGAGTTTTGCAAATATCTCAGCAATACTGTAGTTATATTTCATATAATACCCTGCCATTAAAAAATAGTAGACAGTAAATAAAAAATTTACAACATTGCCATTACTCTGTTTAACAGAAAGCTTTCATTGAAAAAATGACTGCAGAATTTCGCTGTTAGGTCGAACCCCTGCAAGTAAACTGTAGTGATATTCTCTCGGTGTGAGCTGCTCCTTGTGCTAAACGATAAGCTTAAGTAAGTTATGAAAGTTCTTTAAAGTTTTCCTTGTTGTCATCTATTTCTTTATATCCACGCACCAATGCACATTCCGTAGTTTTTCACTGGTGAAGCATAGCGTCCGTGAGTTCTTCGTGTGGCATTACTCCACTTTCTGCTCAATATAATCATCCATTTTTACAAACACTTCCTGCTTTGTTTTTTTTGTGGAAAGAGTTCAGACGGAGTTTATACAATCAATTTTATATAAGCCATTACTAAACTATGCTACGAGATTTTGAAAAACTCTGAACCTTTGGCCGAAAACACTTGGGAGATAAGCCAGTTATGTCCCGTCCACGCTTTCAATTCAGTTGAGCGTAACTCCAGGACGGATTACCTGAGCATTCTTGTCCTACTCAAAGGCCAACTTTATGACAAACGGCAAAGATAAAGAGTTCCGCATAAGTCAATACCTTAAGGATGTGCCAAACATTCTACTCCATTAACCATTCTAGAAGGTGACCGAATGACCGAATGCATATTTAACCCTTCAACGATCTTCAGAGGCCTATTGTTGTATGAATTAATGCTACTGTTCTTCCAGACAAATCTAGTACCAATCAGGGGCGCGGGATCGATCCCATGTGTATTGCAAGGCACCTCTAACCACTGCGCTGCTACACGCGTCCCCAAATTTACGATAGTCACCAGAAATCTAGTTGTATGTTAATTTAATCCTGGAGGGTTTTCATGCTACCCTTGCCTCTTGGACTGCTAGAGCACACTATGTCAGTTTTTCCATTGTTTCGCTATTTCAGTATTCCTTGTTTTCTTCGTCACTTTATTAAATTGCTGTTCTAATTCCTCTTTCTTCTCGAATTTTCAAGAGTTCAGAATGATAACCCCTAATTATTATCTTACTCGATCCATGAATTTTTCTTTTATTCCAAATCTTCAGAATCTTTCAAAAAGTCTCCTGGAATTTAAGGAAGCATTCATCGAGATTATGCCATCCTGTGGAAATTTCTCATCGAAACTGAAATCGATATTCGATTCGAATACCAATATCGAGGGCAAGGAGCTCAGAGATCTCTTCCGAATCAATATTTATTGAAATATACTAATTTTATTCAATCTGTCACATCGTCATTAGTTGTCCGCTTTTACGATTCTCCACTAAAACAACTGTTGTAGTGGAAGAATCCTCATCGGCAAACCTCCTTCCAGTCATCAAGTGTCGACGACTGTCTGTGGTGATGTACTGAAAACGCCCTAGAACCGCTATTTCGAGACTCTGGGGTATTCAACGTGATATGAGCAGAGAAAATGACAGATTGTCAACCCGGCGAACACATACATGAGTCCGAAAACATTTGTAGATAACAACTGCAAAACAATGAAATGAATGGAGGGTTTTTTATGGACCAGCATAATATGTCAGACCCGGCTGTCAAACTGTAGTTTCTAAATAAATATGTAAAATTAGTGGAAAAAAGATTGGCCGTTTTTGACTGATTCCTTTGGAATACTATGAATGGGTTCTAGAATAACTAGCAAAACAAGGATTATAACAATCTACACGACGGTTGCGTACAGCGCAGCGGGTAGAGGTGCCTTTCAATGAACAATCGGCCTATCGTTGGTTCAAATTTGGGCCCTGGGACCACTAAGCCTTCCGTACCTCAGCGGGCGGCAAATTGACAGCAGACTGGTCTGCGAGAATGGTTGCACTGATTTGGTACAACGCTAATTACTACAAGGCACTAAATAGGTCAGATAAGCATCCAATCACCTCTAGCGGTGAAGTCGAATGCATAGCATATACCTTAGGGATTGATCAATGCCAAAAGCTTTATTTATTTTACCCCCTTTCTTTAGAATCTGTACGTTTTTCCAGCAGGTTGAAAGTTGGTTTCTTTTTAATTGGATACTTGGATGACCCATACTCACTGGTTGTGCGGGTCTCAGCATAATTTCCATTCCCCCGGAGATTTGTTGGTTTAGCCATTGTACCTTGGAGTCCCGAATACAGCCTGACCAAAGTCTGCCCCCAGATCGTCACCACGACAAGCAGTCACCACCCTTGTGGATCAAAGGGAGATTTTTCACCATGCGATTAGTTTGATACTGGGACAGTGGTGGATCCTGGTATTAATTTACTCTTAGCTGAGCTTCTTGTTGGAAACGCCGGACTCCTTCCCAGCTTGGGAGACCCTGTCGGAAGCATGAATCCCCCGCTGTACTTCAAAGCCCGACACCCAGGAACACCTCCCAGCCGCGATGAGGCGGTAAACCGTTGGGAGGTGGTTTCTTTTCAGACGTACAGAATTCTCTGAAGTGCTGAAAACGACGATTTTATAGAAGATGTTTCTATCATGGTTAGTTGCTAAACAATTTCACAGCAAATGGGCGCTTGCTTGGTTCTTTGTGAGTAGAGAAGTGGTAATCGGTTGATGATCGACCCAATGAATACACCTCAGAAGTCGGAGTTTTGTAATCGAGATTATTGCATAGCCTAGTTGAGCAAGTGTTGTCCTATAAGAGAACTGAACACTTTTTGTTGATCATATGGAGCTTAAAATCCAGTTCTTCAATGAGAAATGAGAGGAACTCTGCTGCACCACCGATAGCCATTTTTAACAAAATCGCCAAAGATCACCACACCAGACCATGCATGCTTCCGTAGCGAAGTCTGTAGCACTTCAGTCTCTTAATCTGAATCGTGAGTTCGAGTATTACCGAGAGCAGTTATTTCGGGTACAAAGATTTGTGGGAATATAAATTTAGTAGTTTTTGAAGGCTTCATCGATTTTATAGCAGTACTTCTCTGCGATGGTCACTGTTTAGAGTTCAAGAAATTGTGATAGCTGGTTCTATTTGTCACTAACAAAAATGTCATCACAACCACATTTTTTATGTAGACTACGCTTTAGGAAGCATTTGCAAGCCTTATTTCTTTTTCACACTGCACTGGACATCGACGGTTGTGGCATAGCGTTCGCTTTTCTTCGAACGTCGCATTGAGATCGAGATCGTTTTCACTCTATAAAGGTAGTTCAAGACGAACTTCAAAAAAATCGTAAAGGCTCATATTTTCAACAAGGACGAGACCTCGTAGGCCATTTATGTATTGAACGTTTACGATGCTCGTATCTCCGAATCCTCCAGCTATGTCTGTCTAGGTTGGAAAGCCAGAATGATGAATGACTTTGCTCCTGAGCTGAGCAGGTATAAGAGCCGCTTTGGTAGCCTCCAATAACATCGAGGATTTACTGAGAAAAAAGCACACCTGACTCCGTGCCCACCATTTCAGCTCCACGATTCTTCCTGCTTTAAGGTATGCGCCAGAAATCAGGTCGCTACATAAGCAGAATAGCAGATCACACAGCGTTATAGAAAAACATAGTCGAAAGAATGGTGCTGGGAGTATCTCTTGTCACGCAAATGAGGGAAGGAATCAGAAGCTTTGATCTGCACCAACTATCAAAATTCGAAGTCGCCGTTCTACACACCAAAATGAGCAAAATTCGAAACCTTTTGTAGGGTTCGAACACACGGTCACCTTCACCGGGCGCAAAGTTGCTATCCGCCATATCACAAAAGTGCATATCGGATATCTCGAAGTTATAGGAACAGAAAAAGTACAGTGGAACCGAACAATACAATGATAATCCCAAGAAACCAATGGGTCGTGCTTTTGTGCGGGTTCAGGAACCGTATATTCTGATCGTGATTTCAATGCACGTTCCGATTGCATTCCAGTGGCACGTATTTCGACGAACCGAACACGCTAAAGTGGCAGTGGTCGTGAAAGGCTCAACAAAATGCCGACACTGGACAAGACAGATAATGAGCTTGAGTCCCGTACAAGAACATCTGACGAAGGAAATCGTAGTTTCGATGTTCATCAAAGGTTCTATCTTTTGTTCATAAACCAGCATTTTTGTGATTGTTCTTTACACCACACATTGGTGTGAAAAAGATTAAGCATGAAATAAAAGTTAAAACATTTCTGAAGATACGTTGGGTCGGAAACGTAGTACGTCTGAACGAAACCGATGGACAGGAGTCGTTAACAATTGCATTCCTCGGGTGTCGAACGCACAGCATGACGATCACTGACACGATGGTCAGAGTTCTTCACAAAAAACCGTTGATGGAAGACGTTGTGCTGGACGAGTCCTTAGAGCAAGCAAAATCCACAAGGGTCACTCTTGCACCCCATAGGGAGAAACGGAAGATTTACAGTTTACAGGCGCCCTCAAGTGACTCGACGATCACCAAGACGGCAGGTGATATTGTTTGATGGAAGACAGGTGATATTTATATTTATATACAAGCATATGCATGTATATGTGGGGAAATAGCTGACTAGTTATTCAGTGCATCAGAAGCAGGGTGCTAGTTCGAACTCTTCCTGAAGGTCTTCTCCAATCAGCGTGGGAACAGTTTTTGCACGGCTATCTCCAAGACTACACGGAATCGACTTGACAAGCACTCTGCGACAAGTTGACGAAATCCTCAAGCAGCAGCTGAAGCAACACTCGAAATGTTGAAAGACTTTCTGGACTATGAATGTGAGTAAAACGAATCGAATGCATGATGTTCTGGAATCACCGTAGTATATGTGTTGACGGGACGTGAAAAAGATATAAATATACATATGTATATGTATATATATATACATACATATATATATATGTTGAATTACAGTGAATTACTATAAGGTGAAGGCAATGGCTGCTCCTTGATGTCGAATTGCGCTGTGCTGTACAATTAAGAGTTATTGCTTCGACGATGTCACACGAGCTGAGGAGTTCGACATTTGCATACTTAAAACCAGGGAGCAGTAAATCTAAACTAAATATACCCAATGAGTCACTGTTCCATGAAAAACACCAAAAGAAGTCCAATTTTAGGTATTTACTTCTGAACTCCTTCTCAGATGATGGGCGATAAAGTGAAGCATCTTCAAGATGCTTTTTCGTTATCTCAATACTGATATGGGGAATTACGACAAACTCTCCACCCTTATCATTAACGGATAGTCTTATGATTTTCAGTCTTATCAGCTCTCTTACCTCGCCCTTTTGCACTTCAGTGAAGTTGGAGCTGTATCTTTTCGCACGATAGTCATTAAGGATATTGAAAGCTTCGTTCGTAAATATCAGAATCTTGATATCGAGTTCATTGTTAGGGTCTTGTTGTCTAAAGAACGGTTGAGGAAATGGTGGTGGTGGTAATGCCCCCATTTCCTGTTGTTACTAAAAGAAGTATTTTCATGCTAAAAATGTGGTGTAATATTCTTCATTTCTATCGAATAAGCCAAAACTCACCGAGCACGTTTGGCCCGAAACAGGGCGAGTTGAAACTTCCCGCATGCCTGTCCTGGTTTAGTTGAAACAAGTGGTGATTATGGTATTTGTTTGTCCATTGATAAAGGATACAATGATGTGTGCATCACATTAGCACCTTTTTTTTATAGTGCTTACGTGCGAATAATGCCTCTTCGAATAATCTAACCCCTATTTAGTTTTGGCATGCATCTATAAAGCATTCACTTTGACGCTGGACGCTGGAAGCGCAGTGGTTGAAGATATCGTGCAGTACATTTCATTCAAGCCCTCTCTGAAATAAGCCTCGTATGTATCCCTTCATGGTTGAAAATTTATAACCAAACCTGTCTAGCAAAGGCTTTCTCTAATCCAGGCAGGATAGCGGATGCATGTGATGAAGATGTAAGAATGGTCTAGCAGAGTTGTTCAAGAATTCCTGATTGAATCAACTTAGGAAGATTTGAAAGTTTTTCACGTAGAAAACGAAGCCCTATAGATTGCTATAACACACGAATAATTCCATTAACTTTTGTTGATGCAAAATAATGAACCCACAGGAGGAAGTGATAGGATCGGCGCAATATATGTTAAGATGGGTCATATAAATAAAACTAATAAATAAGTGCAGGCTTTTAGCGAACAGGTCGTATGTTAAGGTCTAGAGGTACTTTGTGCAAAATTGCTATGCACAAGGTTTTGC
This sequence comes from Angiostrongylus vasorum, assembly GCA_018806985.1. Classification (NCBI taxonomy): domain Eukaryota; kingdom Metazoa; phylum Nematoda; class Chromadorea; order Rhabditida; family Metastrongylidae; genus Angiostrongylus; species Angiostrongylus vasorum. Next base: position 1,076,006 of record JADANN010000398.1, read on the forward strand.
GCTAACTGGGTTTTACCCGGATTGTCTGCTGCTGGATGTACGCCTTGTTGGCTGGATAGGATGCGTACCTCATGGAGCCGTCCTGGCTTTCAAATGTTTCTCTGCAAATCGAGTGCTACTGGAGGAATGTTCGCCTGATGGAAATACGTGAGCGCAAATCTATCTTAGTAAGCGCAAAGTAGTGTAGGAGTTTGTTTTCTTATGTTAAATTCCATATATTGTTGAGAATTAATAGTGCTCTCAAGTTCACTGAGCACGACTGATTATGACACGAAGTTTTTTTTCTGAAGCTAAGGATATGCGTTTCTCAAAGCCTGTTTCTTCTGCTCCTTTTTGATCCTACTTTCGATCCTTGTGGTGGACTGTTACAGCGGATCTATACCATGTATATTATGAACTACACTTCTGCAAACGTTTTTGAAATTGAAGAAGGTGCTTTATTTAAGAGAAAAGACCTTAATTCAGTGTTGCACTTACTAGTTGTTCATTAATTGTTATTAAAAAGTTTTAAAGCTCTAGGCATTGATCAATCCTGAGGGATGCGCCGTGTATTCGACTTCATTAAGCATCGTTTGGATGTGATTGAATGCATATCTGGCCTTTACAATGACTCGCGGTGGCCTACCGATGCATCGCGACAGTGCTGCTATCCTTCCAAACAAGTCTGGCACCAATTTGCCGATCCCAGAGGGATGGAAAGCTTGGTAGGCCATGGACGCCGGGGTGGATTCCATGTGTATGTTGCAAGGCGCCTCCGAACACCGCCCCACACCAACCCCAATTTTTCTTGCTTTTATATTTCGATAGTTGTCATTTATGACTGTTTAGACTCGATCAGTTGAGTTTCAGGTCGCGAGCTGTCACCACGCACTTCATCATCAATCTTGCCTTAGCCGATCTGCTCACTGGAATATTCGCAATTCCTTTCAAATTTCAGGCTGCACTTTTTTCAGGTGGGAGATTTCGAGTGGAACATATGTAAATTTCTCTCATTGTAATGTTTTTGATACCTTGATTACTTTTTTTTCTGTTGGTTTCTTGATAGAAATGGCACATACCTATTGAGAATAGCAATCAATCATAAGCACGCTGAGACATGGACAAACGTCGGAACCTCAATTGCGCTTCGAACCTACAACTATCCTTTTCGGAGGCTTGCTTGTTAACCATTGTACCAAGTGGCTTTTTATCCGCCAGTTTTCTACTGTTGCTGTGCTATCACCAATCCAGCGTCAACGGAAATGATCGGGGGATCACAAATTAGGACTTAATCCAGCTAAGCAGGAGTAATCAATCGACAGCTGTAGGTGCCCTGCAGTCAGAAAAAGTACCACGTCGTCTTATTTTATTTCTTGGTTAATGCTCATTAATTATTGCATTACTATATAGGAGTGTAGATTGCAGTAGTTTGATGTCTTGCAACACATGCATTTCACCTATTACTTTGATCGTGTTCCTGACCAATCAAATCCGCCATAATTCCGGAGTCCGCAAACTGATACCAGATTTGTCTCGGAACAACTGCTTATAACTTACAATTGCTTATAGTCGAGGCCTGGAAAGGTGTAGCGTGGCTGATCTGACGTTGTAGTGTGAATCCTACGCGGCTAACATTCACCTTGAACCTACACATAAATCTGTATGACCCACCACCAACGAGCATGACAAATGTTATACAATCAACCAATAATTGCTTATTATTTGAAGATAAATCATGAGAGAACCGCTGTAACTGAATAATGACCGCAATCACCTGTCACCTGTATCACTTGTCGTCCCGCTAATCGTCGAGTGATTCGAGCGGGCGCCAGTAAATCTCATTTTCCATGTCGCGCACAAGAGTCGCCCAGTGTGTTCCGCTCTCTAGAAACTCGTTGAGCACCATACATTTATTCTAGGCTTTCCGTAAAGAATTCTGACCGTTGGGTTGGTGCTGAAAATCTCTTCCAAGAATCTTCCAAAATCCAAAATCTTCCAAAAAAAATTCAAGGTTCAAAATCAGAAGATTCAAAAAAAATCAAAAAAAAATCGAAATTCTCTTCCAAAATCTCTTGCAGGTTCTCCATCAATTCTACCTGCAGAAGGTTTCACATCTTGAGGAATTCAGGCACTAACGGCTCTTGCCCATCGGTTATCATTCATACACATCTGTCCAGCACACCTTATCTTCGGCAGTTTGGCGTTCAAAACAGCATCTTTGATTTTTGATCGTCGACGCAAATCGGAGCTTCGGATCCCTTCCCTTACTTGTGTGGAACGGGATACTCCTAGCATCGCCCTTTCGACTGCGCGTTCGATAACGCTAAGTGAGCTTTCATCCTGCTTACGCAGCGACCAAGTTTCTGACGCATACGTTAGGGCAGAAAGTACCGTTGAGTCGAAAAGGTGGGCACGGAGTTGGGTGTTCTTTGTTCTCTTCACTACATACTCTCTTGATGCTCTTGAAAGCTCCCCAAGCCGCTCGTTTCCTTCTGCTCAGCTCTGGAGCTAGGTCGTTCATCATATTGATTTCCCGACCTAGATAGATATAACTGGGGCATTCGGAGATACTCGTTCCGTTGAGACTGCATGCAGCATATGAAACCAATCCGTTCTTCATGAACATCGTTTTTGTGAGATTTAGTTAAAGACTAATCTTTCCACAGGCTTTATCAAAGTTGGTAAGCACACGTTCCGCTTGGCTAATGTTTGGTGTTATAAGGACGTTCGATAACGCTAAGTGACCTTACATCTTGCTTATGCAGCGACCAAGTTTCTGACGCATACGTTAGGGCAGGAAGTACCGTTGAGTCGAGAAGGTGGGCACGCAGTCGGATGTTCCTTGTTCTCTTCACTATCTTCATTAAGTTTGGAGAAGGTTGAATGCATATCTGGCCTTTACTGACTCGCGGTGGCCTACCGATGTAACGAGCCAGTGCTGCTATCCTTCCAGACAAGTCTGGTACCACACGTACCATCCCTACCCTTGAAGAGATGGAGCAAAGTTTTCTCTATAGTTATGTTATGCTTCAAACCATTTCATTCTTTCTATTACCAAAAAAATTATCCTCTTACTGTCGAAAGTTTGTAACCGACATCTAACTAGGCGTCGTTTCTTGCGCACGCCACACTAACCCAGGCGTCGGCACCAATGGGTTAGCGGACCCTTGCGTTGTTCTAAAAGTGTTTCCAGAACCCACAGTCTTTTTTCACAATAAAGTCTTTCATTCGAAAATATCCAATCACTATCAGCTACGGCTAATGTATTTCGTACCTTTACGACTGTATAAACCAGAAAGGTTTATGTTTCTGAGTTAATTTTGCTCCTCCTCTGTCACCTATGTAAGGGACGAGGTGCATGGGTGGTGTAGACATGCCAGTTGATGTCCAAATTCTCATTTTTTGTGTGAAAAGACGAAAAGAATTAGCACATTCACGGACACATGACTTGAGGTCAATGCACATTTTTTTCCGCACAAGCTTTATTTGCGGTTGTTTGGGTCTTAAAGTGATAAAATTGCTACCATAGATGTCACATCATGCGTTGTCCGAGAGAAGCTGTTCTGTATACATCAAAATCCTCGAAAAAAAGTTTTTGAGACGAGTTTCTTAGTCTCTGTCAGTTATTGCTGTGATTCTTTATAACTTTTCCGGAAGAATAACACGAAGGCCGCTCCCGTTGGGCAATTAGATCTGCATGAACTGAGTTTAAAAAATATGATATGTGCTGTATATTGATACGCATAACTTCTAACTATTGCACATTATTTTTTTTCACGGCAGGGTGTTATGTGAAGCGCAACCACAATGATACTGAAGTATTATTTTCAAAACTTGAACCCAAGGCCAGATGGAGCCGCTGTTACCCTTTCCGAGTACTCAAGTGTTACGCACGTCACCACTGAGGGCCTCGTTCTGCCTTTCTCTCATCCAGTTTTTTAGCCTAACTTTACACCCTGAGGAAAAAAATAATAAGTAGAAGATAAAATTTATGCATTGTGACTTCATCTATAGCCTCAGCTTAACCGCATTTAATGGGGGTTTGTGATCCCCCAGATCATTCACGAGTGGTTGGTGACGGCACCATTAAGGTAAAAGACTGGGTGAGAGAAAGACTAAACGATGTCCTTAGTGGTGCTGTGCGTAACAAGTGAGCCACCGGAAAGGATAACCGCGGTTCGATCTGGCTGGAGCTCCACGTCTTGCAAGTATCGCAGCAGCATTGTGGTTGTGTACTAATAGTTCAAAAGAAGTATTTGTCGTATCGCGCAATCGTCACCGAACTTTAGGCATCACCGACGGACAATGCATCAACAAAGAATATGGTTATATATAATAAACATGCATAGGATGTGGGCGGACAGGGACGTATAGCCCAGTGATAGTGATGTCGGTCATTACTAGCACAGTGCTAGTTCAATTCCGCACCCGGCTCACCAATCCTCTCATCCCTTCCAGATCGGGAAATTGGTACCGGTCTTATCCGGGAAAAAGTCACTGCTTGCAGCCTGGGGACACTTCAGCCCGGCTATCTCAGGACTTCAGGGAGAATCGACTCGACCGACATTCCACAACATTCAACATGAAAAGAAAAAAAATTGCCTTAAGCAGCAGCGAATGCCACACATAAAAAGTTGGGAGATCTTCGTGGATAATGGATGCGAGTAAGCGAATTGAACGTGAGAAGTGCTGGGATCCGTCCAGTAGACGTGAGGATGGGTTAAACGAAATAAAAATTAAAAAAAATAACAAGCATGGTGCTGCCATAATCGGTAAAACGATTGCTATTGTAAAGTTTGTTAGTGGTTACCACGCCTGTTAACACTGACACACAAGCCACTGTTTTTTAGAAAATCAAGGTTCTCAAAAGACGATTCATCAGCATCGAACTGATCTGATTCTATGAAGATGTTGATATATAAGCAAAACTGGAGTCTCAAATGGGCTTCGAACTCGCAATTGCCTTTACATGAGCTCACGTGCCATTCACACCAACCGAGACCCTTGCTTTTACCTCTCCCTCAGCGATGTTTTTACTCTATCGGTGCTATCAGCAACCATAGTAAAGGGTCTGGGAAACACAAATCGCCATTGAACTCAGTTAATGCAAAAGAGAAAGGCAGAAACAACGGGTTTGGTTGGTTTGGTGGACAGCAGTTGAGTACCCGGTAAGCGTAATCTCGTGTTCGAAAGCCGAATGAGATCGCGAGTTTCGCTGATATCTCTGCATCCTTGTCGTAGTATTTCACATAGTATGTCCTGCTAAGAAAAAAAAACTAGGCAGTAAATAAGGTTAAACATTGACCTGGTTCTATTTTCCCCACAGTATCTGGGTAGGCATTAACTTACCAAATAACCTAAGTGCTCTGTTGCACAAGAATTGAGGAGGAGAAGAAACTAAGAACTCGATGAATATTTAATAACCAATCCTCGCAAACAGCAAAGTAGCAAAGTTCCTCTTATTTTAATCTACACATTTTGATATATAATTGCGTGAATCAAACCCTTTCAAATTCGCCGTCATCTGAAAAGACTTACCATGCGAAATCCTCTAAAGCGCTACAGTATTTTCATAGCTTATCGCCCATTACAAGAAGAGGCAAAATGACGTTGAGCAGGGAAAATTCCACGGCGTCTCGGTTCTCTGATTCCATTACGGCATTTTGAGCAACATTTAATTAAACCGTAATGTTGGTTAACAAAAAGAATTAAGCTGGAAATACTTAAAAAAAACACGACTCAATGTTGTGAAGGCAATGATCATGTGAAATGTAATGCGTTCTTGATATCCTCCAAAGATGAGAGTATGTTCGTAGGAGGTTCGATAGATGTCGATTTTGGGCAGAAAGTCGACATGACTAGTAACAATTTGAGCATAAAAGAAAACCTTGCAGCATAGGTATTTTACATATAAGAGAAGAAGAAATACTTTTTTCGGATACTTGGACAGCCCTTCTTCACTATTTGTGCGAGCCCCAGCATATTCTGCATTTTTTCGGAGTTTTGTTCGCTTTAGCCATTGTGTTTCCCCTGACGTCTCCAGGTCAGCCTGGGCAAAAATTTGCCCCAGGTCGTCACCACTACAGGGCAGCCGCCGCCTTTGTGGATCAGAGCGAGATTTGGCAATATGCGACTAGTTTGATACCAGAACAGTGGTGGATCCTGGCACTGGTTTACTCTTAGCTGGGGTTTCTGATAGAAACGCCGGACTCCTTCTCAGCTTGGGAAACCCTGCCGCGGCGATGAATCACCTCGCTTCACATGGCAGCCCGACACCCAGGAACAGCTCCCAGCCACGATGAGGTGGTAAACCGTTGGGAGGGAAGAAGAAATAAGTCTGAGGAAAACACATGAACCCAATCAAGGCATTTTCTTCCATGACGTCCCTCACTCATTAGGAAATTCGCCTCGAAGCTGATTTTTCGACAGTAGAGGATAATTTCTGGCCACTAGATACTTCAGAGTTAAAAGTTGATAGATTTTTAAAACAGATTTTGCTCTATTGCGTTGATATCATTTATAGTTTTTTCTATAGTGTTCTTTAAAACACAAGTACGCTCAGAGTTAACGCTTCCAAAGAACTGACAACGAAGTATGAGTTTTGCAAAATTTCCGACGAAAAAAACAGCAGCTGCAAATATAAGCGACACATTGGGTAACACAATCGCGTCATCCTAGACGAAATGCACTTGTTCATTCGATTTCGCTTTCGAAATATAAGCCTTAATGCAAAAGAGGGAAGAGCATGTCATGGGATCCAGAAGACCAGAACTTCATCGTGGTGGAACAAAAAAAACTTTCCCCTATGGGCAAGGTTCTGTAGATTTTAAAAGTTTTAGGTGAAAATAATAAGAATCACTATGGGCTGAGATATAGTGATTCAAAGTCGAAAGCGGCTGTTATTTTCGCATTTTAATGACTCCTGTAGAGACTGTGCGGTCACAAATGTGTTAATATATAATCGAGATACCTAGGATACGATACGGGGCATAACAAATAAACAACCCTGAACTCATCTTCCGAAGTCGTCTATTTCTTCATGGAAAGTTTTCGTGCGAATATTGATGGCGTTCTACGACAATTTCAAGCTCCGTAGGAGTCCGGATCAATTGCGCATGTTATGAGAAACAACTGAATTCACTTGAGGAATAACAAAACAATATTTCCCAATCCCATCTTGGATTGTTAAGCTAACACGAGATTGTTACCAAACATTTATTCGGCTAACGTTCCAATGTCTCCTTCTTCATCAGAGCCGCTGATCCGAGTCGATGGTCTAAAGTTGTTCGTTCGCTCGATGTGGTGTCTTCGTCGTCGTACCGAGTCGAATCCTCTTCAGTGGAACACCACTCGAATGAGGTAACCGCCACCCGCCAGCGCTCTTTTATACAAGACGGCTGTTGTTGTTGATGACTACCCGTTAAAAAATATTGTCTTGCTATTCGTTATTTGATACCTAACATGACATTGACTGCTGCAGGATGGATTATCGTTGAACAACAAATTGTTGTCAACGGATAGTCATTTACAACAACAACCGTCCTGTATAAAAAAAACGCAGACGGGTGTGGTTGCCTTGTTCGAGCGGTGGTCCACTGAAGAAGATCCGACTCGATATGATGGCGAATGCGCCACAACGAGACAACGAGCGTCATCAGCTCTGATGTGGTCGAAGACGTCGAAGCGTTGGCCGAATTAGCATCTTTGTCCTCTCACGTTAGCTTAACAATTCAAGAAAGTATCAACTCACTTGAGTTCCATTAAGATAACGGTTGATAGTGATAGGTAACTGACACGTAATCAACAATTTTGGAAGTAGAGGAAACAATTTCGATAGAGAACCAGATAGAATAGGTAAGTGGGTCCTCACAAATTTTAGAACTTTAAGAAAAGGCATTACATTCGTATTTACCTGGATTTTTTTTTAACCTGTAACCAATAAGATGGTCCCTTTATTCAATACTTAATAAATATACAGAAAATCGTAAGCCAAATGACATGGGAGGTCTGGTGGAAACACCAAGGACGGAATATTTGTGTGTTTCCTTCAGATTTTCATTGCTATAACTAATGACATATACTCAATTCTCTAATGTGCAATCACAGGAACGCTAGAAGCTCATTGGCTAAAGTCGCTGGGTAAGAGTACGAGCAAGGACCCTGGTTCGACCATGCCCTAGGGCAACCAGGCCTCCCATCCTTTCGTGGTTAGCGGACCCTTACCGTATGTTGTCTGGGGAGAGCTCCGAATGATAATAGGTGCCCTTGTTAAGGACATTCGAAAAGCGCTAGCACATGTAGCTTACGATTCCAAAGAAAATCTACTCGACCAGAATTTAAGAGTATCCATGAAGAAGACAAGATACTCAAGCGGTAGCCGAATCTATTTGTAAATCCGAAGACCTTCGTAGATAATGGATGCGAGAGAACGAATCAAATGAAAGAGCTGATATCTGCTCACTATGAGAACTCAGGAGAAATGAAAATGAATAAATAGCTGAGAAACTAAATATTTATCCGAATAAAGTCTGGCAATTTGGTTTTTCCTATTTTTATTCCATTATTTGGTTGCAAAAAATACAATTGTGGTAACATGTAGTCCTAATTTCTGTGGGATGTAAAGAAGAGCCGAAGCGTCAGTCAGTCTCAAGAGAATGAGAGCTGAGTCGTTCTTTATTTCTAGAATCACTAGGGGCAGCGAATTTAACCGTAGCCTATTAGATGCCAATAAAAAAAGCACTCAATCAGATAGTGATGAAAGGCGCTTGGTAGGGCTGCGTGAATTTTCAGCAATCTAAAGTCGCACACGGTTCGATGTCATTGTGGAACTAAGAAAAATAGGATGCTGTAAAGTTTATCTCACTACTGGACCTCCAGAAATAAATATATGCATTTCAGGAATGGTTCCTTCCATGGTCATTGTGCCAAATTGTACCGTACACCGAGACGGTCTCACTGTCGGTCTCGGTCTTTACGCTGACTGCGTCGGCCGTTCACGAATTTCGTACTGTTTTCTTTGCTAAGAATAGAAGAATGAATGGCCGAAGTGTTAAGTGAGTAGTCTGAGATCTCCAAATTATTATACATGGGAACCATTCTTTATTGTACAATGTGAAAAATAAAAGGCAGTTACACGAATTTTTTCGGTCAGTCGTTTTGACAGTAGTCATGGCTCCGTTTTTTCTCTCTGTGAGGTTCAGTTCTCCGTGGCAAGAGGATCTTCCAGGGCACATAAAAGTTTTTGTATAGCAGAAATTGACCTGCCGATGAGGCCACGCATGTCAGAGTTCGACAGCCTTGTTCGGCAAAGAGTAGACCGGTATCATTTAAACGCAGGTGACCTGAAAGGAAACTGCTCTCGTGCTAGTTATCCTATCTACTGTTCTCGGACTCCATTTCTGCTTTTCATGTGATCAAGATCTAAAAACGATTTAACTCGACTTCTGTGGGACTCCGGGGAAAGAATCTTAGAGAACCAGCAACATATCAGTAAATGAAATTTCTGTTGAGATTTGCCCGATTTTCGTGAAAACCAGCCATTTAGCCAGAAAGTTGGATAACTTGGCACCCTGTGAAAAGTCAGTCCTTTGTCGATTTACCTAGTAAGGAGAGAAAAATGGGATCAGAATAAACATTATGGGAATAGTAGTTTAGCTATGATGAAACATCAAAGTACTTCATATGACAAACCAATACGAAACAATAGTTACGGCGACTGCATCGGTGTTCATGGACGAAATCGTGCGGCACAGGCTTTTTTTCTCCATAATAGGTGCTGAACCATATTTCATAAAGAAAGACTGAATGGGCTATTGAACTCAGCTTGAGACAACGTCTCAATCGAGACCGTCCTCTACGTTATCGACGTTCATGAATTTCGGACCACGTGGTTTATAGACTGATCATCTTCAACAGGGCTTTTCACCAATTACAAATAAACAAAGCCCTATCGCTTTGAAAGAAATTTGCGGACATTTTTTGAGGGTTTTTATCTCGAATGATGAAGTGTACAAGGTTTGCACCATTTTTGTAAAAATATTAAAACCGAAAGGTAAACATCCTAGTAAATCAAAGTTAGTAGGAATAACTGATTTCTGTTCAGGTCATTTGTGGTGATGATATGGGTGATTGCAGCCGTGGTGTCATTGCCTCACGGTCTCTTCCACAAAGTATATGAGATTCCAGACGGTAGTAGTATTATTTCTCAGGTAAACTATTCGAAGCGCCATTTTTTTATTTCTATAAGATATTTTGCTGATAAATGGACGTGTAGCGCAGTGGTTGTGATGCCTGCAATAGATATGTGGTTGTTGCTTCACTCCAAGGCTCGGGTAAGCCATGCTCTGCATTACTCTGAAGTTTGCAAATTGGTACCAGACTTCTCTAGGAGGATAAAAAATACTGACACGGTGCACCACTAGGCTAGTACAAGCTATCGTATGCACGAAGTGTCCATCCAGTCACCTCTTCTGTGACATATCCACTTAGGATCCTTCAACGCCGTATGCTATATTCTCATCCTTTATGCTACTGATGTAGAGCTTAGACCAGTGACAAGCATTGAAGCGATAAGTACAGAATGAATGCAAGTTTTGTTAAATTTCGAGCTATCTCTATAAGCATCCATAACTTTATGGTGCTGCACGACATGAGACATGCGTAAGGATTTTACTAGAGCACAAACAGTACATCTTTTTCAACTCAGCAGGAAGTCGGATTATTTTATAAGAGCACAGTTTCTTTTCCGGAATATCTTGATAGCTCCACCTGCTACCATTTCCTAACGTTTTATAGCACCATCGTCTTGCTGTGCTCTTAAAAATTCCACCAAGACGAAGAGCACCGTACTTTTGCTTTGGTGCATTTCCTTTTCTTAAAGGTTTTTAGCGAGAAGTAGCCACCTAAATCTCATCGCACTCCACCATACCATGTGTTCGCACTTCGGTGAGCTAGTAGATGGAAATATCGAACTCGTTCCCTACTTAAGAGATCCCAGACTCTCGGAAGCAAACTCACCCACGATTAGGTAGTGAAACCAGTAGTGACCAACTAACTAATTCAGATTAAATCCACTTGTGCTAAATCGAGTTCGGACCAAATTCATCGCACGTTCATTCTTCTTGAATAATGTTCGATGCGATTGTGTTACACTCTAACAATGCGGAAATGGCTTAACAGTTAAGATTCATTAATGTGCTTCACCATTCAAGTATGAACGTACTGTGGAGTTTCCTGAAAATGAAATCGCATCTTTTGCAGTGCATATAATAAAGATTAAATAAAAACGAGTAGTTAAACATGACGTAAGTGATATGATATGGAGGTAAAGCATAGAACATCCGAAGTTGATCAGTCCAGTAAGGGTGCACCATGTGTCAAACTCTGCAAACCATCGCAGAGGTGATTGATTACATGTTGACTTCCGGTGCCTACCCAAATATCACACTATTGTCTTTATCCTCTCAGACATTTAGAAACAAGTTGCCTATACAGGAAGGATTGCAAAAGGGTGCTGCTGGTTAAACTTGAGGCTCCAAGCAACGACCATATACCTCTAACATGGCACTTTTAACCACTGTGCCACCTTCGCGTGCTTGTGTGAATCTACTATATAAAAATAGTTTCTACGAACAGTGCCGCCCGGTGTATGCTGACGAGAGTTGGTGGAAAATCTACAATATCTACTTGACAATTATCCACTACTTTGTGCCGATGATCATCTTGGATACCGCATACACAATGATCGCCATCAAAGTGAGTGTGCTTCTTTTGGTCTTCCTGTTAGATTTGCTCAAAGAGTAGACAAACTTATTTTTTCCCGAAATTCTTAAATATTTGACTTTGACTATCATTAATTGCTGATGGCACTGATTGATAGAAGTAGCTGAGAGACAGGCAAAACTAAGCATCCGCATGGTGTGATGGTGAACGCGTTACCCTTCGGAAAGGATAATAGCGTGTTCGTTCCCCACCGCAGACACCTGCGGTCCGGAGTTTTGCAAATATCTCAGCAATCTTGCGGTTGTATTTCGCATAATACCCTGCCGTGAAAAAATTGTAGTAGGAAGCAAATAAAAGGTAAAACATTAATTTCATTAGTAACCAGGTATGAATCTAATAACTGCTTCCTCAAAATTGATTTGACGTTAACCAGTGATTGAAAACGACTTGGAAAATGTCAGAAAGAACTAATTTTTGAAATATCCTCTAAAGAGAACTAGTTTAGATCCAGACAAAACAGTAATCTTAAAACGCTTTTTTAACTTTCTTTGTTTCTTCTTTCATTCTCTCATCTATTCTCATTATTGTCTTTTCATTTTCTATTGAGGGATTTGCTTGGAGATGGACCAGAAAGATTCATCATCCACATGCCCTACCCGAGCGCCGTTTCCCTCAAAGGTGGTCTGCTTCGTACATGGTCTGTATGAGTTTCTCTCCTGAGTCCTTTAAGTTCAAGTCCAATGAGCCGGTCTATCCAAGACAGAAAACAGCATCAGGGAGGCAATGTGACGTCGTGTTTCGTTGTTTCGCAAGTTTCGATAGCAGTTGGACAGAGTTGCTGTGTAAGACACGTCTTCTCTCGCAGGAGTTCAAAGAATAGTACTCGTCTTTTTTGATGGAGAGCACGTGAACTGATTTAGATCGGTATTTTAACTCATAGGATTTTAAGGGGTACTAACATGTAAATTGAAAGATCTTTAGCTATGAGGAAGACGTGGAAATCTGAGACTGCAGTTCTCGTGCGGTGGATTGTAAAACAGAAAGCATTCTCGTTAGCGTGGACGTGTTGTTTTGAGCCAATTTCTATGACGTCCACAACGACCTGAAATTTAATCACCATGTGATGTCGTAGATAGAATGGCTGGGTGACTACGGTAGTGAAACATTTTCTACTCAAGTATTTTTCCCTTGGAGTAAACAAATAGTCATTCCATGTCATCCTAAATCATCACATGCATTCGTCGTCCTTTCTGAATCGGATATAGACTGTTCGCATTGCAACTATCAAGATTTGTCTCAAGGCGATGGCAATTTGCAACCATTGATTGGTTCACCGTTATTTTCCTCTGAAATGCAAATTTGGAGCCCTTATTTCGAGTCACCAGGCTCGAAGACGATTCTTTTGCTACACCTTCCCATGAACTCTGAGAGTCCCATACTCCGTAAGAAGATGAATAATCAGGTAGCTGAGCCGCCATAAATCAATATCCTACTTTTTAGTGGTAAGCTTATGATCATCGAAATAGCAGCACTCTATTCTTACAGCACTACGGATCCAATGCCATTTTCTGAACAATCTTTTTTTGCTTTAATTTATGTAATTATGGGCAAATGGGAGGATCAGACCTTAATGGTGTGAGGTGATGAAGGTGTAAAAAAGATCAAATCATCACTCAGTTTACTAGGATTCGTTAACAGTACATGGTTGTTTAGATATGGGGATCGACGGTTAATCGTCATAATGAATCACAAGATAATAATCGGCCTACTTTCAATGCCGAAATTTCTAACAGGAAGGTAGGTTCAGACATTGAAGCGGTTTCCTACACTTTGTTAACTATCTGATTTTTGAAAAACTGCTTATCTAATTGAAAGGCACTGGAAAAAAACGATTGGCTCTTACCAGTCCCTCAGTTATCAACCATACAACCGACTCTATTAAGCATCGTAAAGGTGGCTGAATACGTATATGCTACCATGAACGAACTTTCGGTAACCTACCGATGTGCGAAGCTAGCACTTTTATCCTGCCAATAAATTCTGCTGTCTGTTTCCCGTTTCCCGGGTGATGGGGCGGTTTGTTCGAGGGGTGAGATCGAACCAGTGATCCTGTATATATGGCACATTACCTTTAAGCACTTTATTACACCAACTTTTACTTCTTTGACATGGGCATAATTTACTATGCCGCAGAAATTTTCATAATTACATAAAATGTGGAGGACACTTAGCAAGAAAAACAAACTGAGGGTAAACAACTGAGGCTGTCTTAACGTCCTAAGCTTTAACCCTTCATTTTTCTCTCACAGGCTCGCTCTTCCAATTTTTGAAGTCTTCAGAAAGAGAGGGAGAGAGAGGAAGAGAGAGAAACACCTCTTATTTCACAATGCTGAATAGAATTTTGAAGCGGTTGGTAAAGAAGTACTAAAAAACCTGGAAAAAAAACTGTTTATTTGCTTTTTATGTGCTGCTTTTAGAAAGCCTTGATAAAGAAAATGATGAAGAGCGGAAAAATCCTTCATATTAGGATAAAACGTCGAAGAGCTTACTAACTCACACTGATCTACTGAAAGTCGTTCAGTTGATGAACATGTTGATGATCGTCGTGGCTTGCTTTTCATTATGTTGGTTTCCACTCGAGACCTACCTTCTCCTGAACGAGGTCCGACCGGAGATCAATGGGTACTGTTTTCATTAAAGTCGTCTGTTACCATCAAACAAATATTCTAGCTTTTCAACATATTCAGGTGGAAATACATAAATGTGTTATTCTTTTGCTCTCACTGGCTTGCCATGTCGAATTCTTGCCTCAATCCGATTATCTATGGTTTTGTATAATGTAGGTTTTCTCTTATCGAAAAAAATTTATCTTGCTACACAACATATAAGGTAACTAGAATTATAACTACGAATGCCCAAGCTTCGAGAGTCGGGTAGTATGCAACTGCGTTTTGTCTGGCACTCGATTCAACCTAGTGATGGTCGGAGCTATATAGGGACAGAGCGCTTGTTTGCCTATCAAAAAAACTGAACTTCTTACGAATTGTCTAAGCTAGCGCGAGGTTGGTATTCCTTCTTTTTAAGTGCGACCGATGGCTGACGTTCCGGCGATTTCGCCTACCTCAGATCCTAGGCGTACTTCATCATATCACATTTTAATCGGTTGCTATTCCTTAACTCCAATGAAAACGTAAGTGAAAAACCAATCGAAAAAGAAAGTTTAAGTGAAAGGCGGCATTTCGGATTAAATTTCTGATCGAGCCTTTGTCTCCACGCCTAGACCTGCTGCCCCACATATCGGCAGTCGTGTGGCTCGAACAAACAGTAAAACATTCATTTCTGCTTTTCACTCCCCCGCTGTTGTCCAGTGACTCCATTCACTCGATGAAGATTATCATCACTATGGACTTGAGATTTTTTGTAAAATTTGGATCCCAAGCCATACTTGAACCATCGATTTCCGGGGTCCAGTGTTACCCACTGCACTACTGAGGCCCTCTCTTTTCTCTCTGCCGATTTTTCAGCTAACGATGTCATCGGCAATCTCCGTCAACGGGAATGGTCTGGGGGAGCGCAAATCGGCATTAAGCGTAGTTCAAAGCTATAGCTGAAGTCGAAATTACAGTGTTTATGTGTTTATTTTTTTTATTTCCTGCCTAGCATTACTTTTCACGACAGGGTATAATGTGAAATACTACCGCAATGATGCTGTGGCTGAAGGCAGAGATATTTGCAAAGTTGGACCACAGGCCAAGTTCTGCAAATATCTCAGCCTCATTGTGATTGTATTTCACATCATACCCTACCGTGAAAAAATAATAATAGGTAGTAAATGAAAAAACTAAACATTGTAAAGAGTATAATACTTTTCTAATGAGGCTTTTAGTCCTGCTTTTTTTGTTAAAAATGTGCCACCAGATAGCCTTTGGACCCTGTTGTCGAGTGCTGTATGCATTTCATGGGTCTCTTATCCGGTTGCGTCGAGACCGCCATTGTGTTTATATGTTGGAGGTGACCCAGACCATCTCCGTTGGGTTTTCCAGTGACTTTCGTTCTTGCTTTTTCCATTAAGGATGTCCTAGACACTATCCACATACAATCATACCTACCACGTAAAGACACATGAATACTTTTAGGTGCGAATAGGATTTATCACACAAGGAGATAACATTGCAACGACATATTTCCTCTGAATCACATTCACTGTCCATTTCCTCATCCTAACTGCATCTCACAGCAAGTATATATCGCCAAACATATTCCTTGCTTCGGTCTAACCCCGTGTCGGCCACCAAGGGGCTCGTCATGTGTCGTACCTACCCTGTCCGGCACCTCTCAAATCATCGGACGGCAAAACCCGAAGATACACTAGAACAGACATTGGTACTAATTGTTTTTCACATGCGGTGCCTGTCACAACATCTGTGTTGGACAAGCGCTATCGAATAAATAGAAGCAACATCTGCGCCAAAAAAAGGTTGCTTGGCAAAATAAACTGCAGATAAGGAGATGAATTGCAAACAATGCGCTCTGTCCACTTTGCTCCGCACTAGCGCACTGAGACCAATATATCTCGGAAGCTGTTTGCCA
This sequence comes from Angiostrongylus vasorum, assembly GCA_018806985.1. Lineage (NCBI taxonomy): Eukaryota > Metazoa > Nematoda > Chromadorea > Rhabditida > Metastrongylidae > Angiostrongylus > Angiostrongylus vasorum. The sequence goes on from JADANN010000398.1 coordinate 1,092,296, forward strand.
AAGTCCTCAATATTATAAAAGCATCTGGTCGTTCTAACTGAGTGTTTCAGCACAAATACAAACGAGAATATAAACGTGTGCTGAAAATCCTTCGTTGTCAGCCGGTACCCGAATCGGCAGAAGAGGTGTTGAAATTTGAAACTGAGTTCACTGGGGTAAGTGGTCGTTTTCTATGACATAAGTGCAAGTCAGTCAATTGGCTTTTCAAAGCTGAAAGCATCAGAAGCAATATTGATGAGCTTCAAGAGCTGACGAGAAGGTTCTATGGAACGAATCGAATTATTGTTAAACAGAAATATGAAACACCTATGAGTACCTTCATCCATGAGAACAGAAATTGCGATCTTTCAATAAACTTGTTCCAGATGTCCAGCATTTTGCTAACTGAAATCAGCTAGAGATTTAATGAAAACATTGGATGAGTCTGTTTTCTCTTTCTCAACGTCGAATGCTCAGTTACTAACGAAAATTGAGGCAGTGACAAATATCCGGCTAAAGTAACTACCGTATCTTACTTGGAACACCGAAACATCCACCTTCTCATGAAATCTAGGCCCAAATGGGATCACTATGCCTTTTTAAAAGGAGTTTTTTTTCTTAATCTCTGGACTAACGCCTTGTTATACCATTGTTTTTGTTCCTGTTGATGATTGTGCTCATTTCTAATGCGAAGCAGTAGAACGATCGGCGCCCTCGAATACTTAGTCCATAGAAAACGTCGTTCGGAAAGTTTCTAGGTATTACAATACCATATTGGGTCATTCGAATAAACGGCCGATTTTACGCTTTTGTGCATTCTATTCAATGCAGTCATTGCTTCATCCATTCATCTGTTCATTCGCATACGACTATTCGAACACTATTCTACTCTCTGATTCTTGTAATTGTGGGGTTCCAGGTCATTCAACCATTCTGAGCAACTTCGTACGTGTATGGTATCATATCATTCTACATAAAATCATTCCAGAAAATCATCACTGCCTGTGATCTGCCAGATGCCAGAGGAGAATACGCCAGAAGATGGACAACAGACGTCAATTCCTAGCCGACTTTTGTCGGGCTTCTCTCTCTAGGTGTTTGGAAAACTTACCTTACTAAACCTAATGAACATAATTTATGGTGAATTATCTTGTGCATTTTTTGTTACCGGTATTCAGCTTTATTTTAATACTTTATATTACTTGATAGTGGATTTGATGGCTTTTCTTTGTTTACTGAATGTAAGAATTGTTCTTGGTGCTTCGTGAATCGGACACAAATCTGCCTCTGAGAGCTTGTTGCCTAGGATTATAACGATTGATTCTGGAAAAGAATTGTGGTTGAAAATCCAAGCTGGGACACTTTGTAGATCCGAATCGCAAGGCGTAAAAAGAATAAAGCATTTAGCGTTTATTATTCCCTAAGGGACATTGGTATTGTCCTAGAGGTAGGTCAGCTTGCGCTGGTCTACTGATTTCTCAACACAGGGTTTCAATCCTCCGAACCCAGTCTGATATCAATTTAGCGACATCAATGGTTCTTGGTTAGCACCAATCGATTGAGCCAACGACCACATACCTAATGCAGAGCACCTCTTAACCACTGCGCTGCACGAGGCTATGAATTCAGATCGTGTTGCAAACAAACCAAATGTTTCACTGAGTATTCTGTTCCTACAGCCTACACACTTAGCGTATTTGTTTCGTTAAACAGGGCACAGTTGAACAATGAGCCATACTATATTTACTCCATGTCGGTGATGCGCAGACCTCAGCCAGGTGATCTGTGCCAAGGCTCAAGTGTTATTACTCTAATGTAGGTGGTATTTGACGCACAACTTACTCAAAGATCTCTATAGGAACTCGTATTGCTTTCGACGAACAACCTACTATTTAGTATACTTAACAATCAAATGTGTTAAGGGGTCACCATGACAACAGTATGCTCCGTTCTGTTCAAGGCAGCGTACTGCAGGGGTGCTCATTTGTCAGCAAAATGAGGCAGGTTATAAAAGATCTTGACACCTTAATCCGGCATTGAAGTGAGATGTAAACATCTAAAGCAATTCACAGTAGAGAACAAGCATAGCAGCAAGCTTTCCACCTATCCAACCTTCCACTCCGGTATTGGTTAACTCTTAGCTATGCTTCCTGATGGAAAAAGCCGGACTTCATTTCAGCATGGGAGACCCTGCCAGGGTATGAATCCCCGCTGTACATCGCAGACCGACACCCAGGAACACCTCTCAGCCACGATGAGGCGGTAAATCGTTGGGAGGGATCTCTGTACTAGTGGCTTCCAATATTTCAATAAAGACAGTAGCGAATAAAATAGAATAAGAATAAGTCCACAACGGCCACTCTACGATAGTGCTCTAAAAACCCAGAAGAGGAGGGAAAAGTTCCCAATCAAAAGCAAGATCAGCTCACCAACTGCTTTTTCGTAGCTCTGGGCCATTCATTTGTGCTTTCGAGCCACTTTTTTCGTTACTCAGGACGATCTACTGGATGTCAGTAAGACTTACCAAATTAGTGTGGTGCGAAGCGAATAATCCCCCATAACTTCCGATGGATCTCTGTGTGCTGTCACTTTTTCTACAGAGACGTTTTTCTTTTAAGCTTTTTAATAATTTTTCCAGTCATTCCTTTCTGGGTTTAAATTCCATTCCTTGGGGCTACCAATTAGGTATAAAAACATTAAAAAATGTAGTGTTCTAAGCCATAAATCGATTTAGTGATATCCTCCTAAAATAGTCTGTGACGAGTAATTTGATAACCTAACTCCTTATTTAAAATATTACTTATTCAAGGAAAAAAAGTGTGCTTCTCCAAAATTCAGTAGGAAAGTCTTAGCTGACTATGATGCCGAGGTGGATTAGAGTCTGAAAATTAACAGTTGCATGGTAGAAATAAAACGGGTCAGTCACCAACTACTTATTCAAGTCCCTTATCATTTATCATCCTATGTGCATGACTGAGTGATTCGTTTTTGCGGGACGTCTTATTGTCTCCAGCACATTTTTCACGTCGGTAGCATGTTGTTGGCTCGGCAAGATTCTTCCCAGAGAGTCCAAAGAAATCGTACCCCTCACACGATCCTTCATCGTCATGAAAGGCATACGCAAAGTTATAACCCTGTGAATGGGATAATATTGAGACGATGACGATGGTATTGGGCTTGACAAGGTTTCAAAGATGTTCGAAAAGGTAGGGGTATGTATCTTGCTGCGGAGCGCAGACGATTCGTATCAAATTCGTTTTGAACATGTTGCTGTCTGTTCGTGTTCGAGAAACAGGCAACGTTTAACTTTAATTCCTGGAATTTACGACAAAACCTACCATTATGGAGTTCTACTATGCGGAAAAAAATTCCCGAACAGATTGTAGGTTTTACTCTTGACATTGGTCCACAATATGGGCTTATCTACCCACTTCTATGTTTGAAAAACTTTCATCAGATTGCAACTTTAGAAAATCATCCATCATTCCAGAAAACTTTTTCAAAAGAGTCGGCTTTTATTTAGTAAGAACCAAACAGCACCAATGCATTCCCATCGGGACATGTCATCGACTGTCCATCTCCAATTTCCATGAGATCATTTGACGTCATCAAACTCGTCGTCAATATGTCATGCTTCGTCTCTCTCACCTCTCCAGTTCTTTTCCATCTCTCCAAAAAGTGAAAGAATTTCGCTTAAGATGTTCCATTATAAATTAACAATGGAACGAATCATAAGCGTCACCGACAAACTCTGACATACAGTGGTTCACATAATATTTAAATTTTCACAAGCGCTTCTTCAACGGCATCAACACGACCGATAACGTCGTCCCAACGTAATCCACACGAAGTATTTTTCTTTTCTGGTCGCCTATATAAGTCTCGCCTGTGTTTTTTATGTCTATTTCTGGCAATGTATTGGTCTAATGTGTGTTGCGAATTGCTCGTGCTCCTTATTTGTGTTAAGAATGTTACAATCATTCGTTAGCGTAGTTTGTGGTGGTAAGAAGTGCCGACACAGAAACGTTGGTTCGATCCATCCCAAGCTCTTGATGTTTTCATGGTCAGCAAGTCGGTGCCAGATTTGTCCGCTAGAAGTTGTACACTGATTTCATTCATCGATGCAACATCGAAAGTCATTGTATAGGCCACATGTGCATTCAGTCACTTCTGTAACGCTACGAGTAGAGCCGATTGCATGGCACATCGCTAAGGCACCGATCAACGAGGGAACTCTTTTTCTTAAGCTTTACGTTGTTCTTCACAGCGAAGCGGCACCATGTAAAGAGGCTCTTTATGTGTGACATTTGAGAACTGTCTCTTTCCAAAATTCGTCGTTGCCCACCGACCGAGTGCTTGTCAATGATCGCGAGCAGGTGTGAATATATAATGCAAATTAGATGCGCAATCTTTCGACGAAATCACTCACGCCTCACATAACTGCTTAATGACAGTGTTATCTTCGTACCCTGTTCCCACCACATCTGAAGTGTGAAACACCCATATCAACGTCCAATTGAGAGAATTGAAGACTTCTTCTGGTTGAGTGCAGAAGGACTCAATTTCTCTATTCGAATTATGATCAACCACAGATGTTAATAAGACGACTTTGCTAGTGACCACGACATTTCTGTACGATTTGCTCCCGATTTGGTTCTCGGCATCCCTAAAAGTATGATTTGCTTTGAGGAAGCTGACGTTTTCATCTAGAAATTGGATGATGACGTGCACTAAATAGTCTCGTCATATTCAACGTCTCATCTGACTTCCCATCGGACTTAATCGAGCTCGATTTAGCGTCGACGACTTCCATAGATAGCGTGACGACGTAAGCATACACATTTGAGAAGTGAAGCTTTCATGACGAATTTCTTCTGTTACCAAAGAATTGTAGAAGCATAGTATGTATGCACCGTAGAGCGCCACTTGCGGTATCTTGCTTCTTATTTTTTTATAATAGTAACTATTAATTTATATCGGTCATGTTCATTGTATTCAGCTATTCCTGCCATCCGTGAATAGGTTCTCGTCAATAGCAGGATGTGTTTTCGCCTTTTCAAAAATTAAATCATAGGCCGTCGAGCAATTTGGACTGGTTGGTGCGGTGTCCCTCTTATGGACTCATAGATGTACAGCGGTGACGGGGTACTTCATCTCAATTGCGGCCGGTGATCGCTGACTAGCCATGACCCATGGCGGCCGACCGTCATAGATGGTGTCAGAGATTATGGGAATAAATTCTTCACCACACCACCAATTCGCACCATCAGCGGGAAAAAACTCGTGTAACTACCACTCAGTGGAACTTCAACTACTGCGTCAAGGCCGAAAACGGCACACACTTTGCTGAATAAGCTCGTCACCTTTATGCGGTTGCCCAAACACGGAAAAAGATAACTTTCTCTGATATCGTCTTAATTATACGAATGTCACGTGTTCTTGAAATATCAAGTTTTCCTTCGCTTTTTCGGAATTTCGCCAACATTGTTTTTCCAGGGTAAGAAGAAACTAACTAGTTTGGTGGAAGCTGTAGCGATTCTCCCAAGGTTTATATTTTTGATCTCGTCTTCAGCGAATAGCACTGACATGGCGTCATAAATGTCTTGCAGCCTTTTTTACGGCTAGCCCGAGAGGTTTGATGGAGAATAACTAATGAAGCATAAATGTTTTTGGCTTGGCGGCTTGGCGGCTTGGCAGACTCCGTCTCAGAACTCGCAGCGTTTTTATTCATCATTTTGCTGCTATTGTTGTGTCCCGAATGTCCAGTAAACAGACTGTCACCCCACACATGCCGAAGTTCCCACATACTCTTTTAGTAGTTGCTTCACTGATGTATGAGTCAGTCTGTTTACATACATTCATCCACTTCCTTAGTCTTTTTTCAAGTCCTTTTGGAAAATCCCAGACATATCGATCCATGGAGCCTGAATGTTTTTGGATTACTCCGGAAACATATGATCGATGATGACATATTTCTGACATAATGGCCATTGTTCTGCCTTCCGTGGCGCGAATCCGAGCCTAAGCCCGAATAATACATCAAATCCACTCACGTATCTTATAGAAGAATAAAAAAAAATGAACAAACCCAGTAACAGTCACTTCCGTCTTGGAAAGCAAGACGCAGGACTAGGAATTCTATTCCCTAAAGTGTTGGACATCCAACGGAGCTAACTAATTGTCTCATCGCTGTTTTTTTTTGCCTTTTATAGTTGAGTTGTTCGCGTGGCGAACAACAAAGTGATTTAACAAGCAGGATTCAGTCAAGAGTGAAACCACGTCATTCCCTAGGGCATCGTAAATATTTTTTTTCCTTGCCACATTTTTTGTCTCCTCTCTCTCTCATGAATCCGCTTATGACATTTGTGCAACATCTTTCTATTGAAAAACCTCCAAAAGGGCTTCTTCTATTCATAGCCCGTATATAGCATTTTACCAGTCATTATCGAATCGTATGCAGTGTGCATTTCCTGGCAGGATTTGCCTTCCTAACGTAAGGAGGAAATTAATGCCGCGGGTGAAGGCGTGGCCAATCTTAATAGCACATTTATTCCGACGTTTTCATTCAAAGTCGTAATTCTACCTATTCATTTATTCACTTAACGAAATCATCAAATGATTCATCTTCTCATTCACTTTCCTGATTGCAACAGTTTACTGCCCGATTGTGGATGGAAGTTGTTTTAGCGTGTCGAAATAGGTTGCACAGTGAGGGTTCATTCGCCAGCATGTTCGTCCAAGACGAGATGGAGTTCAATATTTCCTTCCACGGGCCCAGCTAGGCAGACATAAGTCTGAGTTACGACATGGCCCGGTAAAGGTGGGATTCTGTGTTTCCACCAAAAACAACTCATCATATCAAAAGTGTGGGGTGTCTTCGCGTCGAGTAAGCGATACCCCACCAAGCAATCCGAGGGTAGAGCGGGGTCGAATGGAGTTTACTAGAGCCCGCTAGATTCGCTTGATGCGCAACAAGATCACAGATAACGCATGATACTAGTTATACACAGTAGTGCTGGATTAAACCTTCAGAAAGAATCCTGAAAATTTTTTTATTAAGGGGAAGAGAAAAAAGACGAAGATAGTTTCCTAGTGAGAAACAAAAAATATCCTAGTTTTATACCAGCTGTCAAAATATTTCCTAAAACCCCTAAATATTGATATAGTCAGATCACCAAGTGACTATAACTACTGTGTAGATACGATGTTAGCAGTTTTCGCCGTAGGACCCTCTTTGGAAAAACTAAACTAGGGTTCAGGTCACAGCGCGTGATTGTTCGTGTATCGATCGATTCCCGTGGGGCCGTCTGGCTAATTGCTCATTCTCTATTGAGGTAATTTCCTCCGCTGGCAAATGTACGACGTTGACAGCGACTTGATCCCATGCTTCACGAAGTTTGTCAAACTCTTCAGTAAGATGGACATAATATTGATTCACTAAAGTGTTTAGGAGAAAGGCCTATAAAATATGTATGGGTGGGAACTCGTATATTCCACCGAAATAAGCCATTCATAGACTCTTGTCCTTGGGTAATGTACATATATGCTTCTGTCTCGTTTGAGTGGAGTCAAGGCAACGTAGTTGTTGTGTCCGCAGAGATTATCAGTCTTCTAGAAATGGCTCAAAAGTTAAAAAATTCTAGCCATTCCATATTTAGATCTCAACCATCAATGCTGAACCTTTCACTTGTTTATGACCTATTTGGGCGAAGCTGATGTTGATCCAGTTTTTTCTTTGGCAAGGACGAATCAGCGGTTGTCAGAACGAGTTATCAAGTGTCCGTAATTCAGAACTGGCGTGTCACATCATCTAGAAGTAATAGTCATTACTACCATTATCCATGCCATCATATCTCTATTTACGAAAAATCACTCAACTCCGCTTCTTTCACGCTCCGTTGTCTGTTCAGCACCACCCCCTCGTCTTGAGGAAATGTGCTAACCTGCTCGATTGTTCGGAATAATGGCCAGATTTATGTACTTGTTTTCCTCTTTGCTTAAAATCTTATCGATTAAGCTGTCGTGAAATTATAAATAGACATGGAAGCTTGAATATTAAAACTAGTAAAGATCCGACTATCTAAGAGTCTCGCATTTATTGCTACCCACACCATCCCCAAATGGCTTCACTGTCATCATTGCTGCCGAAGGGTACCAGATAAATAAACAAGTGAACAAGTAGTGGTTTAACTTCTTTGCTTGGTAAAATTATCTTTATGGAAGAGAATATGGAATAGACTTAGGATACAGAATTTTTTTTTATTCTATATGATCGGTCTTCACGTCTACCGTGCAGATCCCTGCACTTCTCACATTCGATTCGTTTCATCGCATCTATTGTCCACGAAGCTCTTCCAACTTTACGCGTGGCTTCGGTTGTTACTTAAGGATTTTCATTTCATCGTGAATGTCGTAGAATGCTGGTCGAGCAATTCTCCCTGAGTCCTGAGATAGCCGGGCTGGAGTGTTCCCAATTGGATTGTAGATAGTGATTTTTCCCAGACAAATCCGGCACCAATTTCCCCACCTTGAGGGGATGAAGAGCTTGGTTGGCCCGGGGTGGAATCGAACTGGCACCATGCTCGTCATGACGGATATCACTGCCACTGTGCTATCCGCCCCTTAGGGTACAGAGTAGGGTATGGATATAAGAGGGGATACAGGATATAGAATTACTTCCATCTTTTTTCCGTATACATTTTTCGTTATCATTTTGGCAATGGTGCGCTGAAAAAAGTTGCCCGACAACATTTTGTCTTCCAACATTTACTGGGTCACCACGTGTGATCTTCTTCTAGTTAGCGATTATCCCGTATTATCGCAGTACTGCTCGTGTTCGCTCGTGTTCGCCAATCGTTGCCGTTTTCGGCGCTAGGCTGCCGTCATTTCGAGGACTCCGAAGTCGTTAACACACATTCTGACTATATTTCCCACCATTTCTCCAGAAGTCTTTCTCTCTTCGTGATTTTATCTTTATAATACTTCCTCTTCCAGTACTTTATTTTCAGCAAATGTTCTTTCTTTCAGTACGTTCTGACAGCAGCTGTAGCATCTGATTCAGGCTAGTCCGATCATTCTGATCTGATTATCAGTCTTCAATTCGTCAATCCCATCACCCGTTTACAATATCCGCTGCACTGCTCCCCTTTCTGGCCTTCGCTGTGCATTTGAATTCACGCCATCACTTTGTCTTCCTCGTCACGTCTGTGATTCTTTGACTCTTATGGATATTTTTCTAACATATGTGACTCGACATTTCTTACGCTTATCATAATAGATCTTACTCCTAATCTGCACGTCTGCCTTGATTGCGAGTCTCCAGATGGCGGATAAGCGCCTAAGCATGGACTAAAAAACCTGTGTACCAGCTCTGAGTCGCAGTTGCATTTATGGAATGGATTCTCTTCCGTCTCTCATCAGGACACCGTTGCTTGGACAAGATTGTCTGTATGCGGATTGTACTCTGTCCATCAATATTAATATAAAAGCTTCTTCAGGATCGTCTAAACAAATAAGTATGCGTCCACTTCATTAGTGGCCTGTTAGCTACCACTGAGTGTCGCCAACTCACACAGCTATCATTTGACCGCAAGTAGTATAAATAAAGGACTGCACATCAAAAAGTGTGGTGTCCCTGTGTTTTTTCGAATGAACGGAAGTTAGTGAGGAGTTCTGACACCCAGTAGAAGCAAATGCATCCCTTAATGCTTCCCGTTGGAGTTCCTCTATGATTCACACGATTAGAAGTGATGCAGTTTGGCACGAGTGAGAGGATTAATTTCAAGACAACTTGTGTTCGATAGCACTGGAATGTTTTCCTCGTTGTATATGCCCTATTAGTGATTAGTGAAATAATTCTACATCAAACCTAAAGGTAAGATTCATCCATTATATGTTTGCCGAAGAGGACCGAGTGTCTTGTATGGTGTTTTACTTTATATGTTACAGCTGTGATTAAATTTTTCGTTCCGACCAGAGTTACACGAACTAATCCTGTAAATTTCATATAATGTGGTTCAAAGAGATAATGATGACCGACCTTGGCTGAATCGATGGCTCTTTCTGAGCTCTACATGCCGCACACCTGCAATTACCGATTATTAGTACCTTTAAATGTTCAGCGGCAGAGCCGTGGTCTTTGTGACGTTCCTTCGAGTACGGCAACGCTAACCGTCTAGGTCGCCGATGCTAGTGACTATTCTAAAGACGTAGACAAACAGCCCTCTCACTGAAACTGACAGATGTCGGACTGGATTAGTCTGAGCATCGGATTTACTCATTTTAATGATCGCTCCTTCTCGGTTTGTTTACCCAGCTTCGTAAACCTCCACCACACTTCCTTGCCCGGCTTTTTACGCAATGGACCTTGACATCTAAACATCTAATGCGCCGGCTTGTAAAAGACAATTTCGCATTTCGCAACATCCATCAGTTTTCGGTTGCGTCGTTGTGTCTGGCCTGTATTCTCTCATTATTAGATCTATGTCCCCTTCCAGATTCTTTCCATTTTTCCTTTTTTGTTTCACATGTTGTGGTCCCTAACGTTTCCTCACTCTTTACATTTCCCATAGAAGTCTCGCTTGTGTTAAAAATTAGTGTGTTTTCAATCGACACATCTTTGAACCTGTTTGAATGCTTACATATACAAATATTTACACATCAAATGATTTTTTTGACTTAGATGGAAAGATGTTTGACTTTTTGACCGTTTGACTGTTTGAAAGTGTGTGTGGTGTGGGGAGAATGTTCTACCCACCCATTCGCTATTCGTCATTCGACTATTCGAATATTCAACTGGGTTCGCCGATGTTGACTACAGTGTAAGCCATTACAGTTGTTCCTAATGAATTATGTGCTACCCAGTAGTTCACAACCACTCCATTCACCTTGATCGAAAACAATTTCGTGGGCGATTCACTGTTTCTACACGACTAAGCAGAGAACGTCCCCAGATCAATCATGAATGGTGGCCGTGTCAGTCCTGTCATCTCCATTCATAATTCTCTTGTTTTCTTTTTTCCTCCGACTAATCACCATCTTCTTGATGTTGCTATATTCATCTCGTTCCTTCCGGTCTTCTTACTGTACGTTGTTTCTATTTCTTATTGCTCAGATGTTAATTGATTTACCTTCATGACTTTCTCTGTATAAAAAGCAAACACTAAGTGTAAACAAAAAAGTGTTTTTTTCGATCAATAAGTATTATGTTCACGAGGGAGATTGTCGTACAAGGTAGTTGTCATCGAAGGCAATTAATGGATTATTTTCCCCACTTTATGTTCTTACTCTTGCAAAAACCTCACCTTTAATATCTCGACATGATGTAATTCCTTTCGGTACGCCTTTAAGGTTGTGTGACGTTTACCAGATCTATTCCATTTGGCTTGAATCTTCTTTTGCCACTTCCTTTGGATCGCTGAACGTGTCGTGAAATCTCTGAACAGTTGGAATTTCTTCCCGAAAAGCAACTTAACTGGTGCTTCTAATCGGATAATAATTGACGGTGGCGGGATTCTTCAAACGATTTCTCACCAGTTGTATACCTTCCTTGCCCTGAGCTAACTCGCCAATTCCCTGGGGTGGGCGCTTGTGCACATGCGACATCTCTTCCTAATTGTCGGCGTACGAATGGTGGAAGTTCGGTTAATGAAGTGTTTTGGTGTAATCCGTTTGCAGAGAGAGGATGGTTGGCTCATCAGATCGCGATATTGTTTGGCTGTTTTCCGTAGATGTTATCTTCTGCCTACCATCATTCCCAATTTTTTCTTTTTTCGGTTTCTCAATCATTATCCCGCATACTTCCTCTTAACATGCTTGAAATAATTTGTCGCAGTCTTTTCCAAGGTTACACAACAGTCCTCAGGATCGACTTTCTTTGAACCTCGGCATTGGAATATGAATGCGTCGTTTTCTCGTTCAGCAATCGCGAGGTTGTTAAACAGCATACGTTTACTTCTATAGAAAAACACGATACGATACAACAGTAGCTGACGTTTCGGCAGTATCGCCTTGTTCAGAGTCTGGAAGGGTATACTGATATACAATTTACTAGGGCAAACGCTTCAATAACGCTTACAAAAAGACGAAAAAACTCTATGGTAATTACATGATCAACAGCTTCTCGAAAACTCACCTCTTTTTACGTGACTTCCACTGAGGAAGATTAGAAAAGCTGATTGTAGTCGCTTATGGTTGATGACTGCACCATCCCACATCAGAAATTGATGCGAACATACGGGGTCGGGTCGCATATGACTTCTGGGCATTCATCCCTGCTATTCATTGTAGGGTTTTTGGCATTTATCCAAAAAGCCTCAAGAAGTTTTCGCACTGGTGTTTTAGTCTCCTTGCAAGGATATTGACTTTTACTTCAAAATCGTCTCCACTTTGCTTTTGTATCCCATGCGTGCCTAGTGGGGTACTTTGTCTTAGTTTTCGTTTGCCACCTAGGTGTTCCTTTATACGGATACACAAAGGTCTGCCCGTTTCTCCATTATTCGTCTCCGCAATTATTACAAGAGATCAGTATATCCTCATGCAATCACCGTCCCTGCCGTAAAGGAAAATTACGCAATTTTTTGTTTCACATAGATTCTCAGACGGTCACGGTCAAATCTGGAAAAATACAATGCTAACTTTTTTTCTGCTGATGGCACTGGTCGATAGAACCAGCTGAGAGACAAGCGAAACGAAGGACCCGCATGGTGTGGTGGTGAATGCGTTAGCCTCCGGAAAGAGTAATAGCGCGTTCGTTCCCCACCGCATACACCTGCAGTCCGGAGTTTTGTAAATATCTCCGCATCATTGCGATTGAAAGTGTTAAACTGTATGCGTTTATCGTTTTTCAAAAACCCTATTCACCAAGAGCGTTCCCGTGTTGATCAGCAGCATCCTATTGATCTTCTTCCTGGCCCCACTCCGGAATTTTCACTGTGGATTGCGTCTTCTCTGAACTTTCTCACATCTCGCATTATCAACGGAACATTAAACAAATGGAGAAAATTCGGCGAGCACTCGTATTTTTTGAACAACAATTTTAGAAAGCCATCTGACTTATTGAAGCTGTTTCTAACGAGCAAACACAAATTTTCCCTCAGCATTTCGTTGTGTCTTCCTAATTATTGCAAAAGATCAAAGCAGGTCATTTAGTGAAAACAGTTGATGACAATCGGGCGAGTAGTACGGCACTGCAGGAGGATGCCTTTGAGTCCTAGAAAGCGATCACGATAGGAAGAGCGGACCTGTTCGAATCTCGTCAAGCAGCTGTATTCACAGCTGGAAGCGATTTCTTATGGATCGCGGAATGATGCTGGCAGACGTCATCAAACACGAAACACACCACAGACGATAGTGGCATGAGAATAAAACAGATGGAAAGTCTGCTGAGGCTGGTAGGCCTAATGAAGACAGTCTATCAGTGTGTCGCAAAAAACTCCATATTTTAATCATTTGTCCCTAACGAATTCGTGATAGAGCTGGTTTTTTTGGCGTATTCCGGTAATTTCTTTATAATTCGAGCTAGAGTCGAGTAGTTGAGAACTTAACGAGCCTATGGAAGAACTTTTATGTTGTCCCTCAAGGTTATCTGTAATTTTCCTGAAGTACTTATTGAACTGAAGTAACAAAATTTCCATGATTTACCCAACAGCCGAAATGACAAGTTGACCAACTAACCCTTTTTGCAGCATTTGTGACGCCGAACTTCGACTTTTTTCCCGGATTTCGTGCGTAAATACACTACCTCTCAGGATTTTAAACTTCTTTGAAGTTAAAATTCCTTTACCACCAAAAAACTCGAAGTTTTGTGGGTTTTGACACAATCATGACAGTCGCAAGCATTAGCGATTAGTCATGTACATCATTTGGGCGAGATGCCGCTTCTTCGCATTTTGGTTGAGCAAACACGAGGTGTCATTTTTATTCTTTATTCACGAACAAGCTGGCGTTCCGGCGGATTTCGCCTTCCTCAGAGCCTGGAAAGGTCAAGTTGACAGTAATCTATTCGGCCAAACACCTCCATAACCAAAGAGAGAAGACGCTGAACCAAGATTTCAATCACATTGAACACAAAATGGCTTATTTGCACAGTCACCGCTTTCTATGAGTCTTCCACTGAGTATTCGCGTGGAGACCAACCGCACAGAATTCACATGGAAGCGTAATGTGCCCCTTCCATCAGAAAAACAGGCTTATATACTGTCCAATATCACGCGTGATAATGAGGCATTCTTCCCTGCGGTTCATTTTTCGGATTTCTGGAATTGATCCAGAACGCATCGAGAGTTTTGCACGCTTGTGTTCGCTATTCCTGTACGAGGATCGTGACCCGCGCTTCAAAGTCCTCCGCGTTATGTCTCTGGATCCTGTGCGTGCCTGGTGGGGTATTTGGTTTACGTGTACCGACTAGGTGTTCTTTTATGTGGACACAGAGTCGTCTACCCATTTCGCCAATGTATTCGTCTCCGCACGCCTTACAGGAGATCAGATAAACTGTACCTGAACTCATGCAGTCACCGTTTCTACCATTAGGGTAAATTATGCAATTTTGCGTTGCACACAGACGTCATATAGGCGGTTATGAACTAGCTGGCGCCCAAGAGTACTCGGTGGCATTTCAATTACGTTTACCGAATTCTCTAGACTCGCCCTTCATTAACAGCGTTTTGTAGCTGCACTTACTTCATTTGAAATGAAGGGCAGGATAAACGGGACCTTATTGTCGCTAGAGTTATCGTTCGGGGGCCTCTGGTTTCCTCTACACCTATCCCGAGCTACAGTTTTGTAGCCATTAGAAATGGCTATTTGCCGTGCCAAGTTCCGGGACTCCTCTCTCTGCTCTCTTCGGTAAACGTAGTTGAAATACCACCGAGTACTCTTAGGCGCCAAATAGTTCGTAACCGCCTGTATGACCGTCTATGTGCAACGCAAAATTGCGTAATTTAGCCTAATGCTAGAGACGGTGATTGTATGAGCTCGGGTACAGTTTATTTGATCACCTGTAAGGCGTGCGGAGAAAATACGTTGGTGAAATGAGTAGACCACTCTGTGTCTATATAAAAGAACACCTAGTAACCTAAACCAAATACCCCACCAGGCACGCACAGGACCCAGAGACATAACGCGGAGGACTTTGAAGTACGGGTCACGATCCTCACACAGGAATCGCGAACACAAGCGCGCAAAACTCTCGATGCGTTCTGGATTAATTCCAGAAATCCGAAAATGAACCTTAACCGTAGGGAAGAATGCCTTATTATCATGTGTGATATTATTGATGTTGATATTGATATTATATATTGGGTGATATTGGGTAGTATATAAACTTATTATTCTGATGGGAGGGGCACATTACGCTTCCATGTGAGCTCTGCGTGGTTGGTGAGCCCGCGACACACTCAGTGAAAGACTCATAAAAAGCGCTGAGTATGCGAAAAAGCTATTCTGTGTTCAATGTGATTGAAATCTTGGTTTAGCGTTTTCTCTGTTTGGTTATGGAGGTGTTTGGCTGAATAGATTGCTGTCAACTTAACCTTTCCAGATTCTGAGGAAGGCGAAATCCGCCGAAACGTCAGCTTGTTCGTGAATAAGGAGTAAAAATAACACCTTCTGTTTGCTCAACAAGAATACGAAGAATTACTTGATCAATGCCGAGGTTAATAGAAAGTCGGACGTGGGAGATGCCGTTTGTTCAGAAGCTTCTCCATTTTTAAATACGAACTTCAACGCAAAAGAAAGGAATTGAGGGCTCTAAATAACAAATTTTTGTTCTTGTAGAATAAGAGGATTAGTATCAAGCGTGTGTAGGTGTGTAGGTGCTATGTTGAAGATTCACATTATCTTCAAGCATACATGCATTGTAGTCAATGCATCCAAGTTATGCTAGGATAAGTTTTCAATGACCGCGAAACATTCGTAATTGTTTCGTATTAAAACTGAATGTTGTTGATTTGTTGACGTAACCGCCTTGAGAATCTAGTTTGGTCGTCAATTAGTTGGTTTCGTGGTCAGTGCCAACACTGTCGTCGCTGTTCGACTCACACCCAGTTGGTACCAGTAGATGTATGAATTCATCTGACCTTACAATTAGTAGTGTCAGAGATAGTGAAAAGTAGCTGTGGTTGGGAATCCATGATATAACGGAAGGCTTTTGAACTACTTGTCGTCTCATTAAACACTCGCTAAACTCAACATGTGGAAGCGACGCTAAGAGCTTAACCTTTCCTCTGTGTGAAGAACCGGAATGTTCATGACCACAAATGGACCTGTTTTTTGTCCTAGTTTGAACCATGGGTAAATTCGCCCTTCACTTTGCTCTTAACTTTGTGGTAATGACAGGATACTCCCGAATTTGCTATGTGTTCGATCATTGATAGACTTCGCATGCTCACCCACTACATGAATCTGATAATGTGCGCTAAAGTTTTTCCTCTTCTGTGTGCGAATCGATACTAAAACTCCGTTGTTGACGCTTTTAGAATGAAATGAATTGATTAGCCGCTGTAATTATGCCAGAAAACTAAGGCAGCATATCAGTGAATTAACATGGCTTCCGAGACCGTAAAAAGGGCAGCACTTAAAGCTGCTGTGAACATTCTCACATGTTTAAACTGCGAGGAAGAAAGGGAAAACGACTGTGCTCCCTATGTGGTGATGTGGTGGCAAATTGGCAAGAGATTCACGCGGAGGCGGCGCGAAATAGCGTGGAACCTTCTGGGACCTTCTCAGGCTGCTATGCTCACTCCTCCAACTCGGCCAACGAAAATAGTTCAGAACTTCGACAACACCACTTTCCCTTACCCGTGCCTCTTCCGACGAAGCAGCAAGCCTTGCTGGCATTCTGTTATCGATCATTGACCGAGTCGGCGACAACACTGCAGGCTTTGAAATTTCGCCACCAGTGGTCCGTTTGGAATCGGTTCCCACGCATTTATTGATCTCTGCACTCTGTGGGTCCGAGAGCACCTCAGAATTACGTGGACGACATTCAGTACGATAAATGAGAAATGGTGATGATGAATTCTCTTTTTTTCCGCGTCAACATCATGGCTCTTTCTCATTGAAACCCATACAATTCAACGCTCTCTATTACTGAGGGAGCTTATCGAACAACCTCATCACGTGTCGCCATGCATCCAATCAACGCAACTTGTAGTTAATCTGCCCAAGATGTAGTTATTACACTACTAATGTGCTCACAAACGAGAATTATACTGAGGCGACGGCCCTACGTAATAATTACCTCCACGTTAATTAACTTTAGAAAAGCGTCTCCACCTTCTCCTGTTTCCCATGTCTATCGTTTTCCATTTTCGAAGCTGTTTTCGACTTTGGTCACTAATTGAGAAAGGAAAAGAAAAAGTTTTTCATCGCCCATATTTCTCTCGTCCATACGCTGTTCCTCGTCAGTTCCATCGGATGTGGTTACCGTATCTCATCAGGTTCCTCACCAAGTCAGATTAGTTTAGCACATTTTGTTGCTATTTTCAGTGAGTCACAATCGTGTTCCGTTTTTTTTCTTGTTTCACTGAGAAGTGAACACGGAAACCGGCATATCTGTGATAGTTGTCACTTCATAATGTTTACTCATTTCTTGCTTGAATAGGCCGCTCACCAGCCAAGATTCACTGTAATGAGAAAATGCTTAGAAAAAAAATCATCATCATCATGGTCACCTTCTTCTTCTTCTTATTCGATAACGTCTTCCTTCTCCCTATCGTTTATTTGGTCATCGTTGGCTCGAACGGGTCAATAGGCGTGCAAACTTGTCTTTCCTTTTTCTTTTCCTTCGCTCTTTTTTTCTTTTCTTTTTGATAAATGGAATTTCGTATAAATAAATCAATCGCAAAATGATCAGAAGGTCTTAATAGTTAAAGTGGTCAACGTAATCAGTCGGTTCTATTGAAACACCTACTTAATCCTGGTTTATTCCATCCCTATTGTGATTGAATGGACGGTTTAGCCCTGTTGAAAACACAACGCCTTTTTCATTCTACCGTATTCTTTGTCGATTTCACTAAATATTTCATTCGCTTGGGATTGGACGAAGGCTGTCGTCGGACATTCTGGATGAATTTAAGCAACGCAGAAATTCTTTAGTTCCTTAGCTCCATTTAAACGTCCGCGAAAAGCAAGTAAATAAAAAATTATGATAAAATAAAAGTAAATAAAAGATAAAATAAAACAAATATGATATAATAATAAATAGTAATAAAATATAGTGGTAATTTGATAGCAATAAATGAAATAAATATAGATTTTTTCTTTTTCTCAAATTCAATTTTTTCGCATTCTTTTTTATTCTTTATTTTATAGTAATAAATAATAATATAATGTAATATGATGTAATATAATAATAATAATGAATAAGATGAATATAAACAGCAAAATAAGAAATAAAAGAATAAATAGAAAACCGTCCACACAGATGGGAATCGTCGGAGCTCTCCATGTGTAGTTGAAAGTTCGACGAATAATTTTCGAAGTAGTTGCAAGATATGTACTTTATTTAACTTCAACTATTTTATTTCAGAGGAAATCGATAATCGTATTCCTCTTTTTTCTTCAGTATACGAGTTTTTTTCGATCGATTTTGGTAAACGTTAAAATAAATTGGTTCATTGTTTTCGTCAAAAACTGGTAATATCCCATTCCTTTTCATCACTCCCACGCAGGATTTCTCGTTCACAGACCGGTTTCGTCGAGCTTAGGGGTTACAGTTTCATTGGCGAACCACCACATCACCGTCGGCGGTTGTTCTCCATCGTGTAAACGATTTTGTCGTGACTGAGCCGACAAAGAAAAATTCCCAACTTTCTGTACTCCCGACTCTCCAGATTCCTGTCCGCATGTTACTAACTTCCTGTATTTTTATTCATTAACGTTGTTCTTTAGATTTACTAAAGGTTTCTCTTAAATGTTCTGCAAACGTTTTCGAATTGTTCAGCCAACGTGAACTCATCATATTTGCATTTCTCCACGAGTTTGATGCCAAAGAAAAAAGCTTTCAAAAACTCGTTTACGTGGCGAATATTCACAGGCTCTGACGTCCTCGAACGACAACATCATTATTCCGAATTCGCGAAAACAAAAGTAAAATCGATCCTATAAGGACATTATTAACCTGTCATTGTGAAGAGAGGGTGCGTGTGGCGCAGTGGTCGGAGGCGCCTTGCAACAAACACGTGGAATCGATCCCCCGCGCCCATGGCCCGCCAAGCCCTCCATCTCTCCGGGATCGTCAAATTGGTACCAGACTTCTCTGGGAGGATTCAGCACTGGCTCGATACATCGGTAGGCCACCGCGAGTCATTGTTAAGCCAGATATGCATTCAATCACCTCCAAACGATGCTCAATGAAGTCGAATGCATGGCGCATCCCTCAAGGATTGATCGACGCCGGCAGCATTATTTTATTTGTCATTGTGAAAGAATAAAGTTGGAATAGGTACACAAAGTAGAACAAGATTAACATCTTCCTTCACTTAAAATCTTCTGGAATGGACAACATGAAAAGATGTTTTGCTTCAACAACAACATTTCTCATTTCTGCTGCGCTTTTGGAGAGTTTGTTCCTTTTGAAGAGGACCCACTTGCTATTGTCCGCGCTTGGGTTTGATAGACTAAGAGGCCGTATAACCATTTTCCGCCCATAACTTTGTTTCTTAATACTCTAATCATATGGAAATGTCGTCACTTTGGTCGACAGCTTACTCGTGCAAGAGGCCAAGAGAGTTCGTGAGACCAGTCGAATTCACAAAGTGTTTCCTCTTTATTTTTGCATGATTGACTTCAGCTTTGTTGCCGTCGTCTCGCCTTTGGTGTTACTCTTGGCGGATTTGTCGTCATTTTTTCTAAACCCAAAAAATATTGATTGCTGAGGTTAAACGGAAGTAGGTTTTTGAAATATTGCTACTCCGTATGCCAGCTATTACCTGATCTCTGCAGGATGTATTGCCACTATGGAAACACATCAGGAGGTCACATTGGATGACAGTAAATCAGCAGCTGTGCTGCAGAAAAGGATGCTGCCGAGTAATGTTTCTTAACTCGAGCGGTGCTTCACCGCACTGAATAACCACTCGAAACGATGACGAAGGCACCACATTGGGAAGACAAACGGCAACGGACAATCGTCTCGAATCAATCCTCTCCGTGAAGAGTGCGAAACCATCGAGACATTAGCCGAATAAAGCCGTTTGACAACTCCACGTTAGCTCAAATATCGAACAAAATCTCGTTCTCAGTGTTGATTGAGATTGTCGACGTTCTGAATCCGCCACGTACACGACTATATCCAGAGCAGGCATCCATGCACTCACTGGTGAGATCCCCGACGGCGGCCGCTGAGTTGCGTGATTTTCGGGAGTGCAGCGTTTCTTCGCTTCCTCTCATTTCATGAGTTTCATTGCTGTTGCACCGCCAGTGTGGTGAGCTTGTGTGTGTAATAAGCTCTTTCATCTTTTTAGCTCATCTGTCTTGTTTATGAATGGGTCACCTTGTCTTCAACATCTCGATCCTTCCCATAGTTTTTCATCTCAGATTAAAAGAATATGAACTTGAGAGATAGAAACCATCGAAATATCCTCGATGTCTTTTTGAAATGAAATTATTACGATCAACAACATTTATCCTCGACCTTCGATTCTGTTCCAATGTACAGACTGAATTCAACCAGTCACCTGGTGTTTCTTACCCTTCTGTACTCTTTCTTACCCTTGCCTCTAACTTTTTCCAACTTTTTTCTTACTTTTTCAGTGGTTTCGTACCCACTTAGATTACCACGCAGATGGTCAATATTCACTCTGCAGTGTTTTCCCTAGCACTTGGCAGCCGCTGTTGCTGTTTGGTAATTTTGAGTTCTCAGTTATCCGGGCTTGAGCTTACCTACCTCATCCTTGCAAGTGTTCGCCGCTGATGTTATCTTGGAACTGATGGATAGGGTTACACTGATTACTCGATTTTTTACAAGTTTGGAGTTTTCTATATGATCAGTTAACGAAGTCTTAAGCTGCTTTTGAATACAGTTGCTGTTGGCCCTTCGTAAATCTTCGTAAATCCCTTTAGCATCGAAGTGCAACATTTTTCACCATCGTTTTTTTCAAGCAGCGAATGAATCCACTAAGCATCATTCAGACACTGAACTCTTTCTTGACACAAAAATACATCAGATAGCTCCTTTATGAGCTTCTTTATCGTCTTAGTACTCTACTCTCAGAGAAGTCTTCCGGGAAGTAAACCCCACCGACAGTTTCTGCCACTTCCGATTAAAGCACCTTTTCAAGCGTTTTTTTTCTCCGTTTAGGTTTATGTCCATTACTTTACCATAAACTATGTGTAACTGGTACTATACGCTCATGAAAACACCAACGAGATATCCTGGGCCATAACAGTAATTCTGTCCGCTTATAAACTTTTCTCAAACCAGCACATGTTGGCAGATCCCAGCAGAGGTTAGGGATATCCATGCATGGCAAACTGCCTCCTCTTAGGAATGACCTCGTTTCTCTGTTATGGGTGAGAGGAGCTTGTGTGTGTGAATGGCTACTGTCGATTTCTAATCGTTATCTGTTCATTCTGTTAATGTCGCTCAGCCACATGCTGTGTGTTTGGCTCTAATTTTCTTTCACATTCTTTTTTAGAAAGCGATTGTCATTTAACCTCAGCCCGATCAATCAATATCTTTCTTTTTATCAATATCTTCTCTTCATATTGCTTATGCTTCCATGGTAAACATAGGCTCACTTGTTGTTTTCCCCACTCAACCTTTGGAGATTCTTATGACTAAATGAGGTAAGGAATAGAGAAGCTCAACAATGTGAGCTCTAGCATGAATGACATATAGCACATATTTCTATCCACTGAATCAAAAACATTATCCTGCTCTCAAAAGCTTATTGTGAATAAAAACTACCTTTGAGTACAACAAAAAAGCCCAAGAAGAATTGGAAATGTTGTGATAAAGGGTAATGGCGCTAGGAGCCATGCATTCTAGGATGCTTTGCCCTAGCGCACCCATCGTTTAGAATGGTTTATTTGAAGGATGACATCAACGTGGACAAATCAGCTCGTCCTTTTTTCATGAATTCTAGCTTTGATGCAGTCCTTCGGTGGAACATCTTCTTTGGCTATTCTGAATACCAAGGAACATAGACAAACCGAATTTCGGGCAAGATGTGAGAGATATTTCTTGTGATGTAGTACTATTCAATGGTCATTACACGTATCGGTCGTGGTTAGCGAGCATCGTCGGCTCGAATGTTTGCCCTGCCTGTACAGCTGAGTAGCTGCAAACAAACAGCACGGGCAAATCGGTGCTGACCCATCGACTATCCCGTACACAGCTTCGTTAATGAGACAATGTGATCCACGATTTTCCAAGACTATATTAGTTATAAATCAGCATACTTATTTGTCTAGATAGACTCAGTTTTCTTACGATTACATTTCTATGTCGAACTTTTTCCCGAGATTTTCCAGCTGGAAAATGTAGAGGTGTTTTATTGCCCAGTTCAGGTGTTGTACAATGGAAACGATTAAAAGATACCTGGAGTTTCTAGTTCGAGTTCCGCTGGTCGTTGAGACTTTTTTCCGTTGAAAAAATTGCGCAAATCGATTCTGACGCGAAGCTATCCTATATATTCCAGTATTTCATAACGAATACTGAACTAACAACAGATGAATTCAACGAATACAAGCACTTGGTAGACTTGTTGCTCAACCATTACACTTCCACCATTCAGCGCCAGCTATTTCCTCCCTTAAAACCATGTTAAAAATTTCAGCTCCTGTTTCGTTTGCACCCTTATTGAAGCGATTGTTTTGGAAATTTCTCATCAGTTTTGTAATCTCTGGAGTTTTCGATGCTTTACTGAAATTAGCCCCCTCTATGTACTGGTTGTCAGGCTCATTTGAACCTAATTGAACACGACAATCTTACAGCTACTTAATTTTTATTCCCAGCACTCCTCTATATTCTTCTGCAATTCATCCATTACTTCTAACCGTCGTTATTTTTTTTAGAATTTTTTAAAAAATCCTGGATTCATCATAGCTTTTAAAGGATGTGCTCCTCCTTAGTTCAACCTTTGATTGACATTTCTTTCTTCACGACCGCTGAGACTCTGAACGGCGTCTTCGTCTAGCCTTTTCCTAATTGGGTTTTTATTGGAGGATTTACATGGAAATTCGTTCTTTATTGTTGACTAAAAGGTTGAATAGAATAGCATTCTGTATGAATGATATGGTTATCTTAAAATGAAACGAAGCACGCAAATAGGATAAAGTCACTATTAAAAAAGACAAAGTACGGTGGTAAGGAGAAGATTTTACTCACCTCTTTGAAGACGACTAGCGGTGTTCAAGTGAATAGGTGTTTTGAATTTGTCCGTTTCCAAGGACAAATTGATCTAGAGCAACCGATAAATGTCACATTATCTTATATTCCTGTTCTTATTTATTTCTAAATGATCATTTGACGACGAGGGTCAGGTGTCAGCTCTTTTCTTATTGTCGTTTATCTCTCAGTCAGTGGTACTTCCTTCTTTGAATCGTTCACAAAAATTCATTTTGACTTCCGTCTTCAGTTTATTCGCGTTCCTTTCCACCAGCAGCCCCAACGACGTTTTCAGTGTGCTCGGATCTCATCCAAGTACCAATCAAAGCGTTTGTGCCTGAAGCTTCAATTTCGTCATGGTAATCGTTTTGACGGAGTTGTTGACTCGCATTTGCAGTCCCTACTTTGCCTCGCTCTCCGATAACAGAGCACTTTGATGTCCATGCCGGCTTCCCGTATTTATTTTCAAAATAGTATTCGATGAATAATAAAGAGATCGACGTAGATGAATCGCT
Organism: Angiostrongylus vasorum; assembly: GCA_018806985.1. Taxonomy (NCBI): domain Eukaryota; kingdom Metazoa; phylum Nematoda; class Chromadorea; order Rhabditida; family Metastrongylidae; genus Angiostrongylus; species Angiostrongylus vasorum. The sequence goes on from JADANN010000398.1 coordinate 1,116,122, forward strand.
GGGAGATAGCCCGGCGCATTCGATTCCATCATAGAGGTGAATGGATTCATATATTTGACCAAATGAATGACTTATGGGACTACCGTGATATGGAACTAGTGTTGTTATCCTCTGAGACAACATTGCTACTAATTTTCCGATCTTGGAAGAATGTGGTGCCGGACAAGATGTGAGATCAAACCAACGACTGACTATATGTGCATTGCTGGGCATCTCTAACCACTAGGCCACACGTCATCCTCAAAATAATCTCTTGTTAAATGGTCAGTCTTCATGAAAAGTGCATACTTTTTTGACTCTATTTGACGAGAACTTTGAAGGAAATCCTTGGCGATATCACAGGTGCCGATACTACCAGGAAATACACAAAGCCTTTCAAGTGGCTGTACGACACCATCTGTGTCTTCATAGAAATTTCTTAGTGTGATGAAACTGGACAGAACTATTAAGTGTAGATTCCATCTTCATGCCAAACGTGACACTTTCCCGAACGTCGTTGTTTTGTTTTCGTAACAAACTTTGTCTTCTTCTTCTGTTTTTTCTTGGTTCCTTCTCAGCATTACTTGCATTATTTCAAAGGCGTATTACTATCTAATGCTTTTTTTGCAGACCATTCGATGAGAGCTCTCGTTATTTCGATTGTCGCTTTTACGCTGTGCATCTTGGGGGAGCGGCCGAAAGTGAAGGACAGTACTGGGGCGCTTCTGGTGAAGATCAGGTAAAAGTCCAACAGACGTAATTCACATCCAAAATCTCAAAGAATTACTGGGACGGTTGAAACGCTCTATTAATCACCATACGTCATCAACAGTTGTTAACTAATGTCACTTAAAATCTTCATTGTCTTGTTCCAGAATCTTCACTAGCTTGTTTCTTGTTCTTAACCTAAGCTCAGACATGAGAAAAAACCACAAATACTTCGAGTGGTAGGGGTCTGAAGACATTCACCTACACAGAATTTCCCAGGATAGCGCAGATCGACAATTAAACGCCAACTAAGGACCAATGTGCACTTTTGTTGTCGTGGTAGATTCAAGATATGAGCTTCCTTTCTGTTTTAAAACGGAATGCCTTGAAAATCTACTCCATATCTACGTACTCATACTAATGAATACGTCGTGAATCATATAGGGATTGTATCATGCATGTTGAATCGGTCAAAAACCCCTTAGCATGATGCTGGGAACTACGTTAAAGACAGTTCGGGATCACCGTCAGGTTACAAGTCTGTAGCGAACAAAGCCGGTAGCTATTCGTATACATGCACAACCTCACAACAAAGTATGGTGAGCTCTTCATAATTACCCTTTTACTAAAAGCAATATCAGTAAAGGGCATTATACGACAAATATGTTGCTCTTGGCGTCACTGGAACATACGGAACCCATTGTGAGGCCCCACAGGGAATTCCTCAAACCAGCGACAAACAAAGGTTTCCCGGATTTGCGCTGTAGTAATTCGGTAATTAACGAGGTGACAATGAACACCGGTGATAATCTAGCGCATAACAGCCGAAATGCGTTCTGTGCCATGCTTGCATCAAAGTGGATGAACTGCTTTGGTGCGCTGCATTTCCTTTCCAGTGGTTTATTTTTGCTTTACAGAGTTTTTTTTAACACGCCTTTTGAACTCAATAGATCGCTTATCCAACAACGTTCTCGTGTTTTGTGTGACCCATGGAAAGCTGCCCTCTACACTTAATAGTGCGCAAAAAAAATCTTTTGTGGACGAGTTCGCTGGCTGGTAATTTTAGCGGTAATCGACTTTCATTTCACTTCTAGTTGCTACTCTGAGTCGCGATTATCCCGTGGAATGAGTCCAAATGCTGAGAGCACTGTGGCAGTTTGGTGGACCATGATAATTTATAGTAAGAAATAGCATATGTAACATACCCTTAGAGCAATAGATTGAATCCTCTCCTATAATTCTCTCACGTTCTCAATCACTCAAGTCCTTCATTTGACAGGAGTCAGCCGTTGTCAGAAAGCCACTGAGTCCGTAACCAACATGAAATTAGGCGTCGTCCCACACGACAGGCGCGCAAATTTATATGAGCGACGAGCGTTATCTGTTATGACAGCGGAGTGAAAATGCAGTTAATATTTCATAACCCACTCGCGAAACACACATAGCAGTGGCCAATCAATAAGCATCCTTGGCACAACGTCTCATCACAATGGACGTTCTATGTTGACATATTGGCATTTAGCAATTGTCCCTTGTCGACCACATCCAGTAATTTTCTCTAATAGTCGAGTGCTGCTCTATGAACATTCCATTTCTTTTAAGCGAACCTCAGATCGTTGCTGTTTCAGTGACATTCCAGTTGGTTCGTGTGGTTCGGATTCATATTTCGGATTGGGTATGATGAACGGCAGTCTGGAAGAATGCGACAGATGGCAACTTACTGATCCAGCGGCAATGTTAGAATACGAGGAGTACAAGTGCAAGCATTTACGAGGTGATCATACCGATTACTTTTCTGTTCGCGTCTTATTTACTTCATCTTCCCCATCAATTTTTAATGGACATCAAATGAATGGGGTTGGTTGTCATACTTAGTTGTCGAATGTATTCCGATCGGTAAATAATTAAGTCATCGACGACCAGTCGTCAACAGCGATTTATACTATCAAATGGAGAATACAGACACTTGCAGCTTTGAGTGAAATTTCCCTTTTACCATATCTAATAGAGTTGTCGCTGTCGATCTCAATTTAAGTCATTTTGCAATTTGGACATAAATCGATTTTTTCCCAAATTTTCTTGACTTCCTAATGTCTTCGGAAGATTCTCTGGACGAGGACAAAGTGTCCTACCTAGTGTCCTGAGAAGATTCTGTGGACGACGACAAAGTGTGTTCGGTAGTCTTCGTTCGAAATCTTTCCCACTTAAATCCAAGCCACTGAACAACAAAATATTGTGTCGTAGGATTTATTTATATGTGTGTTTACTATATCGCATCTTGACAAGAAGCAGATCTGAGTGACGTCACTAAGGGTGTTCTGGAGCCAAGTCTCCTCTTTTCTCTGTTTTCTTTTGATTCTCTTTTTTTTGTCTTTCTTCTTTTGTTTACTTTTTTTGCCTGCTTGACACTTGACATTTGAACAGCCCCACTGGTTGTGTGGGCCCAGCATAATCGCCATTTATCGGAGATTTGCTGGTTAAGCCATTGTGGTTCTCTGGAATCCCGAGCTCACCCTGACCAAAGTCTGCCCCAGGTCTTCACCACCACGGGCAGTCGCAGCCTTTGTGGATCAGAGGGAGATTTGCCACCATGCGACTTTGTTACCAAGACGGTGGCGGATCCTGGTATTGGTTTAGTCTTAGCTAGGCTTCCTGATGGAAACGCCGGACTCCTTCTCAGCTCGGGAGCCCCTGCCAGGGGGACGAATCCCCCGGCTGTACATCGCAGTCCGACACCCAGGAACACCTCCCAGCCACGATGAGGTGGTAAACCGTTGGGAGGTTTACTTTTTTGGGGCAGATAAAGGTTTGGCTCTTAAACATGCTGTATTTTTTCTCACTGGGTTATGATGTTGTCCTTGAATGGCGCCATAAGTATGGAACTTTAAAATGAAGGTGATACTAGGGAAAATTTACATATAGCAGTTGAGCAATAGCACAAATTGTCTTCTAAAACCTTCTTTCACGCCGTTAAATTTCCAAACGCTTCAGTTGTCGGAAAATTATCGGTGTTTGTCGGAAAGCTGGCAAATTTTAGTAAACTTGTTAGTAACAGATGGGTGCCTTCTCTGACTAACTATGGTAAACGACGGTACAGTATTGAGTGGAACAGGCGGCATTATTGTGAAAGGGTGGGATTGATATCGGTGAAGAAAGGAGATCGTGCTCGACATTCCAGAGGTGTTCAGTCATCATATCCGTTGTAAATTCGAAAATTCGATGGCATGGGGAGTAGGAACGTGTGCAAAGAAGTGGAGAGTAGGAACGTACTATTATTGGAACACGTCGTGGTCCACGTGGCGGCTGTCCCGTGGCAAATCAAATTCTGTCGTCGCCCATCGTTACTGCAGCTCGGAGAGTTCGGAAGGAACGTATGTATGTGTATGGAGTTCACCCGAGCTTAAAGCTTGGATTCACCTTAAGATTGGAGAAAGCGGGTTCCTCAGTCTGAGATCGCCTCAGCCTCGGCATGTTTTACACTCAACGTTTATTTTTTGTTTTGTGATAAAACAGCAGCATGTACTGTGCAAGAGACTTGATGTACGACAAACATGCTAGTAGTATGTGGTTAAGCTTATGTAAAACTTAACACTGTGACATATAGAAGCACTTGTCATTGTTACTTTGTTGCGAAATTGCTAGAAGTATCAATAAAGATAGGGCGCGTGTAGCGCAGTGGTCGAGGGCGCGCTGCAACGTACACGTGGAATCAATCCCCGCGCCCATAACCCACCGAGCCTTCCATCCCTCCAGGGTCGGCATATTGGTACCAGGGTTCTCTGGGAGGTTAATAGCACTGGCTCGATGCATCGGTAGGCCACCGCGAGTCATTGTAAAGGCCAGATATGCTTTCAATCACCTCCAAACGATGCTTCATGAAGTCGAATGCATAGCACATCCCTCAGAGATTGATCAACGCCGAGAGCTTTATCCTTTTTTTACTAGTAAAGATAGTTTAAGAGAAGTCTGAAAGGAAATTTTTTTCATCTGGATCTATCCGGAACCGTAATGATAGAGAGGAAGTAGAGAAACTTGAACGAATTGCTGGATTTGTTTACATTTGTATTCGACTTGTCTTTTTCTTTGTTTTGCTGGGATTGTCGATAGTGTAAAGTGTGTCGACTTGATCGTTCATTGCAAAGCTTCCTCAGTCTAAGTGAACTCCACTAGCAAATATCGTCATTTGTTAAGCAAAAATTGTGCAGGTAAAAGACCATAGGGAAGACAGTGATTTATGCTGTCAATTCCTCTGGAAGAATCCAAGTTGTTTTTGATACAAACATATGTCGTCGAAGTAGACGTGAAGCCTGTCAGTTCTGAGAGATTGGAAGGAAAAAGCTGTAAGATTTGTCCGAGTAAACATTATATCCCTGAGGACGTCAAATCCTAAAAATGCTTTTTGCGCGAGATTTCTATCGATTACAGGGCCTATTAAAGCAATACGAGTCGCAATTTAGGCGATCTACTGAACGGCATGCAAGCTCGCCTGTTTGTATTTTACATGGTTACAGGGAAATTTAATAATCGTCGTAACGTACATTAAAATAACTAGTTTTACACCCTTTTTAAACTGTTGATGCTCTTTCAACTTCATTTTTTACTTTGTAATTTGAGGACCTGCATTGTCATCACTATTTGGCGCTTCCGAAACTTGTCGGATTTAGGGTTTGAGAATGTTCTGTGCGCTGGAATACGATGTGCAGTGATGGTTCACTTTCCTGAGCTGTGGCATACCATCGTCTGAGCAAAACAGGCTAGCGGACTGCGACGGGCAAAGCCCTGGGAATTCTTTGGCATGGGTTTCCATAAACGCCAGAAAATCTTGACAAATCAACAACATACCATTTGAATGAAAAACGTACTAGGGATTGCAGAGCTCATCGTATTAACACGCTATTAAACTGTCTAGTGTCAGTTAACGTAGAAAAAAAACCGTCTCCTTTTCAGTTCATGCCAGAATGGAGGGTAGAAAGTGCGTTTGTGAGCCGAAATGGAAGGGTCCCATCTGCAACGAGTTCGAAGGTTGTCCTGACGGACATGCTCTTCACGGAAAGGTGTAAGTTGCCAATTAACTAATACAGTTGTTCAATATGTCGAAATTACTTTTCTGGGTTCTTTTTATGCGCTGACATGTAGTTCGTGGTGGTGGACAAGAAATCGTCATTTTGAGGCATAACACAACTAGCTGAGGGAGAGGCAGAAACGAAGAACCTGCATGGTGTGATGGTTAACGCGTTAGCCCCCCGGAAAGGGTAATAGCGCGTTCGTTCCCCACCGCAGACACCTGCGGTCCTGGGTTTTGCAAATGTCTCAGCATCACTGTGGTGAAAATTGTAATAGGCAGTAAATGAGGAAGTTAGCGTAACTGTACTGCTCTGAAAATTTAGAAAACCGGCATTTCAACAGGGAGTACTTGATAAAGGCAGTGCTGCGTGTTCAAATCTCATCGGCTTCTAGGGGAACACCCCTAATTATTTTGGAGATTTTGAAGTAGTCGGTACTGAAAATGATAAAAGTAATGAATGGCCGCGGAAAGTCGTAATACTTTCACTTACTTCAACTTAAATGTGGTTCTGAACCTCTCAGGGGTTCATTTTACTACAGCTAAACGACACGTTTAGATGCACAGCTAATGTCTGTCAACACGGTGGCACTCTCGCTGTCGGTAAGAAGGAAATTGAGTGTATTTGTGAGGTATGTGAGAGACCTGTCTTTTTATTTGCTCGCATTTCATCTGTTGCTTGATGTATTTCTGCTGTTTGTCAATTGTTCTTCTGTCTTCCCTTAGATGCCTTGTTTTCGAAGGAACAAACGATTAGTCAAATTGGATGGAGGGATGAAACCCTCAAAAAATGCTTTATCCTTTCAAAACTCTGTTAACAAAGTCCTGGTCTTCGTAGTACTTAAGGCACTGGGGTGTAATCCACGTTATCATCGACTGAGCCTCGCTCCTCCATACATCGGAAACCTTTCATTCGTCTTTCACTAGTGGTAGATTCATTCGTGAAAATTGTAAACACTCATTTGTAAACTAAAAATAATCGGGTTTTTAAGGGTGACCGTGTGAATAGAAAATGCTAACCATTTACACAAATGAGGTATAAGTACTATAAGCAATAATTATGGTCTGTTCAACGTAGTTTTGCTACCAATAAGAAGCATCCATTAGTTTTGTATCCACACAATTTCCTCTAGAGTCATTCAAATCCTAAATGTCATATTACAGGTCCCTTGGGATGGTCGCTACTGTGAGAGGCTTGCTTGCTGGAGAAAAACCAAATTTGGTACGTTTTTTTAGTAATTGTTTATACGTTGAAGCTTCTTATGGTATCCTTCTTTGTAGCTCTTTATTTGAGTGCTTTATTATTATTTTTGGAATCTGATTACGAATTTAGCGCCGTTCCAAGAGTTTAGAAATGTTTCGCTTAAGGTCAAGATAGACGTTTCCGTAACCAAGTGGATCATTGTGTATGTAGTGCGTATTTCGAAGGTGAAAACTGTGACAAGATCGTCGCCTGCATGAATGAAGGAGAACTCCAAGACCACAGGTGACTACCATCATGTCTTGCTTCTCATCTTGTCATTTCTGCCGAGTATCTGGCCCTCGTTGCATTCCGTCCGAGCCCCTCATCTGCTGCATACGCGAGATAACTTCATGAACCGATTAGATCTTTTAATGCTCTATTTAATAGAGAACTGGTTTTCTTAAGCGGAACGACGTTTTCCAAACGATAAATATTTGGGTATCCAATTTTACAACTGATTTATGGCAGGAAAATTTAAAAAATATGAGGATTCTATCCTCGGAGAAAAAGCAGTTTGAACACTTGATGATACAAACGGTCTTGAAAAAGCTGGAAAGAAGTTGTATTGCTGTTGCCTTTTTTTCCTTCCGTTTCGTTCATCAGGATAACTTTGTAAAAGTTTGCAACACTTTTCAGAAGTAGCTGTCTTTTTTCCCTTTCCCTTTCTCTTTCTCATTTTTCTTTCACTTTCTGTGTCCAATTTTCTTTTTCCCTTCCTTTCTTTGTTTTTCTGTCCTTCTCATGTGAGTATGACATTGTTTTCTCAACGACGAATTATTTTTCACATCGTCTTTTTCCTATATCCAATATTCTGAGAGTGACTGGTATTCGCCCAAGCTTAGAGCGTTTGCGTAAAATGAGAATAGCCTTGGCCTATTCCGACTTTTTTTATGGAGTAGCGAATAGTCATTGTAAAGACATTCGTCTATAGTAGTAGACATAGTCATCTTTTTAGAAACATCTTTACTATTCATTTGATGTCATCTGTCATTTGACGATGTCCATATACGCAGCAACATAAATCCAAACATTTTTTTCCCTAAACCTACCATTAAAAAAAAGCCTAAAAAAAGCCTTCGGCGTTGATCAGTCCATGAGGGATGCGCCATGCATTCGACTTCATTAAGCATCGTTGGAGGTGATTGTATGCATATCTGGCCTTTACAATGACTCGCAGTGGCCTACCGATGTATCGAGCCAGTGCTGCTATCCTCGCAGAGAAGTCAGTTACCAATTTGCCGACCCCGAAGGATGGAAGGCTTGGTGAGCCATGGGCGCGGGGATCGATGCCATGTGTGTGTTGCAGGGCGCCTACGACCATTGTTCCACACGCGCCCAAACTTTCATTACTTGCTGTTCCACACGCGCCCAAACTTTCATTACTTGCCAAAAATTCTTCGTGAAGAAGACCATACTTCTCGTTCAATACGATAATTCCTTTGGTTTCGTCTGTGTACATTTCATCTGAACTTTTTGCTTCATCAAGACAGACGTGTACACTTGCCGAATCCATTACAGCTGAGTCGTCCCCACCAATGAGGAATCGGGTCACCGTAGCCCTTCATTTGGACGTGAACTCTCTCTAGTATCGCCTGTTCACTTTTTTCACGTCGAAGTACATATTTTTTAAATCACATCGACCATTTCAAGAAAATTGTCGTTCATGGTGGTGAAAACGACAGGTATTTCGGTCGAAGGAACCTACCTAGGTTTTAGGATGAGTGTGGTAGTGAACTATTCTTAAAGGGTTTTTTCTCACTTGGTTCTGTCTTTCCTCTCTTTACTTTTTTTTCATCTTTCCGTTCTAAATATGATTTCTGTAACATTTTTTTCACTCGATTTCTGGTCAGGATGGTTATAACACTAATAGCCGTCGTATATCCGTGAACGTAACCCATTTTAACTGAGAGAAACGCAGAGCGAGGGACCTCAATTTCGCAGTGTGTAATGCATGACCCCCGTAAAGAGAAATCGTGGTTCGATCTGGCCTGGGGTCCAAATTTTTGCGAATATCTCGGCATAGTTGTGGTTGTAGTACCTCATTTTCTAAAGAATTTATTTGCCGTATCCCATTAAGCAGTGTCTTTGAAACGAATTGACTCTTCAACAACTGGTGATTTGTTGTAGGTGCATCTGCAAGGAAGGTTATGGTGGCGAGGTTTGCGAGAAGAAATGTCAACGAGGGCAAGTCACGTAAGTTATTCATAGAATTTCATCATCGTCTTCCAACTAGTACAAGCACTAAAAAATTTTCCTGCAAGGAGTTTATAAAAGTTTCGGATGTTTTTCCTAGCGATATCTTTACCTCGTGGATGATTTCTAGTCCTGAAACACTCTTGAGTTCCACATTGGCAGTACATTGTGTATTCTGTGTGTTTACACGAAGTTTTTGTTGTTCGTCTAAATGCCGCCGCGTTTGTGGATCATCATGGCGATCGCCATCTCAGCTAACGAGTGCTTGTGATGCCTAGCTAGCCTCGCACAAATATTTGTCTTCGTGTTTTATTTTCCTATAGCCGACGAAATTTGTGCGATGGTGGTGATCATTGTCATTCTCAAATTTCATTCAAGAAGACCGAGATGGTCTTTCTGTCAGAAAATTTTTGTGCTAGATGGAGCGATACATTCTAAGGAAGTGTAGCGATTTACTTTGCGTTGTAAACAACTGGAACTTGTAATATTTGAATTTAGTGTGTAATAATGAGGTAAAGGATAAATGTCACGTGTTCATCAATGTTATTTACTTATTCTGCCCTACTTGTATTGTATTGATGGCTTCATCAAATATTCTTTTCACCTGTTCATTGGGGTTGCTGTAACGGACTAATGGTCATCTGCGCAGGTTATCCTTTGTAGAGCATTGCCTTACCAGAATTAACCTGGACTGTCAATGAAATACGCGACCGGGTGTTCAAATAAGTGGAATCGCATCGTTTTAATGCGATAATATTCAGTTCTTAAAGAATTATTAACAATACTGCCCTTTTAATACCATCCTCACTGAAATAACACTGCTAACTAACCCTTCCGCTGAGGATTGACCTCTAGCTATGGAGTCTTGGAAAATAAATAGCACAGCTTTTTCAGAAAATGCGATGTGCTAAGCCTGACTGGTAAGAGTTCCAACCATAAATCTTTATTCGTTCAAGATTAGAAAGGTCAAATTCTGGCATTTGTGGAATCCAGTGACAAGGACGTTGAGATATGAGCGAAATTTTGAACCTCAGTTGCTCTCCTTGTGGTCGGATTTCACGTAATACCCTGCTATGAAAAGAAAATAGGTGGTGAATAAAAGTTAAAACATCGTGATTTCTGGCATATGTTATCCATAGTGCGGTTGCCGATCTCATATCCTGCGTTCCACTAGTATAAATGGTCCACAAAATATAAGTGGTCCGTAATTTTTCCTTCCGAATAGTGAGGTTTCTCTGCCACCAAAACATCTTGCCAACTTTCAGTGGCATTTTCAGTTTCAGGAGAATTCAGTGGTTGTTGCCAAGTTGTCCTTTGAGAAGACTGATAGTTATAAGTTCTAAGTCACCTACGATGGTGTAAGTTCATGCCCGATATTTTTTTACGAAGCGATTCATTCGACACTTTTTTCAAGGGGTAAAAGTTTACAAGGTAAGAGAAAAATTTGAGGATTATTTTGGTTTTTTTGAATGTGGTTCAAGAACAACTCTTCTTGGCGCACACGTAATCGGTTTATCCATACACTTCAGATGCACGAGGAACGATGTTTTATACGCTTTTTGATCGTCCGTACTTTTGTTTTCATCCAAAGCCGGCCCGATTACTTTATACATATTTTACTGTAAGTGCTTGTTGAGCTTAACTTCGTCATTCTATGAATCCATGCCGATCTCGACTAGGTCTCCAGGGTATAATGGGTGATAAGTAGAGTACAACCAACATGCTCGACTCGAAAATCATTGTGAGGGTGAAACGGATGACGGCGAAAGAATATCAGCAGAATTGATATCGCATTGACGGATACGTTTCTTGGTGTCTCCTGGCACACCTTCAAGTGTTTTTTTATGTGTCTGTGTTCTGCGTTGAACAGTTGCCAGCAAAGCGTAATGTTTTCCTTCTAGTTGACTTGTTTTCGGTCGTGAGAAATCCACTGAACCGCAAAAATCTTCTCGTTGGAGTTGAACGAGTTGAACTACAAGTAATTTTCAATAGAGGACTAATAGAGTTATAGCCGAGCAAGAATAGATCTGGGCATTTAGATAAGGAGTGTAAAGTAGTTCACTTTCCTAAAAGTATGGACGGAAGGCTTAGTTCAAATGAGTCGTTTTCTTGTTCAGCAATCGCGAGGTTGTTATACAGCATACATTTACTTCCATACAAAAACACACAATACAACAGTAGCTGACGTTTCGGGAGTATAGAGCTTGGAAGAGTACAATGATATGCAGTTTGTCAGGCCAAACGGTTCAGTAACACATACGAAAAGACGAGAAACTCTATGACAATTATATGATCACCAGCTTCTCGAGAAACCCACCGGCTTTAATGTAACTTCCACTGAGGAAGATTATAAGAGCTGATTGTGGTCGCATATGGTTGATGACTGCATCATCCCACACCAAAAATTGATGCGAAGATACCGGGCCAGATCGCGTGTGACCTCTGGACGTTCCTCCCTGCTAGGAAGACTTAGTATAGGCTATACTTGCGTGACAAACAGGCAAAGTTGTTAGAAAAGCCTGGTTTTTTTAAGTATTATATTCTAGAACAAAGTTGTAAAAGAGAGACCCGTTTTTCTAAAGTCTATTATTCAGCTTTTGAAGTTTTGTAATGTTTTCCACTTTTTTTCTTCCCTCAATGATAGAAGTCATAATTCAAAGGTTTCCAAAAAATAGCCCAGCCTTTAAAGAAATGGATTTTCAGTTGCTCTTCAACCAGCGCTCTCTACGCAGTCGTTCTTCTTATAGTTGCTCTACTGAGGCTGTGAGCCCATAACGAACATCACTGGAATTTCCCATAGTCTGTCATCCAAACAGTGGACTTCATGCATTTCCGTTCGATTTCCGATGAATGTCATTCAAGTGTTGTTCAAATCCCAGCCAGAGTTCTTCATTCCTATGTAAGCAATGGCTTGTACCAAGCAATAGGTCATCATGTATATACGAAAACGAAGCACCGCGCTGCTTCCACTGACAAGAAGCATCGTATCGTTCTGTATATTTTAGTACTGCTTTTTGTCTCCAGTGTACTGACATGTTAATAAGGATTCAGACCATGGTTTCGATTTTTTCTTCTTGGAGATTAACTGCCGCTAGTGTAATAAAATTGATGAAGAGTAGCTTGCCAATTTGCGAATTATTTTTTGTATTTGCTATATTTTTTGGTTCTTTTTTTTCTCTCCTCGACTACAACAGGCTTTCTTTATTTGTGATGTGCGAGTAAACTTGTAATGTTAGACAAAGCTGTGTGGTTGGTGCTAACGATGTCGAGCTATTTTGAGTGATTCATGAAGATTATTTCGTTTCTTTTCGTACTTATGCTAAGCATTCTGACAGTAGACTGACAGCTGACAGGCAACTACACCAAGACGTGCAAGCAACGATGTAGTCCAACCCGCGAAGATCAATCACGACATCGAAGTCGACGACATCACGATGTGTTTCAAAAAATAAACCCTGCAGTTTTTTTTCCAGAACAAATCCGCTTCTTTCTTGAGGGAATTTTGGGAAACATATCTCTAAAAAACCGACTTTTGCTTAGCCTGGGTGTAAATAATGAATAGTTTCTGGGTTTGTTAAGCGAACAAGAGGATGGTGATAAGTTTTATCCGGCTAAAGTTTCTCTTTATATCTTCTTCTTTTGGGAAACATTTATATTTCAGCAGTCTGACCACATCGAGAACTATTCATTAGTTAATGTTCGAAGGAATTCAGTAGATTAGAGTACTTATTCATTTTTCGTTTAGCAGGTACTACTTACATTCGTAGTCGTAGTAGCTATTGCTTGAATGATGATAAATTAAGTGCTAAGTGGTAAAACTTACGCATTGAGTAGTGGAGGGATTTTACACCAATTTTCTGGTATTATGGCTTTTGGAAGGGATGGCACCCACCGAACGTCTAAAACAGAGAATACAGTAGTAGTATTGATCCAATTCTACATGTAAAGGTAGTAAAGAGGTCCTTTTATCAAGAGCTGCCAGCTCTATTAGGAAGATAACTACTTCGAATTCAAATACGTGAATCTCAGCTCAAATCTTGGTAAATATCACTAATCTGAAATCAATGGGATATTATCCAACAATTTTCAAGTTCTTTTTATCGTATAGCGGTAGAACCTCATGTTTGAGGAGCTCATAAATTTTCTTTTTTGCCGATGAATAGCTGACAGTCCAGCGGGATACGATGATGTCACCGAACGAATCGCTGACGTTGATGGGTGTCGTGCTTGCTTTATTGCCTCCTCGCCACTCGTAGAACATGACACCTTGTTGTAATCGTCCGTTGTCAGTTGGTTGATAACCAACATTGCAATCGTTTCTATACAACCTTACATCGATATGGAGAAGAATCTTCTTGAAATCTCAAATTAAGTAGATACCGTGGTTGTTCTTATTTTATTTTCTATTTATCCTCAGAAGCTAACGTCACATATTGAGCGAGGCCCAGCACATTGATTCATTCGTTCGCTGTCGTGCATCCGTTATCTACGGAAGGTATTCCGATGAGCTCATGCCGTAATCCACGGAGGCTGCTCCGATTTGCTTATAAGTTCTGCTGTAACTTATATATTTTATGTTTTTTCAAGGATGTCACTGAATGCTCGTCAAGTAGACTCCCGCTGGAATCTGGGATAGCTCTGTTGGAGTATTCTGAGCCCTTTATCGGTGGCAGTGACGAGTCTTTGTGTATCAGAAACAGATCTTCCCAGAGTAGTGTGATATAAATATGCCGATCCCGGAGTAATTGGGAGCTTAGTCGCCCTAGAGCAGGGTAGACCATATGTATATTACCTCACGGCGTTTCTGACCACACCGCTTTCCGCGCTGCTGTGAAAAAGTGGATGAATGAACACTTCTTACGGAGGCTTCCTTTTAATTCCGCACTTTTTCACAGATTAAGTTTTGGATATTTGCGAACGAAATTTCCGAACTCCTTAATCACTATCGCGCAAAGAGAATATCGCTTCAAGCTCACAGAGTTACAATAGTATGGTATGTGGGAGGTACGAGAACTGATAAAATTGAAAAACATAGGACTATCTGTTAGTGACAACGGTGGAGAGTTTGTAGTAATTCCTCATTAGTTAAATATTGAGGTATCGAAAAAAGCATCCTAAAGATGCTTACGTTTATCGCCCATCATCTGAGAAGGAAATCAAAGTCAATACCGAAAATAGCACCACGAATGGGTGAAAATAGTAAAGGATGCTGGTTTGAAACTACCATTTATATCTCAACTCACCGCAAATTTAGCAACATGCCCCGTTTCATACTTATCAAAAGTCGTAAGTTGGTATCCACTGATGACCTGGCGTCTAACGGCCCCTCAACCTACAAGGTCAGACATATCATTAGCTGGGAAGACGGGCCAACGGAAAGAATAATGTGGTTTATAACCCAAATATTTACCCAGTTTTTAAAGCACATTCCAGCCCATCTAACGAACACCCAGATGTCTCTGGATTGTCTACGTAACACGTGCCCTAACAGAGGCTAGGTGATGGAGTCCTCCGACGTTACCGCCCTTTATATAAACGTGTAGAATGACTCGGCCATGCAAGGAATACTCAAACTTTCTATACAAGCAATAAGCACGTATGGCTTCACGATACAGCACTTGATGACACTTTTTAAAGCAGTGCCTAGATTGCTTAATTTTCAGATGGTCCGGGAAGTGCTAGGCACAAATGAAAAGATAGGAATGAGACAACGACTTGCACCGAGCGTTGCCATCCATTTATGTCTAAGGTGGAAGCACCAGTAACCGATCTCCGGCAGTCTTCCCAACGGTTTACCGCCTCATCGTGGCTGGGAGGTGTTCCTGGGTGTCGGGCTGCGATGTACAGTGGGGAGATTCATCCTCAGCAGGGTCTCCCAAGCTGATAATGAGTCCGGCGTCTCCACCAGAAAGCCCAGCTAAGAGTAGACCAACACCAGGATCCACCACCGTCCTGGTACCAAAGTCGCATAGTGGCAAATCTCCCTCTGATCCACAAAGGCCGCGACTGCCTGTGGTGTTGACGACGTGGGGCACACATTGGTCACGCTGACCTCGGGCTCCAGAGACACACCATGGCTAAACGGGCAAAACTCCGGCAACTACTCTACCGTAGGTATATAGATAATTGAATTGCCTCTCTCAGAGAGGATATAGACGATTGGATCATAATTTGCTCAACACAAGAGGAAATCAATAAATGTTTTCAGTTATTGAATGAACAATCTGAGCACATTAAGTTAACCAGAGAGAAACGAGCAGAAAAAAATCCTTGGAATTGGCTCCGCCAATAGGCAATTCGAATGGCTACGAAGCTGTAGCTCCTCTATATACGTGTAAAGGAGAACCCAAGCACCTAAACGATAATTGTGGCGAGAATAATGTCCTATTTACCCTGCCCTTTATTTCAGACCAATTGAGTGCAGCTATAAAGCGTTGCTTTAAAAGTGGTCATCTAGAGAAATCCGTAAATTGAAATACCACTGAGCACACTAAGATGCGAGCTAGTTCGCAACCATCTGTATGAACCTCTATGTACAACGCAAAATTGCACAATATGCCCTAATGGTAGAGAGGGTGATTGCTTGAGTTCCGGTACAGTTTACCCAATCTCTTGTAAAAAGTGCGGGGACGAATACATTGGCGAAACGGGTAGACCACTCTGCATGCGTATTAAAGAACACCTAGTCGGTAAAATTAAAATTAAACCAACTACTCCACAAGGAGCGCAGAAGACACAGACATAATGGAGAAGATTTTGAGGTTGAAGTTACCATCCTCGCACAGGAATCGAGAAGCATTCTGGACACATTACAGGAACAACTGCACGGAGGAATGCCTCGTAATTACGCAGATTCTATAGTATTTAAGACCAAAATTTTCATGTGAGAAGCACTTATGCTTCCATGTGGGTTCTGTGCGGTTGGTCTTCATGTGACATACTCAGTGGACGACGTATAGGAGACGAGGTTAGTGTGAAAAGAAGCTATTTTGTGTTCAGTGTGATTGAAATATGGATCTAGCGTTTCCCCTGTTTGATTGTGGAGGTGTTCGGCTGGGTAGGTCGCAATCAACTTGATCTTTCCAAGCTCTAAGGAAGGCTAAATCCGCCGAAACGTCAGATGGTTTATAAACAAAGAATAAAGTAACAACCTCGTGTTTGCTCATCAACAGAACAGTGAATTATTCGTTCAGTGCCGAGATTAACAGAAAGTCGGTCGTGAGAAGAAATGTGTTTGCACACAGTTTTCACTTAAACTTGATAAAATTGTTTTAGAAAGTCCAAAGAATTTGAACATATTAACGTCCAGTATTTGCCTTCAGTATCACTACGATGTTTTGCCGAATAGATGACTTCTTGAAAAAAGAAAAAACAAAGAAAAAATGTGGAGAGGCTGTATGTTTACATCACATTTGAAGTTAGACTTTCCTTAACGAATTTGCAAAACCTCTTAATCAATGACGAAGAGTCGTCATCCTGAGAGAATATCTGAAAATAAAGACGCATCTCAGAGCTCTAGAATACCAAGATAACCACTCGAAAGACTTGTCTAACAAAAAGTGAAGCGTCACACAAATGTAATAGATGTAATAGATATAACAGATATAACAAGACCACGTAGCTTTTCTTTGTTTTCCTGCGGCAGCTTCGTACTTCACCTAGGAACACTTCATTTCATTGGAATTGCAGTCCACCCACACCCTTAGATGTACAGAAAGTGTTGGTCCATATTCGTGTCTGGTTTCGACACCTGCACTTCATAAGCGACATGCCAATAAGATGTTAACACATCTCGTGATGTTTGGAACTTTTTATTATCTTATTTCATTTTATTTCACTCGTCTTCGCGTCTTCTGTGCGGTTCCCAGCACCTCTCACATTCAATTCGTTTCTTCGCATCCACTGTCCACGAAGATCTTCCAACCTTATGCATGGCTTCGATTGCTGTTTGAGGATTTTCGTATCATCTTGAGTCTCGGAGAATGCTGGTTGAGCAATTCTCCCTGGAGTTCTATCGACCACTTTCCATCAGCAATCACCCGTCAATGGGACTGATCTGGGGAGCCCAAATCGGCATTGAACCCAGTTAAGCTGAGGCTATAGTTATAATCACAATCTTAACCTTTTTGTTCACTGCCTATTCTTTTTTGCAGATCAATCTCGTTGACGGGTGATTGCTGATGGAAAGTGATCGATTGAACAAGCTGAGAGACAGGCGAAACGAAGGACCCGCATGGTGTGGTGGTGAACGCGTTACTCCCCGGAAAGGACAATAGCGCGTTCGTTCCCCATCGCAGACACCTGCGGTCCGGAGTTTTGCAAATATCTCAGCATTATATAAGTTGTATTTTGCAACATAGCCTGCCGTTAAAAAGAATAGGCAGTAGATAAAAAGGTTAGGATTCTCCCTGGACTCCTAGGATAGCCGGGTTGAAGCGTTTCCAGTTGGATTTCAGAGTTTTTTCCAGACAAGTCCGGTACTAATTTCCCGACCTCGGAAGAATGACAAGCGTGGCTGGCCCAGTGCAGAATCGAACTAACGTCAAGCTCCTAATAACGGACATCACTGCCACTGTGCTATCCAACCCATTGATGCTGGAAATTAAACAGTGATTACTCCGAATTTTCGTTAGATCAATATGTAAGGCCCGACATGCATTAGTTACACTGCATTTGATGTTCGAACCAGCATATGCTAGTTTATAGTGAACTTTCTTAGCTGGAATAAAAGCCAACAGAATTTTTTATATCTTTGCCAACAAGATGGAATTTTTATGGTTCCATTGGCGTAAAATCCTGATTTTTTTCGTGCCCACAAGACTTATTTTTTTCTTCAGTTTTCACTGATGCTCGTATTCCGAATAACGAAGCCCCCAAACACGGCGGATTTCATCCACCCGAGGACGGTGATGTTCACCAATGTATTGTTTGTGCTTAGCGCTTCAACCTTTGCATTCGAGTTTTCGAAATTTCCTCTTCAACATTTTTTGAAGGGTTCAACCACCGAGAATTTAAAATTGGGAGAATGTTTTACAAGAAAAAGCCATTCGGCAAAAATTTCTGGGTCAAAGCTTCCAGCACTGAGTTTTCAAAACTGATCGATAACTTCAGTGCTTAGGAGCTAGGGTTTTAATTTTCAAAAAATCTCCATCATTTGAACGAGAGCAAGCGGTTAACTATAAGAGGATGCGTGTAGCGCTATGGCTGGATTGCACACAACGAAAACAAGGTCCGTCATGATGATTCTATCCCGTGCCATGAGCTTATTAAGCTCTCCACCCCCATTGAGGTCGGCATTTTAGTGGCAGACTTGTCTCGAAAAACAAAAACATTGCATCGATATTTTCATTGGTGGGGCTCGGCAAGTCACAGTGACCAATCATGCGTTGAATCACTTTTACGGTGCATGATGAATCCAAATTCATGGCGCATCCAACAGGGGATTTATTAACCACGAAGGCTTAATCCTTTGTGCCATAAAGAAGACATCACAACTGAATTAAGGCAGTAGAAAATTAAATTCAAGCCTGATGACCCACTAGAATTCCTTGTTGGATTCATAACTTTAATGTCAACGTAACATTATTTCAAAAAGGAACCAAAACAATATAATGCATATCTGCACACACAATAACCCGCCGGTGTTCTTCAGCTTATCGATCGGAAGCACCATGTCCAAATGAAGATGGAACGTTATGATGATCCACTCAATTAATTTTACTGCTCCTGCTCTGTAGTTGACGTAGGACAATGACCACTAAACGTAAACAAACATAAGATTGGTAGTTGATTTGCTCAATGCACGTAGAAGCATTACTGTACAGGTGTACCATAGCCATACGTTCACGAATAACGATGTCTTCCATAAGGGCCTATAAAAAGAGAAGAGACAACTATCATTAGGGGGACCCATTGTCTACACAGCTAAGTAAGTGAACATTACGAGCCACCTCAGAGTAAAAAATGGATAGGAAGATGTCATGATGAATTTCGAAGAATGTCAAGATTGCCGCGGCGGTACCGAAAGCGAAAACTCCACCTACAGCTCGTCCTGCTCTGGTTATTGCATTAGGAGCGATGCATCTCGTGTAATTCTATGCGAAATTAAGTGGACAATCCTTGAAGCTAATCTTGTCGGGGAAAAAAAAGGAAGCGTTGACGTTAAAAAGTCATGGCTGCTGTTATAACCTCGAAGGTAAGAAGCGCCAGTAACGTCATTGAACTCAAGTACAACCATTTGACAAAAGTCACTGTTAAAAAGGCAACGAGACAGCGAGTGATAGGAGTGAACTTCTTAGTTAATCCGAAAGTCGACAAAAAGGATAAAGGATAAAGCTCTTGGCGTTGATCAATCCCTGAGGTATGCGCCATGCATTCGACTTCATTAAGCATCGTTTGGAGGTGATTGAAAGCATATCTGGCCTTTACAATAACTCGTGGTGGCCGACCGATATATCGAGCCAGTGCTGTTATCCTCCCAGGGAAGCCTGGTACCAATCCGCCGACCCCGGAGGGATGGAAGGCTTGGTGGGCCATGGGCACGGGAATCGATTCCACTGTGTCTTGCAGGGGGCGCCTCCGAGCACTGCGCCACACGCGTCCATTCGAAAGTCGATAGTGAACGAATCGCAAAAATGATAAATTTCTCATTCCCTTACAGAAACTTCAATTCAAAATGCTATCATGACGACTGAAAAATACGACTACATATGCATAAATATACGTATAGAGAACCTATGCCTCCATTTGTTTACTTCGTTATCGGGGCTGAGTGTTCCTGGTCACCGAAATACGATATATATATATATATATATATATATATATATATTGAGTAAAAAAAAGCAAAAAGTGTAATGATCTTCCAATTCCTTAGGTTGAACACATTTCATTGGGCAGGTTTATCGCCCATCAAAGATGAACAGCGTTCAATAGTGTCTTCTCGGGTTACTTAATGATAAACAGGATTACAGCGCACATCATGATTGTCAACAGGATATTTAATCACCGTAAAAAATCATTTCCTGGTCGAGCTATTACTGTCACCTGCTATGATGTGTGTTCTAAGAAAAACACTACGTAAAAAATTATCAATCTATGCCTATTATACACAGTTGAAACGCAAGGCGTAAAGAGTTGATCAATTTCCTAGGAATGTGCCATGCATTCGACTCTACTAAAAGTCGAATAGAAATAGGTATTTGAACGTTATTAGGCTTATACAATGGCTTGCAGGATCATACATGTTAGTGTTTTTCCCAGGCGAGATCACACCGACGATCCTCTAAGAATGAACGACATGGACAGACGAGACCGCAGATCGAGCCATGACCGATCCAGTGTGTACTGAAGGACAGCTGTAACTATCGCCCCTACTGACAACATATTGGCTATTGCCAAATTGATCCAATTAACGAATACAACTGAGCGGGGACCAAAAATGGACCTTTGTGAAAAGCCTGCCTTCTCAGTCTCGTGTTCGGCCACAACTATGTCAGCAATTGAAAGACAAAAAAAGCAATTACTCGTTGGCCAAAAAGAGCTAAACTTGACAAATTATTCTAAAGTATCGGATGTAGAGCATCTTAGTTTTATAAAACATTGCGAAATCGGAGGTGATCATATGTCTTGATGGTCCAATTCACAGATTAGTAGTAATAACAATGTCGGTGCTACCTCACCGAAGTATCCGTGTCAAATTTCTATTCCTCAAACAGACTTGCTCTTACCAGGCTTTCACTCGATTGTCTCAGTCTTGCGCCGAATATTCGATCTTTTTTTCCTGTCTGTTAAGCACATTCGTGAAACTTTTATACACGGCCCGTTTGCAAAAACCTTATGCTACATATTACGGCAAGATTTAGGAAGGAAACGTACAAGAACATAATAGGTGTCATAAGATACGTTAACCGAATGCTATTTCATCAACACTCTTAGATTATTAAGCTAATGCGAGGTTGGAAATAAACGCTGATTACTTGGATGGCTTGTCTTCACTGGCTTTGCGGGCCCCAGCGTACCTTCCACTCTCCGGAGATTTGCTGGTTTAACCATTGTGGTTCACTGGAGCCCCGATGACAGCCTGGCCAAAAGTTTGCCCCAAAAATTCTGATTAATGTTCACAAAATATCAGTAGGATATCCGAACCCGAAGAAAGGCGTCTGTATTAAGTGTAAGAGTGGCAAAATAATAGCTAGTAGGGAAATAATATACTGTAAGATTAGATGAAATCAAAGCGTCAGTAAACTGGAAACATTTAAATTGATTAAGTTAATTCAATGAGTTGGAATTCTCATGTTTCTTCGATTAGAAAACAGACGAAAAAAAAACCTTTGAGAGAATGTTAACGGTACTAACACATGAGCAATCAGAGTTCCTCTAACTTCCCCATTCTTCGTAATCGACGCCTCTCCTCAACGAATTTCGAATGCCGACGGACGAAATCAACCATCTGCAACTGATAAAAGATAGGATGAGGGGTCACAATTTCAGTCAATAAATTAAAGATATGTTGGGTAATAGATTTATGCTCCAGCTAAAAAAAACTAATGACAATGAATGAAGAATTGTTTTGTGCTAAATAATAGATTTTCTGGAAAATTTGACATTACAAACGCCTCAGCTCAGGGTAAACTCAATGGGTTGGAAGAGGAAGCTCTACATTCCTCATATTACTGTAACTAGATACGTGCTCATTCACTGCATTGAGCTAACATTCAATGCTTCCGTAGTCCACGAATCTTCTGAAGTCATTTTGAATACCAACACGTTATTGATAATTTTCCCAGCCAGTAGATGTCGAAGTGTTTGAGATTTGAGAATCCGGTCATCAGTAGGTGCAAGGTTTGATATGCTGAATGAGATAGGGACTTCGTAACCTGGTCCTTTGAACTTTTACAATACTACTCGTGCAACATTATTACTTCTGCCTTAATGCCAATTTGTACTCCTCAGATCAATCCCGTTAACCAGTGATTGCTCATGGTTACTAGAGGTAGTTTTGAAACATTTATTCCGTGAACGATCTGGTTAAGAATCAAAGAATCCTACCGATTCTAAATCCTCTTACAGCTTTCGAAAATTGACACGGCTGAGAGAAAGACGAAACCAAGGACCCGCATGGTATGGTGGTGAACGCGTCAGCCCCGAAAGGGCAATAGCGAGTTCGATCCCCACCGCAGAACCCTGCGGTCCGGTGTTTTGCAAATATCTCAGTACCATTGTGGTTACCATTATTGCTTCTTCCAACTGATCAATATCTGTAGTAGATATTAAAATTCTTGGCGTAGCTGGCTTTCATTCTCAGCTATAATGGTTTCGCCGATATTGAAGAGGTTATACCAAATTACTCTCTCTCTCTGTCGACTGCTAGCAGTCACAATGAACTTCGCTTGTCCGAAACATTGGTTGAATTTTAGTGTCTTACCACTGTCCAATATTGTACGGAAGTGAATTCATATTGTGTCGCATTTCCTACTCCAAGAAGGATCAGTTTTGCAGAAAAAAAAGAAGAGAAGCGCAGATCAGACTGCATACACTTTTTGCTTCCTGTGCGAGGATGGTATCTTCTGCTTCAAAATCTTCCCCATTGTGTCTCTGTGCACAGGACACAGAGGCATAACAGGGGAAGATTTTGAAGTAGAAGTTACGATCGCCGCACCGGAATCGAAAACTCCATCAAACGCAGACAACTACACTTTTTTTGCTTTCCTTCATTTACACGTTTGTGGTCTAAATTTTTTTTAGTTTGCACCACGACAGAGACCATGCGAAGCTGTTGTAGGATTGCTTCTTTTCTAAGCTTTAGAACCAAAATTTTCCAATTCAAAACTCGCACTTTTTTTTCATTTATTTTCTACCAAAACTTACGAAACTAATACTGTGTATTAAGATTAGCCGATTACTGGGTTGGTGTAATATGATGTTGGGAGTCATTTGCGCTGCTGCACACCCAGGTTCGAATTCGTGAAAAATTCTCCATTTTGTCTTTTTACCCGTTATATCGAATAAAGCCCAAAGTAATAAATGAATGTAAAAAACAAAAACATGAACTCAGAAAGGAGCAGAATCCGCATCTTAGAAAGTTTGTAATATGAGTATAGAAGGAAGAACCTTGTTTAAAAAACAACACATCAATTTTTGACAAGACAAAAAGGGTAATTTCTTTGGAGGACCGAATAACAATGCATATTTGATATTCTTCTTTGTATAACATAATTGGAGGTCAATAGTAAATTTTAAAATCTAATGGAATATACGAAGCATCTGAATGGAAAGAAAGTTTAACCGAATAGAGCCGAAGTGTGCGAGGTGCTATACGTAATTCCTGAAGTTTTCAATACCTGCTCCATCTGCCGTTCTGTCATCATCGAGTGACTCGAGCGTGCGCCAGTAAACCTTCCATTTATCCCTCTCGCAAGCAAGAGTCACTGGGTTCTGCTTGCTCTAGGGACTCGTTGTGCATCATATCTATCTTCTAGGATTTCCATTAAGAACTCTGATCATCGGTTCAGTGGTCTTCCTGCTGTTCGTTTGACATTCCTTTGAACCAAGCCGCTAACGGCTCTTGATAATCGGTTGCCGTTCATAAGCATTATGTGTTTGAATCACCTCATCTATGAGAAAGTAGCGTGGACAATGGTGTCTTTGATTTTTTACCGTTGACTTAGATCGGATCTTCGGATATCCTCTCCCATCTTAGTAATAGGGAGACTGCCGGCGCCGCCCTTTCGACTGCGCGTTCTATAAGGTTAGCGATCTTGCATGCTGATTATGAATCGACCATGTTTTTGACGCATACATTAAGACAGGGAGAATCGTGGAGTCGAAAAGCTGGGCACTGAGTCGAGTGTTCTTTGTTCTCTTCACTACATCGTCGATGTTCTTGAAAGCCCCTAAGCACCTCCTTTCCCTCTGTTCAACTCCGGAGCTAAGCCGTTCAACATGTTGATTTCCCGACCTAGATAGACATAACATGGAGCATTCGGAGATATTCGTGCCGTTTAGTGTGAATGGGGCCTACGAAACTAATCCGTTCCTCATGAACATCGTTTTTGTGAGATTTAGGCGAAGACCAATCTTACCACAGTCTCTACCAAAGTTGGTAAGCATCGTTCCGCCTGGCCAATGCTTGGTGTTATAAGGACGACATCATCAGCAAAGCGAAGATGGTGTAACTGTCGACCATCGATTTCCACTCCCATATTATCCCATTCCAATGTTCGCATGACGTTCTGGAAGGTAGTGGTAAATAATTTTGGCGAGATGGTATCGCCTTGCCTAACTCCTCTTTTGACGTCGATGTTAATATCGTTGTAGAATGGTGATATCTTGGTTGTGAAATTTTTGTACAGCTCACGAAGAATCTTTATGTACTGAGAAGGGACTGCTTGACTATCAAGGGCTTCCATGACTGTGTCTATCTCAATTGAATCAAAGGCCTTCTGTAAATCACGAAAGTAAAACAGAGCGGTCTTTCGTACTCTCGCCAAACTTCAAGAGAAGTCTTCATATTATCAAACATTAAATATTCCCTACATGGATTAGCAGGATTTCAGCGACAGTCAAATGGTCCACTAACTGTAACTTACACTTGGTGCTTCCCAGGCAAGGAAATTTATACAAAAAATCTAAAGTTATTATATGCAAGACCAAATGCCCATTTAGAAAAATGCGTTTCAAACTCAACTTTCATAACAACTCACCACTTTTACCCGGTTTTGAAATTCCATGGGATCGAATCGATAATTCATGAATTTCTTATGCGGTTCTTCAGTTCCTGGACGGCGTTCACCACCCTCCGGGTATATCAGGTGTTGCTGAAATTCAATCCGATATATGAGATACAGCCAATCTACAAAAACGAGCCATGAAAACTAAAAAATCTAATGTGTTTTCCATTAAACCCTGCATTTAAACAACAATTCAACAAAAACAGGACTGTGTTCAAATTAATCAACTTTGTGAAATCTAAACGAAATGATCAGTTTATGGAATTACAACCTTGTCTGAACCCCAAGTGAAGTACTTCACTCCACGAAGACGTGCTAGATCTTTGTAGCAGTGGCGATCATCGCAGTTATACCTGCAACTAGCTCTTCATGAAACATCTTCAGTTTCGACTGCTACAGTACTTTTAATATAATGGTCATGTGACAGAAATCCGGTCAAATGACTAATTATACACATCATATTTCTTCGGTTATTAACACAGCGCGTGCGTGGCACAGTGGTTGGAGGCGCCAATGCGACACACGCGTGGAATCGATCCCCGCGCCCACCCGCCAAGCCTTCCATCCCTCCGGGGTCGGTAAATTGGTACCAGACATGTCTGGGAGGATAGCAGCATTGGCTCGATACATCGGTAGGCCACCGCGAGTCACTTTAAAGGCCAGATATGCATTCAACCACCTCCAACGATACTTAATGAAGTTGAATGCGTGCCGCATCCCTCAGGGATTCATCAATGCCGGGGGCTTTATCCTTTATCTTTTTATCAACACTTGATAGAGAAAGATATTTACAACTATGGAATTTACTGAGAACAAAAATATCTCACAATTCCATAACTGCAGCCCAGTCCGGTAGGAAAAGTAGATGAGTCAGCCCGGCACCGTGCATTCCGATGAACACGTCCGAGTTGTGCGTGGAATCAAGCTGGGAGTGAAATGGAACCCGCCTAAAAAGTCAAGATATAAAAAAATATGGGAGTGAGATCAAACTGAGTGCGAGATTCAGCCGTATTTTTTACTTTTGAAACATCGATTCAAACGACTGTTCTCTATTTTTAATAGTTTACTTACACTACGAAACAATATTAGTGGACCGTTAAAGGTGGAAGTGGTTACTCACTCATTATAATCGACTACTTTCACGATGATATTCGGAATATCCT
Organism: Angiostrongylus vasorum; assembly: GCA_018806985.1. Classification (NCBI taxonomy): domain Eukaryota; kingdom Metazoa; phylum Nematoda; class Chromadorea; order Rhabditida; family Metastrongylidae; genus Angiostrongylus; species Angiostrongylus vasorum. Next base: position 1,142,198 of record JADANN010000398.1, read on the forward strand.
CCAACGCCTTAAGGAGCTGAAAACGTAAAACTAAATCAAAACTAACATTGTATGCATAATATAAATCCATCCATCTCCACAATCATCGTAAAAATTAGTCATAGCAAAAGTGCGTCTGTTCGTTACGCAGCAATCTTCACCTATCTGTAAGTTAACCTGTTAGTCTTACTGCTTATCATAAAATATAAAAAAGTTAAAGCTCTCGGCACTGATCAATCCCTGAGAGATGCGCCATGCATTAGCCTTCCTTGAGCATCGTTACGCGTGACTGAACGCATACCAGGCTTGCAGAATGACACGTGGTGGCCTAGCCATCTGTCCATTCAGTGCTGCTACCTTCGCAGACAGGTCTGATACCAATTTGCCGACCCCGGTTGGATAGCAGGTCGAACTCATGTGTATTGCAGGGTGCCTCTAACCACTGCGCTACACTCAGCCCTATTGTTTATCATATTGAACAGATCGATTCATGAACAAGTAAGAAGATACGATTTTCAAAAACTAATCAGTGCTTCTAGTTAAATATGCTCATAGGACGTCGTAAACTCTAAATATTCGCATAAACACTTTCTACATTCGGTTGCGTAACATTATCTCCGCTCATAGCATAACATCCTACAGATCAATCACATCCATTCTAGCAAAATGCCAACAAAAAACGATGTGGTGCTTGCAAGCTCTCTTTTTTGTAAACTACAGTATTGCGTAAGGTTAAACGTGTACACGATGAACAGATCAATCATTATTCATTGGCGAGTTACAGTAGCAGTTCATGTCACTGCCAGAACATGGACATTCAATGGTATCGTAACTTTCTACTGCAGTGAACTAAAAACGCTAGTGCTGCTGAGCACCTACTCATGAGCGCGCTCCACAAAAATCACTTATTGGAAGAGTGGTTCAAGCGATGAAAAAAACCTATTTATATCAAGGCAACTACGCTTACAACAGCCTCAATTTTTAAGATGAGCCAATAAAGTCACTCTATTAACATTGGCTGAAAGCACAGATGAGCCACATAGGTAGAGATCAAACATAAACACACAGTACATTTGAAAATTGCTAACATCGCTATGTAACTCAGCCTATGTTCGAGAATAAAAACGACTTCCTAAATGGCTGATTTTAAAGAGTTTGGTGACAATAACTGATAACATCGGAACGCCACTTGTAATAAAGCGATGTTCCCGAAAGTCTAACTACGATTTCAATCAGGCTAAATTGGAAAGAAGTTTGAAGACTCCATCCGGAACTCAGGTCAGACAAGAGATTTAGCTATCGTAAGGCAGCAAACTTTCCACTGATTTATGCATAACGATGACCAGCGACTGCCTCTGGTAACGACTGGGGAATGCCTTGGAACGACAATGTGGAAACATTGCGGGGAAAAAATTACTTTTTCGATCAGTAAAATGGAAAAGATACAAGGTGGAATGGTGGTGGAAAATAAACGGAAAAACATAGAGATAAGACCTCATAGGATTCTTGTAAAGATGGCTTATCCAAGCATCAAATGCATCAAATAGTTTATTGATAGATGGATGTTCAATAGAGAAAGAGGATAGCGAATTTTCAGGTTGCAATTTTGGGCTCCATCAGTGTCGATTGCATGATGTGTAAAAGAGAGCGGAGGCCTGAGCTAAAGTGCCCGATCAGTTCTGTCATCCGTCGCACTCAACACAACATGGCAGCACCGATTCCCTTCCGGACAAGTGAGAACAAGGTCCGTTCTTATTGATATTTCCTTCGAAACAATCAATTCCAACTATCAAAAATCAATATGCGTAGGGGTTCCTTGGGAGCTAATTCAAACTTGATAAGTTTTACATATAGCTAGGCAAGTTGTTTTCATGTCTTCGCCTCATCCTCATTTATCAGTTAGAACACAAACTATGCTCAGAGTTTCGAAAGTAGGAGTAAACGTCATCAATTCATTTTTTAGTTGCAGAGGATTCCTTCACATAAATGTATAGAACCGGCATGGCTAGTAGGTTTGAAAATGTAGCCCCTCTGCCCTTGTATCTACGCATATCAGGCCAATAGTGGTTAGAACATTATCGCTTGCATTATTTCAGTACTAACTCAGAAACACTACATTGCGAAGCAGCGCAATTCTCGTACAGCTCGGAACGTTCAGCTCCGCTCAGACGATCGATAAAATGAGGCACATTCGTTTTCAAAAAGCAAACTCTGGTTGTAAAATGCTCAATGGGCAGCAGCCAAACAGAATAGGCGTTAAGAATAGGTGAAGCTCTGGTTACCCAAAAGACATCACTTACTATATCTTGTAGTTATCAACATATTTGGATTGCTTTATGAAAAACGCCGACATAATCCTGCTTCTATGTAGGAGAAGTTCTTATGTCAGGAATGACCCGAGCTCAGAACAGCACCATGCGAATTCTGAGGCACAGTGTGAAAAAAGCGTGCTTAGTTTAGAATCCATTCTGCTTTTCTTGACCATATAATGTTCCTAAGATACCCGAAAGCCTTGTTATCTTACCAGGTAAATGAAATTTTAACGTACAATCATATCAACAATAATCTTAACTATATAGTCCGAAAAAATTCCCAAATATTGTATTCCCTAAAACATACACTAAGTCCTAAGGATTTTTTTGGGATATGAAAAAATCGAAAGACATTTTCGAAACGATAGTCTGCATGAACCCAGTGTTAATCTTACGATCTAAAAAACATGACATCTTTTCAGTGAGCGCTTCCATTCAAAAAGTGACAGCTGTACGAGCGTATTCAACAGCTTTTCTGAGAGTAGACCTAATAGAATATGAAAGGCTTGCGTTGTGAGTAGAATCTCTAAGCCGTGGCGAACGAGTACTAGAAACATCGTGAAGAAAAAGAGTTCATAACAGAAAGATGGACAACAAAAACGGCACGTCACATGATCTACAGTGGCTAATTTTCTGGGTCCACGGCTCAGTCCTTTGACTTGCACATAAGTCTTTGAATACAATAAAAAAGTCATTATTGTAAATACACCATTATGAAAAACAATCTTGTCATCATTGTACTGGTGCTAACTGTGAAACCATACGCTTGAATACTTTGGATTCAGAACTATTTCTATTGGTCACGCTTTGCCTCTTTTAACCAATCTACAAAGATAAATTCAAGTTTAAAGCGTTTCAAAGTCAACTTATTGGACTAATATGAATTTCAGTACACCCCATCATTTCCTCCAGTGGTATACTATCGCGACACCTTTGGTCTGGAACCGTTGAGCGATCGTGAACGAAAAGCGACTGAATCTGGAGCCGAGGGCTCCGATAACGACAGCATCGCCACTAAATCTACAGGTGAGCAGAACCTCGAGATTTGCACTGGTATCACTGTCAAAACTACCAAATTAATGTGCGAACAGAGTTGAACGCTCGAATAAAAAAATGTCCCACGATACTGATGCGTCAAGCGGTAAACCCTTCGACTCGCTTTTTAACCAATAGATCATAAGGGATGAATGAGAGATGTTAGCATGATATAGCAGGATTACCATTAACTGAAACATCATTTCTAACACATTCAACGCCAAGCCTAATTTCCAATAACGGCGGATTGTTACTATGTCACAATTTTTCGGATACAGTACGCATTGAACTCAATCTATGAGGTCCGTTGTCCCTGCTCCGCCCTATACAAAAAAGACGCACCAACTACACTTCTCATTAATAAAAGTCTATGCTACCCAGTCAATAAAAAGGACAAGTGATCCATGAAACAAATGTTTTGTGTTTGTGCAGTTAAACCACCAATGTACTCTCCTCATCAACACTTTATGTACCAGGACAAGCGAACTCGTCTAAAAGAAAGCGTACCTTTGTAAATTATTTAGTGCAAAAGTCGGTTTTCTTGAAACCGACTTTGCAAATCTTACTTCAAACTCTATTGCTCCTCTGAAACTTCCCCCACTTCTTCCCTAGAAACTTGCATCCTCTTAAAGAAACACTACGGCAAAACTTACAGTTTGTCTTGGTGGGTTTGGTAAATTTTCATAAGATGAATCAGCATTGAAAGTTTAATCATATGATGCAAAAAGTGAGGCGTTTTTTCCACCAGTAGTTTTCAAATAATTTAAAAAACATCCTCTATTAATTAGCGCACTAATTAATTTCAAAAAAAGCGCTATTTTCTTGACAAGTGAACACGAGATTGTAATTTTATATTATCTATTCACAACAGCTGACGTCTCGGCAGATTTCGCCTTCTTCACCGCCTTGAAAGGTCAAGTTAACTGCAATCCAGACAGCCAAACTTCTCCATAATCTCTACAGAAAAACCACGATACCTAATTTTAGATCGCAATGAAAACAAAGAAGCCTCTCCATACACCCGTTCTCTATCAATCTCCCACTGATTATTTCACGTGGAGACCCAACCACAAGTTCACATGGAAGTCTAATGTATATCTCACATTAAAAATTTCAGTCCTAAATAATTGCGTGAGATCACGCAATTATTACCAGGCATTAATCCCTGCGATTCATTTTTCGGAAACTTGGAATTTATCCAGAATGCTTCCAGGCTTTGCGCGTTGGTGTTTTCTATTCCTGGGCGAGGATGTTAACTTCTACTTCAAAATCTTCCCCATTATCTCTGTGCCCTATGCGCGCCTAGTGGAGTAATTTCTCTTAACTTTACGCTTACCGTCTAGGTATTCCTTTATACGGACACATATATGCTTCTTTTATACGGACCTGACAAACTCCAAGAATTTAAAAAATGAACCACAAGAAGAAATTCCTCACTATCTCGCGAGATTTTGGTGTGAGACAGGCTCAGTACCCATCCATGTCCAATCATGTGAGCTTTCTACGGTTGATCTCCACGCAGAATACTCCGTGGAAGAACCACAGACTGAGATGAGTATGTGAAGAAGCTGTTTCAATGCGACTGAAAATTAGATATCGTGATTTCTCTGCTGAGATTATGGAGATGTTAGCCTCACTGGCTTGCAATTAACTTGACCATTTAAAGCCCTGAAGAAGGCGAGAACTGCCGGAAACGCCAGCTGTTGTTCATAAATAATGCACACTTCTCAAGAAAATAGTGGATTTTTAAACAAGTTAGCGCGCTTTTATGAAAAACAATAACTACCGTTTCTTGTCGTGTACGCGAAATGATTCGAACATGGAGCACCAAGACTCGTTCTGAAGATAAATTTAGATTGAAAGATTCCTCATCTAGTTCTTCGTGGTCGGTAGATGGAATTACCACTATTAGAATGCTTCAACTTTTATCTACTGCCTACGCTTTTTTCATGGCAATTTATGAGATGTGAAATACACCCACAAGAATGGTGAGATATGAGCAAGACTCGGAATCTTGGGTGGGTTCCAAGTTTTGCTCATACCTCAGCATCCTTGTGCCCGAATCCACTATTACTTCTTGAATCTGGGAAATACTCAGTAGCAGTGAAGCACTCTTAGAAAACTAAGTAAATGAATCAGAAAGTACAACCCCTTTGGACGGGAATTATCGATCGGAAGCTCGAAAAACCTCGTTAGCAGGTCTTTTCTGATATAAAGAAGGTATTGCACTTTAGACTTCCAGCTAAATATTTGCCATTTGATATCGAATAACTTGATGTATTTTAAGATAGTTCTTGAAAGATCTGCTCATGTGAACTCGTCGTTCGTTATGCCGACTTTCATTAAATGATGTCGTTTCAAATGTCAAACTTGGCAAATCGTTCCGATCATAAAAAGTTTTCGGTCTCGCTTTATGGTGCTATAGTAATCTCATGGTTCCTCAGTAAGTGATACTTGTAGATCCTAAATTTGTAATGCACCTGCCATAATGTTGCACCTATAGAGAAAAAACGAGATCGAGATAAATCTGTAGATTTGCAGATCGAGTATGCTTGAACAAATTCATTTAAAGGAGAAAGTAACCTTAGGCTCATCCTATACCAGATTTGGGGAACTACCACGGATTTATAAAGGTTTTTTCTCTAACGGGAACGTGAACAATAATTGAAATGTTGAAACAAAATCCACCCTTACATTCAAAACTTTTCAGAAATCATTACCAAGTCGTCTTGTCTACACAAAATTTCCTGTTCTTAAATAAAGCATTCTTACACCGAGCCAGCAAAACACAACTGTTATTAAAATAAGCTATTATTTCATCAATTCGGAGAAAGGATAGCGTAGTGGTTCTTGGTTCGACCACTCATCAACGCTTTCTTTAATCCATTTGGGAATGCCACAAGTCGGCTATCTCTAGGAATCAAAGAGAATTGATTTGACCAGCATTCTACGACATTTATAAAGAAGACGAAGTACATAAAGAAGCACCCGAAACAACACGCGAAGTGATCGAGGACCTTTGTGGGCGACAAATGAGAAAAAAAAACCAATCGAATGCATGAAATCCTGGGGATCTGGGAATCCGCACAGTAGACGTGATGATGGGTGATGTAGAAGGAAGTAAACAAAAACATCAAGTTGTTTTTTAATACCACAAACTGCGTAAGTTAACTGGTTTTTCTCCATCATGTACTTAAACACACATATATCATTCTGCATGTAAGATAAAAACACCGCGCATACAGTTGGTGTCCTACGAATGGGAAGCGACCGATCTTTTTGCTGGCATTCAAAGCCATTCAGATGGGGTGCTCTCTTTTGATTATTCTGCTAATATATAGTTACTGCATTGCCTTCATGTTGCTCAAGCATGAGCAATTACTCATTTGTTCAATGTTATCAAGATAATACTATGGAAACGTCGAAAGGACGATGATAGTGGGTTATAATGATAAAAAACGTTAATAAAAATGTTAAAAGATTAGAGGAACTGAACATATGTACCAATTACCAATGGAGAATCCATGGTACTATTCACTTAATTTTAAAGACACCAACAGTCTTAAGCACTTTAAACTAATGATTCTCCTTATTGAAACTTCTAATCAAATTCTACCGTTTGAAACCATAAGATATCTTTTTTCAACACCATCAAGCAGTATTTCTCACCTATAACGTGCAAAATTACAGTTCGAACGACGACGATTGTGCAACCCTACATAACGTGCGAAAGCTCCGGTTCGAAGATTACTAACATGACACAGTCATACCATGTAAGTCATACATACTCTAGCTTCCTTCATATACTTCGTATCCAACAAGCTAGAGTCAAGAAATTTCCAGATAGATTGTTTGCTAAGGTTTTTGCCACGATTCTGAGAGAAAATCTTCCGATACCAACTTTTTAAAACCTGGAAATCTCCTAAAACTACACGATTACTACTCTAACAGCGTCTAAATTCCACAATAACTATGAGTGATCGATTCCACAGTACTTATGGAGACAATGTATATTCATGAATAGAGTAGATCCCAATATACTTATCACCTAAATTCTACTGGCAGATGTTTGTCGAGTCCAAGAATGGATGTGCCGAGAGTTCCTAGGTCATCATCACTGGGAGTCGCTGCTTTTTTGACATTTTTACCACTATTTGCTCAGCCTGGTTTAGTAATAGCTAGAGTTCTGGTTAGAAATGTCGGACACCCCAGCCTAAGTTACTCCGTTGGGAAAATCGAGCGACTACTACGTAACATATTTCAGTGCCGCAAATCATCCTCTTGTGCCGGCAAAGTGCTAAACCACTGGAATGGCATTTTACAAAAGTGAATTTAACAATACGTAATGGAGAAATGACAAAGAATAAGTGAACCAGAATGCAAATGTGACCAGTATCACGTACATAGGACACATGCCACTGAAACTGTACATTACGCTCTTACTAGAGTAGTCGTTCCCACGAATGTTAAAACATGTGGCTTTAAATTTCCAGCAAATTCTAAGGAAGAACTGTTTTTTCTAAAAACTATTTCCTTCCATTTTTGCTTGCATAAGTGCAACTAGTGTGTATCTAATAAGTAGCACGAATGAACTTTTCCTGTACTTCCTGTAATACAGAATGTTCAAGGTTGAACAACTACTCACCAACCATGTTCTAACGTCCGACCCTCGAACGTTACTCACATTGACACTTGTTGCCATCGCAAGTGCGATTCAGTTGGTTCGTCCATACGTTTTTGTCCACTATATCTAACGCATTCAACATCGGTATTCTTACACGTTAAATAACATTGCTCGCCAAATGATGTTCTTTACAAACCATCAAAAAGCATAGGTCATCACTTCACCAAAGTTAAAGGGCACACTTTTAGGTCATCTTTGCTGTCATATGCGTATTTTACGACGGTTGTCCATATTATATCGGAGTGGTCGTTGGATTTCTGTTGCTATCGAACGCCACTGTTGTTTTTGTTTTCTGTAAATGCAAGCCTTCAAGAGGCTGGCTGGTAAGTGAAACAGTCCAAATTTAAACTTATTATTTACTGCCTACACTTAAACTTACAATTTATTGCCTACGATTTGGGCTCACCAGATCAATCCCACTGACGGGTGATTTAGACGAAATGAAGGACCCGCATAGTGTGGTGGGAACGCGTTAGCCCTCGGAAAAGGTAATAGCGCGTTCGTTCCCTACCGCAGACACCTGCGGTCCGGAGTTCTGCAAATATCTCAGCATCACTGAAGTGGAAATTTATTTATCGGGTTGTTGAGAGTTAAATGGATCTATATTAAAGACATTGCTTTTTGAAGATAGGATAGCGATGAAAAAAGAAAAGAAATAACCAAAATTTGATTCTAGAAAACTCATTATCTCTTTCAACATAGGAAGTCGAAAAAGAACTCAGCCTGATGGATAAGTTGATAGATACTTTCTTGTAGAATTTCAGATTGCCAGTTGTATAGCTGCATCGTTCTCGTTTGTACAAAGTGTATCACTATTCTTTTGGACTGCGTATTTGGTGAACAATGAGGATAAGTACATAGAGAGGATAGGAGCAAAGGAGAATCGCATAGTCACGAGCACACGCATCGCCATGTACTCCCTGCAGATGATCTTCGCACCTATTCACGGTATCCTACCTTGCTTTGCGTTTTCCAACCGAGATTTATACGCAGCAAAAAAAACAAAAAAAAACAAAAGACCTCGCCGACCTCTTAAGGTTATTAAACGATTCTGATGTATGTAGTCCTATGCAACGCATCCTGTTCTCGACCACAAGTTTGAATTCAGAGAGAAGATTATGCAGTGGCTTTTTTGTCAATCCGTAATTTTGAGGTTTGGCACGAGATTTACTGAATGAAAGTGATTGGAGTAGAACCATTGCTTTGTCAATTTCATACCATAACGACATGGCAGCAGAACCACTTCCTCACACCAACACTGATTCCAACGACATTTACTGAACCCTTTTTGAGGTGCTTCCAATAGTTCTTCTTCCTGCCGAGTTGTAAATATTTTGCACCGATATCCTCCTGCTGTGCTTATCACTCTACCGTCAGATCCAACTCAAACGGATCTAGCGTCATTTTTCTTCTCTTAACATCGATTCCTTGGTGGTAATGGTAATGCAATCCGAACTTTATTATTTAACAGTTCGAGTCTGAACCTAGTTTTTCGGAAGATGTTGACAATTTTTCGATAATAATAGTACATAAGCAACTGAGGAGTTGGAAGACCTATGGGAGAGGCTTTGCTTTATTTAGTACTCTATAAGGACTAAATTTGGTTTTTTTAAAGATCTCAGTTCATTTTCGAAGTCCTTTAGGTTCCAAAAAATTATAAAGAAATTTAAAGCCTTGAAATTCTTGATGCTTGTCTAGCAACTGCAAAAAGCAACACATTTGGGAACATAGCTAGCTTTTTGTAACAGTTCCCAGGATCGACTTTCTATTAACCTCGGCATTGGAATATGAATGCGTTTTTCTCTTGTTCAGCAATCGCGAGGTTATAGAAAAACACAATACAATACAACAGTAGCTGACGTTTCGGCAGTATCGCCTTGTTCAGAGCCTGGAAGGGTATACTGATATACAATTTACTAGGGCAAACGCTTCAATAACGCTTACAAAAAGACGAAAAACTCTATGACAATTACATGATCAACAGCTTCTCGAAAAACACCTCTTTTTACGTGACCTCTACTGAGGAAGATTAGAAAAACTAATTACAATCGCTTATGGTTGATGACTGCACACCATCCACATCAGAAACTGATGCGAACATACGGGGTCAGGTCGCGTATGACCTCTGGGCATTCATCCATGCTATTCATTGTAGGGTTTTTGGCATTTATCCAAAAAAGCCTCAAGAAGTTTTCGCGCTGGTGTTTTAGTCTCCTTGCAAAGATATTGACTTTTACTTCAAAATCGTCTCCCCCTATGCTTTTGTATCCTATGCGTGCCTAGTGGGGTTACTTCGTCTTAGTTTTCGTTTGCCATCTAGGTGTTCCTTTATACGGATACACAAAGATCTGCCCGCTTCGCCAATATATTCATCTCCGCAATTATTACAAGAGATCAGGTATATCGTACCTGAACTATTACAAGAGTACAAACCCTACAATGAATAGCAGGGATGAATGTCATACGCGACCTGACCCCGTATGTTCGCACCAATTTCTGATGTGGGATGGTGCAGTCGTCAACCATATGCGACTATAATCAGCGGTTTTAATCTTCCTCATTGGAAGTCACGCAAAAAGCGGTGAGTTTTTCGAGAAGCTGTTAATCATGTAATTACCACAGAGTTTTTCGTCTTTTTGTAAGTGTTACTGAAGCGTTTGTAAGTGTTTGAAAAAAGATCGGACTTCGCATAAATCGAAAGGAGACCCAGTTCATGAAAGACCCATGGTGCGATGGCGGAAAAATTGAATTGGATGGCTCTCTGATTGCAAAGACCACCTCGTACGTATACCTTGGGCGATCAATGAACATGGAAAACAACATGAAGGAGGAACTAGATAGAAGAAGGGGGAGCAGCTTGGGCCGCATTCGTGCCTCTCAAAGAAGCCACCGGCCAACTGAAGGACCCGGAAATCCGTGCTCATCTCTTCGATTCTACGGTCCTCCTAGCGCTCTGTTATGCTGTGGAAATGTGGCTTGATACTTCAACTACGCCAAGAATGCTTCGCACTACTCACATTTGAGCGATGTTTTCTGAAATATAACCGGCACTTTCAATATCTAGCCGGAATGCGAAGCTCTGACTTTCGAAAAATGTCACACCTTCGAGATCCAGGAGAATATACATGGATAGCGAAACATAGATGGGCCGGTCACATAATGAGAAGAACGGATGACAGGTGGACGAAAAGAACAGTAGAGTGGACTCCAAGAGAATGCAAACGTCCCCTAGGACGACCACCTACACGTTGGGCGGACGTATTCGTAAACAAAGTTAATCAGCTGTACCCGCAGCTGCAGTTGTTTTACAGATCACGGTATGAGACTCGCAAGCGCTACCATGTTCGAACAAGACCACCATCATGGACTACGATTGCGAGAGAAAGGAACGAATAGCATATGTGCTGGGATCCGCACAGCTCCTGAAGACGGACCGTCCAAGTAACCAAGTAAGTACTGAAGGGTTTGCCCTAGTAAATTGCATATCAGTATACCCTTCCAGGCTCTAAAGAAGGCGGTACTACCGAAACGTCAGCTACTGTTGTATTGTATTGTGTTTTTCTATGGAAGTAAATGTATACTGTTTAACAACCTCGAGATGGAAGTAAATGTATACTGTTTAACAACCTCGAGATTGCTGAACAAGAAAACGACGCAAAGCTGGCTTTACTAGATAATTCCGCACATCCAATTGTTTCGCTGTTGAAGATAGACTTAGCGAAAAATTTGACAAAAATAAGTTGTGATAAAGAGTTGTAAATAGCAATAACAAAATAAATTTCTAAGCTAGATGAAGTCAGAACATTACTATGGCAGATTCTAATTATTATTATCCAAATGACTGAACTCATTATAAGGCGAAATACGCTGGTTAAATTGAAAGCGGGGATCACTTTCATACGGCACGAATTTAAGTAGATTCACGTCAGACTCCTAAGTGATAAGCGATGTAGGGAATGGGCAAGGCTAGACGGTCCGTTGATGAACATTTCATAGTCCTCGGTGGAGATTCCAAATTAGGTAGATCATTCCATCTAAAACGTTCTCGTGGTATACAACGTTGTTTACTTCTTGGATGATAGCTGTACTTCTCCAGCTTCTGTTCGAAGAAGGCGTTAAACAGATACGAAAAAAAATAGGTGGCACAATAATAGCGTCAATGAGACATTAGTTCCTGTTTGCGAGAATATAAGTGTTCTCCTTTTGATTCATTCCATTAAATGATTCTTATGTCTACTGGCGACCCTTCTTCCTTCCACAAAATGAACTTTCAACAAACCTTAATTTGCATTATATCAAATACCATGTTCTTCTAGTTTCACCCGCCTTTACTATGCTTTGAACTCTCTTCCAAAAAAAAACTACGGCGTACTGCAGACTACTTCGTCTAATCGCCTTCGTATATAACGTCTTATACTCTCTTATCAGTTGTACCACCTATTATAATAGTTATAACTAGTCATACTTGTCTTCTGCCACGAAGATCGAAAATGAAGCGAGGTAATGAGATCTCGTATGAGTTAGATGCAATAGACGATAAGTGGATGTACGAAGAAACTTACACCACGAAAATTACAGAGTGATCTTTCCTCTTGTATGGTGAAGGCGTCGTCATTTAATTGGAGAATGTGGATCTCCTTGCTATTAGTCTCTTGAAGGGGGAGGAGGAGGGAAATCGCATGGATTTCACGATGATGTGTGGCCCGAAACTTGGCGTTAAGAATGACCCATGATAAAAAGTGTTCTAGTCACGAATATGATGTCGAAGAGTGGAATACGTAGCATGCAGAGCAGTGAGGGGGCGATTTACTTCTTACCAAACGAGTTTCTTCTTCTTTTTCTAAAGCCCCGTGGCGGCGCTAGCAGATTGTCTCAACACAAAATATGGAAATCTAGATAACGAAGATTAATTCAAACAACTTTAATGCCTGCGTAATGGAGAAGAATGAATACAGCAGAAACAGAAGAAAATCAAGCATGACACAAATTTTAACTCTTGGTAGTTGCTCATACGCTTGATCGAACCCATACGTCACCGTTTCGAGTTTTTCAAATCTCGCGTAGCCACCGTCTTCAACATTCACTAATTCGCATTTTAATCCTCCTCAGTAACAAAGGCTACTTTCTGTTTTGGTTAGGTACCCTTTTGGAAAACTTTTTTCCTAACCTAAATATAAAAAACAGCTGCTATAAAGGAGTTAATATGCAACAGATTTTTTTCAGCCATATCGACGGCGATCATAGTATTCGTGCTGTACGAAAACCTGCGTTCTCAAAATGACGAAAAAATTACTCATGGCTATTTCCTGAGTGAACCACAATTGGGTCATCAGGTGGGTACGAAACAGTAGTGTAGAATAATTACGAGGGTGATAACAGGTTCGTCTGAGTGATAATACAGTGATACCAAATTAACACTACTAATGGTTTAAAAAATGGTATGTCCCGATGAACTAGAATTTAGATACGGACAATTTTTATAAGCTACGGTTTATCATTGCCTAACTTCAATCTTAGAACACATTTCTACACTGGAAATTATAAAAAATGGCATACTTTGAAGTGTCCACAAACGAGAAGACTTCCTCCATTTAACTCGTTGCCACACACAGTCTAAAGAGGTGACAGAGTTAGAACATGGATGCCGTTGTTGAACGAAAATCTGTCGCCTTCCCGGCTCTTCGATATCATGAATGCTGGTTGCATGTTGTTTTCCATGGAATCTAGATTCCCATTCTGAGGTGTTCTCAGTTCTCAGTAAATAGCGCCGGGTTTGTAAAACGGGACGGTTTTACCTCCTCAAATCGTTCAGTTTGATGTTTTACCTAAAAATTCACTATTCGGTACTAACTGAAAAGAGGATTACGAAGATAGTGCTAGAAGTTCAACAATCAGGCTAACAAAATCAGAAAGTTTGAGATCTGGATTCAGGCATTGCTAAGCGCTTAATAATGTCGAGTAGAGGTCAGCGAGTTAAAAGTAGTGAGAGAAAATCATGATATGTAATATAACAGCATTTCCGAAAAGCATGAAGGTTAGCACAACTTTTAATTTACTGCCCATTATTTTTCCATGGCAGGGACTATATGAAATCTAACCACAATTATTATAAGATACTTCCAAAACTCAAACCACAGATCAGATTCGAATCTGCGACCATCCTTTTCGGGGGCCGACAGGTTTGCGGAATCGGATCTGGACTGAGGTCTGAGTTTTGGAAATACCCCGGTATAGTTGTGGTTGTGTTTCACATAAAGGTTAGTGTTAAAAAAACTTGTCACGATAACAAACCATAAGCAACCAATTTCTCCAATGTTTTAATAAGCGAAAAAAATTTGTAAAAAGGGGTAAAACGCTATTTCAAAGAGCATACAGAACAGGAGAACTGTACTGTAAATGTAATTGTATGTTGTGCATGGTATGAATTTTCTAAAATGAAGGAAAGTAAACATTTCCAAAACACCATACTTTCGAAAATTCAAGGATGTATCGCAGAGTTTGCGAGTGTGACATGCTCTGCATACGAAGAGGGATACGATTTAAGACTGCATTTACGTGATAAGACTACGTACCCGAAGTGGCTCATAAGTTTTTGTTAAGAAAATGTTGATCTTGCCCATCAACGAAAATCTGAACTGCAATCGAAGATCGACAATGAAGCGTTCTTTCTTTTAATGAAAGTGATGAGTACTGACAAATTGAAGCGAACATCAAAATATTCACTACGAAGCAATCAACCGCTCCCAAAAAGAGTATAACAACTGCAGATTATTGGAATTGGTCATTAAGCTAGGCATTACACTTTGATACAGATTCGGCACAGAGAAGATCACACATTCACAGAATCCCCATTATCGTGTTAAGTGCTCTGTAGAAGAACGAAGGAAGATCCACCTTAAAAATCACGGAGTACTGTGGAACGAAACAGGAATAAGATTGCTAAGATGCTCCTGTCCACTTTCACTCCTATGCCCTTTTTAAAGCATGAATGGTGCTAAAATCAATGGTAACCATATTCTGGAACCGAAAAGAGACATCAAACCTTCTACACACACAATAAAACCATTTCACCAGTGCATAACGCTATGTTTCGCTATTACTTTCCAAAAGTGGTGAACCACTGTAACTCAGTAGCACTCATATATCACACAGGTGACAAAGTACAGCTTTCCAGTTATGATCAGAGGAACCAGTTCGATTTTCCAGTCGAATTACGCCTACATAATTGTTTGTTTTCAGAAGATACTTGTGCCGATAGAGCTGAGACAAGTACGAGATATGAGTGACGAAGATACCGAAAACGCCTCTATAGGAGTGCAAACCAGTGGAACACGGACGCAGCAGGTTTAACGCACGACAAGATCACAGACAACATGCTGGATGCAGTGTGAGAGCGCCTCTCCAATGTCACATTCCAAAGACAAATGATCACTTCGAGCGACGAATCGGGTTTTCTAACTTCACATTAACAATCAGTACTCAATAAAATATACGCCTACATCACTGTTACTTATATCTCTCATGGTGCAATAAGCATACCTATATGAGATAACGAACAGGCTTTATGCCCACGGCCTCAACTCAGTATTTCTCCCAGTGTTGCCTTCAAGTCGTAACAAGCATTAAGTGGAAGCTACCAGTGAAATATTGGTCCATTATATTTTGATGTCTTCTAACTAGAATGCGATTAGAATTCCAGGATGCTATGAAAGATGGAACAAAATCCCATTCATTCTCTGCTTATTGTTCGTTATATATCGTTCCATTCCTGATACACTGATAAACACTTCAAATGTCAAGCCTTAAGGAATTGCTTGTTATGCTAGACATCCCAAGACTGTCAGTACTGTGTAAAGGTGATAGTGAAATTTGTTTAATATATAACACCCGAAATGCACTAGTTTCAATGCACGCGGTTATGCGCGGTGACAAAGGTGACCGAGTGCATTGACTTAAATGCGTATTCTTTTCAGTGAATGACTTTTGCCGTGTTCTACTTCTTGAAATCAATCATTGGCCTACCTAACACAGAAGTTATGTCAAATGTGACCCGAGAAAAACTACTCGCTACACTTAATTAATTTACAAAAAACCTTTCTGGACGATTTCATACTGCAGCGAGACTACCGCTGTTGTACAAAGTACAGAAACTGTGTCTGGAGAAGAAGACACGGAAATGCGTCTACTTGAAATATGAAGTTAGAGACACTTAGGAACAGCACTTCGCTTTGATAATTTGATAAATCGTTGCGGAGCCTTCATCGGAATGGCTCAATGTCTACAGAGTATGCGTCCAACAATGTGCTTCAACGGAGTCTTGAAACAGTTTTCATGCCCTACTAGCGCAACTTTATACTGATGATGTCAACGTTTTGTAAGAATGACATTTATTTTACAACCTACGATGTAAAATCTCGACGTAAATACAATTTAGACAAGCTTTATACTGGTACCTCTTACACAAAAGTTGCCATTCTCACCCACAATCGAAAATTTTTACACAGTACATGCGCTTCTTATATAAATACAATTTTCTCACAGAGAGCTTTTATAACTTAAGGTCATGAGTCTTAGAAAAGGGTCCTGTCATGAACTTTGGACATCACAATAGCGCCCCTCTTTCTAATTTAACTCCTATTCTGTTCTGCTGTACATTGTTCTCTCCTCGGTTTCAAATCGATAACCTTATTGGGACGTCTTACTTTTTTTCTACTGGTGTTAATAAGATGGTCGTTCTCTTCACAAAGTTCTCAACCAAGAGAATGACTCTATGCCAGTCCCATGCATAGCGATATCTTCATTCACCGAACAAATCGTACAGAAACGCATCACTGCTGAATGAGCGAAATCTCCTCAAGAAGGACTATCACAGTATAAATTAGCAGACAGGTAAGTGTAGACGCTTTTTTGAGCAATTTTAATAAATTGGGAACGCATATTTGCCTTTTTATGTGAAACGAAATAGGACTAGGCGACTCCACCTTTAAACGGCATTAGGAATTTATTAATAACAGGTACTTTCCAAGCTTCTACATTCTACAGCGACTCCTACTGGTAAGTTCTACTAATAGTTCAATTATTTGGAACTCCTCGTCGGCTATATATCGCACTGTGGTCGATATTATTAAGGCTTGGCAAGCGGCCTTCAAATCTCATCGTTGTCCATAACATGGATACACTAGGATGCTAAGAAAGACCATGTGTGCAATTCTTATAAACCGGAAACTCTCCCACTATAAATTTTCAGTCTTAAGGCGGATAGCTATGAACGTTTTTTGTCTCGTCAACACTTGTCATTTCCCACAGTGGAATACACGTGTTTATCCCGCCAATAATCAGCTCCCAAATTTCGGCTATAAACATTTCATAAAGATCTACCAATTCCGTGTTCCAAGGGAAAAGTTGCTGAGCAACAATAAGTCTCGTCGAAAATCAAGTGACTGTGAGGCAATAAGTTGTTATACAAGTTACAGCTGATTCTCAAAACCTTAATCGTCTTTCTGCTGTTCACATTCTGAAGAATAGTCCTCTAAAGGATGCATAAGAGATCTCAAATTGTCCTCCAGACCTCCAAGTTCTTCACTGTTCTAGCTTTTACTCTATCAAGATGAAATCATATATCCTTTCCAAAACTCCGATTTTAAATGGATTTGCAATAAAAAATAACGACTTCAAAATACTATTTATGTCCTTAGAACAATTAAGTAAAGTCCTTTCAATTAACCTATCTAGGCATCAAGTCATTCAGTCTCTAGCCGTCGAAAAAAACAACAGGAATTAAACGAACATCAACAATGTCCATTATGTGAAGCATACAAGACTCCATTTTTGACCAATAATGGACCATTTCGAACCGCTCTCTTAGTTCTTACAGAATAACCGGATATTAAAAATACGGAAATGGACTTAATATAATCTGCAAACCACTTCAAAATGATGGCGGAAATGATTATATATATCCTCCCAACGCACTAGGCTCATTAAGCCTTCCATCCCTCCGGGATGGGTAAATTGGAACCAGACTTATCTGGGAGGATGGGAGCACTGACTCGATACATCGATAGGGACACCGCAGGTCATTGTAAAAGCCACATATGCATTCAATCGCCTCCAAACAATGCTTAATGAAGTCGAATGCATGGCGCATATCTCAGGTATTGATCAATGCTGACAGCTTTATCTTTGACTTTATATATACATATATAAAGTATATATACTATATATAGTATATATAGTATATATATATATATATATATATATATATATATATATATATATATATATATATATATATATATATATATATACTAAGTACATGTATAAAGTTAAACCCTTTAAATATTTAAGTTACTGAAAAGTTGTAGTTTTTTTATAAAGAAACCAGTACCATTCATTATGTGAGGACGGCGAAATGTTTAGATGGTAGAAAAGTTGTGCCCAGTTGTTCCAAGTTCGTAACAAACATAAAATTAGGCGTCCTCCCACGTGGCATCCACGCTTCGATAATTATGTATTGTAGATATTTTATTCATTTCATACCACCCCCTTTACTTCTTTCTATTTAAAATTACCTCATTGAGATTGAGAATCCGCCTGTAGTGAGTGCTTCTCGAAAGTATGGTTATGCGCACACTGTCAAGATGTGGTCCTCGTTGGACAATGCGTAATCGATGAATAATGTATTGGGAGAATGCATGCATCAGCCCAGATCCATCGCATCCTTCCTCCTATAGGAATTATAAGAATAAAACTAGAATTTAAAAGTTTTCAGGTAAGCGCACAAAAACTTGCTTTCGTTTGGCAGTCAGTTTTCATATAGTACAATTGCACTTAATCTCCGTTTCACAGCTTCTTTACTCTCATTTCCAATTTTTTTCGAATCTCGTATTGTTTGCTTTAAAGAGGCGGATAGCACAATGGTAATAATGGCGATAATCATAAGCACGGTGTTGGTTCATTCACGCTCCTAGCCTACCAAGCCTCTCATCTCTCCGGGTCGAGAAATTGGTTCCGGACTAATCCGAGAAAAAATCATTCTCTGCAATCCAAATGGGAACGCTCCAGCTCGGCTATCTCAGGACTCCAGAAAGAATTGACTCCACCAGCGTTCTACGACATTCAAGATGAAACTAAAATCTTCAAGCAGCAGCCGAAGCCAAACGTAAAGGTTGGAAAGACCAAGGCTGCTGAATCCAAGAAAACAAGAAAACGAATCGAATGTGAGAAGTGCTGGGATCCGCACAGTAGACGTCAAGAGGGGTCGTATATAAAAAATTTACACGAAAAAAAACATATTGTTCGCTCCTCATGGAATAATATCTTCCATCCTTATAGTTCTTCGAATGATTTTTGTGAAGCCATTAAAACGCTTACTAAAGGCATGTTGTAGTAGAGACCGAAGCGCTGTCTAGCCAAAAGTGGGAACAAAGCGTTCCTGAAGCACACACGATGACCGGCTAGCGCTGTCAGCTCAACTGGCTTTGAATCAGAAAACACCTTCCAGGTTTCGCCAAACGAAGCATCTACGTATCCACCACTAAATGTATCCCACCACACAACGTCAACCTGCTGACTGAAGGATCCGTTAATATGTTGTGAAGCGTATAGATTGACAAAATCGCAAAAATGGTGATACATATTCACAGATGCGTCCAGTTTCATCACTATTGTTGACCGTTCGAAAATTATGTCACAGTTCTCGTAATTCACAACAAATGACGGCACTGAGACGAAATGTTTCAACTCATCTGCCCTTAACAAAGATAATTCTTGTTAGCAGTGATTATTCTTACTAAGTAAATAGTCATCAGGAGTATTTCAATTAAGCTCAGACTATCAATACTTCAAAATCATCTTCTTCAAATACTCTTCAACAAATCGATCTACTTATTTCGGAAGATGAAGATATTGTTCGACATAAGCAGAATAAAAGCGAAAATGAAACTACTGTGCTAGATGGCCAGTGGAATATATAGTATTTGGTGGAATTTGTCCTCTGTCCGCCAACTCTAGGTGGAATACTCGACTTTTTATGACTTCGCTACGCGGGGACCTTCTCCGTAACTGCCGTGAACAAGCACGACTTTGGGTTATGACAGTTTGTAGCAATAATAACAATACAATAATGACAATATGGCGATATCTGGTTAGGTGAGCGGGAATCAGCGAGATTGAGGATGTTAGGCAAACATTGGAGTTGGAACACTGGGGACTGAAACACAAGCACTGGTTTGATGACTAATAGTGCTCCCTATATTTCTTCTGTAATGGGTGGGCTTTTACGTAGAAGGCAAGAATAAACGTGGTCAGCAGTAAGCATAGTTAATATTGGAAAGCTATGGTAATGTAGAAAATAGGAACTATTTGAGGAATAGTTACTATAAGTACACTTTCTTTCATCCCGTGCAGAACATGGTGGGAACTGCATCTACCAAGGTGTACTCCTAATTGTATTGTATGTACTTAAATTTTTCAAATATTCGGTGAGATTAGTGAGCAGAGCTCCATAATGTTAAACTAGGGCTCATGAATAGATGAGTCCATAAATAATAAGGAGCTGTTCAGTATACTTTAGTATGAATCAAATTATTATCCAAAGGAGCATCAAAAACAATGACTCGCTTCCTGAAGAACGGGTAGTAATCACGAGTATGTCTGGCTTCTGACAACCTCGAGCATTGAACACTGGTTAGGAAAAAGTGGCGTTTAACAACAACCGTCATAGAACTTCGAAGGCCTCCGATTTTCTAAAACAGACTGAAACTCCTATGTTGAGGAAGTCAAGTTGATTTGAAGTTGACATAAACAGTAGCCTATTTGCAATACCAACAACATTCACAAGCCATTCAATAGCTCGAATCATGAAAAGTGGCAATAATGAATTAACTATAAATTGGGGAGGTGTTAGCACAGTGTTGGATGTTGGTCATCACGAGCATGGTGCTAGTTCGATTCCGCTCCGGTCCAACTAAGCCCATTATCCCTCCGAGGTCGGGAAATTGGCACCGGACTTGTTAGGGGAAAACCACTCTTTGCAATCCAATTGGGAACGCTCACGCTCTAGCCCAACTAGCTCAGGACTCCAAGGAGAATCGACTCGAGCACATCTAAGATGAAATGAAAATCCTCAAGCAGCAACCGAAGCTACATGCAAAAGTTGGAAAACCTCCGTGAATAATAAATGGGTGCGAGGAAACGAAACGAATGTGGGAAGTGCTGGGATCCGCATAGTAGACGTGAGGACGAGTCATATGAAACAAAACAAAATAAAACGGAAAAAAAATAAAACAAAAAAAATAAATGAACTAGGTCGTTCAATTTGCCATATTAATCAAATTACTCGCTTTAGTTTCACATAAAAGTGTACAAAAAAATACAAACCAGCTTCGTAGATAACCACGCTCATTCAGATTTTTGCTAAGGAGTTCCCTATTTAATTCAGCACAATTCCCTCCAACTTCACCTGGTTGTACTATATCGTCGCGATACCGTTTAGAGTTTGTGGCATTCCAACTTTTGAAATGGAAAAAGATATTAACCCCATAACAGTAGCGCAGATCATCTGAACATCTCAAACGGCTTCCTTCCCTATGAAAACTAATAATAAATAGGGCAATAAGAGTCACAAAAAAATTCGTTTTTTTTGTTGTCAAAATCGCATAAAGCTACTTATGAGTTGTTCAAAAGTAGGCCGAAAAACCTCATGTGATGGAGAACAGATTTCGTAGATATTACTTCGCTTCAAGACATAACCGAAGTCAGCATCATCGAAAAACCTTTTCCTAAATAAACAACAATCCAATGCCCTTATAGATAAAGTTCAAGACAGTTGTACCTAGCTATCAATGACTGCTTACTCACCGTTTATTAGCCGACGCACATTTTGGAAAACCAAATTCTGCGGAATAGCTGTCCTCAAAGGAACAGTTCTTCTCATAGCCCCCAACAACGGCCGTTGGAAAGAGTGTCTTCCTTAAAAATTACCGTAAGCCAACTAATTAATTTAGCCCAATACAGGATATAGCCTACGTTGAACGGACAATCTCCTTCTTGACATTTCTCTCTGAGCACAGGATCATTTCTAATTGTGTACTCTAGCAATTTCGAAGGCAAATTGAGATCGACTACCAAGTCACTCGTAGCCGTGTGCAGCAGCAGTACGATTACATAGACAAGCACATTCGTATCAATCCTGTGGAACACTAAGAATACACAAGAAAACATGTTAATATTAATCCAACGCCAAAGCAAACTGATGTTTGAGGAGGCCTAAAACATTAATGCATCGAAATCAATGCATACATGCGGATAGGCCAAATATACACCACATATACGCAGGTACAAAGTTTTTCAACAGTTTCGCGAAGATACGTATTGGTTGCCAGAATCGTGGCTCTGTAACTCATTTTTTGTTGCTCGCTCTATTCCGATGAACGCAGATGATCTACCGTACCCCAATGACTAAAGAGAGGAACATCAAGTACTTTCCTCGTTAGCAACAGTCTCCGAGTTATTCAGTCGGTAGAAAAAGGGTAGAAATCGTTGTGAGGCTCACATGATTGTATTTGTGTAACAACGACATAGTTGTCGCTGGTGGTAGCCTACGCCAACTGTAAACCTGTGTACCCTCTTCACTCCAACAACAGCCGTTGTTGCTGAACCATCAAGCCACTCCGACGAAGTTTTCATAGGTTACTAAGCATAGAAAGCAAATTTTTCTTTCACCAAGACTGGTACAAAATCTATTGTGGAGAGGTTAAAAATTGAGCACCTCATATAACAAATTCCAAGACCGACCTCCTGATAACCTCGGCACTGATCAATAAATAATTCATCATGTTCTTCTTTGTAGATACGAGGCTGTTGTTTCACTACTTATTCATAATACGTGTGCTTCACCTTCTTTAGAGCCTGGAAAGATAAAATTGACACCCAGTCTGCTCAGGAAAACACTTTCATAGCCTCAACACATAAAACTTAGTAGATAAATTTTCATTCGCAAAGCATACAGCTTCTTTTTTAACACTCACTTTTCGTTCTCCAGTTATTTAATGGAGATCGGCCGCACAGGATCTCACAACGGCGACGAATGTGCCTGGCCCAGGTCAAAAAATCAACGTGAGAGATGATGCGAGGTTCTCGCTATCACAAAGCACTCCTCCCTGCGTTTCATTTTCGGGCTTCTTGAATTTACCCAGAATGCTTTAAGAGTTTTGCGTGCAGGTATTTTGGATTCCTTTGCCACGATAATGACTTTTACTTCAAAATCTTCTCCGCTATGTCTTTATGTCCTATGCATGCCTGGTGGAGTGTTGTTTGCTTTAAAATTTCTCAACAAGATGCTCTTTTGTACGGATGCAGATTGGTCTACCCGTTTCGCCAACATATTTGTCCCCAAACGCTTTACAAGAAATCGGGTGGTACATTACCGTACCCGAAGTCATGCGATCGCCATCTCCAAAGTCACGGAAAATTCTGCAATTTTGAGTATCGCACAGATGATCATACCTACCGTTCAATCACTGCTATCAATTTCTCTAAAAGCCTTCTAGCTAGCTTTGTTAACATTCCTGGAGATGAAAGTCAGGTTAAATGGGACCTTTTTTTCTTAAAACTTGTCGTTCGATGGCGTTCTTTTTCCCTTAGGTTCCCCTAGTGAAGGAGCTATCGTTTCTTAGCTATTGGAAATGTTTTTTTTTGCCGCGCCAAGTTCCAAGATTTCTCATTCTGCTCTCTTATTGCGCACACACTTGTGGTTGTTTGGAACCTGTTCATCCTACCACATCCATCCACACCACTTACTATCGCGTTCCTAGCCTTCGTATTTGGTCTCCAGCCATTATTAGAGGTATATCCACGACTGTCATCTGCTCCACAGAAGAATGAAGGATAAAAGGATAAAGCTCTCAGCACTGATCAATCACTGAGGGATGCGCCATGCATTCGACTTCATTACGTATGTCCCCCCCAGACAAGTCTGGTACAAATTTTCCGACCCCCGCGGGATGGAAGGCTTGGTGAGCCTCGGGCGCGGAATCGATCCCATGTGTATTGCAGGGCGCCTCTGACCACTGCGCTATATGCGCATATGCGCTACTCTAATAGAGAGACAAATGTTTCGAACTGTTAAACCAACAGTCAAAGTACGCAAATTTCACCTAACAGAAACCAATAAAGACTGGCCTCCATTTCCGAACGTTCGAATCACCCCTATACAGAAACGGATACATCACCAAATGATACTGAAAGAGAAGTAAGAAGATCACTGGTTCATTAAAGGTGGGTGGGCGGGCTACGACGTTATCGGACTGGCACAGGCGAGAAGACGGCACCCATTTGACCAGAGATGAACTGTTCCTCGAAAGATGCAACAGTCGAAGAGTTGGCGGCATCGGAGTATACGTATGCCAACACGACTTGGCCATTCACTCGGACAACTAAGACTGGAATCGGACATTTACGATTGAAGACATGGGAATCAATGCTGGCTTTGACAATTTTCGTCGTCTACCCATCGTCATCAAGCTATAGCGAAGACGAAGGCTAAGCTCTTTATGTGGATTTGGAGTTCTTCAGAGAAGACCATACATTCTTTAAGGTCACTATTGGAGATTTTAACGCTAAGATTGGACCGAGAAGAACGTCTGATGAACTCCACATTAGAACCCACGGATTAAAATGGAACAAGCAAATTGAGCGGCTCAGTTAATCATGGTGATCGAGATCATTCATTCCAACCCATAACTCCAGAAGTCTCGCGCTCGACTCTGCATCTGGGAGTCTCGTAGTGAAGACCCGACTGTTTAGTCTCCATCTTTCTTAAAATGGTTGTAGATATTTCTATGCTATTCATTCTAACCAAATCCGAAAGACTGGAGCCTTGAAGTCAAGCATCTGTGTTTCTCCAAATTGTCACGGCAAATCCTTGTCTTTAGCCAACACGTCCCAGTGATTAAACGGAGCTTTGCCTGACTGTAGCCTTCGATCGAGCTTTCGATGAATGTCAGCTTTGCACAGCTCGCAGAAAGGAACGTTCAATGCTACAGCGACATCATTCCTTTTTTTTTGTCCATTTTAGAAAGATCATGCTGGTCTGATTCCACTGGCTTTCACTTGTGTTTTCCTCAGCTTCTGGTGGAGGACTGCTTGAAACGGTGATCCCAATTTTCCGTGCACGTTCCAATATAGTGAATTTTCCTACTGACCAAGTTTCCAACCAAAGAGAGAATGGTGTTCTATTTACATGTACAAACATAATCTTTCTCCACGAGACTCAATACCACCAATTCAGATACAGTCCTTTTCGTGGAAGTCTTTTCACCAACATAAACCTTAATTTTACACGTGTGTGAGCCTTTCGCACATAATTTCAAAGCGTTGATGCGGTGCTTGTGTCTCTTCACTCATTAAGATTTCGAACTCATAACCTACTGAGTCTTCCTCCTTTTTGCAATCACTATGGTAAGCAGAGTTATAGCATGGAATGAATAGAAATGAATATGTGGAGAAATCGACTATCAAAGGCCGTCTGCAACGTGGTTGTGGGGTGGAAGTGTTCTTTTTTTCACCACATAAGAGTTGAAAGTGTTCAAGGAGCATAGAGTTAGAAGCAAAAGCATAGAAGAGAGCATACAGAAAATCTCAGATCATTCAGAAGATATCAAAGATGCAAAAAACCGAATCACAAAGCGATTGGTACAACAATAGGTCCAGAGTAATGTAAGCGAGGATGTTGGGCCAGCACGAGTCGCACATCACTCAGCGTCCCGACAGCCAAGAAACTATCCCTCGTTCTGCACGTCTGCCACATAAATTTAAGCGTTGTTTCCAAACAAAAAACACCTGGTCCGCTCCCATCTCTTAGATTCCACAGTTCTTCATGGCTTAACGTACGCCTTGCAAACTTCTTTTTGAAGTGAATAGAATAAAAGAACAAGCGGGGTTATTGAAAGTGGTGTATGCCATGTTTACTGAAACAGTCACAACGAATGAGAGATGAGGATATCATGATGAAGACAAAGGTGGGCTAAATATATCACGAGTATCAGTCTCAACAGCCAGAGAACTCTGAATTCTACTCGATGTCAGACGCAACAGAAGAATATTAACATGATAGCCAGATTCCAGAAAAAGCAAAGACAAAATATGGAACTCCTCGTCTACTTTGAGCATGCAGAACCCACTGACCACAGTGTATATGTACTGTAGATTGAGATACCCAATAACTGCAGTCATGAACTTGTAGGAGCTCAAAAAATTTGAGGTCCAAACACAGCACATCTCTGAACCACATTAAACAAACGACTACACGACCAGCAGTTTCCGCCATTCAGTTGGCAACAGGTTCAAAGGACGCCATAGCCGTCATATAATTTTTTCCATCTGTTTTCATTTCTAAGACCCATGATCATATTTTGTAAAGATATCAGCAATACCTTCATACAGTTCGTTGTCTTGAATCCATGGAGATCTTCAGATATGTAAACAATGTAATACAATATTGTTTGCTACATCCTAAATAATGGTCGCCTATGAGGATAGCAGCACTGGCTCGATACTTCAGTAGGCCATCGTGAGTCATTGTAAAGGGCAGATATGCATTCAGTCATCTCCAAATGATGCTTAATGAAGATGCATGCATGGCGAATCCCTAAGGGATTGATTAGCGCTGAGCGATCTATCCTTTATCCTTTAAATCCCAAATATACCACGATTCCTCCAGATACAGAAAGCTTATTCGCGGATCCACATAGCAGTAAGATTTCACTTGTCCAAGATTTGATTTTACAATAAGGCTTATTTATGTTCATAACATCTCGCTCAATCTTAACTGTAGACTTCTTCATCCATAGCGAAAAAATAATTCTTTCTTTAAAACCATGCTCATGATACTACAAAGGTATTCACCAAAAGACGGTAAGACAACATCATTCCTTTATGAATCTTTATGGAAGAAAATATGGCTGCCGACAGATGATAAAATAAAGACTACACATGGACACTATAAACAGACAGATCAATATGATAAATAATATTCTACAGTGAGCATTTCGCTTTTGGGCTATGCACCGTGTGGTTTCCCATACATGACAAACGAACAGCGAAAGAGTAACATCTGAGATGCAACACCAAAAACATTTACATATTTTGAGAGAAGAGTAAAGTAGTGTGATCATTTAGTGCAAAAAGTTAGGTAAACCATGAGCAAGTAGCCTTTGGAATCGATTAAAAAGTCAAATATTGAGGCACTACGAAATATTTAGAGAATGCCATGGTTCTATGAACGTCTTAATATGCCCACTCTCTATTTAGTTTCTGTGGCACTGGTCAAGAACCTTATGTGAAACTGTGCAGGATTCATGTAAAACACTAGAAAATATGTAACCAATATTCCAGGGCTATACGTTACAAAGCTCATAGGAGTAAGGTATAGAGGAGACAATAAAGGCAACTTCCCTGAGTACTACACGATGAAGAACAAGTGTTTAACGTAAAGCCGATGTAATTTGCAAAACTTAGAGACATGAAACCAATAAAAACATTGTAGCCACAGTTTCACACTTGATGGTGAGAACGCTGGGCTACACATAACAGAGATGAAACCGAGAACGGTGAGCTAAACACAAAAGAACAAACCGTTGCAACCAATATTACGAAGTAATGCCTAATGTGGTGCCGCTTCACATGAGCGTGACATGTAAACGACACCAAAGAGCAAATCGTGGCTAATTGTGTACAATGGTGAGTTTATATGTATATAAATATGTAGTATATATATATATATATATATATATATAATGTATATATAGAGCATGCTAAAAGTGTACAATTAACGACGAGGAGGATGATGTACATGCAAACCCGTGAGAATGTTCTCAAGCCGATCAACCTTCACCATGAGTTCCTTAACAATTCTGTTGACGCAGTTTGCAAAACTCCTTCCATCGGCTCCCGAAGATGGTACCAGTGAAGGAAAAACCTATATTTTAAAAATGAAAAGAATTCGAGACTTTTACAATATTGGATCATCTAGATAGAGCATGATTTAATATGAAAAAACCAATGAGATTTTGGGAACATTTTAAACAACCGTAAGCACAAACCTGCGAGTTTTGTTTACCCGTGGAGTCTTTACGTAGCCCATTTACATACGACACACCGTTGCTTTTTTCGTTCGCTTCTACCGACGAAGCAACTGATGTAGTGCATTGGCGTTTGCCATAGCATTCATAAGTTGGCTCATCCGGAGCATCTTCTGTTCGCTCTGCTCGAAGTGGCCCAACCATCAGAAGAGGTCGATCAGGTACACGCATCTCTTCTCTAAAGAAATCGCCGTAGAATATTACGTATTAGATGGCATTACTGACTTTTCACCACAGCCAACCTGTTTCTTTGCTCCGTTATCAACTAGAGTGTCACGTAAGTTAATTCCCACTTACAGATAGGGTACGGATCGCACCAAGTGGATCTACATAAACTAATTGAGTCGTTTACTTCACACTATTATCTCCACACTTTTGGCATTCAATTGACGGCTTAACTTTTACATATATACATATATTTATATACACGTACATGTATATATATATATATGTGCATATACATGCACATATATATATATATATATATATATATATATATATATATATATATACATATAACAATGTTGCTGGCGAGGAAGGTACAAAGACAGCGAAAGAGTCACGGGTCATTAGAGTATTACGATTCACTCCCCACGTCCCGCGGCAACAAATTAGTTTATGTAATTACAAGGTACCAAGAAATCGACGAAATGCAGTTTTACACGACAACGCTGCAGAAGTCAGCGAGTTTAACTAGGAAAATCTGTTTTGCAAATCGCAATCGTTGAACTTCTTTCCATCTAACTAATACGTTTTTAAGCTCCTCCAAAGCTATTTCCCATCTTCATCAACCAAGCCACTGGGTAAAATGCTTTTGAACTCTTCAAGAGAACAAAGACGCCCGTCAGAGTGGTTCGATAGGCTACAAGAACACAGAATAATGTAAGTAAAAGCACTGAAAGAAAACTTCGTGTAGCAAAAAAAAAAAACGAAATGAGTCGGTATCAACACAAGCCGATTAATGCCCTATCACAGCCCTATTAACCTCTATCACGATGTAAAAGTGGAAAATTTACTAACATCCTAATTTAAACACTACATGAATGAAACAATGCAGAGACTTCGCCCACCGCAATCGGTACATTTCCTCAGCAGTAGTTTGCTTCTCAGCCAGTTCGTTTTCCAACAATGTGAGTTTTTCAGTCATCTCATTTACCTGAAACAACCCTTATTCTCGAACTTAGACACAATGATTAAAAGAAACAAAACTAAGGAATTTTAACAAGTACGATTCTGGAAAAAGCTAGCGTAGTATAAATAAGGAACTCAATTCTAGTCTATTTAGGAAAGTACTCCTATAAAGATTTTCCAACTGCGACTATATTGATCTACGCCACTATTTCATCAAACAGTAACCAAACCTTTCGCTCTAAATCAACTACTTCTTGCTGATTATTCCTTTCATGCCTTTCCAGGTCATCATTTTTCTGCTCTAATTCGCGAATTCGCACACGATTACTTTCCCGTTCAGCGCGAAGCTGCGTAACCTGAAGAAAGACATCCTAGATGAAAAGTTGTTGAAATAATTCTTCCATCAGACATAGAGCAGAAACGTTTCCGTCTTCAAAGTTTTGCTGATGTTTAACGAGAAATAAATTGGAAAAAAGATTTAAAAACAAACAGTGAACTCCCTCTAGTAGAAGAAAAACAAGGACCGATGCAAGTGGTAAATATTAAATAAGTAGAAGAGCAACGACGTTATGTGTAAAAGTGAAGAAAGCAATGGTGCTGCTGTGTTTAGAAGTAAAATCCAGAAACAAGTCTATATATAAAGAAAAAACAAATCATGAGCAAACATGACCTCCTACGAAGAGCTTCCTCAATTCTTAGGAACTCTCGCTTCTCCGCTTCGCTTTTGCTCTAAAAAAGTAACGCGAATTAACTGAAATGAGACGCAGTGTAGGTTTGGAAAGTTAATAGAACTTCAGAAAATCAATAGAAATGAACGCACAAAATGCAACAGTTGTCAACAACGAGAGCTCCACTTGTAAAACTAAAGGATTTCTCTATTAGGAAAAAGTAGAACTAATATCTCGCATTATGAGGGGTTCATCCCTTTGGCAGGGCCTCCGAAGCTGAGAAGCCCGGCGTTTCCACTAAGAAGTCCACATAAGAGTGAACCAATATTAGGATCCACCATCGCCCTGGTGTCAAACTAATCGCACAGCGGCAAATCTCGGTGGTGACCAGCTGAGGCAGATTTGGCTTGGTTGATCTTGGTACTCTACTAAACCACAATGACTAAACCAATAAAACTCGAAACAATGGAAATTGTGCTAGGGGGCCACACAACCAGTGAAGATGGGCCATCCAAATATTCACGTATTTGTCATTAACGAGAGCTCTACTTGTAAAACTGGGAATTTTTTTCTATCTTAAGATATGGAGCATAACCTGCACATAATGTTTGGGAAAAACATATTGGACTTCAATAACAAACTCATGACATCGACATAAGCTTCTGGCAATATCTCTCTCCAAAACAATGGCGCTTCGTCGAACAGCTTGTGCAGTTCTTATTTATAAAACACACCTGAGCCTTCTCGGCTTCAAGTCTGAGTTGATGAAGTTTCGCCGCTGCTGATTTCGCTTCACGTTGAGCATATTCGATTTCCCGCTCCATCAATTGCTCCATTTCCTGACTCGTCGTTTTATACTCCTCAAATTCCTTAGCTTCTTTATCGTGAACGTTCTGAACAAGTGTTTCCTTTAGCAACATCAGTATAACTCTTACGCAGTACGGAAGCTAAAACAAAGTATTTAAACAACAAGACATAGAAGGCACTAGTTTTAATCAGTTAATCAGTTGTAGATTTACTTGACGATTAGTAACAAGAAATGAGGTGTTTCTGTCCTACGATGCCAACGTTGGTCCCAATAAACCACTGAAGCAAACACTATGAAGAATTTACTTGTAAGGATAACCTTAAGATCCTCGCCCTACCTTCAACTGTAAGAATCGCTCTATGAGTTGATCTGGAGTTAGCCGCTTCAGCAACAGAACATCTTTCGTATCCATTTCTTCCGCTCTTTTTCTAAACACTTCCCACAAACGATTAACAGTTAGTTTGGCTATGAGAACGGCAACGAGGCCTCATAAGACGACCAGAATCGTCTCATACATGAACAGTAGATCAGAACTTGGGCTCTTATACCTCAGCAAAGCAAAAGAAGGCACGTTTTGCAACACTAGATTCATCTAATGGTATCACAGACATATTAGAAGACGAATAAAACCCAGCAGCACTTCAGGCTACTCAGCTGAAGAACGGACAGAGGCTACCAGTACAAGTGAATACTGCAACACTGGACTCATCTCATGGTACCACACAGACATATTAGAAAACAAGTGAGATCTAGCAGCACCTCAGGCTTGCTCAGCCAAAGAACGGACAGAGGTTACCAGTATGAGGCTAACAAGTACGACAGTGAACTGCTGAGGGCCAGTGGAGACGAAGCAACACGCATGCGTGCGCTTCTGCAATCTTCATTGGAGCGTGGAAACCGCGGCGTCTGGCCGCCAGTGTAATTGGGGGTCAGTTCCACCATTATTTTTTATCTCATCTAGTTAATGACCTATTATTTTTTTGCAGTCTATTTATCTTCGATATCTCTTCGATAATCAGGGGTATCATGGATTTAGAGGAGCAATCATGAGGTTTTTCAAACGATATTCTGACTGACGTTTCGAAATTTGATAGATTTCAACAATTTTTTTCAATCGGTCATTAAGAACATGACATCGCCAGAAATACCATCCATGTGCTGGGCAGCCCAGACGAGTCGATGCGGCTTTGAAGATCAGGATACCACCGAAACGTAGAAGCTACAAAAGTGCTGAACAATCTCCCATTAGTTATTAGAAACCTAAATCTGCATACTTCACTACATTGCTGTGCCTTTCTGTTCTGGAAATTAACTGTTTTACCGGTGACTTTAGGTTTAGCGTATAAGATGGAAAAGGTAGAAGAGGGAAAAGGTCTATAAAGCCTAGGTCAGAATCTGTGCTTGAAGTAGTGTGTGGCATGGACAAAGGGCTTCAGCCCTTGGAAAGACAGGGCTGAGGTTGTTTTCCAAAGAGCCCAATGTATATGGCCGAGATAGATAGTTAAGGGAATTCGTTACCAAATTAGTGCTCGGCAGTTTTTTCCATTTCCTATCTGATTACAACCTCATGCATTGTCATCTAGATCGTCCAGGTTTTCATTTATATCTCGCTATTAAGTCACTCTATGTTTCCAGAAATATGTCATTCGAAGGAGGCTTCAAGATACCTGGAAGTTTCCTTAAGAGAAAAACTGACCAGAACCATAGCGAAAGCACTGGGACTAATCCACCGGGTGTGGTTGTATTTTATGCAATATGCGATTCATGCAGCAGGGATTATATTGTAAAAATTTATTTTTTACAGAAGCTGTTGCGCTAGTAAGGCGGCAAGGTCTTTCCTCTAGCCGACTATTTGGAAATCTGACGCGTGGTGGACCAACATCAGTTCAGAGTGTGCCTAAAACTGAAGGTTAGTGCTCCCATACTTCGGGAGGTGTTAGTTTTCTGTGCGAATTACCGACTGGTTTGAAGGATAATAAAAGGGTAAAGCTCTGGGCGTACATTCGACTTCATTACAAACCGACATAATGACTCGCGGAGGTCTACCGATGTATCGAGCCAGTGCTGCTATCTTCCCAGACAGGTCTGGTACCAATCTACCGACCCCGGAGGGATGGAAGACTTTGTGAGCCTGAGGCGCGGTGATCGATCCCATGTGTATTGCAGGGTGCTACCGACCACTGCGCTACGTACGCCCGTACTAGTTCGAAGAAGCGCGAGTAACGTCTGTGATGTCCTGAGTTGAATGTTGAGTTTTGCTAGGTCACTAAATCCAAAGTGGGTCATGCTTTTTGCTGACAATTCTCAAAAAATGTCTTTTCTATTGGGTCTGTGATCTTTCTTCTCGATATGTCCTTCAGTCTAGTTACTAACTCCTCTTTTACAATCTCTATCCCTCCAACATGGTTTTTTCTTCGAAAGTCGACTTAGTGCGCCGTATTTCGCTCTGTTACTACCGAATGGTTTACTTTAATTTTTCGATATCTTTCGATAGCACATTCGAGAAGACTAACTGGACTGTTCTCCTCCTTATGTAATGTTGGTTCCCGAGATTCGCGTTGGGTTAGGAAGAACACCAATCTGGAGAAAGTGGACGCTCAATTGGCCACCAGTTACCTACTGCATGAGTTCCTACTTGCGTTCATGGTTGTATATTCGAGATTATTTGCTTCCTCCTTGATCGTAGATATAAGTCGTTCACTGATTTACTTTCCAGGTTTTTATACATTTAGCTAGAGCTTGTTGTTTCGAGGTCATTATTTCTTTGCACGTAAGTAGGACGGTATAAAACAGTCCACTATATCTTTCTTAGGTTCAGCTTTTTTTCGACCATCTATCTATACGTGAGCGCGCATAGTGCAGTGGCTGGAGGTCCCCCTGCAATGCACATGGGATCGATTCCCACGCCCATGGCTCACCAAACCTTCCATCCGTCCGGGTTCGGCAGATTGGTACCAGTTTTGTGGGAGGATAGCAGCACTGGCTCGATACATCGATAAGCCACCGTGAGTCAATGTAAAGATGCATGGTGCATCCCTTAGGGGATAGATCAACGCCGAGAGCTTTATTCTTTTATTTGTACGTGACCGTCAACATTCGCCTAGCTTGACTTACTCTTAGTTATCGAAGTTGTCTACTTTTTAAATTTTAGTCCTTTTTTAAAAAAGGACAATTTCTATGGGCGCTAGTAGCGCAGTAATAGGGGGTGCTTTCAATAACCGAGAATTGCTTATACAATCGTTTAGATTCTCTGGATAATGAACCCTTCTATTCCTCCAGGGTCGAGGAGTTGGCATCAAACTTATCAAAGAAATTTCCTCAAATCAATAAAGGCTAGTGATTGCATGTGGCAAAAGCTTAGAGACACATTGCTCAGGAGTCTCAGGATTTGACGGAATTCTTTTGGACTCGTGATCAACGGTATTCGATAAAAAACGGCAAACCACCTGTAGCTGAGCCCAAATGCAAATTCAAAAAACTCCAGGGATGATTGAAGTGGGAGAGTGAATTGGATCGAAGAAATGCTGGGATCCATGCAGTGCTATTTCTGGTCATGAAAATGAGCACAATTTCCAAACACACGTTTTACAGTTCTAGGCATTTCATCTTCTCTTCCGGGAGGTCGTTCGTCGTTGCTGAAGCCTAAAAATCGTCTTTGCGACGGTCTGGCACAAAAAGATAGTTTTGGTCATTTATGTAAGTGCTATGACTATGTTTTGATTGCTAGAATTACTTGGTCGAAATCGACCCCGTAGTCAATTTTGGTTTTTTCCCATTCTTACCATGTGAGTTAAGACATTTAGCCCACAAAAGCGCTGTATCTGGTGTTGGAACCAATGAGTCTGTGAGCAGATTTAAATTAGTCCGAAACGTTGGCGAAAATGTCAAAGAGCGAAGCCCAGTTGGCTCACTGGTTAGAGGGGCCGGTGATGAATCAGTTCATTCCTCTTCATTTTTACCAAGAAGGAGCTCCAGCAGCCTTGCTAGTGCTGCAGCAATAAAAAGAGCAACAAAGCTGGTTCGAGCAAAACGTTCCAGCAGTCGTGAGGAAGGTGCTGAATTCAGCAAACATACTGCCAACTCCAACCTTCACATCGGTTCTGATATTTCACAAGAGCTTATGGAGCCTCCTTTTATGTTTCAATCCAAGTTCAGGGCCACTTCTTTCGCTGCCGAATCAAAAACAACAACCCGTGATGAGGCTGTTCTGCTAAGATCGCTGCTTGCTCTTGTTGGTAGGCACTGTCCCACTGATTACGATCGATATTTAGTCCTAGAAGAGCGAGATAAGTTGTTGTCTAAGCTAAGAGATGAAGAAGACAAGAAGAGTGGTGGGAGAACTCGCGTGCTCACGGGACATTGTGCTGCGATGTGTCCTGAGAAGGAAAGATATGTTCGAGTAGTTCAGAAAAGGATATCACAGTTTGAGTGTGGTGCTGATGGATCAATGAAGCCTCACCTTATGGTAAAAGAATACGCAAGAAGTGCCGCAGACCAGGACAAACCCTTGCCCCACGAACTTCGTTCTAAAGCTTTGCTAGAGAACACTATGGACTATCTTTTGAAAAACGTCCTCGATGCTATGCCAAAAAACGACGATGACATGTCGATGTGGTACGACTTCCTGTGGAGTCGAACTCGTGCCATTCGTAAAGAAATTACACAGCTGATGTTATCGGATAGAACTGCTGTTGCTCTTTTCGAGCGGTGTGCTCGACTACATATTTTATGTGCTTACAAACTTTGTCATCTTGATTTTGACAAATTCGACCAGAATATGAACACCGAGAACCTTGCTAAATGTCTGCAGTCTCTGCGTCATTTGTACGAAGATCTGAGGGTACAAGGGATCACATTTGATACAGAGGCAGAATTCAGAGGTTATGATGTAATGTTGCACCTCCACGATAGTAATATCCTTAGACAAGTCCTCTCGTACCGAAAAGAAGTTCGCGAATCGAGGCCTGTACGTTTAGCACTTCAACTTTCAAGTGCTTTACAAAACAAGAACTACGTAAGATTTTTTCGTTTGCTGAAGAAAGAAGCGACCTTTTTGCAATGTTGTATTTGTCATCGCTACTTTAATACGGTTCAATCCAAGGCGCTGCTAACGATGATGGCAGCTTACGGTCGAAATCCAGTCTTTAATCTGGATACCATTTTGCGTGTTCTCGCATGGAATGATCGAAACGATGCTTTGGTTTCTCTTGCTCAATACGGGGTACATCAAAATGACATGGACTGTGATCAAGTGATTCTTAATCGGGATCTGTTTATCCAAGACGCATCGGTTCCTCTAAGACCGTATCGCTGGATTGACGAGAAAAACACTGTTTGCTTGAGCCAAGTAGCATATGGACCAATACCATTCTCATTCTCGTCGATATCTTCAGAAATTAATTCTTTTGATGATGGTTGTCATTACACCAAAGATCCTGTTCTTGCTGCTGTATTCAAAAGATACTCCTTCCAGTCCGAAGCGCAGCAACAGCACCTGACCCCAGATTATCCATCAGGAAAACAGACCTTTCCTTCATATGTAGACCATCGTGAAATGCAGTCTTGGATAAGTTATATTGTGCAAAACACTTTGTACGAGGTAGCAGACGAGCAAAGCTTTCTCATATCTCGGGTCGTCTTGAATATGGAAGAAGTGGCGAATTCATTATCTGATCGTCTTCTTGAAGATATTATCAGGGACATGCTATTGGATGCATTATCAAATGAGCGAGACCTCAAGCGGAAGCAAGCTCTACAGAAATTTTCGCGGTTGAGAGAGGAGAAGCAGATGCTGGCTGAATTGATCGTAGAGGAAATGATTAGTGAAGTCCTCCACAGCGACTTAAAGACAGTCGTCAAGAACGAGTTTCAGAAGGCCATACATGATTATATAGACGCTGCTGCACATTTTATCGTTGAGAATCTCTGGCGTTTAAAGTTTGTACATATCGTTGACAAGGAGACAAAAGCTGTGCTCAAAAAAACCCTTAAGACGGATTTCAGTGAAGTGTCTGTGGGTCTTCGACGTTTTCGAGAGAGAATGGAGTTATTGTGGTTACGACAATTTTGGGATGCTTGGCGTTCTCGGGTGCTAGAGAATCGACGTAAGCGCCTTGAGCGACATCGGAATTGGGAGCGATTTCAAGGCAACTGGAATTGTCAAAGTAATTTTTAGTCAGCTTGCCAGCAATTTAAAGTGCTATTCGTTAAATATCATAAAAATTCACTGCATACCATTGTATAAGCTTTTGAGGCTATTTCGAAGACTAAATAGTCACATGGACATGGGACCAAAAGTATGGGTGAATTTTTTGTTGATGAGAAGTATTTGAAGTGGACGTCTGGTGTTCCATTAATCATTAGCCGTTATGTTTGCTCAAATTCTTCTTTTCCATTCCATTCCATTTAGACGTTTATGTTGCTCACACTTTGTTGTTTTTTAGTGTTTGTACCCTCAAATTACATCATTAACACTAGAGGAGAGCGAAACAGCGAAAGGAATTCCTTGATTGATGAGAGTGAAGTCCGTCGCACACTTGGACTAGCACAGTTGAAAACAAGTCGAAGAAAAATTATTATACGGGTATTTTTTGATAAATGGCGAAGTTACGCTCAACGAAGACGTCAGCTACGAAATGTTGCAATGGTTAGCTTGTTTTAACTATTTATGTGCAATTGTCACTGGATAGGTAACCCCAAAAATTTCGGTCTTTGCTATCTTATTTAAACAGAGAGGCTGTCGGCGTTGATCAATGCCTGAGGGATGCGCCATGTATTCGATTTAATTAATCATAGTTCGGGGTGACTGGATGCATATCTGCCCTATAGAATGACTCGCCGTGCCTACGTATGTGTCGAGCTGGGGCTGCTATCCTCCCAGCCGAGTCTGTAACAATTTTCAATTTCGGATCACCAATACCAAATTACCGAAGTACCAATTTTTCCTACCTCGGAGGGATGGCTGGAAGGCTCTGGTGAGCCTGCGGCGCGTGGACCGATCCATATATATTGCACGGCAGCTCTAACGACTCCGCTAAACGTGCCCAATCTTGTTTAAATTAAAAAAAAACCGTGAGGACCAAACATATCTCACCACATCGGAGACATTTGTTGTTTCTGTTAACGTTGTCGAAACTGTTTATATAGGGAACAGCTGCCAGTAGAAAAGTCAATTCTAATGAGCGTTCTCTCAGCTTCTGGACAAAATATAATTAGTATGAAGAATCACTTGTATTACTACTGTCACCTGCCTCTCCGTTGACTCTGAGTGACTCGAGCGGTTGCAAAGTTTCCGTTTGACCATACAACGTGCAAGAATCACTCAGCAGTCGTTGTTAACTCAATTGACTCTGAGGGCATCATATTTTTTCTTCCACAATCTTTGAGAAGAACTCTGATCATATGTTCAGTGGTCTTCCCGCTTAGCGTAGACACCACGTGAAAACCCCGTGCTGATGACTCTTGTCTTTGGTTTCCACCAAGACGTACCACCTTTACGCTCCGCTTAATTCTCGAAATCTTCCCATGTGTGGCGTCTGTGATCCTTCATTTTCAAATAACGCTTTTCTCTTTCGTTTTATTCCATTTCGGATTTCTGCTCCCACTTTCGTGATACGGAGTAATACTGTAGTCATCCTTAACGCTTCGCTTGCGATAACCTTTGCTAATCTTTCACGCTGCTCGTGTAGTGTCCGCAGTTCCGAGGTGAATGTTAAAGCTGGGAGGATCGAGATTCGAAAAATTAAGAACGGAACTGGCTGTTTTTCATACGCTTCGCTACTTCTTTCACGATCTTATGAGCTCGTCATTCTACTCGCTTCCTCGTTCGGAGGCAGTCGTTCCGTTATATATGAGTGACGCTTCATGAAGGAATCTCCATTAGCATGAACATTGTTTTCTAAAGATCCGACCTAAGGGCGATTTATCCACATTTGTTGTCGATGTTCACTGGCTTCGTTCGCATTGACGAATACTCCAACGTTGGCCTGCTATATTCGTATGTTGTGAGAAACAATTCCTCTCCTGTTGTAAGTATTGTTCAATGTATGGTGCTTCCTCGTCTCGATTGGTCGGCTAACGTATTTATTTTCATTACCTTGGATCATCAGATCTTCATTGGAGGATTCGAGTGCTACTATGCATGCGTTATAAGTAAAGATCGTCATTATTAAGTAGAGTATAGCGGTCTTCAGATTATCACCCTATCCAGTGTCATCATCAATACTGCTGTTTCGGGGCCGTTTCGAAATCAGGGACATATGGTCTTTTATTCCTATTGTTTTTGGCGAATGAAATTCGCAGTGAGGTTATCGCGTTTTAGTGATTGATCCATGAGTAGCTTTTTTCCGGCCTTTTTCAAGATAAACATGTAGGTTATTTTTTTGGTCTTCTATGTACTTCCTAGCCACTTGACTGCACGATTTGACTGATTTAACATTCAGGATACAATCCGCATACATGCGTTCACATCATATGCACACGTAAATATTGTTACATACATACACAATTTATATGTCATTCTGGCATGGCAATAGGCAAGAAGTCGATCACTTGAATCTTGCGTATGTTTTATGACCCCTGCTAGACCGCATTTAGTTCGTGTATAGTCTACAATCCAGCAGCTTTATAACACTTAATGCATCTTCATGACTAATTGGCTGTGGATTTCTCACTGAAAGGGTCTGCCGAATATAGAAAAACTTCAAATGTGAAAAAATATCTTTAAAAAAACCATGGTAATTGAAATTTCTTCCTGCTTTTTTAGCAAACACGAGGTGTTATTTTATTTCTTTATTTACGTACAAGCTGACGTTTCGGCGGATTTCGCCTTCCTCAGAGCCTGG
This sequence comes from Angiostrongylus vasorum, assembly GCA_018806985.1. Classification (NCBI taxonomy): domain Eukaryota; kingdom Metazoa; phylum Nematoda; class Chromadorea; order Rhabditida; family Metastrongylidae; genus Angiostrongylus; species Angiostrongylus vasorum. The sequence goes on from JADANN010000398.1 coordinate 1,181,799, forward strand.
AAAGATCAAGTTGACTGCGATCCACATGGCCAGACGCCTCCATAACCAAACAGAGAAATTGTTGAACCAAAAATTTCAGTCACTTGAACACAGAGTCTTTGCACACTCACCGCTTCCTATGAGTCGTCCACTAAATATTTCACGTGGAGACCAACCGCACTAGAGTCCACATGGGATCGTAATGCTGCCCATCTCATCAGAATAACAGGCTTATATACTGCCCAATATCATGCGTGATAATGAGGCATTCCTCCCTGCGGTTCAAATTCGAATTCTTGGAATTGATCCAGAATGCCTCGAGAATTTTGCGCGCTTGTGTTCTCGATTCCTGCGCGAGGATCGTAACCCGTACTTCAAAATCTTCTCCGTTATGTCTATGCGTCCTATGCGTGCCTAGTTGGAGTGTTTGGTTTATGTATGCCGATTAGGTGTCCTTTTATACGAACGCAGAGTGGTCTACCCTTTTCGCCAACATATTCGTCCCCGCACGCTTTACAAGAGATCGGATAAACTGTACCCGAACTCATGCAGTCACCGTCTCTACCACTGGGGCAAATTATACAATTTTTGTGTTGCACATAGACGGTCGTATAGGCGGTTACGAACTACTTGGCGTCTTAGATTACTCGGTGACATTTCAGTTATGGTTACCGAATTCTCTAGACCGGGCCTTCTTAAACAGCGTTTTATAGCTGCACTTACTTCATTTGAAATGAAGGGCAGGATAAACGGGACCTTGTTGTCGCTAGAGTTATCGTTGAGGGGCCTGTGGTTTCCTCTACACCTATCCCGAGCTACAGTTTCGTAGCCATTAAAAATGGCTATTTGCCGCGCCAAGTTCCGGGACCCCTCTCTCTGCTCCCTTCCTGTGCACAGCTGGTAGCTGTTCGAAACATGTTTCTCACAAGCGCCCTTTTCGTATGAGAAGGGTGAGAGGAGAGGTAATGAACGAAGAAGAAGAAAAAAAAATTTGCTAAACAGAAGCAGAAAGAGTCATTCAATCAATGCCGAGGTTAATAGAAAGTCGGACGTGAGAGTTACTGAAATTTCTTCGTTTATGCCCCTATAATTTTAGCAAGGAGAAGTGAAAGATAATAACGATGATTGTGAAGTTGTTACTCTTTGCACAAGAGTGTTCTTTCTTCTGATAATATTATAGGCTTATGAAGGCTTTGCTTCAGGATTCGTCAAAGAGATCTTAAAAAGCAGTAGAAGCGTTTCGAGGGGCAGTGAGGATAGGTGACTCAGTGGTAGTGATGTCATTCATCATGAACACCATTCTGATTCGACTCCGCTTTAGGCTCACCTGGCCTTCTATCTCTCTGGGGTTGAGAAATTCGTATCACATTTGTCTACGATTACCTCACTCAGTTTGGGAACTCTCTAAATCGGCTTTCCCAGGGATCCAAGTGCAGTCTGCTCGGGTAGCGTTCAACAACAATCATAACATTAATGAAGATACTTATGCAGCAGCCGAACGTGCTCACAAAATTTCAAAGACCCGCGTGGATGACAGATGAGGGGAAACTAATCCAATTTTAAAAGTGATAAGATCCTCACAGTAGGTGTAAAGACAGCTCATGTGCAGTGAAACGAACGGTTAGATAAAAAGCATTTTTTAAATTTTCGTGTTTCTACATTTTTAGGTAATGTTGCATCGGCCAAGATTATCTAATTCAATACCACGACCTCCTTTACAGTTTCAACCTTCCTTTGCAGCGTCGAAACGGAAGAGGTGTGTAAAGTTCGTTTCTCCACTTTAGATTTAAACACAAGAACACCCATCTACACCTTTCACAAAATTCTGAAGTGTGAGATGGGTTTTTGGGTCTAAACCTTCGAAGTTTTTATGCCACTTCTCAATTTTAAGTTGGGCATTATGTTTCGAATTATGCTCTGTGAAAGAACTTTTGTCGTGAATAAATCACAAGAGTGAATAAAAGAATCTTCCCTATTTCAGAATGCGTTCCCCATCGTTAGATTGCTTGCTGGGCAGTTTTCTTCCGCAATGTAGTTCATTTAGTAGTTCACCAACTTCTCGGAACACTGACTCTCAAAGGGCCTTTGAATTGTCGCAGTTGCCCAGTGAATTTAAGCAGAATGTAACAGTTTGCCCAGGTGAGTAGATGGAATGCAGAAATTTTATGGATCCTGTGAAAAAGAAAGAGGAGAACCTAAATGCAACATTTACATTTAATTAATTTTCTTTTAGTAATAACTAATGTACTTTATTTGTTAGGCATATTGGTACGTTTGCCGCCAATATGTCTGACGCACACAGCCTATGACTTCTAATTTTGTTGGAGACTAGTGGGTCTGGTGCCTAGTTTTGGTCTGCTCCAGCGCATTTTCGATTTGTTAAGGGGTAACTATCTGCAAATTTTAGTCATTCTTATTTCCATTAATAAAATTCACGTTGATCTTATATATGTATTTCCCAAGACCGACTTTGTATTTACTACGGCATTGATAAATTATTCGCTACTTTCTTGGCAACCACATACAAGGTTGATGCAATTGGAAAAATCAAGTGAACCGCAACGTAGTCAGCCAACCACTATCATAACCCCAGCAGAAATGCCACGATACCTAATTTTCAATTGCACTGGATATACGAACATTTCTTCACGTACTCTCTATTAGCCTTCCGCATTGTATTCCACGTGGAGACAAACGTTCCCAGGGCTCACATGAGTGAGCCCAACACATTCGTCGCCTTCAGAATTTCGGAGTTCTTTTCTAACGGATATCGTCTTTGAAAAAATGTCTGTACTACAAAGGCTTTCATTATGATTGTATATGAATTAGCTGCTGTTCAGAAATCTTCCAGTGTTTTCGTAGTGTATTTTATTGTTTGCAATTTTTGTAAAGGCAAAAGGTAATAGGACGTGCAGTCGTTGTGTCAGAAGACAATCTTCTCTTGTTTCTGTTGACGAAAGAAAATCACTCGGTGATGGCGGTGAAGGAAAAAAGGGTACTTCACGTGCTCACAAGAAGCGCAAAAGAATTTTGCTAGAGTTTTGTCCAAGCAGTTCAACCAGAAGTAGTTGTTTATTTGCTTATTTCAATGCGATTGAAAATTATATATCGCAGTTTTTTTCTTGACATTATACAGGTCTTTGGCCTACCAAGTCGCAGTTAACTTGACCTCTCTAGGCTCTGAAGAAGGCGAAATCTGCCGAAACGTCAGCTTTTGTCAATAAAGAGTGTAGTACTCGCCTTGTGAGATATGTATGTTTAAATTTCGGGGGCGCCGCTATCTTCGTTTTCGTAGAAACGTGCAGTGTGAACACATGTCCTGCATTATATGTTATGTGAGAACTCTGTGGAATATCTGATGGAGGCCGTTATTATATTTTCGCTAAGAAGGAGACCTGTATCACCTGTAGTCCCGTTGATCGTCGAGTGACTCGAGCTTAGGCCAGTAAATCTTCCATTTTTCCCTATAACATGCAAGATTGGCCCAGTGGGTTCTGCTCAACGAGCATCATATGTTTCTTCTAGACTTTTCGTGAAAAACTCTGACCATCGAGTCGGTGGTCTTTCTGCAGTGCGTTTAACATCACGAGGAATCCAGTCACTAACGGCTCTTGTCCATCGGTTGTCATTCATACGCATTACGTCTCCAGCCCACCTTATCTTCGGCTGTTTGGCGTACAGAACGGCATCTTTGATTTTTGATCGTTGACGCAGGTCGGAGCTTCGAATTCCATCCCTTACTTGTGTGAAATGGGATACTCCTACCATCGTCCTTTAGGCTCCGCGTTCGATAACGCTTTGTGATCTTTTATCCTCCTTACGCAGCGACCAGGTTTCTGACGCATACGTTAGGGCAGGAAGTACCGTTGAGTCGAAAAGATGGCCACGGAGTCGGGTGTTCTTTGTTGTCTTCACTACATACTCTCTTGATGCTCTTGAAAGCTCCCCTAAGCCGCTCGTTTCCTTCTGCTTAACTGTGGAGCTAATTCGTTCAGCATGTTGATTTCGCGACCTATATAGACATAAATGGAGCAATCGGAGATATTCGTTCCGTTGAGCGTGAATGGGGCATACGAAACCAATCCGTTCCTCATGAACATCGTTTATATGAGATTTAGTCGAAGACCAATCTTTCCACAGGCTTTATCAAAGTCGGCAAGCATACGTTCCGCTTGACTAATGTTTGCTGGTAGAAGGACGATGTCATCAGCAAAGCGAAGATGGTGTAACTGCCGGCCATCGATTTTCATTCCCATATTATCCCATTCCAATGTCCGCATGACGTTCTGCAGGGTGGCGTAAATAATTTTGGCGAGATGGTATCGCCTTGCCTAACCCATGTTTTGACGTCAATGTTAATATCGTTGTAGAATGGCGAAATCTTGGTTGTGAAATTTTTATACAGCTCACGAAGAATTTTTATATACTGAGTAAGGGACTCCTTGACTATCAAGGGCTTCCGTGACTGCTTCTATCTCATTTGAGTCAAAGGCCTTCTTTAAATCGATGCAAGTGAGACAGAGCGGTCTTTTGTACTCTCGCGATACTTCATTGAGCCTTGTTATCGTGTGGATGTGGTCCATCGTACCAAATCCTTTTCGAAGCTCTGCTTGCTCACATGGCTGTCATTTGTTCAGTGTTCTGTCAATCCTGTTTGGGATGTGAAAATGAAACTCGAGTGAAAAGTTTGTAGACGACAGACAGCAGGCAGATTGGGCGATAGTTGCCGATATCGTGTAGGTCACCCTTCTTGAACAATAACACGGTCTTGCTGGTCTTCCGCTGACTAGGGACCTTGCATTCAGACAGGTAACGTGTGAGAAGCCGAGTTAGTGTGTTTGCGAGGACTGGCGGAAGGTTCTCCAATGTTATGATCTTATCCTGTCCGAACCTGGTGCTGTTCGATTTTTCACCGACGAAATGGCATGTCGGATTTCGGAAGGGAGAACCAGTGGTTCAACATATCCATCCTCCTTTATTTCATATGACGGAAGGTGGACGTGGCTATCGAAGAGATCTGAGTAGTATGCGTGAATGATTTTCTCCATTGCCTTTCTGGACGCTGTAACTATTCCGTCTGGACGTCGGAGTGCAATCATGTTGGTATTGTAATTGGAGAAGTTTCGGCAGGCTTTGCGAATGCTTTTCCCAGCCTCCGCAGCTTCGACCATTACTGCTGCTCTTCTCTCTTTAAGATCTTATTTTATCGCCTGTCTGCATAGTTTTGCAAGTTCGGACGTTAGTTCGCGGTTACATGCAAGCTCGTGCAATTCCGCGCTGGCTTGTCAGCTGGAGTGTTTCTGGCGACAGACGTCTGTTGGTGACTTTCGAACTCTCAGCTTTCATAGCGCTAACGTGAAAATGTCGAATGAGCCGATCGTATTCTTCGCTGATGTTATCGACAATGGCATCTTCCCAACAGCCGACTAATGAATTGAATAAGTCCCAGTTTGTGGTGGTTCTGGGACTTCGGTTTTTTGAATTTAACGGCTTTTTTCTCCTTTCCGCGAGAAATAGAATCGTGCACGAAGGAGGCGATGGTCTATCCCGTGTAGAATTTTGGGACATCGGTTAGGCGAAACCTATTTACTATGGTGTGGTCTATTTCGTTATGGTACTTTCCATTGCGAGACTCCTACGTCCAGCGTTGAGGGTGGGGTCTCTGGAATTGCGGGTTACCATGGATGGTCTTGGTCATTATTATAAATTCAGAGAGCCGCTCACCCTGTTCGTTCCATTCTAATCTGTGGGTCCCAATGTGACGTTCTTCAGACGTTCTTCTTGGTCCAGTCTTGGCGTTAAAATCTCCAATAGCGACCTTGAAGAATGTGTGGTCTTCTGTGTAGAACTTCTCCAAGTCTATATAGAATTCTTCGACTCCTTTTTTGCCATAGTTTGATGTCGGCGCGTAAACAACGACGATTGTCAAAGCCGGTATTGATCCACATCTTTTTTAACCGTAAACGTCCGATTTGGGTTGTAAGCTGTTCGAATGAATCGATGTTCATGGACAAACTCATGTTGACGAGAACGCCGACGCCGTCGACTCCTCTACTGTCGCATGTTCCGAGAAACAGTTCTTCTCCGGTGTCATAGACGGCGTTGAATGAGTGGCGTCTCGGCCAGGCTGATGAACTCTTACCTTATCCTTCTTGCTTGCATGAGCAAGTCTTCCATCGAGGACTCGGATGCAAGCGTACGTGCATTGTGGGTACAGATCACCACCATAGTTCTTCGTGATCCAAGTAGCTTCCATTGGCCCTGAGATTTTACCAACCTCTCCGTGCTCGTCGTACCCAACGTTGCCGATTTGGGAGCTCTTTCGTGGTCAGGAGAATGAGGCCCGTTTCTTTTACTGTTTTTTTTTCAGCTTTTTGATACACACGGATAGCTTGCTGTGCTCTGAACGTGGGGGGCTGGGTATACTCACGGGTAGCTTGCCAGGCTTTCCCAGAGTGGACATGGAGCTTATTTGTTGGAGGCTACTCCTAAGCGCCTCCCATATACTTCCCTGTCACTTGATTTCAAGCAATTGAAATGGGTCGTAGAATACAATCCACCCACAAATGCATGCATAAATACGCTTCGTAATTACAGAAAGTATGCGCCAAATCGGCGCCGTAGAAACAGGGAGTCCATCTCCTGGATCCACCTGCGTCTCAGGGAAGCAAAGGTCGCTTTTGGTCCGCAGTTAACCCCTCTATCGCCACCTGGGGACGCGCCACGTAGCCTCGCGACTAACCGGCTATCGGGATCCCTCATATGAGGGAGATGCGTGGAAGAGAAGAAAGAGAGAGAGAAAGGAGACACGTTTGATTATTACAAGGTCCGTAATGCTTTTTTTTTATTTTCTACCCACAGGACTTTTTGGAGCTGGAGGCGGATTTTCAGATGTCGAAATACCATTGGAATCGATTGGTATTTTTTCCATCTTAATGGTCTTTAAAGGTATGGTCACTATTATGTCCAAAGTTTGCCATTCTAATTCCCACGACCGATTTCCTGTTAACCTTAGCATTGGTCAATAATTCGCCGTTTTCTTGATAACGGCACACAAGATTGTTACTATTGTAGTCCCTTGTCTTTACACCGAAAATAACGTTGTTTTGAAGTGGTGAAATTCTGGTTATGAAGTTGTACTATGCCTCTAATGGATATTTATGTAATGAGAAAGGACGACTTTCTTGTGAAGAGTTTGCGTGATTGCTTCTAACTCGAGTAAGTCAAACACATTGTTTAAGTCTATGAAAACAGAAAAAAAAGACGTCTCTCTTGTTTTTGCAATATTTCAATGATCATCATGGTCATATGGATGTGGTCCATAATATTTAGTCCTTTTCGAGACTTTGTTTCTTGCATAGCTGTATTTCTTCGATTCTTGTCATTACTGTTCAGAGCGACGTGAATAGTCGACAGACAGATTTGTTCTATAGTTGGTGATGTCGTGTAGGTTTCCTTTTTGTGCAAAAAGCAGTCTTTCTGGTTTACATTTGCTAGCAGCCACACCATGTTGACAAGCGACACGTGAAGTTCCGGATTAGATTGTTGAAGACAATTGGTAGGCTCTTTAAGAGTGGTTCCTATTCGGTCGCGGACATTGGAGAGTGAACAGTACGTCCAACATATTCACTTTCCATGACGATGTAGAAATGTTTGAACGTCGGAATAAATCGAACTGCAAATTATTAGTGATCTTTTCCACTATTGATTTGAGCGCAGAAACTTTTCGGCAGGGTGAAGAATAGGACAATAATCGTAGTCTTCTATTTGGTGAAGTTTTTTGCGAGCGTAGCAAATACTCTAGCTAAAAAGTTTTGGGCAGTAATGCTTTCCTCAAGGTGCTTTCGTTCCACCTTTCTAGTTGTCTATCAAGCACCCACATGATGTGGGGGTGTACGTGTTAGATCTCGGAAAGGGTAATAGTAATTCTTTTCCTCATTAAGTGTCGTATATCACAGATGGAATGTTTGATTAAGAGAGATTTTTTTTCCAATAGGACACAGTTATATTCTGACAGGTCTTTGATATCTGTTAACTCACACTTGAGTTAAAATACTTTTATGGTTTCATTTTTCTTTGCGCTTTTTTAAGGGTTTTTGGACTTCGGCTGTTTTGAAACAACCATATTTTATAAAAACTTTGTATACCCATACAAAGACAATACAACGATGAGATCTGTTCTGTGAAAATCTGAAGTTCTGAAATCCCTGAATCCATTAGTTATCGAGAAATCAGAGTAGTTAAAATTGTTTTAAGCAAGGGTTACTTCAGTAAGACAACTCATTGTTAAGTTTTAGGTGTGCTCATTGTAGCTCTTTTTGTGCTCTTGTTAGTTGTAGCCATGAATAGGGTGGCAGCAGGTGATTGTCTAGTTCAGTTTCATTCGTCTCGAAATGAGATCCTAATGGAATCAATTAGTATATCTCTTGTGTAAAGAAGTGCTGTAAGAGGTATCGTAGTGTTAGAAATTGATACAACATCAATAATTTAACGCACTATATTAGTGTCTCGATTGTATATATAGAAAATGCTTTATTTACGGTTTTTATATTCGAGATCTTTATGTACAGCCGAATATAACAAAATGGGTGACACGAACAAAATGATTCGTGAAAAAAAGGGAGGATATAAAACAAGTATTTGCGCTTTTTAATTTCTGCACATTTCAATGAAATCTGCGATGACATCAAAGAATGTGGTCCATGCTGTTTTCAGTTCCTCGTCCCTTTGACCATTATTCGATTCTTGCAGTGTTTCAAGTAACGGCTGAAGCATGGTCTGAAAATCTTATTTTCATATGCAGTGAGTAGCCCTGAAAATGAAAATAGCCTTTGCTAGTTTAAATTTCTTTCATGAAAGTGGAGACAGTGTTAATGAGATTTGTGCAAGCTTTGTCATCGTAATAACATTATTACGACTTAAGATAAGAAAAAAGAACTCCTGATTTCCCTCCGGACTCACTCTCACGATTTTTTCGTTCCCTTTTTTCGAAAAGGTAATTACACCAGCGTCACGGGAGAAGCTTGGCGTATTATGGTAGCTTAAATTGTTCCGTAACTCACCATGACATGTCTGCGGTGTATATTCCATTTCTTATGAGCCTTGGCGATTCGGATCATTTGCAAGGTCAGTTCGTCCTCGTTTGACATCGAATGAATTATATTGCGCAATCCGGCCATGTAGACTGAGGCATGTCTTCTGAAAATGGTATAGTCGTCTGAATAGGGTTCTCGCTGAGATCACAGCGATTTAGCCCTTGTTACAAGTGGAGAATCTTTAAAGTTTACAGCATGGACAACGGACAAACACATCATGGTTCTATTTCTTAGTTTATTATTACCGTAACTATGACCATTCACACTTGGTTACTTAATGGATTTACTATCAACTGATCGACGTGATAGTTTGCTTTGTTTTTTCCGCAGTGATTGAACTAGAGTTCATACGCGTATCAAAAGTTCGTTATTGCTTTCATCACTCCTTCAACATGCATATTTTTGCCGTAGTCGAGCAGTGTTAAAGAAATGTCGTATACTCATGTTTTGACTTATTTTATTCCCACAGCATATTGAATCTTCTTGCTCTACACATGCATGGATAATAACGTCCGGGATTTCATTCAAACAATCACATAGTCACTAGACCAGGTAGTGATTTCACTAGATCCGAAATTAATTGGGTAATTGGAGAAAAAAAGTGTATGTAGTGCCGGTTAGATCCTTGCATACATTTAAGACCGCTCAATAAAATGCTAAGGCCGGAATCATTGGTGCTGTCTCAGCCAAAGGAGTCAAGACCACCTCTTGATTCCATTCTAGTTGTTGAAAAAGACTGTCATATTCTAGGAGTATCTCACCTGAGTTGAAATGCATTCATAAGAGAAGAGTCCGGTATTTGTCGAAATTGCGGCCAAATCTGTTTATAATGGGGGTGTTCGGCGAATAGTCTGAAAAGTTTCAAAGGCTGTATCTACGGTAGCATATTAATTCTAGATTGTATGGAATGAATTTTTTGACGGGGGGTAAATGGTAAAAAAAAAGGTTCTCGGCATTGATTAATCCGTGAGGGATGCGCCATGCATTCGACTTCATTAAGCATCGTTTGGAGGTGATTGAATGCATATCTGGCCTTTACAATCACTCGTGGTGGCCTATGTATCGAGCCAGCGCTGCTATCCTCCCAGACAAGTCTGTTACCAATTTGCCAACCCCGAAGGGATGGAAGGCTTGATGGGCCCTGGGCATGGGGATCGGTTCCACATGTGTGTTGCAGGGCGCCTCCGACCACTGCGCTACACGCGCCCCTATTGACGCTTATTTGACGGGGTAATGATAGTAATAGTTCAAGGACAATCTTTAATTTCGTTGACGTTATATGTGCAGTCATGGTTTGAATGTCATTATTCTACCTATGAAGATTGAAAATGATTCAATCTTTAAATATAACCTCTACTTAATGTGAATACTCATATGCGTCATGTAGAAGTTCGTACATTCCATTCGTTTCATTCCTTCGTGCTCGTCGTCCAGAGTTGGTTGTTCCGGAATGGTGACGTCTGCGAGCATGTTCTTGTTATTCATCGTAACTGATTGGCGTGAAGCATAAGTACAGTGGCCCATCTTGCAGCTGGTTACAGTAGGAGATGCTTGCATTTTCTTAGTGTTCATCCTAACACTGCGCCTTTCCATTTGTCTTTGACTGTTATCATCATGTACCATTAGCATTTCGCTTTACCGTACGATATTCCTCCAAAAACAGGTTGGTTGTTGAAGATTTGAACTGCGTAGTGGTGTTGTATACATCGATTGGATTTCAAAAGACGTCGTCCGAGTGCCTTATGTGTGCTATGTGCTATACAATCTGGTTGATGTGTATGTCGTCCAACCTGCATGGAAGGACAGTTGAGACGAAAATATATGTACGAAATCATAGATTCAAAGTTCATCAGTTGATCTGTCCATTCCCTGATAGATCTGTGCCTCTGTCTTTCTTCGCTTTTTTTTTTTCTTCACTTGTTTTGTTCTCCATGTTTATGGAAATCCATGGATGCGTACATTGGGTGATATTTCTCTTTTTCAAAATGTGAACTGCGTCTGACTAAGGGACATAAGTTGTCTTATCTATGCTTGCGGACGCAAACCTGGAACCCCTCTGATTGGTGTATCCTGTTGGAAGAACGCTCCTTGTACCACTCTCCGATCTACAAACACTAAGCGTCTCTAGCTAAGAAGTCGGAATGCTTTAGTGGGGGCTATCCTGCTATTCCAAAAGAATCACACTTGAGAAGCTTTTAATAACATTCATGAAAAAAGCGAAAATCCTCAATTCGCAGGCGAGCCCACGTGGAAATCTGAACACAACAGCAATAATAATGGGAAAAAATTGTACATATATATATATATATATATATATATATATATATATACGAACATTAAAAATTTTAACTCACTTTAGAAGCATTCTGAGTGCGCTTTTCTCCGGGTCGATGTCTATTAGTTTAAATGTCTCGTTGATGAGTTTGTGTTGCTGCAGTGTCAGTCTACTCAGCTGCTCCCGCATTCTTTTCCCTGCAAATTGTAGATGATGACAGGCTGACTCGATGATGGTGCAAATTTAAAAAAAGGGAAATGTTACTTAGACTAATAGGAATTGATGAAAACACCGTACACATTGAAAAGAGAAAACCTTCAAAGTATCAGCCGTTTATGTAGTAAATGAAATATTCGCATTATTTGCTACATTAGTCTGGTTTTTACTTCGTATACTCATAGAATTCGAATTTTCGAAGCAATTTACCCGGACTTCAATTTTTCATTAACCTACTTGTACTATCGCAGTCTTCACTGACAGGGACAGGTGCGGTGTCAACGGGTGGAGATAGGTTGTTGTCCTTCTTGACGATTTGTATCACAATGTGGTCATTGATTTCATGTGCATCCGATCGTTTCCTCTTTATTTCGGTTTCCACATTCATAAGGTCGCTTTTGGATTCCAGGTGGATTTGAGGTCTCATCATTAGACGATACATAGTGGTTGTATTTCGATAGTTTTCTTATGGTAACTGAAATCAAAACTTATATTGAGTAATAGAATTGATTTTTCATAATATTCCTCAAAGGACAAAGCAAGGAGTCGAAAAATCAGAGAACAAAGGAAAGAAGACGAAAAATCAGAGAATCGGATTCAGTTAGCCTCACAGCGAGTATGTGATGCCACTACTACTATGAGTCTGAGAATTGTGGGCGAGGCAATATGATCGGATGTTGCTTATTGCGACTCTCAAATCGTATCAACTTAACGAGCCGTGATGAGCTACTTTGAGACACCACTTGTCAGGATTTCTTGTTTATAGTCTTTAGTATCAATGATTTATCTGATGTCATCTGGTAACTTAAAATTATTAGACGAATCTTGATCAAGTACTGAAAGTAAGATACTAAAAGAAAGACGAAAGACAGGAAGAAAGAAAGAAAAAGACAAATATATTAGAAGTTCTCTTAGCCATTCAATGTTCTGTTCGAAGAGACCACAAAGTGGTGTTGTCTCCAAGAAATCACATGAATTTAGTCGCACTTTAAGGTTACATGCATTGTGTACATGTATTTATAGCTGTGTCATGTTTAGGTGATTCTATCGACAAAGCTCAGCCATCTGCTGATAATTCACTGTCAACATCAATTCGTGATGGTTAGCACTGTCTGTCTTCCTCTCGAAGAACTCAATATTTTTAAAGTTACGATGGACTTTTTGTTATGTCAAGTGTTTTTTCAGATCCGTGGAACTCTTCGGAAGGTGAGAAACTTGTTTTCCGAGGCGTTGTCACTTCATGAAAGGATGCTGACGTTTAGTGAAGATCTGAACTCCTTGATAAAGCGACGAAAGAATGCTGATGATGAATGCAGCCAAACTGCCTTTCAGCTACAGTGCTTGTCCGATTCCATTTCTAGGGACATGTAGTTAAATGCAGTTCTTGTCGGTTATTTATCTGTTTTGCTCTGTGGACATTTTCGATGACAGAGTTTGATGACGAGGGTACCACTGATTGCTGATGTCATCTCTAAAAACCAAATAAAATCTTCTTCCGTCTTATGTTTTACGTGCAAGAATATCATCTTGCACTGATATCAGTACAGGAATGTACAAGAAGCTTCTTTAGTCGTTGGTGCAGCATCTTTTATCAGTTTAGAGAGAACAACAGAGTTCAATCTGATGGAATGTCCTCAAATCTTGGAGTTCGATGAGTTTGATAGGAGTGTGTGTTGCACAATGGTTAGTGTTCTGGAATGTACACATGGTCTTGGTTTCGAAGTACAAGTAGAACAGACGATACTCAAGAAACCCAGTGGGCGTAAGCTTACAGGGTTGCGCACAAATCGGAAATAAATCCTAGTTCGTGAGAAATCGGTGATGTGATTATGAAAAATAATCATGGATGTCCCTATAATTGCAGAGATCACATCTTTCATGTGACTACAAAGACCAGTGATCTGTGTAAACCATTTGAAGGAAGATGACGTATTCTAAAGAAGCCATCAACCAACTTATGCAAAACAAACTAATGCACATATGACAATGTCTTCCTAGTGTTCAGGTATGAAGCTCAGACAAAAAGTGGTACCCAAACTAACCAAAATCATGCGGTGGCTCCAGGTACGCACCCTGAAATGTAACGTATACACATACAGCATCAATTAGAACTGTACGGTACAGAACATCGAAAACTATGTTGTGTTTGGGAATAATATAATATTAAAAGTAAAAACAAATTTTTTACTTACTTGGGTACTTGGACGGCTCATCTTCACTGCTTGTGCGGGCCCCAGAATAACCTTCATTTTCGGAGTTTTGCTGGTTTAGCTATCGTGTTTCCCCGGAGTCCCAAGGTCAGCCTGGCTAAATCTGCCCTAGGCCGTCACCAGCTCAGGCAGTCGCAACCCTTGTGGATCGGAGGCAGAATTACCACCATGTGACTACTTTGATACCAGGAAAGTGGTCCATGGTGGTAATGGTCTCATCATGGTGTTGGTTTACTCTTAGGTAGGCTTCCTGATGGAAAATATAATATAATATAATATGATGTAATATAGGGGGAATATATAATATTTGGAAAACAAGACGTGAATGTCATGTGATAGGAACAGTTGACGAAGCTAGAACACATTCTTGAACATCGATAGTATCCTTCACTGCTACCACCTGGAATTTACGTGGGTGTTTCTGCAGCTCATCTTAATCACTGATTGTGCAAGTTGGCTAGTGGATTAGGGAGTTGGTCGGATTTGTCTTTTGTCCGCCAACTGTATGTGGAATGCTCGACTTTATATGAATTCGCCACGCAGGACTTTTTTTCCGTAACTGTCTTGAACAACCTCGGGTCTGGGTTATAACAGCTTATGCAGCAACAACGATACAATAATAATGTGTAATATTTGACGATATGTAATCTGGATGGACACGAGAGAGATTGAAATGAGAATAAGTGATACACTTGAAGCAAGCTAGGCGGACACTAGAGTTGGGGCACTTAGGAATTGAGGGACTGGAAAGGTAAGCACTGGAGGTTGGAACCTAGGCACTGGTAGATTGGAAGACAGACATTGGTGGGCTGGAGGACAGGCACTGGCCTTGATGACTAAAGGTGCTCCTTATATTCTGTCTGTAATATGTGGAGTTTTACAGAGGGGGATCAGAGATAGTGCTCAAAGAGAGGTTGTTTACTTTTTTAGCTAGTATAATTTCTTGTACAAAGAGTTCGTTAAGGGCATACAAAGGCTTACACAGAAAGTGCATCGGAACTGCCGATTTCTTGAAAGCACATGCAGCTGGCGGCGGCTTATCCAGCGCCCGAATCATCGGACGAAGGGCGGAGATACAAAGAACTTACACTATCCCTTTCTAGCCCTGCTGCGAGGCAAATGTTTGAAACGGTCGTTGAGAGACAGTCTACAGAATATGCGAGAATAACGATTACAAGTAAAACAGTTATTCTAGAAGGCATAAGGTAAACATAGAAATAGGAACTATTTAAGGAATAGTTACTGTACTGATATTCACAGGTAGAAATGGTAATGGATTGAACTCTTAGGAGCGAATAGAGGGTGTATTGAGACCCGCACGATTCTTGAAATTGTGTACCAAGCATCCAAATACGTAGAAGTTATCGTAATGAATATTTATTTAGTATTTTCGACTTACTATAGTGATTCGTACATTTGCTGAGAAACTGACAGTGTTTAAGATTGCTTTCTGGAAGGAGAGTAATGGCGACGTGAGGGAAAAAAAGCATGAAAAAGAGACGATGATGTGGAAGTGGTGGGAAAGAATTTATTACTGACAACTCGAAGGGAGTCGTGTTTCTAAATGAGTGGGTTTGAAAACTGACTGAAATTTAACGAGTCTTGAACAAAAGTCGCGATGGTAAAGAAGATTTCCTTATCACTGAATATGAGGTGTTATAATGTTCAACCAAAATATACTGATCTGAGTAAACTTACGTGTAATTGTCAACAGTCTCGAAGCCTCCACATCCTCATATTGAAACCCCGCAAGTCGTAATGATAAGGCATCATACACCGTCTAGCTCTGCTGCGATTGTAGAGTCAAGCAGCTGAATAATTATCTAAGCCCAAGAACCCACATTTTGAGCTGCTCGGACATAACTCTAGCAGGATTCCGAAGTCCGACTTTCTAGTTACCTCAGCATTGATAAAATAACCCGCCAATTTTTTTTATAAGCATGCACGAAGCTGTTATATATTATTCGTTCAAAACAGCTGATGTTTCGGCTGGTTTCGCCTTCTTTAGAGCTTGGAAAGGTCAAGTTATTTGCAACTTAGCCAATCGCCTCTATAACCTCAACAGAAGAACCACGATACTTAATTTTCAATTGCATTGAAATAAATTAATAAAGATGTTTGGTTGGATTGATTGGACAGAACTCTAGCAAGATTCTTCATGTGCTACTTGTGAGCAAGTACCGTTCCATCCTTGAACACCATCAGCGAGGTGATGATCTTCGTCAATAGAAACATGCGGAGGCTCTCTTCTGCTAAAATGACGGTCGGATCCGACATCTTTTGCCACTACAAAAAATACAAATAATGCGATACACTACAGAAATATTGACTAATTGCTGAGCGGCAATCGGCAAATTCGAAGTGCTCCAGCATAAATCAAACAGTTTCACTATTCATTATGAGAGCCTTTATAGTTCTCACACCTTTGTAAAAGAAATATCTGGTAGAATACCTGATACTTGATACTTGAATGGCTCGTCTTCATTGGTTGTGCGGGCGCCAGCATAATCTGCATTTTTTCGGAGATTTGCTGCTCAAGCCGTTGTGGTTCCCTAGAATCCCGACGTTAGCCTGGCCAAAGCCTGACCCAGGTCTTCACCACCACAGGCAGTCGCAGCCCTTGTGGATCAGAGCGAGATTTGCCACCATGCGACTTTGATACCAGGATGGTAGTGGATCCTTGTATTGGTTTACTCTTAGCTAGGCTTCCTGATGAAAACAATAGACTCCTTCTCGGCTTGGGAGACCCTACCAGGGGGACGAATCCGCCCGTTGTACATCGCGGCTCGAGACCCAGGAAAACCTCTCAACCAGGTTGAAGCGGTAAACCGTTGGGAGGATCTGGTAGAATAGCAGAAAGTGATGAATTCTTCAAAAGGATTTGAAAACACCTTGGCTGTTGAGTATTTCAGCAGAATGTAGTTGTCGAGATGCATTAACGAGATGTTCGATGGTACACTAGATAAGGCGGTTTCATTTCTCTGCTCTTCTAACCACTGAGCGTGTTGTGTAACAAGTGATCGACAGTGTACTACCATTGTTAGATATCTTTTCCACGCATTCAAATTTATAGCAATACTTCTCTTCCGTGATCTTTTCGCGATTACTAAAAATATTGTGGCGGATCACTTCTGCCGTGGACCATCAGACAGTTGTCATAATCATCTCTTGTTGCTAATTTTGCTTCCGGTTTTATTTAGGAGCATCCATTCGAACCGCTAACTGAACTGAACATCGTCGCCTACGGTCTATTTTGTGTGACACTCACTGTCGAGATTTTTTCACCTCTCGAACACCTTTAATATGACAAGCGATTGTTTATTGATTAAAGCTTGGTGCAAAACATCCCTGAAACATCTGAGCGATGTGATTTTGAAATTACAATTCGCTGAATATAATGTTAACTTTTCATTTGTTGTTTGTTGCCTACTACAATTTTTTCACGTCAGGGTATTATCTGAAATGCAACTACAATGATGCTGAGACATTTGCAAAACTCCGGACTTCAGGTGTCTACGGTGGGGAACGAACACGCTATTACTGTTCGCGGGGGATAATGCGTTAGCCACCACACTATGCGGATCTTTTGTTTTCCCTGTCTCCGAATATATTTTGAACGTAGAAAGCGTTGTATCTAATTTTGAACTCACAGGACAAAATTATATGTTTTCCATACCCTTGAGGAGACATTTCGACCAACTCAGGGTTACTCAAAAGTCGGAACTACGGAATTATTACAGCTATATTAAATTAAAATCCTTCGAGACATTTAAAGTAGCTTCAACTTTAGATACTAGGTTTTAATATTAATAGCTGAGCTCAGTGACGATTTGTGCTCTGTAGATCATCGCCGATGATGTGTAATTGCTGATAGTACCAATAGAGTAAAAACACAGCTGAGAGAAAAGCAAAACAAAGGTTCGGTTGATGTAGTGGATAGCGCGTGAGTCCTCGACTCGGGTAATCGCGGATTCGAAGCCTACCTGAGGAGCCGAATTTTCTTCACATCTCAGCACTTCTACAGCTGTATTTCAATATTAGAGTTGTGCAAATATTTGAACGTACAGTGTGGTCAGTGTGGAGAGATGCAGTCGACAATGAGGAATTAGAGTTCTACGCCACGTATTAGAGTGGATAGAGCGGGAAGACTTCAGTGTAAGTGAGGGACACCAAATGCTATAAGCATTGGACGAGATTTACTACGTATGTAGAGAACAAACGATAAAGGTTTTGGCGTTGAACAATCTTTATTGGATGCATTATGCCTTCGAATTCAGCAGGTACCATAAATATGGCTTATGCATATCAGACCTGTACAAAGACTTGCTATACACTACCGATTGTCAAACAAGCGCTGGTATCCCGCAGAGCATTTCTGCCACCAACTTTCCTACCCGAATAGAGCGCTTACTATGACCGGGGCGGAATCGAACCAGCGACTGTTCCAGTTTGAGTTAGCACTAAAATTCTGCCCTACACGTGCCCCTGCGTGTATGGAAAGATCAACCTACAGATAAAAAATAAATGTAAACTAATACGCATCAAAAGATTCCTGGTTCTTACTGCTCCATGATTCTTTCTAAATGAACACATATCATCGCACCCTTCACTTAGGTCCGCCAACATACTATACGCCCTGTGTCTTAACATGGTTCTGGATCTACGCGCTTTCAAATGTCCTCTTGGTTGCGGGGAGTGCAAAGAACATTTGCCACCGTCCCAGACTCTAAATACTGTTTTTTCCTGTCTTGACATGTTGTTGCATTGATGAAATACGATTAGTGAAGGAGTGCCGTTTCCCACCGGCCAATCACCAAGCATACGACTCTCGTGGTTGGTCACGTGCATGAAGCAGTTCAGAAATCATGTTTCCGTGCTCACATGGAGTAATGGGAGCTAACATGATTGAACATCATAAGGTATCATATGAGCTTATAAACAACTAGGACGAACAGCGATGTCGTTGCCGCAGTCCTCAATGACTCGATTAACAGAGTGCAGGTGACAGGCTGAGTTCGACGGGTATTCAGCACCATTGAGCATCCTTCAGGCGACTCAATACATAATGAGCCTATAAAGCCTATCGCTGAACTGATTGTGCGTGTTTTTCTTTCAAGACAAGTCTGGGACCAATATTACTAGCCCGGGGAAAAGAAGGAGCTAGTCGATCGTAACAATGGATCGGACCAAGGATCGCATGTGTAGTGCAGTTCATGTCTAATTATTGCATTTGGCGCGCTATCTTGCGTGGATAACGGATAAAATCCACTGCCATCGAGTAACTCTATGAATATTCGAAGCTGCATTCCTATTATTATACTTTTATTATACTATACATTCATTGTATTCTTGTTCTAATTTTGAGTTTGTCGTGGTTTTGGATATTACCAGTTGACCAACCACATTGTTGTAAAGACTTCGGTCAATGATCAAATCAGAAGTGACTGAACAGTTGCCAGGTAATTTTGCATTGTCTGCATAAATAATTATTTCCGACTCATTACTGGTATCATGGCGTGTGGAGGGCCGTTGTGCCCTGCAATGTACATGTACTCGTTAGCTCGATTTTGCGCTTTGAGTTCACCGAGCCTCCACCCTCCATGGTCGGCAATTTCGTAGCAGAGCTAGCTAGTAGGATAGAGTCATAGACTTGATACATTGCAAGGCCACCGTAAGTCATTGTAAGGCCAGATCTGTATTCAATCACCTTTAGTTTGAAGTCGAATGCATAGCGCATCCCCTCAGAGGTTGATAACCACCAAACACTTTATCCTTTTTATCCTTCTTACTGATGCCAAATTTTCCCAGATGTGACGTTACTGGATCTATGGAGTCGTTAAATACAATAGTCACCATCCCGGTACACTATTCTTATTCACTTCAACGAAGCTGAGATATTTGCAAAACTCTGGACCGCAGGTGCCTATGGTGGGGAACGAACGCGCTATTGTCCTTTCCGGGGAGTAACGCGTTAACCACCACACCATGCGGGTCCTTTCGTTTCGCCTGTCTCTCAGGTTGATGGGTGATTGCTGATCGGCAAAACACTCGATAGAACTAGCTGAGAGACAGGCGAAACGAAGGACCCGCATGGTGTGGTGGTGAACGCGTTACTCCCCGGAAAGGACAATAGCGCGTTCGATCCCCACGATAGGCACCTGCGGTCCAGAGTTTTGCAAATATCTCAGCTTCGTTGAAGTTATATTTCGCAATATATCCTGCCATCAAAAAGAGTAGGGAGTAAGTAAAAAGGTTAAAACTATTCTTATTGTAAATTATTATAACAAGGTCGGAAAACGATTTGGCCCAAAGATTATTAGACATATCTTATAATAAAAGTGATTGATAAATTAGAGGTACAAATATGTACCATGCCACGAGCATTTGATTGCAAATTCGATTTTAGACTTCCACTCTATTAAGCCAATCCCTAAGCTCTCCCCTTTGTCTCTGCCTCTCTCTCTCCCACTCTCTCTGGGCTCGATAGACCGACAATGGAGAAACATACAAAGGAAGAACAAGCATTGACTATATGAGATCGATCAGTGTTATTCCAGTAATGACCATAAAACTCAATCCGCCATTAAACATATATCTATAGTTTCGAAATGAATTAAATACTTCATATATTTATTAGGACGCGAGTAGCGGAGATCGGCGGCGCCCTGCAATACACGTGGGATCGACCCCACGTCCCAGGTCCACCAAACTCTCTTTTAATCTGGGGTCAGCAAATTGGTACCCGACCTGCGTGGGAGGACAGCAGCACTGATAAGATACATCGGTAGGCAAGTGCGAGTCATTGGAAAGGCCATATATGCATTCAATCACCTCCAAACGATGCTTAATGATGTCGAATGCATGACGCATCCCCGACAGACAGATCAATGCCGAGAGCTTTATCCCTGATCCATTATATTTATTACTCTCAGTATGTAAGGGTGCATGTGGCGCAGTGGTTGGAGGCGCCACTGCGACACACCTCCAACGATACTTAATGAAGTCGAATGCATGGCGCATCTCTCAGTGATTCATCAACGCCGAGACCTTTATCCTTTTACTTTTTTTTAATAGGTAAGGAGGAAGAATGCAGTGATTCTTACGACTAATGATTGCGACCAAAGAGCTGTCAACACAGCATGCACTATTTCTGGGGAAAAAAAAGCATACTGACTCTAGCGATAGTCAAAGCGCTGAAAAAGTTGGCCACAATGAAAAAATCTTCACACAGCTTAGTGCTAACAACAGGATAAATGCTAATCAGCGGTGTTTCATGAAGTCGTATAAGGCCATCATTGGCGATGAGCGATGAGCTCTATCGTAAATTCTAATAAGAAACGATTTGTGCCGATTATATGAATTAGGTTTCCGCGATGTGTTTCTTTAGTGAAACGTGCTCCTAAGAACTGCTTGTCGACAAGTCGACCAATAAACATTAACTAATAGAAAATAATGTTCTCTATTGCAACTTTATTCTTTATGTGTTCTGATGGTGCCAAGTGCCCTCCATTCATATCCCCATCCTAACCATCGGGCACGCGAGTAAATACGTCAACCGTTACCATCAGATACAGCACCGGGCGTAATACCAGGCACGACGCATTGCTGCCACTCGTTCGGATCTAGCCATGTCTCTTAGCACGGCCGTTTGCCTTCTGACGACACGTGAACATCGCCGTCGTTCTTCTTCATCACCCTTTCTCCAGCTTAATCTTCTTCTTTCGCAATCATGCTCTTGCTTCACCAATCTCAGCTTGCTGTAGCCCGTGCACCTCTTTGGCTAAGAATCACGTCATCAACGTGTACCTATGTCTCATCTTTCGTGAACTATGTTAAACCTTAATAACGTCGTTACAAGCCATAATGTTTGCTCATCTTCAAACTGACTTAACTGTGATCTATTTTGCAACTCGCATCTAATGCTTGTATGTCCAATGCATCATTACTCGTGCTTGGCCACGGCAACTCTTCGAACGCAACTTATGTATTAGCCCCTTATTCTCATACTGTTTAAACTGAGCAATTGCATTCATTCATAAGTTTGTTACTGCACATCCTTGCAACATCAGCTACGTTAGATTACTCTCTCTTAAGCTTTATGAGGGCTTAATCTCCCTAAGCGCTCACTTCAGCACCATTTAATCTTTACACATCTTTCGTTTCTCTTATAGCAAATTAATTGTCTCGTTTAATCTTTTTTATATCACCCACAGTGTATTATTATGGTATATTTGTATTGCTGCACGTAATTGTTAGTGTATTCTATTTACTCAGATTACTTACTACTGGACCACCTTAGTTGCAATTTACTGTATATACATTTCTAGTCTAATTGCGTTATCGCTTAAATACTATGTATGTAAACGGTTTAATCACCCAAGTTTGAGGTGTCCAGCATTGTGACTGCTAATCACCAAAGGCCCCGCGTGGCACAGGCAAAGGCGAGCAGCTAATACCGACCGAATCTTTTTTAACTACTTGGTATTCATATAACAGCGAGCCGTCCCAACACTGCTTTCAAAGGTGTGGCGTCTTAAACATTGTTTAAACTTATCGACAATAAACAATTGATGAAATACACAAGCCCAATTTCGAATACAATACCAATTTAGCTTTGCTACTGAGCAGGTCTTGGAGCAGAAATCCAGATACTGTTGTTGCTCAGCTAAATCAGTGGTGGAAATCAAATCGCATTGTGTGGTGAACAGGGCTTGTATACGGAGGTACTGTCGTCTTCGTTGGCGAAGATATAAGATTTTGTGGGAGCCGCTACCCCACCGATCCCTTTCCCTTTACTACGTGACCCAACGCCGTCACACTGCACAGATTCCAGCACTTCCTACATACGACCCATTTCCTGCCATCCATCCCCCCACGAATTTCCCCGAACCTCCTCAGTGCTTGAGCTCGGATGCGACTTGAAGGATTTTTCGTGTACGTTGCGAAAGTCGTCGGATGGCGGTCGAGTTGATTCTCAGTGGAGACCTGCGAAATATGCTAAAACGTTCTCACGTGGATTGGAGGGAATAAACTTGCCCCCGGAAACGGCTGCTACCAGTTCCCAGACTCATGAGGCATGAGAAGGTTGCTCAGATCGGCGTAGATTGAGCCAGCGACTGGGTAGATTAGGCTGCTAGCGTAATGAACAGGATCATCAGCGCAATGCTTTTAAGATGCGAAAACTGCTTTTGCAGGCGTTAAATTTTCAAAACTTTTTGCAAATGCTACCTACCTTAACAAATAGCGCATAAAGTCTTCCGCTTTAATCAATCTCTCAGCGACATACCAAGCCCTTAAGCGCTGTAAAGGCGATTAAATGTATATTTGACATATGAAATGATTTTGCTTGAGCACATGTAAGTCCTTATCCTCCCAGACAAATGTGGTGCCAATTCGCAGACCTAGGAGGAACAACAACTGTGGCTAGCGGAGGCGCGGTCTCGAACTACAGTAATGTATTTGTCAACAGCGCTTCACAGCCGCGATGATTCGGATGGAATCTCTTCAGTGGTTGTTTCTTCATGCTCTGCGGGTTTCCGTAGTTGTCGCACCCAGTCAAATCAAATAAGCTGGAGAACTGCACGAATGAAATAGTATCATCTATAGTTCCCTTTTATACAAAACCTTCCTTGTTTGACTGGAATGTTTTGACTTCAGTAGATAGCTCTGTAGAATACAGAACGCTTCCTGCTTGTTTTCCACCACAAATCATTCGTTTTCATCCTAGTAATCTGACTACTAATAGCTGGTATATACTAGTTATGCCATTTAATACTTGCAAAACCTCCGTACTAAATTGACCAAACCTGCCATCGTATGGGAGCTGGGAATTGGTGCCGCATTTCTCTCGGAAGTCCCCTCCTGTTCATTAGACCTAGGAATGCCTTATCGCAGCTATCCCAACAACCGTTTTTTTTCTATAGGAAGAGTCGATTCGACCAGCATTCAAGATCATTCATGAAGAAGATCTAGAGTCTTTTTTTGGAGTAGCAGAGACCATAAGCGAATCCGAACACCTTCGTGGATGACGGAGATAAAGCAGCGTACCGACCGAAATAAGTGCTGGTGTTGGCAGAATAAATGTAGGAAGAGTTTTAGTACTGAGTCTCATTTAAACTCTGCATGGAAAACCAACTTCTTGGTCCTCTTATTGCATCCTTTTGTAAGTTGTTATAAGCCAAGAGATTGACCACGTATGCATCTATTGTATAATCATAGCGCTATCGAAGCAACTTCATGTCGCAAGAATCCATAAATAGTGAGAAGACTTTCGTTGCCTGTCTGAATTGCTAAGGTAGGGACCATCATTATGCAAGGCGATAATTTGAAACATAAGTCATGCTGACTTCATCGGCTATCTCTTCTACTTCATAACGTTCTGCTTCCGCATTGCATCAAAGTTCGCCGTAATCTTCCTCATGAAACAAATCTTCGGTAATACGCCCTACTGTTCTTCATCATCATTGCTGGAGCCTTAGTAATCTATTGGTCTTAAGGTTATTTGGAAGGTGTCACATAACACAAAATGTTTTTAACGAACTTACTGTTGAGGACAACAATAAAAAAAATGAGGCAAAAAACCGTCTAGTGTAAAATCAAAAAAATATTACTACGTTGTTCGGAAATTAGGGTCCGATCTGTAGTTTTATTTTTTCCCGTATATGTTTTAGCAAAAAAGGGCGCGTGTGGCGCAGTGGTCGGAGGAGCCCTGCAACACACACGTGGAATTGATCCCCGCGCCCGTGGCCCACCAAGCCTTCCATCCCTCCAGGGTCGGAAAATCGGTACCAGCCTTGTCTAGAAGGATAGCAGCACAGGCTCGATACATCGGTAGGCCACCGCGAGTTACTGTAAAGGCCAGATATGCATTGAATCACTTCCAAACGACGCTTAGTGAAGTCGATTGCATGGCGCATCCCTCAGGGATTCATCAACGCCAAGGGCTTTATCCTTTATCCCTTATGTTCTAGCAATAGTTTTTCTTCCGAATGCTGCACTGCTATATGTCGTTGCAAGGCTAGTTTTATGCGCGTTCGCTCGGTATACTTGAATTCGGGTTTATGGAAAATTGGGGTTCATGAAAACTTTTAAAGATTAAGAGCTCATACGTCAAAACAGCAATTTCGACAAATCTACTTCGACGGATTAGAACTCGGACGTCATGCAGCACAAACTGCTCGAAGCAAATGAGGTATGGATCCAAGAAAATATCAACGAACGCAAAGTACAACGTTGCTTCCAAAAATCTCATCGTGGCAAACTGAACCTTGAAGATGAGTGGAAGGAGGTTCGCGGATATCCTTTTACTATTGACGAAGATGAATTGAAGGATTCCCTGCAAGTGAATACAGTTCAAGAATTTGCAGAAGGCCTCTGTATAAGCACCTCGACTGTTTCGTGCATCTACAGAGAATTCTCTACCCAGAGACAACTAGAAAGTCAAAGAAGCTCGACAAATCGATGCCGCACGCAATAAAACAAGTCGTCGTTTTGAGATGTTGTCGGCGCTTCCTCTGTGCAACCAAAACGACCCAGTTCTTTCCAGAACTGTGACGTGTGACGAGAAATAGATCGTGTACGACAGCAGGTAAGGACAAGTTCAGTGGTTGGACCACGGTGAAGCACCTCAGCACCTCGCAAAAATGAAAATTGAACCAAAAAAGTCATTCTGACTATTTTGTGGTCCACAGCTTGTTTGACTTATCACGGACTCTCGTATCCGGATGAAACGATTCCTGCAAAAAAAGTACGCTGCGCAACGCACTGGTCAACAGAAAGGGATCAATCCTCCGCGATAAAGCACGGCGACATATCGTACGACCGACGTTTGAAAAACTGATCGAGATGAGTTACGAAACTCCGCCTCATCCATCGCACTCGCAAAACCCATCACCTACCGGCTACCACTGCTTCAAGCATCTTGACAACTTTCTGTATGAAAAATGCTTCAAAAAATCAACCTGAGGCCAAAAGTGCCTTCAACGACCTCATTGCTTCCAGGAATCCAGAATTCTATGCAGATGGCATAATTGAGTTCCTTATTGTGAATTGTGCACATTCTAATGGTTTCTATTTCGATCAGTAAAGTTTATTCTAAGCTGATATATGCTGCTTGCTAAACCAAACTTGCAATCGGGCATTAATTTTCGATGAACCTAAAAGGACAGTGCAGTGAACACTGCTTAATCCGATTTCTTGCATGGTATTACCACAAACCTCCCAACTGTTTACCGTCTCATCGTGGCTGGGAGGTGTTCCTGGGTGGTGGAATGCGATGTACAATGGGGGATTCATCCCCCCGGCAGGGTCCCTCAAGCTGAGGAGTCTGGCGTTTCCATCAGGAAGCCCAGCTAAGAGTAAACCAATACCGCGACCCACCACCGCCATGGTTTCAAATAGTCGCATGGTGGCAAATCTCTCTCTGATTTACAAAGACGGCGACTGTCTGTGGTGGTGACGACCTAGAGCAGACTTTAGCCTGGTGACCTCGGGACTCCAGGGAACCACAAAGGCTAAACCAGCAAAAACTCCGGCAAAATGAGGATTATGCTGGGGGCTCGCAAACCAGTGAAGAAGGGCCATCCAATTATCCAAGTAAGTAAGTACTAGCACAAAAGCTTTTTCAAGTATAGTAATGGTCGTCATCAACACAGTAGTTTGCTTATGAGGAATTTAAATGGATATTGATTAGACGTGCGCGCTGCGCAGTGGTTCGAGGCGCCACTGCGACGCACACGTGGAATCGATCCCGGTGCCCATGGCCCACCAAGCCTTCCATCCTTTCGGAGTCACCAGTTGGTATCAGACTTCTCTGGGAGGATAGCAGCACTGGCTCGATACATCGATCGGCTACCGCGAGTCATTGTAAAGGCCAGATAAGCATTCAATCACCTCCAACGATACTTAATGAATTCGAATGCATGACGCATTCCTCAGGTATTGATCAATGCCGAGAGTTTTTTTATTAGCTTTGTTGATTAGACAATCATGAATGCTCAAGCATGACAACGGCCCCACCATTTTTCACTAGGTCCGTAAGCCGTCATCATTGAATAATGTGTCTAGAACGATGCACCATTTTGTTTTTTATATGTTACCAAAATGGAACAACACGGTGTGTCATTACAGTTGGTTACGTGAATGGATTTTTGCAGAGTAAAGCGATCTCGCAGAAGAACACTGGTGAACGAAGGACAATGTTCTTGCGAACAGCGCCGACCAGCGGTATCCGTTTGGAACCTTAGTCCTCCTAAACTTTGTGAAATGTTGTAAGAAAAATTCTTTCCACGAACACTTGTGATGTTGAACTTAGGTGCTAGCCATTTTTTGTGAGACTTGCGGAAAAACGGCAGCTTTCCCACTCGCTTAAAACAACGCTGAAAAAATATTTCCTCAGAGGCACACAGAAGGATAAAGAAAAAAAGGATAAAGCTGTTGGTACTGATCAATCCTTTAGGGACATACCATGCATACGACTTCATTAAGCATCGTTTGGAGGTGATTGAATGCATGTCTGGCCTTTACAATGATTCGCGGTGTCCCGTCGATCTATCGAACCAGTGCTGCTACCTCCCAGACAAGCATGGTACCAATTCGCCGACCCCGATAAGATGGAAAGCTTGGTGAGACTCGGGTGGGGGGGATCGATCCCAGGTGTATTGCAGAGCGCCTCCGACCACTGCACCACACGCGCCCATAGGACAGAATGAAGGACGGAAGAATCTAACGTTTGAGATGCTGTTGTAATCACAATCATTGCATTCACAGGTATCATACTCTTCAGGTTATGTGCGGTAGCACAAACTGGTTGTCGAAGAGTCGGCGGCAACTGGCGACCTTGGTGTTCAAGAAGTCAGCCGGTCATCAATCGTGTTTTCACCACCTTAGCTTGTGATGATAATGCAGTTCTCTTCACTTTACTGAATTTAAGAGTAGTAATTCCTGTTGTTCTTCTTCATCATCGGTTTTTTCTTTTTTCGAGGATCTTATCCTTCTTACTTGTTTGATCGTAAAAAATGCTTTTTTTATAGGTGAACTCATCGGATGGTCTTTGGTTCTTTAAAACGACATTATTATTTCTCTAGTGCACAGCACCTTTATCGTGCACTGATTCTTCCGATCATTACTTAATCAATAACTAAACACCAGAATGACGAGAGAATGATGTTCTTGATGTTGATCACTCTAAGATGAATCTCACTGTTTTGTGCATTTTAACTGAATTGCTCTGTTGATGTCACAAATGAGCGCAGTCAATGATAGAAGTGGCACCGCCACTAAGTGGTGAAAGTGAATATTATCTTGAAGAGACGCTATTTTTTAACAACTTTGTTCGATATCTCTCCACTTGTTCCACTTATTTTTATTTTGTTTTATATGACCATCTTCACATCTACTGTTTGGATTCCAGCACTTCCCACATTCGATTCGTTTCCTCACATCCATCATCGACGAAGATCTTCTAAGATTTTACGTGTGTCTTCGACTGTTGCTTGTGGTGGAGTCGATTCCCCCTAGACTACTGAGATAACTGGGCTTGAGCGTTGCCAAACGTATTGCAGAGAGTGATTTCTTCCCGGACAAGTCTGATACAAATTCCCCGAACCCGGAGGGATGAGGGACTTGCTTGGCTTGGAGCGTAATCGAACTAGCACCATGCTCGTGATGACCGACATCACTACCACTGTGCTCTCCGCCACTTTTTTCTACTTCACCTGTATCACCTGTAGTCCCGTTGGTCCCGGAGTGACTCGAGCGGGCGCCAGTAAATCTTCCATTTTTCCCTGTCGCGTGCAAGAGTAGCCCAGTGGTTCCTGCTCGCTCTAGGGGACTCGTCGAGCATCATACTTTTCTTCTAGGCTCTTCGTGAAGATCTCTTACCATAGGGTCCGTGGTCTTTCTGCAGTGCGTTTAACATCACGAGGAATCCAGTCACTAACGGCTCTTGTCCATCGGTTGTCATTCATACGCATTACGTCTCCGGCCCACCTTATCTTCGACTGTGTGGCGTACAGAACGGCATCTTTGATTTTTTGGTCGTTGACGCAGGTCGGAGCTTCGAATTCCATCCCTTACTTGTGTGAAACGGGATACTCCTAGCATCGTCCTTTAGGCTGCGCGTTCGATAACGCTTTGTGATCTTTTATCCTCCTTACGCAGCGACCAGGTTTCTAACGCATACGTTAGGGCAGGAAGTACCGTTGAGTCGAAAAGATGGTCACGGAGTCTGGTGTTCTTTGTTGCCTTCACTACATACTCTCTTGATGCTCTTGAAAGCTCCCCAAGCCGCTCTTTTCCTTCTGCTCAGCTCTGGAGCTAAGTCGTTCATCATATTGATTTCCCGACCTAGATAGACGTAACTAGAGCATATCGTGAGATATTCGTTCCGTTGTGCATGAATGGGGCATACGAAACCAATCCGTTCCTTATGAACATCGTTTTTGTGAGATCTAGTCGAAGACCAGTCTTTCCACAGGCTTTATCAAAATCGGCAAGCATACGTTCCGCTTGGCTAATGTTCGGTGTTATAAGGACGATGTCATCACCAAATCGAAGATGATGTAACTGCCGACCATCGATTTTCACTCCCATATTATCCCACTCCAATGTTCGCATGACGTTCTGGAAGGTAGTGGTAAATAATTTTGGCGAGATGGTGTCGCCGCCTAACCCCTCTTTTGACGTCAATGTTAATATCGTTGTAGAATGGCGAAATCTTGGTTGTGAAATTTTTTGTAAAGCTCACGAAGAATCTTTATGTACTGAGTAGGGACTACTTGACTATCAAGGGCTTCCATGACTGTGTCTATCTCAGTTGAATCAAAGGCCTTCTGTAAATCGATGAAAGTGAGACAGAGGGATCTTTTGTACTCTCACGATACTTAAGTGAGCCTTGTTGTCGTGTAAATGTGGTCCATCGTACTAAAGTCCTTTTCGAAACCCTGCTTGCTCACATGGCTATCCTTCGCCCAGTGTTCTGTCAATCATGTTTGGGATGACGCGAGTGAAAAGTTAGTAAACGACAGACAGCAGGCAGATTGGGCGATAGTTGCCAAATATCGTGTAGGTCAACATTGTTGAACAACAACACGGTCTTGCTGGTCTGCCACTGAATAGGGACCTTGCATTCAGACAGGTAACGTGTGAAGAGCCTAGCCAGCGTGTTTACGAGGACTGGCGGAAGGTTCTCCAGGTGTTCTGATCTTATCCTGTCAGCACCAGGTGTTGTTCGATTTTTCACCGGCAAAATGGCATGTGGAATTTCGGAAGGAGAACCAGTGGTTCAACATATCCCATCCTCCTTTATTTCATATGACGGAAGGTGGACGTGGCTATCGAAGAGATCTGAGTAGTATTTGTGAATGATTTTCTCCATTGCCTTTCTGGACGCTGTAACTGTTCCGTCTGGTGGTTGGAGTGCAATCATCTTGCTCTTGTAATTGGCGAAACTTCGGTGGGATTTGCTGGGATTTGCGAATGCTTTTCCCAGCCTCTGCAGCTTCAACCATTACTACTGCTCTTCCCTCTTTAAGATCTTCTTTTATCGCTTGTCTGCATTGTTCTGCAAGTTCGGACGTTAGTTCGCGGTTGCCTGCAGCTCGTGCGATTCCACGCTGGCGTATCAGCTCGGATGTTTCTGGAGGTAGACTTCTCTTGGTGACTTTCGAACTCTCAGCTTTGATAGCGCTAACGTGAAGATGTTGATTGAACCGATCGTATTCTTCGTCGGTGTTATCGAAAACGGCATCTTCCTAACAGCCGACTAATGGATTGAATAAGTCCCAGTTTATGGTGGTTCTGCGACTTCGGGTTTTTGAATTAAGCGGCTTTTTTCTCCTTTCCGCGAGAAATAGAATCTTGCGCGAAGACGATGGTCTGATCACGTGTGGAAATTTTGGGACAACGGCGACATCGGTTTGGCAAAGCCTTCTATTTACTATGATGTGGTCTATTTCGTTATGGTACTCTCCATTAGGAGACTTTCGCGTGCAGCGTTGAGAGTGAGGTTTCTGGAATTGCGGGTTACCATGGATGGTCTTGGTCGTCATTATAAACTCAGATAGCCGCTCACCCTGTTCGTTCCATTCGAATCCGTGGCCCCCCAATGTGACGTTCTTCAGACGTTCCCCCTTGGTCCAATCTTGGCATTGAAATCTCCGATGGTGACCTTGAAGAATGTATGGTCTCTATAGAACTTCTCCGAGTCCATATAGAACGCTGCAACTTCTTCTTTGTCATAGTTTGATGTCGGCGCGTAAACGACGAAGATTGTCAAAGCCGGTATTGATCCACATCTTTTTAACCGTAAACGTCCGATTCGGATTGTAAGCTGTTCGAATGAATCGATGTTCATGGACAAACTCGTGTTGACGAGAACGCCGACGCCGTCGACTCCTCTACTGTCGCATGTTCCGAGGAACAGTTCTTCTCCGGTGTCATAGACGGCGTTGAATGAGTGGCGTCACCTCGTCTCGGTCAGGCCGATGAACTCGTACCTTATCCTTCTTGCTTGCATGAGCAAGTCTTCCATCGAGGACTCGGATGCAAGCGTACGTGCATTGCAGGTACAGATTGTCACCATAGTTATTCGTGATCCAGGCAGCTTCCATTGGCCCTGAGATTTTAGCAACCTCTCCGTACTCGTCCTACCCAACGCTGCGAAATTGGTGGCTCTTTCAGGGTCAAGGGAATGAGGGCCGTTTTTTTTTACTGTGTTTAGCATTTTGATGCCCACGTATAGCTTGCTGGGGTCTGAATGTGGGGGTTGGGTAGCCTAGTATACTTACGGGTAGCTTGCCAGGCTCTCCCAGAGTGGACATGGGGGCCTATTTGTTGGAGGCGAGTCGTACCGCCTCCCATATACTTCCCTGTCACTTGATTGCAGGCTTTTGGCCGAATTGACTCGTAGAATGCAATCCGCATAAGCGAGAAGACACCAACAAACGCATGCATGAATACGCTTCGTAAGTACAGAAAGTATGAGCCAAATGGGCGCAGCAGAAACGGAGTCCATCTCCTGGATCCACCTGCGTCTAAGGGAAGCAAAGGTCGCTTTTGGTCCGCGATTACCCACCTCTTCGCCACGTGGGGACGCGCCAGGTAGCCTCGCGACTAACCGGCTCGAGACCCCTCATATGAGGGAGGTCCGTGGTTTTTTTCTACTTATAACCAAGAAATTCTGGAAGAGAGAAAGCTTTCTTGCTTAAGTACACATTTTTTAATGAATCTACTCCCTTCTTTCCGATATCATTCATCAACAAGTTCACGCGTCCTCTTCGTAATCTATCTTTGTCTTATTTTTTACATCGATTTCATTTCACGTAGGCATACGGTCATGCGAAGTGCTTTTTTAAATACAGGGGTAGCAATGCATTTCGTTATGTCGCATTTTCATTTCAAATTAAACCCGGTAGTAGCGTGAAGCACAAAGCTAAAAATTCAAGAATTAACTAACTCATAATCGGTTATTCGAACAGGACTTGGGCTTACCACATTTCAAATTTGTCCACGGTAAGATTGGCATCCTCCTTATCTCCTAACCGCTTCCTCCCATCCGCAGTTGCCGTCGACTACCTAGTCGGTGGTGAAGACTCAGTAATACTGTAGTAAAACTATCTTAGGATTACAGAAAGAATCAACTCCAACAGCATTCAGTTCCATTCATAAAGAAAACAAGGTGAAGGTAGAGTCCTGGTGTGGCAGCCGATTTCACACTCAAACCCAAAGATTTTCTGATGAAAGGCAACGGCATGGATGTAGGAAATCTTTAGCTGCACAATATGTGAACTTGAGTTATATAAAAAAAGGGTTAAAATTAGCAACCACCACGACTTGTAGCAGCGTCTGGTGTTTCATTTTCATTTTCCTTTTGCCATTCCTCTCCACTGATTTCACCATGAAGTTCTCACCTTTTACCATCTAATCATTCATATCAATGATGTCGTTTATAACGCTTTTTATATCGTGACTGTGGAGGATGGAAACACATCGCCGTTCCGCCCTCACTACAGACGCATGAGTCCGTATTTTCAGCGGATTATTGTGATTTCGATGGCAAGCAGGATTTCCCCCTATTGTTTTCGTATTGTTAATCGGTATTCTGCGTCGTATTTTTGTCAGACTTCGTGTCATATGATCACTCTATCATGTTGACGCTTAATATCCTCCATATACTCTGGATTTCACACCGATCACAATTGCTTGTCATTTTATGCATGCTCATTATGTACTTGTCTAAAGTAGCTGAATAACCTTATCTTTCTAACTCTAATCTCTTCCACCTGATTTGAGATATTTTAGTACACCATGTATTAAAGTAATCACTCTGATTTCATTGGCCTCCATTTGTGGTTCTGTGGTTGATAAAGTTCTAATCACCCAAATGTGAATTGAATGTCCTATGTGAATAAAGAGTAGTGGCTGGCGTAGTGATAGCGATGCCATTCGTTAAGAACACGTTGCTGCTCCACAACACCCCCGGGCTCGTTAAGTCTCTCATATCTCCGCAGTGGGAAAATTGGTACAAGATTTATCCAGGAGCAGCCCACTCCCTGCAACATAGGTGGGGAGGCTTTAGTTCGGCTATCTCAGGAGTCAACGGAGAATCGACATGAGTGGCATTTAATGAAATTGAAACAGAAGACAATTCTCAAACAGCAGCCGAACCCACCAGTGAGAAGTTCGAAGGCCTTCGTGGGATAGTGGATGTGAGGAAACCCATGGAATACAAGTGCAGTGATCCACGCACTAAGTGTGAAGATGGTTCGTGTAAAAAAAAGTGAGTAAAGGCGTGTCGTAAAGTTATTCTAGAATTGTGCTCTATTTTGGTTTTGTTCTGATATTTTGAGATCGGTGACCGATTTCAATGTCAACTAAATATGTAATCTTGAGGAGAAAATATGTGAACGATGCTTCTGCTTTCTTCTTCCCTCTCTGTTTACGGAAGATCTCTACTCGGGTTGTGTTCATTATATTCTAAAGTTCTTATGGATTATTTTTTTCGCAACTCGTTTAAGAATATTCGTCACTTGCAACACTGGGTCATTAGACTGTGCATTTTCGAGCTCTTTCTCTTACCCATTTCCTCTTTGTTTTGAGGTTCTCACAACGCGCGCAGTTGTTATCGGTTAGGGTGCGTCCATGTTCGTGATGAAGAGATTATGGTTGGTATTAAATTATTCTAGAGGATTAGAATGATTTGGTGTTCCGCAAATGATTTTAATGCATCAGGAACGGCATAACAAATTGGCGTTGGGAGGACAGCCTCCTCCCTACCGTGTAGCAAAGTCCTCAACCTTCTTTAACAATTCAAACTGTGGCTGTGATAGTCGCATCTGCAACTATAGCGTGATCAGAATTTATTCTATGGCTTTTCTCCCAGATGTTAATCCCCCTTCCACCCATCTCACCTTTCATAACTGTTTCTTCAGAATCCAACGACCTTATCTTTGTAAACAACCAAGTGTTCGTTCGTTGTTTTGAAAGTAGTGTATCTGCACTTTGAGTTTACGTTAGGAACGTCCTTTTTCACTTTGTACACTTCCACATATTTGACTCGTAGAAATGTTCTGTCGGTGGATCTCTGTCACTGATCACGAAACTGTTAATGAACACGTCGTTGACGACGACTACAATAAATGTGGCACGTGTCATAGAAACCCATAGAGTCTGCAATCGTTCTGGAGACCGGCCTTTTGTTAACCTCGGCACTGATCAAGTAATTCACTGTATTTTTGATGAGCAAACACGAGGTCTTTACTCTGTCCTTTATTGACGAAAAAGCTGACTTTTGGTGGATTTCGCCTTCTTCAAACGCTATCCATCTCACGTGTAGCCTCTCCTGTTAGCCTATATTCGGAATGAAGTCGATTCCTTCCTCTTTTCTTGAATATCACGACATCTTCCGACTCCTTCCTGTCAGCATTCTGCGATCGATCGTGCAATGCGGCTGAGCAACTGCTGAACTAATTTTTTTTTATTTGTATGTTCTTATGAACTGATCTTGTTGAGTTGATGCAAGGTTGGTATAAGTTGTCGTTGTTGTTGTTGTTGTTGTTGTCGTTGTTGTTGTTGGGCGATGGCTGACGTTTGGCGATTTCGCCCTCCCCAGGGCCGTGCTGTTACGACTGGGACTCAATTTTTATGAATGCGTCGTTTTCTTGTTCAGCAATCGCGAGGTTGTTAAACAGCATACATTTACTTCCATAGAAAAACACAATACAATACAACAGTAGCTGACGTTTCGGCAGTATCGCCTTCTTCAGAGCCTGGAAGGGTATACTGACATACAATTTACTAGGCCAAACGCTTCAATGACACTTACAAAAAGACGAAAAACTCTATGGTAATTAAATGGTCAACAGCTTCTCGAAAAAAACTCACCGCTTTTTTACGTGCCTTCCCATGAGGAAGATTAGAACAGCTGATTATGGTCGCATAAGGTTGATGACTGCACCATCCCACATCAGAAATTGATGCGAACATACGGGGTCAGGTCGCGTATGACCTCTGGGCATTCATCCCTGCTATTCATTGTAGGGTTTTTTGGCATTTATCCAAAAAGCCTCAAGAAGTTTTCGCGCTGGTGTTCTAGTCTCCTGCGCAAGGATATTGACTTTTACTTCAAAATCGTCCCCGCTGTGCTTTTTGTATCCTATGCGTGCCTAGTGGGGTACTTTGTCTTAGTTTTCGTTTGCCATCTAGCTGTTCTTTTATACGGATACACAAAGGCCTGCCCGTTTCGCCAATATATTCATCTCCGCAATTATTACACGAGATCAGGTATATCGTACCTAAACTCATGCAATCACCGTCCCTGCCGTAAGGGCAGATTACGCAATTTGTTGTTTCGCATAGACGGTCATACAGGCGGTTACGAACTAACTGACGACGTAGAGTAGCCGGTGGTATTTCAACTATCGCTACCGATTCCTCTAGACCTGCCCTTCTTAAGCATCGTTTAATCGCTACGCTTACTTCATCGCTAATAAAGGGCAGCATAAACGGGACTTTCTTTTGGCCAAGTGTTTTCGCTTGGGCGCGTCGCTCTCCTTCTAAACTTATCTCGTGGGGTTACTATTTCGTAGCCATTGGAGATGGCTATTTGCCGAGCCAAGCTAAACAATCAATGGGTCAGTGTGGCAAAGGCTGCAGGTTTAAAACCATCGGTTATTTCGCACTTTAAAATCGATACACCAACATGTCCCGTCCTATACCTACTTATTAAAACACATAAGTTGGTATCACCTGATGATCTTGCGTCAACCAATCCGTCATCATTTAAGGTTAGACCCATCATCAGCTGTGTAGACGGGCCAACGGATAGAATAACCTGGTTTTTAAGCCTAATACTTACCCAGTTGCTTAACCATATTCCAGCTCACCTCACAAACACCCAAATGTTCCTAGAACGTCTACGTAACGCGTCTCCTAATAACGCGTACCTGATGGAGTCCTTCGACGTTACTGCGTTGTACACCAACGTATCGAATGACTCCGCAATGCAAGCCATCTTCGAACTTCTTGTTAAACATGAAGGAAGAATAAATATGCATGGCTTGTCCATTCAGCAGCTAATGGCTCTCCTAAAGGAGTGCCTAAACTGCTCGATTTTCAGATGGTCTGGGAAATATTTCGCGCAAATAAGGGGGTTGGCTATGGGACAGCGACTGGCACCAAGCCTTGCCATTGTGTTTATGCCTAAGATGGAAGCCCCTGATCTCGATCTCCGGCCACTACTCTACTGCAGATATGTAGATGATTGTTTTGTCATCTTCTCTACGCAGGAGGAGATGGACAAATGCTTTGAATTATTGAACGAGCAGTCTGAGTACATTAAGTTCACCCGGGAGAAACCGAGAAAAGACTGGCTTCCGTTTTTAAACGTCCAAATAAGCCTATCAAGTAGCGGTTACCTGACAAAGTGGTACCGAAAGCCAAGTAACAAGAACATCTTCGTTCACTTCCTTTCTTCCCACCCTTCACACACAAAGAGGGCGCTTGTGAGAAACATGTTTCGAACAGCCACCTCTGTGTGCACAACCGGGGAACTAAAGGAAGAATCGCGCGACTTGGCTTGGCAAATAGCCATCTCCAATGGCTACGAAATAGTAACCCCACGAGATAAGTTTAGAAGGAGAGCGACGCGCCCAAGCGAAACACTTGGCCAAAAGAAAGTCCCGTTTATGCTGCCCTTTATTAGCGATGAAGTAAGCGTAGCGATTAAACGATGCTTAAGAAGGGCAGGGCCTAGAGGAATCGGTAGCGATAGTTGAAATACCATCGGCTACTCTACGTCGTCAGTTAGTTCGTAACCGCCTGTATGACCGTCTATGCGAAACAACAAATTGCGTAATCTGCCCTTACGGCAGGGACGGTGATTGCATGAGTTTAGGTACGATATACCTGATCTCGTGTAATAATTGCGGAGATGAATATATTGGCGAAACGGGCAGGCCTTTGTGTATCCGTATAAAAGAACAGCTAGATGGCAAACGAAAACTAAGACAAAGTACCCCCACTAGGCACGCATAGGATACAAAAGCACAGCGGGGACGATTTTGAAGTAAAAGTCAATATCCTTGCGCAGGAGACTAGAACACCAGCGCGAAAACTTCTTGAGGCTTTTTGGATAAATGCCAAAAACCCTACGATGAATAGCAGGGATGAATGCCCAGAGGTCATACGCGACCTGACCCCGTATGTTCGCATCAATTTCTGATGTGGGATGGTGCAGTCATCAACCTTATGCGACCATAATCAGCTGTTCTAATCTTCCTCATCGGAAGGCACGTAAAAAAGCGGTGAGTTTTTTTCGAGAAGCTGTTGACCATGTAATTACCATAGAGTTTTTCGTCTTTTTGTAAGTGTCATTGAAGCGTTTGGCCTAGTAAATTGTGTGTCAGTATACCCTTCCAGGCTCTGAAGAAGGCGATACTGCCGAAACGTCAGCTACTGATTGCATTGTATGTGTGTTTTTGTATGGAAGTAAATGTATGCTGTTTAACAACCTCGCGATTGCTGAACAAGAAAACGACGCATTCATATTCCAATGCCGAAGTTAATAGAAAGTCGATCCTGGGAACTCAATTTTTTAATTTTTTCGTCTTTTTAATTAATTTAGTTTTTTAAGTAATTCAAGTATTAGTAGTTTTTAAGTAACTAGTTATTTTTTAAGTAAGTTTTTTCCTGAATCGGCTTCGTTCAGCAGCCTTTCTTCTGCCAAACAAAGAGCTGCTCCTTAGGAAATGATGTTGTTGCTTTATTGTTCTTTGATTTTCATACCGCTGGTACATTTTTTTACAGCATAACAGACCAATTACTTCTTGTTACCTATTGGGTGACGATCATTTGACGGACGTACACTGCGGTATTTTCACTACGGCTATCAACGACACGCCGTGTCTTGTTTCCTCCAGTTCGATATCAGTTACCTAAGTGTATCTCCAATTCAAAAAATTCGATCGTTTAACTTTTAACCAAATCCTACTCTTTTTTCCATGGGAGGGTATTATGTGAAATATAACCACAAGATGCTGAGATGTGAGCAAAACTCGGAACATCAGTTGGAACTGCAAAGCTTCGGACTCGCGATCACCTTATCCGGGGACTCACATGTTATTCGCCACACTAATTGACGCCCTTGCTTTGCCTTTCTCTCGGATAGACTTTTTTTAAGCTAACTGTGCTATCAGTAGTTATCCTCCGGCAGGCAACGGGAATGACCTGGGAGCAGAAACCGGGATTGAACTCGCTTAAGCTGAAGCTGCATTCAAAAGTTTGGATCTTATTCAGTCTATATTCTTAAGATGTAACTTCATTCAAGGTTCTTCCAGTTGCTGGCTTTCCGTAGCTCTTTTACTCGTCGCTTTAACACTTCCTCATGTCTTCCTTTATTGCACATCTCCAGACAACGAATACTTCTGTCTACATTCTATTTTTTTCATTCCTGTCATATCGTAGATCGCATCCCCGGTATCACGTATTCATTCAAGATGTCAATGATTTCCTATCAATCGCCATTGGTTGCTTGATAAATTAACTTCATCGTCGACCTATACAATGCTTTCCGCCCTTGCTTTCATGTTATCAATTTAGTGTTCTTACCGTCCTAGAAGAGTTGGATACCAATTTTTTTGACACTGACAGGTTGTCAGACTTTATCAGACCAGGTCGCGGAATTGAACGAAGGACAACGTGTGCATTGCAGGGCACCTATAGCCACTACGCCGCATATGCTTCTTAACAAATAAAGCAATGTGCAACAATGTACTTTCTCCACTTTCTCCTTATGTGCTAGTATTCTCAACAATCCGCTTGACTTTTGCCCTTCCATTATCGTTCTGCAGGAAAAGGGTATCATTTGTGGTCGAGTACTTTGCAAATTGCTGGAAGAAGACATCGGATGCCGTTGCGCATCTCTTATTATTTGATAAAAAGTTTAACTACTTGTGCGATTATTTTTTGGTGCCAGAGGTGTCAATGGTTAAAGGTGCCTTATAATACAGTCGTGGCCATTGGTTTGACCTCGTTTTGTTGTACTGAGTTTCATTCATTCGTCAATAAAGTCATTCGAATGGGAATCATTTTATTCTAAACACATTCCGTCTTTTGGATTTCTTTCACTTATTGATAGAGACCAACAGCATAGAGTTTATCTGGGTGAGGAATGTGCCTGTCACAGGTCGAAAACTCGGGTTATGGAGCGAGATGACGCGAGATTACAAGGCCCCCTCACCCTGCAGTTCTGCCCTGGATTTTTCGACTTCATCCGAGGTGCCTCAAGAATTTCGCAATCTTTCTGATATCTGTGGTTTTCAAGAACACGACCAACTATATTATCTTCCTATTCTCCTTTAACCACTTTGTCCTTAACTCTGACGGTTCCTGGCGGTAACTGACCAATTTTGCCTTTGCGGATTGTTTTCCTGACATTCGTTGTGTGTTGATGTTAATACATTGACAAGCTGTGAGCCGTGTGTGGTCACAACTGTTTCCGTTCTTGCTCCGTATGAGCCATATGTATCTCATAGTGTCTTATTCAGTATAATTTTTTTTCCAGCTATAGATCTCAATACTTTACTGTTTCCCGCAATGTAATCCGCTCCTCCTATGTACCGTGGTGAAGCAAAAATAAAGAGTTACATTATCCTAGGATTATGTCATGGTAGACTAATTTAAGAAATTGAACGCATTTCTGGATAGAATGTTTAGCTGTGATGATAAGAAAAATACGAAGAGAGTCTGTAAAACGACAAATGTTAAAACAAAGTCTGTAGACTCAGTAGACTGTGATTACTAATAGTATTGAAAACAATGTAGGATTTTCACGACCTAGAGATATTTAATGTTCCGGCTCTGCCTTTCGACTGAGTCCTGTTGGAAAATTAGTAGAAGCAAAAACCAGGAACTTGTATGAAGGGTTACCCTCCAAATAGTTCGAACCCCACTGTCCCTAGAGGAGGACGAGCTATGAGGCTGACTGCGCTATTATATGCCAAGGTCGAGGCACTCGGTCATCCCCATTACGCCACGATCGCCCGAACGTGTGCAATTTCCGTAAAATGATGACTCTCAATACGAATCAAGGCGTCTGGGTGTCTATGCGTAAGTATCATCTTTATGTAGGTCTAGAACAAACTTACATATCTCCATGATTTTTCGGTGTTGTTCATTGCACTGGTCTGGTATGCTGTACTGAGAAGTGCTGTCAGGTGACTATGCATGAGCGGTTCTCACCGAATAGGTGATTTTATGAATTAGTAAAGCCTTTCGTATGGATCATATCTTTGCGACTGCCTATTTTAATAGTACCCTAACCCTGAGAAATTCCTCAAGCAATTCATTAACTTCGACGACCATAGAAAAAGGGTCCAGGTAATTCTACGGCTCCCAAGAACTACAATTTTGTGAGAAAATTGAAAACCATGTAAAGTCTAAAGTGTTAGTCTCGTGTGCTGGATCAACATGTCGCGTTGCATTTCTAAAAGCCTTCCTAAAGTTCTTTAATCACGGCATTGACAATATCAGTGGAAGGCTGATGTCAACGTCTATTGGCAGTGGACGACAACTATGGCAAAACACTTCGTCGGCAGATGCAACTTGGAAACGTCCGTCTAGACTTTTCGATTCATGTTTTGGTGACTTCTGACTTTCTTAGACATTTGATAAACGACGCTCCTCAACTTATTTACTGTTTTACTACGAAAATTGAGTGTTCCAAACAGGAACAGCTGTATCCTGAAGTGTTAGCCATATGTCGCTCATATAATGCTCAATGTGTTGATATCAGTGTGCTGTACATAATGAGATGTTCTTTTGTCCTGTCTTTCATTCTGGGATACGGTTTATCTTGCTGTGGCTTCATGGAAAAGAATTATGACCACTCATTTTCTGAAATGCTAAGACCTTACAGGCTAGCCGGAAGGTTTGGAGTTTTCCGTATTACTGTGCCGATTAACTCCATTTCAGTGTGACTTAACCTGTTTATATCATTCTGCTGCTATAAAACCAGCTGAATTTTGCTGAGGAAGATATGTCGTAGTTATCAGAAATTTTTAATCAGCACCAAGAACAAATCCAATAAGATGAGCACTCTGTAGCGGATATTTTGCATATCACTTTTTATGATTAGCTTGTCTTGTGCCTCTTTAATCTTCTCAACGAGGACTCGATGAATGGTC
Source organism: Angiostrongylus vasorum (assembly GCA_018806985.1). Taxonomy (NCBI): domain Eukaryota; kingdom Metazoa; phylum Nematoda; class Chromadorea; order Rhabditida; family Metastrongylidae; genus Angiostrongylus; species Angiostrongylus vasorum. The sequence continues at coordinate 1,223,254 of JADANN010000398.1, forward strand.
GGTTTTTCTTGATGTCGTTGCGGTCGCATCCACATAGAATCAGATAGTATAAGTGCGTAGGTAGGCAGGTAGGTAGCTATAAGTATATACACACTGTCCACTCATTGAGCCACAACCGCTGAGTGCTGGGGTTCATTTTCATGCTGTTGAAGTTTGTTTCAAACTTGATAATCTCCTGAAACAGACGGCACGCACGCCTGTTTTCATCGGCGCCATCTACGGCTGTGGTCAAAACGGTAGAATTATGCGGAATTTTGCTTTTTGAGTTGGCTGCTTCGTGAGTTAATTTATAGTCCTTATACGATGCCCTTCATGAAGCTTGTAGATCGAGTTTGGCAATGCAATCGTACGATATTTGCGAAAACCCGGCGCCGTCTTTCATTGAGAGGACAACTGTTCGCGAATTCTCCCACTCGTCTACGATCGTCTACTTTTAAAGGCGTCTTGAATTGTAGGTTGCGAAAAAATAGCGTGCTTTGTGGATGAGAACCCAAAGAAAATCGATGCTTACGTAAGCTGAATTTGGGTCTGTGGTGCTCTTCATGTTCTTTGTCGCATGATGATCTTCAGGAAATAGTTCAGGTATTTTTTGTCTCATAACTAGGGGTTTTGAGGTCTGGAATGAGGCCATTGTGAAAGAAGGCTTAGAAAGAAACTCTTCCATCATTCCACATCTTATCGGTCGTGGTCGGAGTTCGTAGTAGCCTCATCTTCTTTCACCAGGTCTGATAGTCGAACATTGCATTTACATGAATTCCCATCGGATTTCTTTACACTGGCTATTTCTTGAGTTGCTGCCAACGGTTTTGCTGCACACGTCGTTGCAATTTTTCCTGCAAAAAATCATGGAACTTATATTAATAACCATTAGAAAATGAACTCCAGCGAAAATATTCGTCTCATATGAAGCCTCTTCGAGAGATTCTCCACTGAGGACGATCAGTTTCGGTACAACTACGGACACGTCACATCGAGAAGGCGAATAACTGTGGACTATCGACTCGGATCGTCTGCTCTGATGAAGATGAAGATGTCGAAACGTTGACCGAATAAAAGTTGTGTAACAATCCCGTCTAAGCTCAACAATTTAAACACATATTGATTAGTACAGGGAGGTTAAAGGAAGGCTGGTTTTCAAATAAAGCTTGTTGTTTTTGCTTCTACATCCTAAGACGATTTTTTTCCCCTGAATCGATTATTGTCACATAGAAGATGGTGATGCGATTCTTTCCTATTCCACCGACAACGTCGTCGACAATAAGTTTTTAGGAAGACTTCGCACCAAATTACTTCCTATCACCATAAATCGCTTGCTGCTCGCTGTGATCGGCTGCACAATTTCGAGGGTATTAATCCATGCAGCTGGACCTTTTTGATGTGAATGGACAAGAAATGGGTGCTCAGGGTGACAGGACCGTTTTCAATTCGACATGTGGATGAATGTGAATGGGTGCGCGGCACATCGTCACTGTGATTTCGTAACAAGACCTTTTCTATTAATGATAGTGATCCCGCCATTCAATAAGCGAATGTCGTGATCATCTTGGCTACAGTTTAATGCAGGGCAATGACAAAGAACTTGATGTTGTCTAAGACCCTCTACACACCGTGAAGCTGTGCTTCACAGAAGTCCGTCTCGGATTTGTGGTTGCTGAACAGGAGACCGTGTTCATTACGTACCGTGAGCACGTTGTTTTTTGCCGTCAAGTGCCAAGTTAAATGCGGTCGCTTTTCACCAGTTGTTTCATAGTCGTACATGATAGATGGTATAGCCTAGTGGGTGGCGATGAGGTTATTAATTCTGTGCTCGAGCAACTCCATACTTTTTTTCTTTATTTTTGTTTTTTTTTCCTTTTTCTTTTTTTTCTGTTCTTTTTTCTTGGACTTCTAGTGGCCATGATAGTCTTTGCTATCTCTTCGCCATAGATGGTGATGATCACCATCATTGATGGCACACCCTTTGATAGATCGCTTTGAGATTTTTCTTGTGGCGATTTTGTTCTTTTAGCGTTATAAGTGATGCTTTATAGAAATGTGAATGGAAATTGGTGCAGATATTTCAGAAGTGAAAATGGAAGAGAACTTCCCGATATTTATTGTGGACGCGTTCACAAGAGAACGGTTTTGCGGCAATCAAGCAGCCATCTGCCTAATATCTCGGGTGAAATGCATCTATCTTCCCGAGACAAATTTATACGACCGATTTCTTTCTCGTACTTTGAGAACAAATTTTAACGATGTTATTGTTGGATTCGATTGGTGCATTATTCAGGAGCTTAGAGATGACGAATATCAGAAAATCTCTACTGAGTTCAATTTGTCAGAGACTGCATTTCCACTTCCCATTAATGGTGATTTCAAGACAGGTTGGTTGAAGAAAACTAAAGTTATCTTACCACGTCTTTCGTCGCATTGTGACAAAATAAAGATAAAGCTTTCGGCGTTAATCAATCCTTAAGGGATGCGCCATGCATTCGCCTTTGTTAAGAATCGCTTAAGGTGATTAAACGGATATCTGGCCTTTACAATGATTCGCCGTGACATACTGATGTATCGAGCCAGTGCTGCTATCCTCTCAGACAGGTCTGGTACCAACTGGCCGACCCTGAGGGATGGAAGGCTTGGTGGGCCAGGGACGCGGGGTGGGATCGACCTTATGTGTGTGTTGCAAGCACTCCGAGCACTGCGCCACACGAGCCATCACATTGTGATAAATATTGTTTACAACGGGTTAGAAAGTGTGCAGCGTAGTAGTTAGAGTTGCTCTGTAAGACACACTAGAACGATCGCTGGGTTCTGATACATGCCCTAGACTCACGAAGACCCCCCAACTACAGGATTGGCAACTTATTAACAGACTTCTCTGAGAGAACAGCAGCACTGATTTGATGGATTGGAAGTCCACCACACGTCATTGTATAGACCGGACATGCATTCAGTCACTCTACGACCTTTGCTGCATTAGAATGCATGGTACATTCCTCAGTAATTGGTCAAAGCCGTAAGCTTTAGATATTTTTTATAACGGCTTTGTCAACTGTACATGTAAAGCCACATGGCGGTAAACCACAACCAGTCGCCTTATCTGTTAACCACAATAGTTTTTGACAGTTTGCTATCGATAATATAGAGGATAAAAAGAGTAAAGCTCTCCGAGTTGATCAATCCCTGAGGGATGCGTCATGCATTCGACTTCATTAAGCATCGTTTGGAGGTGATTGAATGCATATCTGGCCTTAAAGTGACTCGCGGTGGCCTACCGATGTATCGAGCCAGTGCTACTATCTCCCCCAGACAAATCTGGTACCAATTGGCCGACCCCGGAGGGATGGAAGGCTTGGTGGGCCTTGCGCGCGGAGATCAATTCCACGTGTGTTGCAGTGCGCCTCCGACCATTGCGCCACATGCGCGCTTACAGATAATGTAAGGCAAGAAGATGAATACAACGCAAAAATCCCTTTGTTAGCACTGGTTACCATTAAATTAGCGGTGTTCACTAACAAAGCAAAGAATTAGTGGATGTATTAAAGAGTTCTAAGTTAAAAATAACAGCGTACTCTACTAAACCGATTTTCACTTAAATTCTGTGCGACTAATCAATAGATTTCTTTGAATGTTCATCTTAAACCTCTTTTTACACCTCTTTTATTCGACCAGCATTTCGGTGTCTTCGTCTTCTTGAGACTCGATACCTCGAGTCGATAGTCCACAGTCATTCGTCCTCTCGTTCTCTGGATCTTCATACTCGTATCTAGTCCAATGTTCTTGAATCGAGTATCACTCGAATCCAGTGGCCTCACTCGGTGGTGTTCTTTCATACAGCATAGTTGTTGATTGATTGTCGATTGAGAGTGACTTATTTTCATGTCGATAATCCATCTTTTGGAGTGAAGCATCATTTCGCTATGTGCTCGGTATTCTAACACCGACCGTCTCGTATAAAGGGACACCACCGAGTGAGATTATTTCATTCGAGCGGTGCTTCACGCAGGAAGATTCAACTTGATGCGACAACGAAGACACATATGGTGAGGAGGAACGGCTTAAGACAATCCCATCGGATCATCAGACGTGAACAAGGCGAAGACGTCGAAACATCAACCGAATAATAGTTATATAACAACGTCGTATAAGCTGTACATTTAAAATATGCTGATAACTCTCGTAGTCACAATGATGTTGAGACATTTGTAAAATTTCGATCTCAGGGCAGAAAAATAGCGGGCGGTAGACAACTGTTTAACATTGTAATTTCGACTACAGCCTCTGCTTAACTGTGTTCAATGCCTATTTGTGCTCTCGGATCTTTCCTGTTGACGGGTGGTAGCTGTTGCCATGGTTAGGGATAAAAAAACGGCCGAGAGAGAAAGGCAAAGCAATGTCCTCAGTGGTTCAGTAGGTAATACCTGAGCCCCGGAAGGAGCGATCGTAGTTCGATTTGGTCTGGGGCCCAAGTTTCGCAAATGTCTCAGCGTAATGGTGGTTGTACTTGTTGTGAGAAATAATGGAGCAGTAGATAAAAAGTTAAACTCTTATAGTGTCTTAATCCACTTCTCTAAAGAGTGATGAAATGAATTCAGCAAGCAGGTTCACATTACGGTGGTTCACACCCAGTACAGAGGTCGATCTATGCGGTCACGCCACCCTTGCTACTTCACACGTCCTCTTCCATGAAATAGGTAAGTCGTCCGCAGAACATCACAGTTCTGATTTATTTATTTATTTATTTATTTATTTATTTATTTATTTATTGTTTTCCATCGAAATCTCAGCAGCTTCTGAGAATCGTGAATACTCAGCGCTTTTTCACTGTGTTTGAAAATATATTTTTCAAAGTATTTGTTTAGAATCAATGCTACTCATTTTGCAAAATGACTTAGAAACTGCGATTATGCGAGTATGTGGCCAGCTCGACTAATCAAATACTAGAGTGAAATACAACCAAGATGATGCTGAGATACTTGCAAAACTTCGGACCGGAGGTGTCTGCGGTGGGGGAACGAACGCTGTTGACTCTTTCCTGGGGGCTAACGCTTTCACCACCATACCATGTGGGTCTTTCGTTTGCTCCCTGTCTTCATCTAGTTTTTCTATCGATCACTGCCATCAATAATCACTCGTCAACGGGATTGATCTGGGAGCCCAAACCGGCAGTGAACCCCTGTTTAGTTGAGGCTGAACTTTAAACCACAATCTTAATCCTTTTTATTTACTGCCTACAAAAAATTTTATTTACTGTAATAAACAGAAAATGTTGCTTATTGTAGGCAGTAAATAAAAAAAGTGAAGATTGTGATTTGAAGTTCAGTTTCAGCTTAACTGCGTTCATTGCCGACTTGTGACGGGTGATTATTGATGGCAGTGATCGATAGAAAACTAGCTGAGAGAGAGAGAGGGCGAAATGAAGGAACCGCATGGCGTGGTGGTGAACGCGTTAGCCCCCGGAAAGCGGGTAACAGCGTTCGTTCCCCACCGCAGACACCTGCAGCTCTGAGTTTTACAAGTATCTCAGCATCATCTTGGTTGTATTTCACATGATCTCCTGCGGTGAAAATTATAGTAGATAGCAAATAAAAAGATCAACATTGTAAATACTAGAGTTTTTAACAGTGATTAAAAGAACATATTCAGGTAATACATCGTCATTGATTATATTTACCACCAAGTCCGGAGATCTTACGGTAGAGAAAAAAAGACCACGATTTACTCGAGATGAATTTCCCACAGTATGCTATCACTAGCATACACTTCCCCGGCACAGGGAACCCCTTGGCGGATATTTTTTTCTGAGGTGGGACACTACTGGATTTTTAGGCTTTCGTATTAGTTTGCTCAGTAGAGAATGCTCGTTAAGTAAAGTTAGTTAAGTGCTCCTTAAGGAATGCCAAGTTAGAGAATGTACGTTTGTTTAGTTGAATATGGAATAGATCGACGCAGCAAATGGTATTAGTCAGCTCAGCATAAAATGCACGACTTCTTAGTAATTGCCGCGCGAAGATTTCATGGGTTGTCGCAAAGTGAACTTAAAACCTGAGTAATTAAACCGCTGTGCATCTATATATTACAAGCATAACAAAAGTAGCAATGAAGGAAGTGTACAGCGTCTGTATGAGAGCTTTAAGAGTAGCTTCGATGCACCGGTGATTCAGGACAATGAGTGAGTGCTGCTAACAGTTAAAAATAATCTCAGGTAGAGTATCGTGGGCGGGGGGCAAAACAGGTGCCTCAGATCACCGAACGGAAGCCGATTCAAAATAGGCGCTGCTGTAGTAGATGTAACCATTCCGTTCCAGTATTTTTACGGTTGTGCGGGTATACTACCTACCTGGACACTTGGACGGCCCGTCCTCACTGGTTGTGCCCTCCCAGCATATTCTCCACTTTTCGGAGTTTTGCTGGTTTGGCCATTGTGTTTCCCTGAATCCCAGAGGTCAGCCTGGCCAAAGTCTGCCCCAGGTGGTCACCACCTCAGACAGTCGCCGTCCTTGTGGATCAGAGGAAGATTTACCTCCATGCGACTTATTTGTTACCAGGGCGGTGGTGGATCCTGATATTGGTTTTTTCATAGCCGGGCTTCCTGATAGAAACGCCGGACTCCTTCTCAGCTTGGGAGACCCTGCCGGGGCAATGAATACCCCCAGTGTACATCACAGTCCGATATCCAGGAACACATGCCAGCCACGATGAGGCGGTAAACTGTTTGGAGGCCAGAAGTGAGGCAAAAAATATGAGCCTGCTGCGATGACGCATTTTACAGAAAGGATTTTGACGTTGTGGAAGACGACTCAAATAATATAGAAGAAGTATAATAGTGATAAGAAATAGAGAATATCTTGTAGTAGGCAGTGAATAGTCTCCATAGCTTTTCCATAAACGAGTTGTTGAAGTACTCCGAAATATGAGTGCTGCCACAAGTTGGGTTGTTTACATAGAACCATAAAGCAGTTTGAACGTTATAGAGAGGCAATTTTCTTGCGTACCTTTCTACAGTGAATGTGTAGCTCAGTAGTTGGATGTGCTCTTTCATACCCACTCGCTCGTTAGTTCTATCCCGCGCATCCAGCAAGCCAAGCTCGTCATTCCTCTTGAGGGCACACCATAGGGAAGAATAAAACAAGTCTAAAAGGATAACTTCTTTGACTTCTTACATCAACGCACTATAGCAGGTTGTTGTACAGGCCAAATATGCATTTCATGACTCTACACCTCTATGATGCTTAATCTAGTCGAATACATAACCGGTTCCTAAGAGATTCATTTGATGTTTCACTTCTCTCCAGTCAACTTCCTAGTTGTGTGCCATCATTAAGTGTGTACCAACAATTCGGCTAGCACAACATTCAGTTATGAAGGGTTTCAGTTCGACGCTCCTCCACATGTGGCCGACTTGATCTCAAGCTTTATTCCATCGACGATTAATGTGGAAAGTGTCGCCTATGCAAGCGAAGCCAAGAAGTTGATCATCGTTGTTGATAAGGAAACTACGAAGTACGTTAGCTGTGCTATTCTATAGGAAATTCCTCAGTGTAACGTCATCGTTATTTTGGAACTTTATTGATATAACTGTAAAGGTTTCTAGGTCTAGGCGTACGTCCACTGTCGTCCTCATTAATCGTTAGTTTTTCTTACTCTTCTTAGTACATCTGTTCTTTGAATGATTTCTACACTCTATTGAGCTCTTCTTCGTCTGCGCACCATCATTTCAAAATGTGAACTGATCCGAAAACTGTTCGAAAAAGACTGAATAACGCATTTTACATCAGAGTTTCTGATCAAGTCTCTCAACGGTTTACCGTCTCATCGTGGTTGGGAGGTGTTCTTGGGTGTCGAGGTACGATGTACAGCGAGGGATTCATCCTTCTAGCAGGGTCTCCCAAGCTGAGAAGGAGTCCGGCCTTTCCATCAGGAAGCCTAGCTAAAATGTAAACCAATAACAGGATCCACCACCGTCCGGTATCAAAGTCGCCTGGTGGTAAATCTCCCTCTGATCCACAAGGGCTGCGACTGCCTGTCGTGGTGACGACGTGGGGCAGACTTTGGCCAGGCTGTCCTCGGGATTCCAGGGAACTATAGTGGCTAAGCCATCAAAGTCCGAAAAATGGAGAATATGTTGCGGCACACGCAACCAGTGAGGACGGGCCGTCCAAGTATCCAACTAAGTGAGTGTCGCATCAAAAACACCTAGTGCGTCTTCTTTTGTCGACTTTATAAGAAATGTTCACTAATATCTGTTACAAGCGGAAACCTACCCTAGTAACAATTGCTATCGAATGGTTTGTCACCTAGAGAAGTGTCATCTCTGCGTTCTAATAATGGCTTCACGAATCCATCCCTATAAACCGTTTGTTGGTGGTGCATATTCTTTCATTGACAAGCTGACCCGAGGATGATAAAAGGCTTTGTTTGGCTAGTGTTTTGGCGCCTTCACCTTCATCAAAGTCGAAGTGATTCGAGTTGATTATCCACAGCCACTCGTTCTTCCGATGTGGGTCTTCGTGAACGGATCAAGTCAAGTCCATTGAAGCACTACTCGTATGAAGTAACCTCATTCAGCGATACCTCTTTACACATGACAGTTATTGATGAACAGATCGTCCATTGATAATAACTTATTTTTTTTCCGGACAGTGTATTCTGTCGCAGTCGGTATTATATTGGTTGGAACCAAGCAAACTAGCACTTTGACATTTCTTGTCGTCCTAGAAGAATCTGAATTGGATAGAAGCAAATTTCCTTCTGATCGACAAAGATTCGAAAAACAGCCGAAGCCACATACGACATCGATTGCCTCTGTAAATGACATATACAAGACAAAAGCAATGCTAAAGTGTTGGAATACCCAAGACATATGAAACGTCATTAAGTATCTAAATAAGTAAACAATACTAGATGAATAAGGCACTGAATCAGCGCATAGGCCTTCTAGTGAAACATGGAATTTCCTCATTTGGTATATCTGTCATTCATATATATGTCATATCATGTCAGCTCCTTTGAATGAAAAACTGTAAAAGCTAAGAAATGACGTTCTTCAGTGCTACGGTAACATCGGTCGTAAAGAAATGATTATGAAGGAAAGGAGCAAATAAATGGTGAACGAAATCCGAATAATACCGGGTTCTATGTAATTGTTTCTTTTTTCTCCTCAGGTAATCTTCAACGAACGATTTAGGAACTGCCACACTTCACACTACGCCTACTAAGTAAAAAAGAGGAAATGACCGCCACAATTATTCTACAAGTTTCAGTTTTGAACTCGCTGAAATCAATGCCAACGACAGCACGAAGATGTTGACGTTTGATCCGAATGGCGATTTCGTTCGGGGTGTCATTGTAACACTCACACCAGCAAATGCTAGATCACAAGTAATTCATTTGTTCATTTATTTGCTAATATACCAAGAGTCGGGCGCGTGTAGCGCAGTGGTTAAAGGCGTCCCGCAACACACATAGGTTCGATCCTGCGCCCCAGACTCAAGAAGCTTCTGGGGTCGACAGATTGGTACCAGACCCTATGTGGGAGAAAAGCAGAACTAAATCGATACATGGTTGGGCCACTGCGAGTCATTGTACAGGCCAGCTCTCCATTCAGTCACCTCTAAGGATACTTAGTGAATTCGAATGAACGGTTCATCCCTCAGAGACTGATCAACGCCGAGAGCTTTGTCCTTTTATCTTTAAACCAATAGTCAACTGTTTTTCAAAAGAATTTGACCACAGAGCATTTAAAACACTGGGCTTACCTAGAATACTGAGTGCATAAAAGAGCTACACATGGTGGAAAACATTGCAAGTTCGTTAAATGAACAATTAGAGCTTTTGGATTATAACACAACATTGTAGCTCTGCGGTCACAAGTGAAGTGAGCATGTCGATGCACGTTCCATAAATGTTAGAAAAGAATCTTTTTTGCAGGGCCCAACTTCCCATCTATTGTGCGGATCCCGGAAATTTTGCATTTGATTCGTTTTTTTCGCATCCGTGGCCTACGAAGGTCTTCAAACGTTTCGTTTAGTTGGTCCTGCTGCTTAGTGATGATCGTACGTTGATAAATTCTAGTCGTGTCGACTTTCTTTGGAATCCTGAGGTAGCCGGGCTGGAGCGTTCCTACTTGGATTGCAGAGGGTGGATTATTCCTAGGCAAGTTTGATATTCCCGACCGCAGGCTTACGAGAGGCTTAGTGAGCCCGAACTGGGATCGATTCGTACCGCTCTTGTGATGGACGCCATCACTACTAATGCGCTTCCCGACCCCCTTTGTTAATGAAATGAAAGTTAAGGAAGCCACATGTTAAGAGGCCTACCTTGTCCAACCATTGGAATTCTAGAATAACACCTCTCAGCTATTAATTTTAGCGCACTGAACTGTTTCGTTATAAAGGATAAAAGGATAAAGTTTTTCGGGGTTGATCAATTTCTAAGGGTGTACCATGAATTCGTCTTCATTAAGCATCGTTGGAGGTGAGTGAATGCGCATATCTGGCATTTACAATGACTCGCGGTGGCCTACCGATGTATCGATCTTGTGCTGCTATCGTCCCAGACAAGTTTCGTAACAATTTGCCGACCCCGTAGGGATGGAGGGTTTGGTGGGCCATGGGCGCGGGATTGATTCCACGCGTGTGTTGCAGGGCGCCTCCGACCACTGCGCCAGACGTGCTCTTTTTCGTGTTTTGTTATAGTTTTTCTAATGCGGCAGTCAAGAGAAAAATAAGGCGTCATCGCTTAGGTGTTAAAACTGTCGTATTTTCAGTGCTTTAATAGGCTCCAGACTTCCATAGTTATTTTGGAAAATGTGACGATATCGTCTACAAACGAAAATATTCTCGACTTGTAGTGAATAAGTGTGTTGAGGTGTAGAAGTATTATGCAGGCGTGATCCAGTGACAGTTGCAGTTGACGAGTTGCTTACGATGGAAGAGTTTTTGTATTTTGATGGATTGAAACTCATACTATTGCCTTCGTTTCTAACTTATCGGTCTTTTTTTGTCTATTATAGGTCTATTATAAAGTAGCTTGGTTGACTGGTAAATCTCTGTGGTTTTTGTAATCGAAAAATTGAACAGTTGTGTCCATCAAAAAGTTAAGCTGGAGTAGAGCATTCAGACACGTGCATGCTAACAAAGGTTTTCTGGAACGTGGTTCAGATGGCACCATTGGAGGTCACTTATCTCGTGCATCTCGGATGTGTTAGTGATGTCCAAAGTACTTAACGATTCAACGATTCGACGAGGATAATATATTTTGCACTCTTCGACTTAGCTTTCATCACAACTAATGGTAGGTGAGGTTGTTCAAATCCTAGGACGCGATGATTTGTTAGTAATCACCAGCTGATGTTATGGAGTATGAACTGGCAAACTTCTAGTGGAAGACGATCACAATGAAGAAGGACTGGGCAAGGGAAAACATGGACTCGAGTGGTTATAAAGTAAACGAAAGTTAGCCTGTGACATTACCTATACCATGCTATTCTTAATATGATGTTTTGGTACGCGTGCAAATTGTTCTACATTTTCAGGGGTTTAAAAACACCTAAACCACATTTTCATTCTTTTTTCTGCCATCAGTATTCATACTGACTGCTACGTCTACGTATAAGTCTACGTCTTTTATTTAACGCTCAAAATCTCTCAGGGGTTTTGTGGATTCGGAGGACGACGCGTATGACTATGTTTGCCGATACTTTGCTCCTTGGGTTGGAATTAGCGAGGATCCGGCTACTGGATCTGCTCAGTGTGCCTTAGCTCCATTTTGGGGAAAAAATTTTGAAGACACGCAAACTATATGGTGATTACTGTCTTTTTCAATGACATAGCTATGCTTAGCCATTGGTATTCCATGAATGATGTTCGTCTTTTCAGCGTTTCAATCGTTCCCGAATCGAGGAGCACAGTTCAGGCTTTGTTTGGAGGACAGTTGCAGATTGTCAATACTTGGCCAGTCTGTTACTGTTGTCAAAGGGCAAATTTATTTGAATGAAGCATTATTCTACTGAGATGTCATATTTCATGTGCAGTGAATGAATATTTCTGTTTTCACTGTTCTTAAGTTGATACCAATACAAGAAGAGTTCACGTTTCGTCTATGCCGCCGCTGGGCGAAAGCTAAAGAGAACTTCATGCTTACCATTGCAAGGTAACGTTCTGGTGTTTCTCTCGGATTTAACTGACTATAGGACTCGTTGGTGAAAGAAGCTATCGTCGCCTGCGTTTACCTAGATTATTAACCTAGCATGACGTTGGTAGAGAAATTTTTTGTTCGGCTTTTACTAAATTTTCAAACCAATCTCGTGCTGACTAGATAACCTCGAAAAGTACTGATTGTTCGTTCCATGGTTTAATGAAAGTCCGTTTTTAAGATAAAGCTATCGCCCTCTGTTGAACGAAATCCGAACCGAGGAGTGCGTCTGAGTTATATCCGTTTGAATAGTATGCATTCGTAAAGCAGATCTTAGGTGCTTTTCTTTCTGTTTGTGAATCGTTACCCGCTAAACCTATGATTCAACATCAACTCAGGTTCTAAAAACACCATTTCGTACAGATTTTTTTAAAAACCTAATGTACATAGAGCGTAATGGTAGCACCTCCGTTCATTACGCGGACTGGCCAATCTGTACAAGCCTTTTTTGAACTCGTCCTGGGCCCACCAAACCTCTCATTCCTGCGTAATCAGGAAATTGGTTCCAGACTGGTGTGGAACTAGTTCGCTCTCTTAACCCACGCTGGAACACCCTAGCATGGTTATTTCAGAATATCAGAGAAAGCTCACTTCACTGACAAAGAAAAAATCTTTAGGCAGCACCTGAACACACATGCGAAAAGTTCGAAGACTTTTATGGACGAAGGATGTGAGGGAACGATTTGTAAACAAGTGTTGGGATCTGATTAATATGTTTACGCCGAGTCTTGCAATGTTAGCTAAAAAATGTGTGTACAATGAATTTTCGATATTACGTTTATTAGCAAGGTTAGTGCTTTTGTGAAAATACTATCAATGCCTCGGTAAGTTTGCAAACGACATAGCAGGGTGTTTGGAGATAGTTGTTTGGGGGTTTTTAGACCTAGGTTTTCGTAAAAGAACAAGTCTTGTTAGTTTTCCGTTAACCAGGTGCTTTCCATTCAGATCGTTAGTATAGCAGTTGCTAGTGGAAATTAGGCCTTTGAGTCAGTTCTCGGCACCGAATATTCACTAGCTTTGAGTAGAATGCTCGACTTCGCAGGAAGTTGCCACGCGGGACCTTTTCGTAGTTGTTGCAGAGCAATACCTCAAAGTTGGATAATTAGACTGCTTATAACAATAGTAATGCAAGAATAATGACATATGAACATCGGTACAATACAGGATGCAATGTGGTAACATGACCAATTAGTGAGGATAAGGCTGGCCTTGCTACAGGCTAGTGAAACAATACTACGTGCATACGGAATACATCAATGGTGCCACAAGATATAGCTATATAAGATACTAGCCTATACCAAGGCTACTAACCAGCCTTATCCTCACTTATTGTTCATGTTACCACATTGCACATTAAGGGATTCATGTAAGGCCGTAATACCTGACTGACAATAGCAATACGATAGGACTACACACTATATGTAAGGTTGTGATGTCGCTCATATGAGATTAACATTTTAAAGGGGTACATGTAGGCCTGTGAGGTTGCGATGAGGTTGACGTACTAAGGAGCACATGTTAGCTTGTGATAAGACTAACCTAAAATGAACCCACAATAGAGTTAATGTGTCCAGAATGCATAACAGTAAAGTTAATATACAATAGTGAGCAAACGCAATAAGAGTTAACACCTTGGACTATCTACATGGGGTAACCCATAAGATGAACAGTAGCCCTAACGAGACGAATAGAGTTGTGCCTCACGGGACCATTTAAGTGTCTTCCGGAGGAGGAGGTGTTTTGGCGCAGGTCCAAAACTTTTATCGAAAACATTTGTCAACTTCCGCTTCCGACTCCCTCATGACCAAAACAGATCACGAAAAACGGTTTCCAAAATAGCTTCATGCCCTTCGTGTTATTGTACGCATGAAAGCCTTGTACAGAAATATCACACAAAACGTTTCGAGTGCATAAAGAGGTTTGCATAACAAAGGCTGTTTGTGAGAATCAAAGTTTCTCAAAATCAAGTGGAAACATTTGCATGCTGCAGGATTGCAAAGTGTTCTGATGTCATATATAAAGGGATAAAGGAGAAAGCTCTCGGCGTTGATCAATCCCTGAGGGATACGGCGTGCCTTCGACTTCATGAAGCATCGTTGGTAGTGATTGAATGCATATCTGGCCCTTTACAATGACTCGCGGTGGCCTACCGATGTATCGAGCCAGTGCTGCTATTCTCCCAGACAAGTCTGGTACCAATTTACCGACGCTGAAGGGATAGAAGGCTTGGTGAGCCATGGGTGCGGGGGATCGATCCCATGATCCCATGTGTGTGCTGCGGGGCGCCTACGACCACTGCGCCACACGCGTCCAAGGCCGTGTATAGTCAATATAATATCAGTATCATGATAGTCAGTATACAGAAACTTTGTCATTAGTGTGGACAGAGTTGATGCCACATCGACAAAAAATATTTACAGCCACTCTTGAAGACGCCATTCAGAAATTGCATTAGTCAGAGCGGAATGGTTTCTGACCGATTCTAGCGACGTTTATGGAGAAGTTCGCCTTAAATTTACATGTTTTCATAATAAACAGATTGATTCTCGACACACCATTCATGCTCAGCTGAACGAAAATCATTGTTTCAGGAAGAAGAAAAAGATTGGTTTCTGTGCTTCCTTCACAGAGTGTGCTCTTTCCATCTCAATGCAGGGATCAGAGGCCAAGTGGATGCTACGTGAACAGGGTGAAAGTGTAAGATGAGAGCGCGAAAGCGTTCGAGAACGTGTTATCAAGAAGTTCCAAGAGAAGTAGGTAACATTCTTAGTGAGGTTCTTTCTAAAAATTGTCTCGTTGCAGCAGAAATGGCACTAGTCCTTTACGTATGAATCAAGCCGCGTGTTGCGCATTGGTTAGAGGCACCTTGCAGTATGCATGGGTCCTTCGATCCAGCGCCCCAGGCCTAGCACGCCTTCCATCCTTCCGGGTTCGGCAAATTTACAACAGAACTGTCTACGGGGACAGTGGCACTGACTCAATACATTGGTAGGCCACCACGAATCATTATATAAGCCAGATACCCATTCATCCACCTCTAACGACGCTTGATGAAATCGGAAGCATGACGTGTCCATCAGGAATTGATCGACGCTAGGAGCTTTACCACTTTTATCCTTTATTTCACGAATGTATGCAGAAACGAGTTTCGTCAACTAACTGTTGCTGTGAAGAAGTGTTATGGAATAGCCCGGATGTTGCGGCACCATACTTAAATATTTTTCCTAACACTGAAAAAACTGAAAAGAATTGAAATTTTTTGAAACACTCCCTTAGCCTCGACAACCATAAACGGGGAGGGGATGCTGCCATTTGTAGAAATCTGGAAGGAAATACAGCCTGTGCCTGAACGTCGTGTAAGAGAAGTAGTCATATGTTAAATAGAAAGAGTGTTTTCAAACCCACTGGCTTTTCTTCAATGAGCAAACACGAAGTTGGTGTTATAGCATTTATTAACAGAAAATAGCTGACGTTTCAGCGGTTTCGCCTCCTTCAGACACTGGAAAGGTCAAATTGACAAGCAATCTCCTCAGGCAAGCATTTTCATCAACCTTAGCAGATAAGACCTAACACATAAGTTTGCATTTGCATAATAAACATCTTCATTTGTTTATATTGTTGAGCTTAGACGAGGTTGACAGAGGTGTTTATTCTCCTAACGTTTCGACGTCTTCGTCTTCATCAGATCCGACGATCCTTGTCGATGGTCCACAGTTGTTCCTCTTGTCGATGTGGCGTCTTCGCCGCTCATTGTTCAATCTTCGATATTGACCTTTCAATTCCTATTCAGATGATGAGCGATAAAGCGAAGCGAATCCAAAGTGTTTTTCCGTTATCGCAACATCTAACTAGTGAGGAATTACTACAACTCTTCACCTTTGTCGTTAGCTGATAGCCTAATAGCTTTGGATTTCATTAGTTCTCCAACCTGTCGCATACCATATTTTTTTCGTTCCTGTAAGGTTGGAACTGAGCTTTCGTCGTGATAGTGGTTAAAAAACTTTGAGAGTTTCGTTCGAAAATATACGAAAATCGATGTCTGCTTCACCGTTGGGTTCCTGCTGACTGAAGAACGCTCAAGGAAAAGGAGGTGGTGGTGATGCCTCTGATTCTCGTCGTTCTAATTAATGTTTCACTTTAGCTTTGTTACGGATTCGACCTTGAAGCTCTGTAGACTGCATGCGATCTTGCGGAAGGTTTCCTTAGAAATGGGTTGCGCTGGTGAAAAACTTAAGTTGAAATCAAACATCCCACTAGGCACGCATGGCACACAGAACCACAACGGAAAAGAATTTTAAGTAAAAGTCACTACCCTTGCACAGGAATCCAAAACATCAGCACGTAACATTCTTGAAGCGTTTTGGATTAATTCCAGGAACTCAAAAAATAAACCGTGAGGAGGATTGTCTTGTGATCACGCCCGACCTCGCCCATGCATTACTCTGTCCCGCTGATCTCCACTAAATAGTTAGAAGGCTTACAAACCACAAAATAGTGGGTGTTTGAAAGAAACTGTGGGTGCAACCGCAATGATGCTGAGATTTTTGAAAAACTCCACACCGCAGGTGTCTGCCTCATTGTTGTGGCACTTCACATAATACCCTGCCATGGAAAATTACGGTAGGCAATAAGTAAAAGGTCGATATTGTAAAGCCGTTTATTACGCGAATGAAGATTAATGTGTCAAGTCTTATCTGCTAAGGATACGAAAGTGTTTGGCTGAGCAGATTGCATGTCAAGTCAACCTTTCCAGGCTTCGAAGAAAGCGAAATCACCGAGACGTCAGCTATGTTGTGCTAATAAATGCTCTAATACCAACCTCGTGTTTGCTCATTGAAGAAAACGGTAAATTATCAATTAGTGACGTGGTTAGTAGAAAGTCGGTCTCAGGATTCGTTTTCAAATTCTTTTTGGGCCAAGGCGTTGCCAACATCACTGCTGATGTCAAAGTGTAACGGCTTCGAATGACACACACCATGCAATATACTGTTGATAAAAACACTGAAGACCATGGAATGACCACTGAACCGCGGTGAATACCGTCTAACTTTTGCAGTTGCATTTTGGTTGCCTCTATTATTTCATCAACTAAAGAAAAAAAATTTATTTGCTGCCTTGCAGTTGACAGAAAGGAACAATGACGTACCAGTGTGTTAGTCTGTTTGGCATATGTGGCTACATTATGCTCAATGTGTTGATGTCAACATTAACGCACCATATGTAGGTGTTCCATGGCAGATTTTTCGTCTCGCCATCCATTCACGGATTGGTCTCGTTGCACACCTGCACATAAGAAACATGACAACTCGTTATCTAAGGTCATAAAATCTCAAACGTCAGCTCAGATTCTGGAATTTTTCCCATCTTTTCTTTCCCATTCGCTTCACATCTGTACACCTTATCCTGTTTATATCCCACTTTTTTTATTTTACACAACTCGACATCACATATTGCGCAGATGCCAGCACTTTTTTTCATTCGATTTGTTCCCTTGAATCCATCATCAGCAAAGGTCCTCCGATTTGCAGGTGAGTGCTTTTGACGCAAGAATTTTCAGTCTTCTTTATAGGGACCGCTGACTGCTGATTAACTCAGTTCTTTTTTTTCCTGGAATTTTGAGACAACAGTGCTGAGACGTTCCTCGGTCTTTAGGGATCGGAGAAAGCTTCCAAAACAGGTCTGTTAGCAATTCCCAGATCGTAGTAAGATCGAACGCTTACTGAACCCTTTAAGAGATCGAACACGGTCTTGAGTGTATTAAATAGCATTGCTACCATTGCCCCCTACGACTATAAGCCTTAAAATTGATTTAGCCTCGTAATAGGTGGTACTACAGACATTCTTCATCAGCCTGGTCTAAGCTTTAGAGCAACATCCATACAGTAAAATTCGTACCGAAATATTGCCTTTTGAATTGGTTGCTTCGCCAAGCCATTAATATGTTTGATAGGATAACCTTGGCCAAGAGTTTGTAGAACAAACTAAGCAAGCAAATCGTGCGACATTTGCGGAAATTCCTACATCCAATATTCCTTCGTGCGATGACTCTTTGCAACCGAATTCCTATAATGCGTTAATATTCTCTTGTTTGAAAAAATTTTTGTCATGTTAATTGCAAGAAACTCGTTTAGGTCGTGGATTACATCCCAGAGAAGGTCAATTTTGATACAGGCTGAAGCCAAGCAGTGCCTCTCTGTATGTTTTTTTTTCGCAGACTGGCCTTAAAGGGAAAGACTCCACTTCCTTCCTTTTCATCAGTGGAAATTTTGGACTCTGGAACGGGTTTATGAAAAGGACAGGAGTGGAGAACTTTTCCGTCATCAATTGCATAGTATAGTCAGAAGGGTTTTAACACCATTCTCCTCCAACAAGCTGGACTGCCAAAATTTGTATTTGCATGGATCCTCATGGCACTTCAATGGTCATTTGTGGATTCACTTCCAGTAATTTTCTTTCTGCCTACACTATCGTGATACTTTCTGCAGGAATCGTGCTGCTGCCACTCACTACCAGAAACTGCTAGAAACTCGTTTAGGCCATGAATTAAATGCATTTTTAGCCCTGTTTTTCTTCCCTTATAAGAAATCCCTTTGTGATTGTGCACGTGCCATGAGGACTTTATGGTTTAAGAACTGAGAAACGTGATGCATTTTTGAAGTTCGTGGTTGAGCAGCTCGTGACTCCTCGATACCTGAATATGAAATCCTTCCTCGATTTCCTACAGTGGAAAAGGATTCTATGCAAAATGTTCATGTCATGCAAAGCTTTTCTCTGAGGCAAAAAACAGCATTTATCTTCACAAAATTGACGACTGAGACACAGAAGGTGATGTTTAGCATACACACGTATACATCTTCACTGACACTTCCTATTCCTAGGTCCTCAGCAAAAAAATTTCTAGAAAGGTTTCTTTATAGATAGCCTTCTTTAATGCTCCGTGAAAACCGTGCACATCTTTTCGATTGGCTACACAGTTTGGTGAGAATAAATTCAAGGAACTGGATTTCTTTTTGGTGTGAATACACGAGGAATAAGCATTCGTTGTGATGGAAGCATTTTCTGCCAGACGTAGTGGGCGATTGCAAACGGATACATGGGAAGACACCACCAATATTTCGTAGCAGAGCCTTCTGAATGGCTGAGAAAGGCCTTACCACTTAAATGGCGATGATCATGATCATCTTGATAGTGGCTTTGTGTAGGGCAATCAGGTAGAGAGTCATCAATGAACTCTACAGATCGTGAAACTCTACTTTCCATGAAAACATCTCAAATTTATGGATGCCGAACAAAAAGCATGGATTACAGTGTCTGGATGTTGGAGTGAGATCATCTTGGTCGTGTATTTGTCGACTCGAGGGCGTAGCGTTGAAAATGGTCTTTTCAATCTTTTTAAACCTGAACTAGTGATCTTCTGCTTCCTTTCCCTCTAGCTCTAGTCCTTTTTGGATCATTTTGCTACAGTTTTTTGGATTTTCGCAACTTTTTATGGAAAGGTTTCCAAAATCTACATGGTTTATTCACAAGCTTCAAATACGTGATATACGGCAGAGTATCTAAAATCACTGGTATCAAACACTTCAAGAGTATTAAGACAATCTCTTGAGTACATGAGCTGTTACTGACCTGATTCTACAGAGTGTCAAACCATAGAAAAGCACACAGTTTTTGCGATGACCAGACTTTTTTCGCAAACCCTGCAAATAACACTTTTTGTGCCCATCTGGCAAAAAGAACCAACTCTGCAATGCTGGCACTCGACGTGACCTTACCGCTGTTCGTAATGATCGCTCTGAAACAATTGCGGAAGTAGAACGTAAAAAAATGAGAGGAACATGAAAATTTTGAGGATTTGGCTACTCACACATTACCCCGAAGTTGCTTGTTTAAGGCTAGTGCATTATCATGGTTTTAAGGGCTTTCGTTCAACAATATCACAACCAATACTCCCAACGGTTAACCGCCTCATCGTGGCAGGGAGGCGTTCCTGGGTGTTGGGACTGAGATGTACAGCGCAAGATTCATCCCCCTGGCGGGGTCTCCCAAGCTGAGAAGGAGTTCGGCGTTTCCATCAGCAAGCCTAGCCAAGAGTAAACCAATACCAGGATCCACCACCGACCTGGTATCAAAGTCGCATGATGGTAAATCTTCCTCTGATCCACAAGGGCTGCGACTGCCTGTCGTGGTGACGACATGGGGCAGACTTTGCCCAGGCTGACCTCGGGACTCCAGGTAACCACAATGGTTTAACCAGCAAATCTCTGAAAAGTAGAGATTACACTGGAGCCCACACAACCAGTGAGGACAGGCCATTCAAGTATTTAAGTAAGTAAGCATATTACAATCAGAAATTATGTTAGCATGAAGTGATAAACGCGTCAATGCAGAATGACTGTAGCACAAAAACTAGTCAATACGAGCTTCACACGTTCAACGAAAGGAAGGAAGAAATAAGACCATAAAAATAAAGAAGGATAAAGCTCTCGAAGTTGATCAATCCCTGAGGGATGTGTCATGCATTGGACTTCATTAGGCATCATTTGGAGCTGGTTGAATGCATATCTGGCCTTTACAATGACTCAAAATGGCCTACCGATGTATCGAGCTGGTGCTGCTATCCTCCCAGACAGGTCTGCGACCAATTTTCTGACCACGGAGGGATCGAAGGCTTGGTGGGCCAGGGGCGCGGGGATCGATTTCATCTGTGTGTTGCATGGCGCCTCCGATCATTGCGCCACACGCGCCCTAAGACCATAGGTCAATGGGAAGAAAATTGAATTCATGGGGAACAAGATCAATAGCGAGTATGTCCTATATATTCGCACTCTTCTTGGAGTGCATCTGTTAATTTTGCACTATTGTTGTGAAACCGTCCAACCGATGTCAGCCTTCTCGATTCTACTGCACCATGGTTGGTATCGACACTAGCCGCATGCCCCTGTCAACCCCTGATCACCAATCGTCTCTTCCGCCTCGACTTTAACTTCTTATACCTTTTGTGATCACAATCGAGAAAATAGTCCTGAAATGTACCACGATCCGCCTTTTCCAAAACTGTGTAGAAAGGAATCCTACTGAGTTGTCAATCCATTCCCTGTCATCTCTTCTTGCGACGCCACTTGACCTCAACTCTTAGGTGGGTGGTGCTTGTGTGGTATATTATCTGCTGTTTATCCCACCTAATCAGTTGTGTTTATCCATTAATTAAAGAGGTAGAGCTCATTTTGTGTGATGTCTTCAAAGAGGTGTTTGACCGAGTTTTATAGCATGACTTCTTTTACGATTGATATTTCACTACTTTGACGAAACTCTCGATTTCTAAGCTGCTTCTAAGCCGCTGAAACTATCCTTCTGTCTCTGTACACTTCGCAAATACCGTATGGATTATAATGTCACGCATCGACTCCATTCACTGTCACTAAGGGGAAAGTAGAGTAGTAAAAGAAGTGGCTTAATCTAGCACTGCATTCCGAGGGAAATTTCACAGCGCCTCCATAATGTTTCCAACTTCGGAAACATGTTGATAGACTTAGAAAGCCACGACTTCTTCAGACTGCAAAAAGTGCGTTTATTTTCGCAAGTTCGCCCACTGGAGGTGAACAGAGCTCATCACAAAACGCACTATTCTTTCGAGTCGTAATACTTAAGGCACTTCTTTGAGAAGACGCACTGAAGATCGCAGTCAGCTGCAGGAATTCATCTCATCACTTTATGGTGCTGTACTAAAGAATAGTCTAGCTGCAGTACAGTACCAATGCTTCCTCTCTTCTCTGTTGCTGCAATGACTTCTCAATATAAACCTGAAGACTGCGCAATTTGTGTGAGTTCATGGAATTCAGTAGTTATATAGAGCACTCACCATCTGCCTACATCTTCGTACAGTTTCTGTGCTCAATTCCTACTCTTCTGTTAGCGGCGTTCCCTTCCAATCGATTGCGAAATGCAGTTGCTCACCGCTACTATTGATTCCGGAACCGACTTTCCTATAACCTCGATGAGTGATCAACAGATATTCTTTCATTGATAAGCTGAAACGATGTTGGTAAGGAACTCTATTCTGCTAATGTTTCGGTGCATTGGCGAAATATTGAAATGTTGTTAGACTACGTCCCAGCTGATAGTCATAGCGACTGCCCGGGATGGATTGTCCGGAAGGAAACAAGTTACTACCAACAGACAATCGCCATAAACAACAGCCGCCCCTGCATAAAAGAGTACTGCCGCGTGGGGCTAGTTTATTCGAGGGGTGCTCCACTGGATTCGACTCGACACGATCACGACGACCCATAGTAGGTGAAGAAAGAACTGCAGCCAATCGAGCCGGATCAACCCGGCTCTGTGGAAGGTGAAAGCGCCGAAACGTTCGCCGAATAAAGCTTTCTTGTCAACTTCGTGTTAGCTTGTCGATGAATGAGTGCATGTTGATTAATCACAACCAGTTTAAAGGAAAGTCGATCTTTGAAACTGTCCTTATTTTAATTTTTGCTGCATGAAGTGAGGATTTGAAGCAAAGAATTAAGGGAGGACAGTAAGGCAGCAGTTCTAAATTTATGCAGGGAAGCTTCTACATACTTCTGATACAAAGGACGTGTGTTATCGTGGGAGACAAAGCAGCGAAATGTTCTGTTTCTCGCAAAGTTTTCAAGTGGCGACTCCAGCACACCATCTGGAATGGGCAAATGGTTTTCGTGCGGGACAAGTCCATTGGGGGTATTTTTCCCACTCATCACTAGGGATACTAATATGGAACTAGTTACTTCAGAGAACGTTTCTTTTTGTTTAGAGTTTTATTCATCGATATTGACAACTGTCCGTGTTTTAACAATATCCGCAAGTAGCTTCTGTATGTTCCACATGTCCGTGGTTGTTTCTAATTTCATTCAGCTCCACTCTGTGGAGTAACGACATGTGCATAGCCTCGCTCTCTGTTTATTTCTCGCAATTCATAGAGCGGATGCTGGGCAGATAGATGGAAACTTGTCTCTATGTGTTTAAATCCAGGTAGATAGGAACTTGTCTCTATGTGTTTAAATCGTTGCGCTTACACGAGGTTGTTATACAACTTTTATTCGGCTAACGTTTCGACGTCTTCGTTTTCATCAGAGCCGGTGATCCGAGTCAATGGTCCACGGTTGTTCGTCTTTTCGATGTCGCGTCTTCATCTTCGTATCGAGTCGGATCCTCGTTAATGGAGCATCTCTTGAAACAGGCATACTCATCCGGTGGTGCTCTTCTATACACGACATTGATACGGTAATCCAGCGATAACTAGTTTTTCTGGGCAGTCCATCCTGCAGAAGTCGGCATCATTATCAACTAACGCAGAGCGTAACAATGCTTCAAACAGACTTTCCTTTAGCTTCGGTTTAGTTAATCAACATGATACCGACTTCTCTAAGATGGATTATCCGGAGAAAACTAGTTGTTATCGCCGCATTACCGTATCAAGGTCCTGTATAAATGAACATCGCCCGGTGACTATGCCCTCATTCGAAAGTTGCTCTACGGAGGAAGATCCGATTCGATAAGAAGTTGGAAACGCCATATCGAGAAGACGAACAACTGTGGACCATATCATCGGCTCTGATGAAGACGATGAATTCGAAACTCCAGTGGAATAAAAATTGTACAACAACCTTGTGTAAGTGCAACAATGCAAGCACATGTTGATTAATGACACCACGGTATCTCTATCTCTGTGCTTAGTCCTTAACTGTTATGACTACTAAAAGCATAGAATAGCTTAGAATACTAAGGCCTTTCCCATAAATTAGTTCATAAGATGTGCTTTTTGCCAAATGTGACTGTGTTGCATAGCGCTCTGAAGTGACCAAAGCAATTGCTCTCCTCTTAATGACAGCGACTGTCTGCAACAGACATTTGTTGACTATTAATTTGCATTAAGTATATATTTAACACTTTCACTGTTTGCTTATCGTATCGGAATCCTCGTCGAAAATGTGACGAACGGAGGTAATCATTCGATTCCAGAATGACTTCATCAAGCAGCAAATTGTGTCGTCGGCAAAACAGCGATTCTCAATCTGAACAGTTTCTACACAGATCTGCTGAGTTAGTAGCATAAGTTCTTATCCCAATGTAATAAACTTTTTAAGTCTCCGTTGTTTTGTAGCTGCGACTGCTATGAGGTTGAACGAATTATCTCGCGAACGGTAAGTCGTTTTGCTCCGTTCTACTTCTTTTTTGAATTCGGAGTACTTCTTAGAGAATGAAACCATCTGTTATTATTTTGTACAAGAAGATTTCAGACTAGTTTTTAGTACCCGAGACTATTACAATCTGTGTATACCTATAGAAACTTCAGCCTTTTACCTCCTTCACAATTTCCCGCGGTAACTTAACTGACAACCTTTACGTGCGCCTCGGTAACCTGAATGGTAAGCGAGCGAATGAAAGATCACGCCGGGTTATCGGTTGCACATTTTTCTTCTTCTCAGACTTTTGAAATACGAGGGTCCACGTGGAAATTAGGTTTTGCGGGCTCCTGAAAGTCGGGATTTCATCTTGGTAGAACAGGGAAAGTTGGGTTTGCTTGCAAAGGTCTAACTCCTAACTAAAATGTGCATGTCCAAAACTTCGAACTAAATTATTTTCGGGTACATTGAGACAGCACTAGGCGCAATGAAGAGTGTTCTGCAGTGACTCCACCAGAGACAATCGCTATTCGATAGGGTACCATGAGAGTGGCTGGTGAAGAGAGTTTTGGGGACAGATCGGCAGACAAATTGATTCCAACCCTCATCATAGGCTCAGAAGGAGGAGTCGAGTCTTAGGAGTGCTATATGAAAAGAGTGAGAGCTAAGTGATGTGATAGCTAACACGCGAACCACCTGGAAAAGGTAACTGTGGGTTCGAATCTGGTCTGAGGTCTGAGTTTCGCAAATATCTCGTCGGCACTGTGGTTACATGGTGGATTTTTTTTCACAACCATTATGCATTGCCTTCATGTAATTCCTTCTGGAAGATGATCGCGGATGGGACGTACGTATATCACATCAAATGGCTTGGATACGAAACATCATCATATCCTGAGAACTTTGTCGAGGAACAGCATATGGTAGGATTTCCAACGTTAATGGGAAAACTCTTCGAAGATTCTGCATACTCATGTTGTCATTCTATTTTGTTTTTCTTTTCGTTCTTTAAACGAGTGTTGTTTTGTCGCACTGATCTTCATAGTTTCTACCTATGTTTCATTCAGATGTGTCCAAAGCTCATCAGGGAGTTTGAAGTGCTTGAAAGGAAAAAAAAGAAAGAAGCGTTTAAAAAAACTTCGAGATAGAATCAAGCAAAGGCGGGAAGCGAAACTGAGGACGGGAAAGCTGGTGTGGATTCTAGAAACTTTCTAAAATTTTGATTGCATTTATTAAATCGAATCTGGCACACGATGTGAAGGATTCAAAGAATCTGTTCCACAGAGTACCCAGAAATTTTCGACCAATTCTTGAATTGCCATAGTACTGCTAGTAGTGCTAATGTAATTTTGGTTATTGGGAAATAAATAAGGTATGTGCTTGCTTGAATTATTTGTGCGATCTTTGCAGGCGTGCAATACCGGTTCATCTGATGAGGAAGACGGCAACGTATGTTTTACAGTACTTGTATACTTTTGTAGACAATGTCACACGGTTTCTTCCTTTCAGAGGTCGACATCGATTCGTACCGGTGAGATTAAGCAAGATTTTTCCTTTTAAATTAAGTTTCATTTTCCAGAAACCTTCTCGAAGGGAAGATTCATGTATTCAGTTCATTTTTCTGCACCAGGCACAATATTACCGTCTGTGCTTCAGTTTCCTCAGTTTATTTCTTATTGGGGATAAGTTGAAAATGAATATTTGCTTGCAGTACTAAGCAAGCTGTGTTTTTCTTTTAGCTCAGAGTGTAAAACGAAGACCAAAGATCTTCTGTGATCCATCGTACGAGCGAAGAAAAGTTACTCATGGTAATGACTTTCATTATTTAAGAGAAAGAGAAAGAAAAGAAATTAGGAGTGAAAAACGGCGTGTTCCTACAGTGAGAAATTAGGAAAGCATACTACCATAATTTCCATTTATGGCAAAAAAAATGAGATGGAACTGCTTTCTATATCGCTCACAAGTTTATTGCCATGTAATAGAATAGTATTGCCTACATGAACTTCATGGGGCGCTTAGAGCGCACTGGTCGGAGGCGCTCTGCAATACATATGGGATCGATCCCCGCGCCATTGGCTCACCAAGCCCTTCATTCATCCAGGGCCAGTAAATTGGTGCCAAACTTGTCTAGAAGGATAGCAGCACTGGTTCGATACGTCGGTAAGGTAACGCGAGTCATTATATAGGCCAGAGATGCGTTCAATCACATCTAACGGTGCTTAGTGAAGTCAACTGCATGGCGCATCCCTCAAGAAATGCTCAACGCCGAGAGCTTTGTCATTTCATCCTTTATATCAATTTCCTGTACTAATACATTCTAAATTTGGTTAAAGTCTAGAAAAGTGGAATAGAAGGCATAACTTTCAGCTTGCTTCGAGCAGAGCCAGACGATGAACGAAAGCGAAAACAATGATGAAGTATGTCTTGTTGTCTCTTTTACTTTATTTACCGGTTCACAGCAGTTTTTCGCCCCTTTGTGCACTTACTCACTTCTCTATAAGTTTACTCCTTAAGCGAGATGATCCTTGTGGTGGCTTCAAGTACGTTTCCAGAGAATCTGACGGTTTCAGAAAGGGATATAAGGTTCCGACCCTGTGTTATTTCATTGCTTGCATTCTATCTGTCCTTTAAGTTCTTTCAGTCATAATTTTAGACCGTGAAAGTGAGTGTTGTGACAGAGCATCCTACAACTGCTGAAGTTGCTGGTGTTGTTGTTTTCTCTCACCCACGTGATGGAAAGGAGTTCGCCCAATACATTCCTTTGCGAGAAATCCACGAGAATGCACCCACGGTTTGTTTTGCTTTCCGTGATACTTCTTATCTTTGAACGGTATGATGCCACTTGCTAAAAGAAAAGAAAACTTTCAAAAAGAAGGAAAGCCTTCTTATTTAATCAGTGGGTATAGTGCACTGGCAACTTCTATTTTAATAGCATATTTTCGCCAATAAATTACTGCACTGTTGCCTTTGTTCTCGTCAAGATGCCAGATATTTCTAAACCTTCATTGTAGGTGCGTGTAGCGCAGTGGTTGGAGGCGCTCTGCAATACACATGGGATCGATTCCCGCACCCCAGGCTCACCAAGCCTTCCATGCCTCCGAGGTCGGTAAATTGGTGCCAGACTTATCTGGGAATATAGCAACACTAGCTCCATACATAGGTAGACCACCACGAGTTATTCTGAAGGCCAAATATGCATTCATTAACCACCTACGATGCTTACTGAAGTTGGAAGCATGGGGCATTCCTCAGGGGTAGTTCAACGCCGAGAGCTTTATCGTTTATCCCTTTATTATTGTAGGAGCTTTGTCGGTACTTTTTGGACGCCAGTAGCAACGATCAGAAGGAGCTTGCATTATCGCTATTGCTGAAGAAAGCCGGCCGAATGTGATACGACAAGAGTACGACCACATCGAAAAGATCTTCATGGTTCCAACTGTGCTGTTTTTTATTTTTGTGGAGATTAATAAATGTTGAAATTTGTATCAATTGTGGAGTTTTAGAATGTACGATGAAAATTCTATGCTCACCTGTGGTGTTATTTCCATTCACCGTGAAAGATTGTGATATGAGATTATTAATGTGATTAGTGTACTAATGGTTACATTTCTTGGCAAATTGTTACAAAGACGACGTCGCATCATTGCATTCTATGAATACGCGTGTGGGCGGCGGTGGTCGGAGGCGCGCTGCAACGCCCACGTGGGGTCAACTCCCGCGCCCGTGGCTCACCAAGCATTCCATCCGTCCGGGATCGGCAAACTGGTACCAGAGTTGTCTAG
Source organism: Angiostrongylus vasorum (assembly GCA_018806985.1). Classification (NCBI taxonomy): domain Eukaryota; kingdom Metazoa; phylum Nematoda; class Chromadorea; order Rhabditida; family Metastrongylidae; genus Angiostrongylus; species Angiostrongylus vasorum. The sequence goes on from JADANN010000398.1 coordinate 1,251,371, forward strand.
GAGAACAGAAACATGGGTTCGATACATTGATAGGCCACTGCAGAGTCATTGTAAAGGCCAGATATGTGTTCAGTGTTCTCCAACGAAGCTTAACGAAGTCGAATGCATGGCGCATCGCTCAGGGATTGATCAACGTCGAGAGCTTTATCTTCTTATCCTTTTTATGAATACGCGAAATCGTCTTTGAATATCTGGTTTGAAAGCTGTTGAATTTGTGCCGAATTAAGAGTTGAATTTTAAATTGCGCAATTGAAATTGTGAAGTGAAATTGGCCCTCACTTTTTGCAGGACACTGCGAGGTGTGATGGGTGTAATAGGAAAAAATTGTACGACATTGTTCGTTCCGAGCTCTTCTAGCGAGCAGTTGATGACAGAAAGAAGTTTGGTCTCAGTGATTTGAAAAACTTGGCTCCAAAATTGGTCTTGGTTTTGAAAAACGATCGGTTTTAGATGGAAATTAAGTGAAGTTTATGGCAACCGGCATTTTATGTGCCCGTTGGAAAGTTCTGAAACGAAGACCACACCTTTTAAAGGGTCATTATTTGAGACTTTGAACGTCAAAATTGGACCGATGAAGACACCTAAAGAATATTGGGCCTGGACTCACAAAATGGAATTGAGTGAGAAGAATTTGCAAAACCCTGGACCGCAGGTGCCTATGGTGGGGAACCAACGCGCTATTATCCTTTCCGGGAGTAACGCGTTCACCACCACACCATGCAGGTCCTTCGTCTCGCCTGTCTCTCAGCTAGTTCTATCGATCAGCGCCATCAGCAATCACTCGTCAACGGGATTGATCTGGGAAGCCCAAATCGCCATTGAACCCAGTTAAGCTGAGGCTGATAGCACTGATCGACAGCACTAGCTGAGAGACAGGCGAAACGAAGGGCCCGCATAGTGTGGTGGTGAACGCGTTCCTCCCGGAAAGGGACAATAGCGCGTTCGTTCCTACCATAGGCACCTAGCGGTCCAGAGTTTCGCAAATATCTCAGCTTCATTGAAGTTATATTTCGCAATATACCCTGCCATTAAAAAGAGTAGGCAGTAAATCAAAAGGTTAGAAATGAGTGAGAAGAGTTTGGGACTATCCGAAAGCTATCATTTTTGCGTTGGATCTGAAAGCCCACTGGATGGGAATATAATAGAACTGACTATGTCAGCATCAGTTTAGATATGGTGAATGCCAAAGAATCCCTGTCGTAGCCACGTTTTTTTGAACTGCCTGCGCGTTGTCCGAACTTCCTGGAATGCTCGGTGAGATAGTCTTCGTAGGTCGTGACAAATAACTTAAAGGAAGTCAGGCTCAATATTGTCAGGTGCTAAAACTGTGCTTCTATGCACTCAATCGCCAGGTGGAGAACTCATGGTAGTTCTCCTTCAGTGCGTATTTCTATTTTATAATGGGAGTTGTGCAAATGAATACTTGAAGAATTCCTTTATATTCTACTGAGTGAGGTGGTAGTGATCCCAGTATTGCTCATTAGGTCTGCTTGTAGGAACACTATATTTGCGAAGCCTTCGACGGCATCTCTGCAAATTGTTTTTTAAGCTGCTTCCAACGGCCCCTTTGTTCGTGCCGATGTGAGCAAAGCAACGTTCAAGATCACATCTTCAGAACCAACCATCAATAAAACTCGGCTACAGTAATCAATTATGTTCTATACGATTGAGCTAACGCGAAGTTTTATAAAAATGTTTTGTTCGGCTAACGTTTCAGCGCATTCAGAGCTGACTTTGAAGAAAAGCGAAGGCGCCGAAACATTAGCCAAGTAGAACTTTTCATACCAACCTCAGATCAGCTCAATCATCTAGAAAATCTCTGTTTAAGATGAGATCGAATGGAATACACAAGAGTGATAACAGGGAAGACTACAGTATAGAATATCTCGTGATTGTCTGATTGCGATGACATTACAAGCTCTTATGTAGATACTTAGACAGCCTAAATCCGTATATCCTGTAGAACTCAAAAGTTCGACTTGATTGGTTGAGTTGCAGCCAAAATCTATGCGGATCCGTGCGGTTTAATTGGGCTCTGCCTTCAGGACTTTGTTATCTCTCCCTAATTTATAAGTTGAATACTGGTGAATCGTGCTCTATCCTGGAATTAAGCGATGTCCGTGGTAGAGCGTTCTCAGCTCTCCTGGCAGTCGCGGTCGTCGTGTATAGGATGGTGTACCCTGCTGCTCGAATCCTTTCCGAGCTGCAATGGTGATTCGGCCAGTCGACCGAAGATGATGTTCAGCAAGCCGAATCAATGCCAAACACAGATACTGGTGTTAAATTTTTTCACATGTCCTGTCTTTCACATCTGCTGTGCGAATCCCAGCACTTCTCGCACTCGAATCGTTCCGTCGCATCCACCATCCATGGAAGTCTTCCAACTGTTTACGTGTAGCTACGGCTGCTGCTTGAGGGTATTCGTTTCATCATGAATACCACTGAATGCTTGGTGAGTGGATTCTCCTATAGTCCTGAGATAGCTGGGCTACAGCGTTACCACTTACATTGCAGAGAGTGAACTTTTCCCACAGAGGCTCGGTACCAACTTCCCAACACCAGAGGAATGAGATGCGCGGTGATCCCGGAGCTGGGTTGAACCAGCACCGCTCTCGTGATGATGGCCATTACTACCAAAGGGCTGCCGTTGACATTAAATACGTTTGGCAAACAAAGACAGTAATCCGGAACATATCCTTATCTCTTATTCATCTTAAATATGAAGTGTAAGACGCATTTTCAATTGTTTCTTGGACCAATGCATCGAAGTAACGGAGTTGACGGTGCCCATTTTGTTTAGTTCATCTGGTCTGCTATTTCTGCTCTTCAAATTGAACCTGAACCGTTGGCAGTTTTAATACTCGGCAAAAGTTCTTACTTAGCAGAAATATTCTTTTTTTTATTGTAATTAACCTTACTCTAAGTCTAAATTCTCCTTGTGGTGGTCCATAGTGTTCGCTCTATGCCCTTTCAGATATGCATCCTTCCTGTGCCGCAATGTGATAAACCCCGAAGTGATGCTTGTCGTTTTCTGGTATCTCCCCATTCGGCCTGTTAACTGAAACATGTGCTTGGTGCTCTTAGACATTTTTCTCGTCCACAGGAACTCGTTCCAAGTGGTCAAAATTTTTTTCATTTTTCATTCTGCTTTGAAACTTCTTTAATGAGACGTCGTGGTCGATCAAACAAAGCAGCTATGTCTCTTCAGCGGCGAAAAAACTACTTTCATCCTATTGTAAGATTATTCTAATTAAAAAGCATGAATGCGATTGCCCAAAGTTCTTTTAGTCAGAAGATTGTTTGATTACAGTAATCATCGACAAGGGCACGTGTGGCACAGTGGTTGGAGGCGCCACTGCGACACACACGTAGAGTCGATCGATCTCCGCGTCCATGGCCCACCAAACTCTCCGGGGTCGGCAAATTGGTACCAGACTTGTCTGGGAGGATAGCAGTACTGGCTCGATACGTCGGTAGGCCACCGCGAGTCATTGTAAAGGCCAGATATGCATTCAATCACCTCCAACGATACTTGGTGAAGTCGAATGCATGGCGCATCCCTCAGGGATTGATCAACACCGAGAGCTTTATCCTTTTTATCCTTTAATCACCGACGTTTTGCTTCATTCATACAAAGTGAGTACACTATTATATCAAGAACACGGGCTACGATCGATCCTATGGAGAGGATCAGAGGAGCGGGACAATGATTTTTATACTAATGAACCGATTTCTAAAGGTTATAACCATCTTAGAGGAAGCGTATTGCCTGATTAGATTGGATTATATAGATTTTGCTAACGTTATTTAAACAAGAAAAGTAATAAGTGTAGAATAGAGGAATCGGCAGAGACGGCTGAAATACCACCGGATACTCTTCGTTGTCAGTAAGCTTGTAACCGCCTGTAAGACCATCTATGTGAAACACGAAATTGCGTAATTTGCCCTTTTGGCAGATTCGGTGACTGATGAGTTCATCTAGGACATATCTGATCTCTTGTGGTACTTGCGGACACGAATATATTGGCGAAACGGACAGACCTTTATGTATCCGCATAAAAGAACACCTAGATGGCAAACGAAAACTAAGGCAAGGTACCCCCACTAGGGACGCATTGGATACAAAAGCGTAGCGGAAACGATTCTGATATAAAAGTCACTATCCTCGCACTAGATGTCAAAACACCAACGCGCAAACTTCTAGAGGCTTTTTGGATAGATGCCAAGAACCCTACAATGAATGGCAGGTAGAAATGCGCAGAGGTAACACACGATCTGGCCCCGTTTCTTTGCATCGACTTTTGTTGTGTGGTGATGCACTTATCAACCATGAGCGACTCTAAGCGGCTGTTCTTCCTCAGTGGAAGGGCGCTTAAAAAAACGGTGTGCTTTTCGAGAAGCTGTTGATCGTGTGGTTGCCATTTAGATGTCATTCTTCCTGTTTGTGTTGTTGAAGCGTTTGGGATGATAAATTGCATATCAATATACCCCTCCAGGCGCTGATGAAGACAGTACTACCGGAAACATCAGCTTTAAAGGTATAAAGAAGAAAGTAACACCTCGTGTTTGGTCAACAAGAATACGGAGAATAGGTGCAGAATTTAAAGAAACCAGTACTAATGAAATCATTTTCTATGCACCACTTCAAATATACGATGATTCACAAGATAGTGCCAAATTCGCCAAACCAGGTGGACATAGTGCCAAATTCGCCAAACCAGGTGGACATTGATGAAGTAAGTCATACATTACAATTTCTCGAGGTTTTCGATTCACTGACAGATTATGGCGATCAAAAATCCGTTAAATATGGGGCACTCGTGTTAGGTACAAATATTGTAGCAGTCTGCAAACAACAATTTCTGCTATTCGCTTTGAGAATCCCCTGAAAGACTGGAGGGTTGAGGGTGCACAGTCTTGACTGTAACGTAGCACTGTGAAAGCCGCGTCATTATGAAAGCAGTGGCGATGTATGCTATCTGAGTCCATCGCGTGCTGACGCTATGATAGAAGAATGACGATTTCTTAGCTGGCCACCAAATGAAGGTACTAAGTACTGATTGGGACAAGATCGAGATGTGTGGTAGAAGTAACTGGTAACGACAAAACGACAACATTCGATGAAAATACGCCAAGGTGTGTATTTCGGAGTTAGCTACGTGTCGTATCTGACTTCCATAGTGTTTGTCTCTATCGTATCATCGTCAGGTTCGTGGAAACATGTTCCCAGACGCTCTGAGCAGACATTTTCATGATTTCCAGAAACGAAAGCGCGAAAAAATATTAGCGACTGATTGCATACTGGCTAGACGTAACGACACTGGAGGATGCACTACGTGCTTGCCATTACCATTCACCCATCCTTCATTCCCTGGTCATATTTATGCTGTGCTCGTCCGAATTTTATGGAAATTCTAACAGTGAGGCGCACTTCGTCCTTGCTGTTTGTGGTATTAGGTACTAAGTAGACCAATTCACTTGTACGTTATGGTGATACTCGACGTTTGATTGTAATCTAAAATTCCATTAGTCGGTCGAATTTTTGAACAGATCGTTCTGTGTACATTTTATCTGAAAGTCATTCTGCTTAGACACTTTAAAAGAGCTTATGATGCTTTCGTTCATTCCTAAGTACTAAGGATTGCTCAGTAATGTTGTTGTGATCAAAGTTACTGTAGCGTTCGGAATCGGATAGTAGACAACTTGAATCGTACCTTAAAGGCTTGCTTCATATCGCTCTTATTGGTGATCTTCAGACAAGTCTTAATTTCGCTGTTCAAATCACCCACTAAGCGAATCTGAGAGTAATCTAGTTGTTTTCACAACAGACAACCGGGGTTTTCAAACACCCATCACTTGCAGTGTAGCCAAAATCGATTTAGAACCAGACCTTGTCATTGGGCTCCATTGCTAACAGTGATTTATTATCCTTAGCTGCCATTGCAGCACGAACAACAGACAGGACGTATCACAAGATGTGAAACTCACTGAAATACGAAAGAAATGTGGTGATAGAAATTATCACAGTGACATTATCAAATACTGACATATATTTCCAAATACTGATATGCATTAGCAAGTAATTCCAGTTGACTCTATTACGATTCATGCATTTACTTTGAAGCAATGGTGTGGTGAGGGATTTGGCCTCCGTCTTTTATATGACAGAATTAGACCCTCTGTATGCCACCGGTTTCACATATAACTGTCAAATGGATCGAGTGAATCTGGGTGGGGTCTAGTAGCTCATCTGAGCAGCTCAGTGAACTCCCCCCAGATGGAAGGACATGAAAAAAAGCATCAAATAGAAAAAGCCTTCATATACGTAAAACAAGAAAACGACGAAGCGTTAGACCTCAGTCAATCCCTTTGGGATGCTTCATGCATTCGACTCAGTTCGTAACACCGTAGAGATGAATTAGTGTCTGTACAACCCTTTGCGAATGTTCTCCGATTTTTCAAAATAATATTTTTTAATCTCCCAAGCAAGCCAATGCCCATAGAGGTGGCACGAGGGCTTGGTTGGGTCGAGGTGTGGCATCGAACCAATAACCCTATGCCTATTTCGGAGAGCTTAACTACTGTCTTACACATGCCTGATAACTATTCACATACAATGAACGAAACCCATGCCATTTTTAGTAATTTCAGAGCACTTCTGGCTATTTGCAGCAGTAATCGTAGAGCGCTGAAGTTCTGTGCTAAAATGGTTATGCCAATCCCGATAAAAAAATTGTTTTTCTGCAAATCCACCCTACTCATTGATGATTAAATTAAGATAGTGTTTTAAATTTGAGTTGGTCGTCTTTCATTCAACTTCTTAACAGTTATCACACAACGTTAGTGTTTATTTCCTCTAAGGAAACCAAAGGGCGCATGTGGCGCAGTAGTCGGAGACGTCAACACACACGTGGAATCGATCTCCACGCCCATCGCCCACCAAGCCTTCCATCCTTCCGGGGTCGGCAAATTAGTACCAGACCTGTCTGGGAGGATAGCAGGACTGGCTCGATACATCGGTAGGCCATCGCGAGTCATTGTAAAGGCCAGATATGCATTCATTCACCTCCAAACGATGCTTAATAAAGTCGAATGCATGGCGCATCCCTCAGAGATTGAACAACGCCGAGAGCTTTATCCTTTTTTAGCTTTTAAGGAAACCAATTAGCTGTTCTGATTCACATCTGTTTGTGTGTCTTATTGGTGTTTCTTTCAATGACCATCTTTTTTTACTCGATTAACATATTCGTCCAATTTTCAGTTGTGACGGACGTGTTGGTTCTTTTCATGGAGAAGGATTTTTTTCTTCGATAACTGAAGGACTTGCGAAGCTTGGAGGAGGCCTGGATTGTGGAAAAGACCTTGCTCTATCGCTCTGTAAGTATGAATGGTATGCATGCTATTATTTATTACATGCTGCTATGATCCGTCCTGCAAACATGTTGACGTCAGCACTTAAAAAGTTTTGCATCTGCTGTTGAGCCTATTTCTGTATTTATTCCTCTCTTCCCTCTATAACCATTCATTCCAGAAATTAAATGATTTATAATAACAACTACAATTTGGACTGCAGCCAGTTGCCAATAAAATGGGAAGTCAATGAACTTCTTCGAGAAAAAAGTCTTTTGCATATTTCTAAGCCATGAATGGAGCTGTTCCCATGCACGCCACAACATATGAACAAGCTCTCGACTGGCTACAGAAAATTTAAAAGAAAAGTTCTTTACGACATAGTGAACTATTTGAATGCGTCGTTTTCTTGTTCAGCAATCGCGAGGTTGTTAAACAGCATACATTTACTGGAATCCAGGCTCTGAAGAAGGCGATACTGCCGAAACGTCAGCTACTGTTGTATTGTATTGTGTTTTTCTATGGAAGTAAATGTATGCTGTTTAACAACCTCGCGGTTGCTGAACAAGAAAACGACGCATTCATATTCCAATGCCGAGGTTAATAGAAAGTCGATCCTGTGAACTATTTGAACCAAGCTTATCTCTATAGATGTCATACCGGCAACAATGACCCTCTGCAAATGACTCCTACAGAGATCGTACCTGCATGAATTTGTTAAACTATCTGCATGAATTTCGTAGACGTTGTTATAACTGACTTCTTCCACTATCCTCGGAAGAAGGCGAAGACATCGAAATGTTAACAGGATGAATATTTTTTGTACCATTCTCGTTTCAGCTCAATAATACAGAGGAATTTTGACTTTTTCCAAGGTTGTTTTTTTCCGTACTTCTTCTTCGATGTTCACTGTAGAGGAACACCGCTATTTAGAAGATAATCCTTCAAGATATACATAGGAGACCCGCGGATTTCCCTCATAGAGGGATCTTACGCCGGTTAGTCGCGAAGCAAAGTGGCGCATGCAGACAGAGGGTTAATCGCGGACCAAAAGCGACCTTTGCTTCCCTAAGATGCAGTTGGATCCAAGGGATGGACTCCCTGTTTCTGCTGCACTGGTTTGGCACACTACTTCTGTATTTACGAGGACGTATTCATGCATGCGCTCATGTCTCATTTCAAGAGATGCTCCACTGACGAAGATCCGATCCGATACGGAGACGAAGACGTCACGTCGAGACGACGAAGAACTGTGCATCATCGACTCTGTTTATCGGCTCTGATGAAGACGAAGACGTTAAAACGTTAGCCGAATGAAACTAATTTATCAACTTCGTACAAGCTCAGCAATTTAAACATATGTTGATTATTTTACTACCGAAGTTAATTGAAGGTCTTTTTTCAAAAGAGTAATACATAGTGTTGTTCATAGTACTTCATTTACTCGTCTGCACTGTTGTTCAACAAATTTATTGGATGTGAGTGACGCGACTCGAAGCGCATCTTCCAGCAAGCCAGTTTTTCAATAACTTATTGTAGACTTATCTACAAAGGAAGTCTCGTTCAATTGTCCACATGGGGTTGCGATCAACCCTCACGATTATGGCCAAAATCTATTCCCACATCGTAGTCAAATCCTTGAGCGAAACATGACAGATACGTTGAGGCAGCTTGAGTTATTCTACGAATCTATCGTTCGAACCAGCTTTTTTTCACTGAGTGCACATTGTTGCTTGTACTATTGACATTTACAATGATTCGTTTTGAAGACGATTACTGTATGTTTGACTGAACGGGGTTCGTTGCCGATCTGGGTTCCCAGATCAATCCCGTTGCTGATTGCTGATGGCAGTGATCGATAGCACTAGCTGAGAGACAGGCGAAACGAAGGACCCGTATGGTGTGGTGGTGAACGCGTTACCCCTCAGAAAGGGTAATAGCACGTTCGTTCCCCCAGCGCAGACAGCTGCGGTCTGGAATTTTGCAAATATCTCAGCATCATTGTGGTTATATTTCGCAACATACCCTGCGGTTAAAAAAGAGTATGCAGTAAATAACCAGTTAAAATTACTAATAAAATTCTTCGTCGTGTCTAAATTCCGAAGACAATCCATAAAACGACGTCCTTTCCGTACTAGTAGAATTCTCATTTTAAAAAATTTCTTCATTTCTATTCACCGAATTTTCCATGACGTAATCCAAGTCGATGGTTCTATCACTGCCTGGTATTGTCTGTGTATTTTCGGTTCCTTATTCATCAAAGTGTGACGTTCCCTAAGTATACTGTGATTAAACCATATGAATAACATCAGACCGTTTGTTATCGATCTCCAACTGTCAACTTGTCAACAAACTGTGAATTTCTGAGCAAGATAGATATGGTGTAGTTGACATGTTCGCGAAGATGTCAGTTCTTCGATAACTACAGTACTTTGGCCTTTCAAGATCGGATTGCTTCTTTAGAGCATACTTTTTGCATTCATTCTGCAACTATATGTTTAGCCTTTGTAGAATATTATCCTTATTTTACATCATTACCTCTGCTTCAAGTTTGAATTTTCACTTAACCTCAGTTTTCACCACGGATCACTCAATGGGCGATCATCAGCCGTTTTGTTGCAAGGCTACGTGGCGTGTTTCCGGGTAGCGTGTAGGTGGTTGGACGTGTAGCAAAAGCGACCTTGTGCTTTCCTAAGACGCAGGTGGATCCAAGAGATATGTCCCTGTTTCTACTGTGGCAATTTTACGCATACCTTCTGTGTTTACGTCTTGCATATCGAAAACTTACAGTACGAGAAATGACTGGCTCCAACGACTTGGTGGTCTTCAGAGCATCTGATTTCTATGCAACCAGAATAAATAAAAAACAAACCTAAGGAGTTGTACCCGTCCATGAATGCAACAACAACTTGACATGAAATCAAACAGCGAATAGAAAATGGCATACTATCAAGTTAATTTGTTCATTGAGAGGCATTTGTTATGTCTAAATGGTCCCACATGTGTTTTTGGAACAACTTGAAGCCTTTGATCTCTGCCGTTTAGAGGTTTGTTTGTATAAACTTACTTATGTCTCTTAGCACAATCATCTGCGCTAAGTGAAAGTGAATATATGGTGCCGCTCCTCGTCACGTTATAGGAAACGCCTAGATCGCTGAAGTCTTCGGATTCTTCCAGGACAACTGCGATTCCAGTTATTAGCAGACCGATCGATCGAATACGATATGTGATATCCCATCAAATCCAATCCGCATTTCATCGCATTAGATGGCGGTTTCAATATGCTCATCATATTAGAGTGCTGTGTCCCTCATATCACGTGAGAATGGATGACCTAAATATCTAAACTTGTAATGCCTTGACACTTGGACACTTGGATGGCCCGTCTTCACTAGCGGAACCCAGCATAACTGCGACTTTTTCGGACCTTTGTTGATTTAGCTATTGAGATTTCCTGGAGTCCCTGAGGTCAGCCTAGCCAAAATCCGTCCTAAGTCGTCACCACCACAGTGTGTCGCTGCCTTTGTGGATCAAGGGAGATTTGCCAGAATGCGACTAGTTTGATACCAGGACGATGGTCGGTCCTGGTAATGATTTATCTTAGCTGGGCTTCCTAATGGAAACGCTGGGGGGATGAATCCCTTCTGTACGTCGAACCCCGACACCCAGGAACATCTAGCCACGATGAGGCTGTAAACCGTTGGGAGATGAAGGAAAATTGTGATTCTAGCGCCCATGACTTCTGTTTGTCGTGATAAAAAATAGATCTTCCACAGAACATAGCCGTGAAATGATGTTCGAAGTGAAATAAAAAAGTGGTATGTGGTTTAAGTGTTTAGGTAGCACAAGGTTGTCCAATATTTTCATAGTGGCTGACGTTTCTCCGACACCAACTGTTCATTGTCAGATCAAATCGAGTCGGTCGTACAGCGTTAGTTCGAGTGTTCGTTGATGTCGTGTTCTTTGGAGTCGTTTCGAGGAGCTGAGTGCTGGAACACAAACCGGACGAATGGAATAATATCACATGGTTTGTTTGCATAGGTCATACGTAGACGAAAAGTGATCTGTCTTCTTGCTGACAAGCTGTCCTGTAGCATCTGGAATAATTGTTATAGCTGGCAAAGCAGTATTATACTTCTGACCCTGTTGGTCTGGTTGGTCCCAATGGTCTTATTCATATCGCTCTATCCAGATCATCGGAGAAAACCAGAAAACCTGTAATCAAAGAAGTTGATAACGGACTTTAGACTTCCAAATCATTCCATCAAGTCTTCTATTACTGGTCTGAACCCATTTGCTTGTTTATTCATAAAAGTGAAGGATCTCGGGTGATAAAAGACTGTGCGAATATCCATTATCTCGCTTCCTCATTTGATCAAGTTAATTCAGAAAATCTATTTAAAAAACATCTAATGGACACTAGAAGTCAGTTTAGTAAGGACTGCCTAATAAGGCTTCTCCAGTTAAGGCTCCCACTTCAGATCTGAAATTAGTTCATGTCTATTTCTTCTTTGTGAATCATGTCTAAAAGAATGTTTTTGAGCATCTCGATTGAGACAAGTAGTACAGATGCCCTAAGACCTTCAAAGCCAGCGAAAACAGTACGCATTGAAACCAATGTGCATCGTCGGAAATGCTCGCCAATGCGCATGTTTACGAAAGTATTTCGTTGTTGTTACACACTGAAATGACACTGCAGCGCACACGTCTACGCGTTATATATCGCCATCTCTATAGAACCAAATCCTCGTTATACATCGTTTCAGCCCGTTGTAATAAACTTCTTCGTAGCTGAATGACCGATGATACGACTTGTTTACGTGAATAAACCCTGACCAAGTTCAGAATTTAACGGCGTTATCAGTCGACGTGCAAGTCGCCATGGAATCATAAAACGCTTTCGACGACATATTTTGGTCATTTGTGTGTTTCATGGCATAGCATGCTTCTCCCTATGATTGCTTCTCCTATGATAAGCTGGCTGAGGACGCGGCATCATACTCAGCCTGCCGTGCTGATCACAAACCGTGGTTATAAACGATAAATAAAGGACAAAGCTCTCGGCGTTGATCAATCCCTGAGGGATCCGCCATGCATTCGACTTCATTAAGTACATACATCACCATCGTACATCCTGGTTCCAGCAACAACAGGGATTCGAACAACCGTTGGCGTGTTCGCGAGCGGCACATGATCGTCGATGGAACGCTTGTTTACCCGCGCCTGTCCTTTAAATAGTCGTCAGCTGATGTCATTTGATGCGTCCTTTAAATAGCCCCTTCGGCGGTCATGTGCACTCAAGGAAGTGCTGCGCGTTCCATTTCCTCCTTTCAGCTTCCTTCTTCCTCATTCCTTTCTTGAGTACTGGTCGGTCTTTTCGTGCACTACTTGAAAAATTTTGACAGGCTTAGGTGCCTTCATTATTTGTAGCGGTCCCCAGGACCGACTTTTTATTAACCTCGGCATTGATCTCAGAGGATGCTGTATAAACACACTGTGTGCGAAAAGGTCTCTTCTATGAATGTGTAAAGTACTGAACTCCTAAAATGCTCTGTTTGTTAGGAACTTATCCTCACTTCTGAGAAAACAAGTACAAAAAAGAGTTACTAATTGAACGATTTGGTGGTTGCCTTGGACTAAGAAGCTGCTACTTGGAACTGGTGCCATGTCCTTGGGCTCTTATGGCTGTATTCTTTCCAATTTGACCTGCTCTTGCGCTTGCGATCTCTCACTCGGAGCTAAATTCTGTGGTAGTGTAGAAGCTAGTCTTTTTTGGTTAGTAGAAATGTGCACTTTTGATTCCGTGGTCACCACTTTGTCTTAGTTTTTCCTTTCTTGAACTTCATTTCGAAAATATCTGAGCGTGTTACTAGTGTGGGAAAGTGCCACGGTTCTCGTCGTCGTGTTCTCCACGTCCAGATACAGTTCGTAGCCATTTCTTGAATTTTATTTATTGTTTGCCGTCCCAACGGTTTACCGCCTCATCGTGGCTGAGAGGTGTTCCTGGGTGTTGCACTGCGATGTACAGCGGGGGGATTCATCCCCCTGGCAGGGTCTCCCAAGCTGAGGAGTCCGGCGTTTCCATCAGGAAGCCTAGCTAAGAGTAAACCAATATCAGGATCCACCACTGTCCTGGTATCAAAGTCGCATGGTGGCAAATCTCCCTCTTATCCACAAAAAGCTGCGATTGCCTGTGGTGGCGAAGACAGGGGGCAGACTTTGGCCAGGCAGACCTTGGGACCAGGGAACCATAATGGCTTAACCAGCAAATCTCCAAAAAATGGGGATTATGCTGGGGCCCCCACAACCAGTGTGGACGGGTCATTCAAGTATCAAGTAAGTAATTTTGCCGCGACGGTGTGAGTCCTATAGGTTTCATACGATGCGAAAATGATGGCAGCTTTTAAATTTATCTTATTTCATAGTGAAATTTATCAGTTGCGGTAAGAGTTGCTAGAATCTACAAATGTTTGCATACGAGATAGAAGTTCTCTTGTTTTACCAGGATAAACGTCTCATTTTCTGGAACCCACAATATGTATCTCTTCCTCTGTATTGCTTCAGAACTCGTATGTCGAACAGGAAAGGACTTTGGCACTGGGATTTTGTCGAGAACAACATTGTAGAGGAGTTATATATGCGAGTACTGCGATGGAATAAAGTCTCCCGCATGGATCTGTGAGGTTCTGAAGTCTTAAAGTACTGAAGTATTTCAGTTGTCGTGAGTTACGTCGAGAACCAGTTTTCTTTTTGTTTGCAGTGGGCGTACACAGGTTCAGAATTCGCGTGTTTTACAGCTGAACGGTGTGGTGATAGATATTCTCCTCTGTCACCTCAGGACATCTCACAACGCGTGGCTATATCTTCATAATTTTCAGGACTTAGTACTGCATTCTTACTCGGAAGCCATGCTTTGTGTTGATTCTTTGCTGTTGCCGAATTGTATAGCTAATTTCAGACATACTTTGTAATGAACTTCTTCTTCTACTCCTACTACTAGTACTACTACTAGTACTATTGCTACTGCTACTGCTACCCCTTCTTCAGCTTCTCTCTCTTCTTTTTTCTTCTTCTTCTTCTTCTTCTTTTCTTCTTCTTCTTCTTTTCTTCTCTTCTTTTCTTCTTTCTTCTTTTCTTCTTCTCTTCTTCAACTTTTTTTCTCTTCTTCTTACTTCTTGAGGTTCTCCCTCCAAGTTTGTATTTCAAGTCTTCCGTGTCGTTTGAACTGGTGTTACGACAGGAGATATTTGCGCTTGCGTCATCGTTTTTCATTTGAATATCAGTATAGTGGTAATTTGTTCATGTTGTTAGTACTTTCAGCGCAATAACGTCTCTGGCACTCATATTTATAGCAAAAATGCCCATGGACCCTATGGATGTCATGTGGTGAGTTGTCGCTCAAGTTTTATCCTAGTTCTTTATTGCAACATTACGTTGTGATTATTAGGTGACAGAGATGCCAAGGTTTCCTTATGACTATTTCAATGGAGATACTCGGTCTACTATGGGCTTACCTTGTGTGAGAGAGCTGAATGTTATGAGATTGTGCTCTGCGTGCTACAAATGGCGTATTGACAGATTGCGTGGCTGAACACGGAAGTAAAAGTACCATCGATTCTCCCTAGGCCGCAGGACATCTCAAGGGATGAGTTCAGCCCTCATTGGACCTGGTTAATTTGTACATTTTGTGCGGACATGTGGGGGTCGGTGTGCGTGATTGCATGCAGATTGTATCTTCTGTCCCTCTAATCGATCGAAAGCGCTATTCGAACAAATATTCTCATGGATACTCCGGGATGGCTTGATTGTATTACCTCTTACTTTACTCAGTTGCGATATTGGCCGAGTCTGATGGCTTTCCGCATAGGTGATTCTTCCGAAAACAGTGAGGAAATGAAGGGCTTATACGAAAAATGTGGTGCTGTTGATTTCTCACCTGGACGTAAAGCCCTGTTGTGCAGGCCTGGTTTGCCAAAGGCGGACCGATCAATACCTAAGTTGTGTTCGTTCTAATCGCTCGATGATTGACAGGAATGAACTGGTAAAAGTGTTTGTGTTGGGTAGGAAAAAAAAATCCGAAGAGAGTTAAGGACTCGGTGGAAGGGTTTTTTTCTTTGGCTATTGTGAACGCCATCTTGTAGGAAATGGAGTTAGGAGTCGGCACTCACTTTTTCTAGTTACTCTTTGCTGTGAATTGTAACTTTCGTTTTTCACGCGTTGAATGCTGTACGTTAGACGAAGACACTTTACACTCAAGCGAAAGTGAAAAGTTGCGATCAAGGTCTAGGGTTTGAGAGAGAACGACTCCCCGTCGGGGTGTAACGGTTTTTCTATGCCTCTTTCGAGTGCTCAGCAGAAGGTCTGAAGTGCTTTCTTCGTATTAACACAATTCTTAGAACCAAATGTCAGCCAACGGTGAACGACCAGCTCCGTTAACTGTTGTATCCATCACTCCGTTTTGCAGTAATGACGAAAAAATAGGGGGGAGAATGAGTAAACGTTCCATCGATATGAGTAACATCTCAATCACTACACCTTGCTAGTTTTGTGAATGATGGAAGTGGAAGTTCTTTTTTGTGTTAAATTCATCTGTGGGAGTGTACTTATGTAAACTGTTGCTTCATAGGCGCATCTGGTGGTTAAAACTGTTGCTTCATAGGCACATCTGGTGGTTAAGTTAATTAGGAGTGGACATTATCAGTGCACACTTATAGTACTAAAAGAATAAAAGGATAAAGCTCGCGGCGTTGATCAATCCCTTAGGGATGTGCCATTCATTCAACTTCATTAATCATCGTTGAAGGTGATTGAATGCATATCTGGCCTTTACAATGACTCGCGGTGGCCTACCGATGAATCGAGCCAGTGCTGCTATCCTCCCTCAGACAAGTCTGGTACCAATTTGCCGACTCGGAGGGATGGAGGGCTTGGTGTGCCTGGGGGCACGGGAATCGACGCCATGTGTATTGTGAGGCGCCTGTGACCACTGTGCTGCACACGCCCCTTATAGTACTAAGTGAAAGTAATGTCGAGCACATGTATAGGCAGTTTAGATGTTATTTGTGTATTTCATCTCCGTATGTCTTGAACTGTCGGTCGATTAATTGCAGATGCACTGGGAGAATTTGTTGGAAGTATTCTAGCTGCAAGACATAAAACATCGTTATTATCTTTAAGGATTACTGACTGTTTATTGTGAAAGTCGGCTTATGCTGAAGACTTTGGATCACCCTACCACGGCTATCTGAGTCCGGGAATAATGCGAGAGCGGATCAGCTAAGTGTGTAGGAGTCTGATATATGCGCGTAGTTTCTGCTAATCTCCAGAAAAGTAGGGTGTGGCAATCGTTTGCCGGACTTATTTGTGAGATGTTATAATTGTTGCTACGGAGGAGCTGGTTTAAGTGATATCTTTTTGAAGCATCTATGACACTAACTGTAAACATGGGTTAGATTAGTGTGGCAATGGTTATTTCCTTTATACCTGCACTAACATTTCTTAAGTTTTTCAAGGTTTATTTGGCTATGAAAGGCGCGCGTGTAGCGCAGTGGTCGGAGGCATCGTGCAGTACATATGGGATTGATCTACGCGCCACAGGCTCACGAAGCCTTCCATCACTCCGGGGTTGGCAAATTGGTAGCAGACTTGTCTGAGAGCGTAGCAGCACTGGCTGGGTACATCGGTAGACCACCGCGAGTCATTGTAAAGGCCATATTTGCAGTCAATCACCTCCAGCAATGCTTAATGAAGTCGAATGTATGGGACTATGCCTCATGGACTGATCAACACCGAGAGCTTTATCCTACTTATCCTTTTATATAGGTATGAATACCAGTAAGTTAGTTAACTATCAGTAAAGTCGCCAATTTTACCTCTAGACGTGTTTTGTTGCTACTTTGGTTTTCGGGATGAATTCCCTTGCATATTGCACGGTCCGAATTGTAAATTGGTACTGTCTCTCCAAAATTGCTTATTCACTTTTGGGTCGTGTTAGTTTTGAACGGCCTAAAAATGGTTGCCCTTCGGTTGCACAGGATTGGAAGTGTTTTCGTACTCTTTTGCTGACTTTTGCACGTGACATTTCTTTTGTTGGAGTGTAAAGTGTCGTGTTTCGTTCAAAGTGCAACATCCCGAAGAAGAGAAGAGAGACTGTTCATCTTAGTGTAAGAGGTCTTTTGATGAAATGTCTATGCTTACAGAACATTTCATTTCTGCGTGTATTCCGTATAGAGAGTGGTCTTTGTTTGCAGAGAGAAAAAACTTAATTGTCCCAAGATATCGTTTGGTTATTGATTTATGGCATAGTATATTCTAATAATAAGTCTTAACTTCAACGAAGCTGAGATATTTGCAAAACTCTGGACCGCAGGTGCCTATGGTGGGGAACGAACGCGCTATTGTCCTTTCTGGGGAGTAAACGCGTTCACCACCACACCATGCGGGTCCTTCGCAAATAAAAAATAACTATAGCCTCAGCTTAACTGGGTTCAATGCCGATTTGGGCTCCCCAGATCAATACCGTTGACGGGTGATTGCTGATGGCAAAAGATCAATAGAACTAGCTGAGAGACAGGCGAAACGAAGGACCCACATAGTGTGGTAGTGAACGCGTTACTCCCCTGGAAAGGACAATAGCGCGTTCGTTCCCCACCATAGGCACCTGCGGTCCAGAGTTTTGCAAATATCTCAGCTTCGTTGAAGTTATATTTCGCAATATACCCTGCCATCAAAAGGAGTAGGCAGTAAGCAAAAAGGTTAAAATAGGTCTTACGTTTTCATGTGGACGTTTACATAGACGTCTATGCTAATCTTCGGAGAAATCATGAAATACTGAGTAGTCGTCAGTTATTAAATAAAAATCTTTATATGAGTATCAGTAGTACGGCGCGTGTAGTGCAGTGGTCGGAGGCGCCCTGCAATGCACATGAGCTCGATCCCTGCGCCTCAGGCTGGCCAATCCTTCCATTTCTCCGGGGTTGGCAAATTGGTACCAGACTTGTCTAAGAGCACCACAGGATCGATACATCGATAGGCCACCGCGAGTTATTGTAAAGGCCAGATATGCATTCAATCACCTCCAACAATGCTTGATGAAGTCGAATGCATGGTGCATCCCTCAGGGATTGATCAGCGCCGAGAGCTTTCTATTTTATCGGTAGTAGCGGTCTCCATCACCTGCTCGTATCGACTAGTCGAAATAATTCGAGATTTCCGTTAAGATTTTTGCGTTCGTGTCTTAACTTTTCCCTCAGCACTTTAAAATTTTGGTGCTTTGTTATTATCAAGATGAACTACAATACGAGGCGGTTATATATTTTTCGATGTAGCAAGGAACATTGCCGAACAGTTCAGGGTGTATAAGGTGAGTGATTTTGAAGCTACATCGCATACCGCATCTAGATGTACCCTTTCATTTTAGTCTTGCCGTTACAACAGTAACAGGCGAATCGCTCATCCTTCATTGCGCAGTTTACAGTTGTTCGTTACGGATTTTACTTCAGATCCGACGCGCTAATTAGTTTCCGTATTGCTTCTTTGAAATTCTTCAAATGCTATAATGAATTATTACAAAGCTGCGGCCGTTCACGCTTTCAGCGTTTTGAATGGGGTAGATTCTTTCAAGTTTTCGTGGTGGTTTAACATGCAACACAGTCGATACGTGCACTCGTCGAGCACGTGCTACAGAGTTTAATTCTGTTGTGGAAGTTGATACGGCACGGAAGGCACATTTTAAAGCCTAGCTCTTATCTTGAATTTGAATACCCCCTTCTTAGACAGTAAGACGGTGAAATCGATGATCATCTGAAACCACGATGCATGTTACTTTTCTGGACAAAAGGAACGCAGGAATTACTACCAAAGACGTAGAAAAATCGGATTTTTTTTGAACAACTCAAGGTAATATGAATGGATGTCAGCACTTTCATCGAATTCGTTTCTTGGCATTCGTTTTCAAGAAGGTTTTCTTATTTGTGGGTTCGAGGTTCGACTGATGTTTATTTCTGTTCGTTATGAATGTAATCAAATGCTGGTCGAGTAGATTCTTCTGCGAATCCTGGGATAGTAGTGCTGGAGCGTTCCCATCTAATGCAGACAGGCGCTATCCGTTGTGCACTGGAAGGAACCAACTTACGGACGTGTCTGATACCAATATCCCGACCATGAAGGGATGCAAGGTGTGTGGGGTCGAATCAACGGCTTTAGTTATGCTGAACGGCATAAATACCACTGTGGTATCAGTCCCCTGGAATGATTGGAAAATTGAGTTGCAGAGACCAAACACAATACGAGGAAGAGCGTTACTCATACGGAGAGACTGTGGTAGGCATGGCTTGTTCAGGTCAAATGCGAGCAGTGGAAAATTGGGTACTTGCCCAACGAACAGCAGTTGCCGTATTACTGTGTTTATAGCAAACCGGCGAGTCGTCGTTGTACTTCAGGAAACGTATGAGCTCGTACTTTTTGTAAATTGCAATGTGTGGAAAGCACTCTTCTATGCTGAGGCTGATACAATGTGGTTTGAAGCTATCGATTTAACTCCCAAGATCGCCTTCTATTAACCTCGGCATTGGATTCGATCGATTTATCTGAAAAGGAAGCCCAGAAAGTGTTTACGTGATAAAAGAAGCCACTGCGAAGATGATTAATGTACCACTGTGAAAATTTCGGAGATTTCTACTCGCATATGCAGAATGACCTAAACTTTTTTCTTTTGTGTTGACGTTCCGCTTATCCACTCATTTTCTTGTTGTCTATCATATGACGATGCAGATGTTCAGCGGTAACAATAAGTCACTAACGTTTGACATCTTCATGCGTTCAAGCATAGATGCATATAACTTTTTATTTTCTGCCTACTAGAATTTTTCGCGCCACGGTATTATATGAAATAGATGGAAAACTAGCCGAGAAACAGGCGAAACGAAGGACCCGCATGGTGTGGTGGTGGACGTGTTATCCCCCGGAAAGATTAAGAGCGCGTTCATTCCTCAACGTAGACACCTGTGGTCAGGAGTTTTGCAGAAGATCGTATGTATGTTTTGACCCTTTCGCAACATTCTAATAATAGATGACATGTTTGTCTGGTTGAAAACGTTCTGGACTGATGTATGCAGTAGTTGCACGAATGAAAAGGTATCTCATATGCCACTTTTGCTTATTGGATTTATACAAGCACAGGTTATTGACGTGTATCGAACCAAATTCCTGCCACTTTTTGAGCTCTTAGGGCTCTAAACGGGAACGCATTCATTTGCCATCACTTATTCGTCTGGAAATATTCCGGGGCTATGTTATGACATAACTTATTCGGTAAATTTTACACTAATTATGCAGTAACAAATATAGTGGGAAATCAGCTTAAGTTGCTAGCGTTCTATTTCTCCATCAACAAGAGCTGTTTAGCCACAATATGCAGATCGCATAGGTACAGCATAACCCATTTCAGATAAAGACTCAACTTTGGGATTGTACTGCAATCTTCTGCCATTAAGTTGGATTGGTTCCAAGGTTTTTGGCACATCGACAAGCCATGGGAGTAGTTTTGTGCGCTTATATTTCCGTTTAATGTTCCGATTTGTAGGAATTTGCCTCTTCCCTTAGGTATATACCTCTTCGGGTTTTGCTGTTTCGATAAGCGTTGTAGTTTTTCGATATAAATAGTACCACCTTGCGCTTTTTGTTTATCTGCCACAACCGCGTGCCCAGAGAGAGTCGAGACGAGAGAGTACTTTTACCGAGTGAACGAGAGGAAAAAAGGGGCGGTATAATGCAGAGTTACGAAGGATATAAGGAATCTGTATTCAAGCCACTTCAGTGAATTCGACCTATTTCATCAGCATTGCAGGATGTCCAAAGCACCGACTGTAAGTGAATTGGTTGGGAACTCGAATATTACTTTCAAGCCCGTTGTAGGATCATACGCCGACGATAAAGTAGTTAGCTGAATTTACGATGTTTTATTACTCCAATAATGTCTGCTTCTGTGATTGTTCTATGTTATGCTTCTCAATTTGAGCAAAACAATTTTAGACTCGTCCTGATTTTAATACTGATGTGCTTTGGAAGCAAAAGAGGGCGAATCAAAAGCAGCGTACTATGTCAGTTGGTTCCAGTGACTCTGAAGGGCTAAGTACCAGGTCCGTAAAAGAAGTTGCCGTTTCCTTTAAGTCAGGTTCTTTTCTTCATTGTGGTTTTCTACACAAGTTTTCAGTATGCCTCATGTTGACGTTCCACGTCCTCGTCGTCTCAGTATTAGTGAGATGATATTTGGTTCTCCTGCCGGAGGGTTTGGCTGGGGCCAAAGCAGCCTGCAAGGTTCTCCTGTTGGCGAAAGAAAAGGGTCTATAACCGAGGATGAACGATTTAAGGAACTAATAAAGCACCAAAACAAGATCCTCGGTGATGGTTAGTCACTGTGGAGAATCTTGAAAGTACTTTTTTTGCTGTTTGTCTTATTGCTTCTCTACGGTATCCATTGGTGACTTGCACCGACTTAGATGGCCTGTGCAGCTTTGCGAAGAAAGATTGTATGAAGTGATATCTTAAGTCCTTTTTTAATTTTTATGATTTCGTTGTACTTATTAACGTTGTGCCAAGGTTTATTGGGAGATTGGGGAGCACTTTCTGTATTTTAAACTATCAAACAACAAGATTCATGTATTGTTGTTGTTGTTAAGTTTTTGGACTACTGTACAGACCACTTCTAATTTGTAAATAATTATTGAATTTACAGGCGTATATTAGTTGTTGTCTGTTTTCGAATTTGTTTCTTTATTACATAAAGTTTCTAATATCTGTGGATAATTACGTCAGCTGGTTGCCATACTTAGCGCTCTTGGCTTACGAAAATAAAGCTGAGAAGGTCTTGCCGGGTGCTTGAGGAGTTCAACGTTTTACTTCCAGCAGGCTTTCTCAGCAACCGCTTAATTTTTCTTTACTACCAATTTTTCGTCAAAGCATGTCGTTGAATTTCTATTGCAAGTGTTATCAACAATTTAGAGGATATTGGTTCATTATTTCTTATGGTTGGTTATGTAAATGTAATCACAAGGATGTTGAGATGTGTACAAAACTCGTACCCTCAACGGGGCTCGAATATGCAATTACCATGAATGAGGGCCCATGTGCTATTCACCATTCCGACCGAGATCCATGCTTTGGCTTTCACTCAACTGTTTCTTAATCCATCTGTGCTATCAGCAATCATCAGTTAATTAGTTTGTAAGGTTCAGAATTGATAGGGTAAACCTATACCGCTGAAGAAAGTAAGTGTTGGTAGTCCGAGGTGTTTTTGCTTCCGTTAAGTAAAGAGGAGTTCAATTATGATGAACCACATTGACCCAAACTTTTCGCTATTTAGTAAGCAAGATTTGGTTATATTACTAATGCTTGCACGCTACCTAGCTGTTTGTGGCTCAGTCGATCTGCATCCCGTTGGGTGTCCGCTAACGGGTTGTGGCTAGTTCTCACTAAACTTGCTTATGGGTGCCTTATTCGCCTCTATTCGAATAATATCATCCAGCTGCAAATATATAATCAACTATCAATCAAACAGTCAATATGCAGTTCAGCTTGCTTGGATACTTGAGTACTTGGATGGCCCGTTTTCACTGGTTGTGCGGGCCCCAGCATAACTTCCGCTGTTTTGGAGTTCTGCTGGTCTAGCCATTGTGGTTTCCTTGAGTCTCGAGGTCAGCCTGGCCAAAGTCTGGCCCAGGTCGTCACCATCACAGGCAGTCGCCGCCGTTGTGGATGAGAAGATTTGCCTCCATGCGACTAGTTTGATACCAGTTCAGTGGTGGTCCCTGGTATTAGTTTACTCTTAGCTAGGCTTCCTGATGGAAACGCCGGACTCGTCAGCTTGGGAGACCCTGCCGGGGGGACGAATCCCCCCGCTGTACGTCGCATGATCCGACACCCAGCCATCCCAGCCATGATGAGGCGGTAAACCGTTAGGAGGGTGCAGTTCAACACATGAGTAGCTAATTGCGGTTTCAAAATTGGTGGTTGTTCAAGCAGTACTCTACTAGACCAATAATCGGGCTAACGGGTTTTTATTCGACAGTATGAAGAGGCTAAGACAGCCTTGCAAACGTTGCAGTAAGTACTGAGTGGTATTTGGATTATACAGTTGTTTACTGACTGCAATTTTCCAAAGATACGTTGTGTTTGAGAAACTGATAAGAGCTCAGCTGATGGTCGTTTACGATAGTAGTCTTAGTGATAGCGGGAAGGACAGACTATACAATAGTGCCTTGTTAATAAACCAAGTGACGACCAAGTTGCGTATTAGTGACGTAGCCGATACGTAATTAAGAATTGCTTAGTGAGTATTTTTTGTTGACTATTGATTTTCGTAAGTATTATTAGCGAAGAGGAAGACGTCGAAACTTCTTAGTAAACTCAATCTGTGCTCAATACGCATTGATTTTAACGCATTTGGGTACTCCGTTGCTATCAAGTGCCCTCTTCATGACTTACAGTCTCTGTGCTGCTCTGTTGGCATAGAAGCCAATGACAACAGGGCATACGTATTTGTATTTGCGCCGCATAAACATCTTATGGTAGTCCTTATCATCTGAGTCTTATCACCAGAGGTATTGTACCTTGCCCATAAGCATCACTATCTGTATCTTAGCGAGCAAACAGCAAATTCGTCCGAAAGTCGTAAGAATAGGGTTTTACTTAGATGGAATATCTTTTTCTTCAACGACTCCTAGTACAACATCTGTCGTGAGGAAGCTTTCAACAGAATACAAGAATGATGATGGGTAAAAAAACTGTCGCGAAATGAACCACCAAAGAGGAAACGCATCGAAGTCAATGCATACCATTGTAGGTGCCCTGAGGTGCCACACCCATAATCTGACAGATTTCAGTGTTAAAGAGTGATTAACCTTAAGAACAGAGTTGTTCGCTTACATGTCAATCGCCAACTATATTCATTAACTTGTACAAAAAATCTTATCCCGGATAAGCGAGCGATAAATCATATCACTAGTGATTCGGAGGTGTGTCTTATTTGTACGCATACAATCCTACTATGAGATCCACTTCTTATATAACTGCGTTACTCTTGTTGATAGTCAGCCAACATTCATCGGTATGTTTTTTGTTCAGAATAAGATAGGACAAGTGAGACTTTATGTAAGACTTAACTCAGGTGGAGTTTATCATTAACAAGTGTAACATCAACTGCCCTTAAAATCCAAGAGAGATTGAATAAAGCTAAGGTGAGCCCCCGTAAGTTCAACTATAAAGTAGCGATGAGCTTAGTGCCCTAACTCTATTTATAGTCATTTTCATCGTGGGTGCAGATTTCATGTGGATTAGCTGATGCAACCCTCCAAATGCAGCATAAGTAGTGTCCAATCTCTTAATAACAGACAAGGTCACATCAAAAGGATTTGGACCTTTTATGACTGTAGTTCGATTACATACTAACATACTGTAGCCGTTTGCTGATTAGTGAAATAATGTCCACTTCTTTTGGTGGGTCGCAAAAGATCATTTTTAAGAAACAATAAGGAGTGACCATAAGTTGGCATTTCGTCGACCCATCTATAAAAATTAAGCGGAGCCTACCACCTCTTCCATCTGGGTCGCTCCTTCTGGACTGTTGTCCATGGAAGTGCTGCGTTTACGCATAATGATATCCATAAGCCTAGTGCGGTGACAATCTTTCCTTAGTATAAATGCCATCTCTCTATTCTATTCTATTTACCGTTAACTTTCTCCGTCATATAAACATCCAATGGTTAAGTTTTAAAATGTTTCTGCCGGACTGTTATAGAGGACGGTGAATATGTTGAAGGTATGAAATGCTTCAACGCACTGTCGATTGAGCCGAAATTTCTGTGGTAATGAGAGGTCCACTCATGGCTCAGGTGCACAGCAGAGTGTCAAGAAAAAACTCGACCCTCAAACGGCATTCCCTGGTTGAAGACCATTTATTCCCATTCAATGTGTGCTGCACATTTGGTTTTCGTTAACTGGGTTTTCTTTCGATTCATTTCCATTCCTATTCTTCTGTTCACCACTTATATCCCTATACCTAAGTTTTGTTGTCATGCGAATAAGATGACTGTGGCACGTTGGTAAACCTCTTCTGCGCGATAATGTCACCTTGCTAGAATATCCTGTTTAAATTAGGCTTAAAAGGATTGGTGGAGGAGCTCCATCGTTATTTTTTCTATCGTCGTAGTGTAGTTGTAACGGAATTCGGGTGTAGATCTTATTTATTTATTTAGACATATAGATGTATATAGATGCTATGTGTGTAAATCCTACAACGTCCATCCTTTCATCGACAAGCGTTAGCAAAAATGAGGTTAACGTTGTCTGCACTCTTCAAATAGCTAGTCTAATTTAGCTTATTTAATAGCATGAAGCAAGCACTTTTCTAGACTTTCAAGGGGACTGGATTTAGGTGGAGTTGCTATGAAGATGAAAGTGGTATTTAATCCCGGACAGTTTTTGACAGGTTAAACTGCTTTGAACTGAGACCAGGGGACTAGTTCCACAGTTAAAATCCAGTCCGAATAAACACTGAGCTGACATTACCTTAGGATTGTTTTCAAGAACTAGAGAGTTGGAACTAGTGAAAAACGCGTGGTTCTAAGTATATTGGGTGTTGACCTTTGCTAACATCTAGCATAGATGATTCGTTAGTGATTTATATCAGTCCAGATCACCTTCAACACTCTTTGAATTCCCAGCCCAAGCAATCAGACTGGACACCGATTTCAATAAGGGTGGTAAATTAATACCTACAATTTCTACAAACGGGGAGTCATTTGATCAGTCGGTTGCAATGATTCACCGGAAGCGACCAGCTGTAGACGAATGAGAGGTGTAGGAAGTACAATTCTGTGTTTGCTGAATGAAATCTCACTAAGTCTGGTTGTAGATTGGGTTATTGGCAGCATTATTTTGCTTTAAGAGCTACTTATGGAGGACATATTCCAGGAATTAAATCCTCATTGCTTCCCTGTGCCTGGTACTGACAAAGAACCACCAGTTGATTTCGTGTTCGTCATCGATTGTTGGTCTAAGTATGAGTCGGTTTGTCTAGCGAACTTTTCACAGTACAGTAAAATAATATGCGTATTTTATCTTCATTTATAATATTTAGGACGAGCATCTCCTATTTCTGTACAAGGCAATATCCTGTGAAATCCCAGAATCAAGAAGTTATTCATTGGCAGCAATGTATATTTACGGAACCAATATCAATGTCAGTGCATCTACCTTACTATCAAACGATCTCGTAAAAATAGATTAGTTTAATGAGAAAAATAAAGGATGAAGCTCACTGCGTTGATCAATCCCTGAGAGATGTGCCATGCATTCAGCTTTATTAAGCACCGTTGGAGGTGATTGAATGCATATCTGATCTTTACAATGACTCGCGGTGGCCTACCGATGTATCGAGTGAGTGCTGCTACCCTCCCAGACAAGTCTGATTCCACCTTGCCGAACCTAGGTGATGGAAGGCTTGGTGAGCCTAAAGCGCTGGACCGATCTCATGTGTATTGTCGGGTGCTTCTAGCCACTGCTCTAACGCGCGGTATAGTTTAGTAGTGTTCAATAATGTGAAAAAAACTGATGTATCAAAGAACCTTGTGATTACGTTTACCTTTTAATTGGCTGAAATTAGGCGTAGACTGTTAACTTGAGTGGTTGGGTGGCCCGTTTTCTGTGAAATCTTAGCAGAATTTTCTGCAGAATAGCTCCTCATGGTACAGTTTGTTGAGTTGAGTTATGAAGCTTTTTCCGTGAAGCAGCTTATTTAACTGATCTGCAGATTACCAAACATCGAAGAGTCCCTAACCTTTCCATAAAGGAAAGTTACGTCAAGAAAAAAGCCCTCGGCTAAGTTTTCACATTTGGCAGCCTAATAGCGCTCTTGAATTTTACGATAACTGATACCTGAAAGAGTACTGTTAAAAGTCTGAAAAACGGGAGAAATAAATAGGTTTGAGCACACTGAGAACGGTTAGCAGCTTAAGGAACTTTCAAAATGTATAAATCCAGAATGGGACAACAAATTTCGCTTTATAGTCAGCAAAAGTGGGGTGATTTTTGCTGGAATCGATTGTATAAACCAAGTCTATGACCGTTATTTTGGTGGAAATATTACTACGACCGAATCACAGGAGCGTTGTTTCAATATTATACGCTCCTACTGAGGTGCTTGTGTGGCGCAGTGGTCACAGGCGCACTGTGATACACGCATGGGATCGATCCCTGTCCCGTGGCTCAGCAGGCCTTCCATCCCCTAAGGGGTCGGCAGATTGGTACCAAACTTGTCTGTGAGGATAGCAGCACCGGTTCGATACGTCAGTAGGCCACTGCGAATCTGTAAAGGTCAGTCACCTCCAACGATGCTTAGTGAAGTCGAATGCATGGCGCACCCTCAGGGGATTGATCAATGCCGAGACATCCATCCTTCTTTTACTTATTGAGGGTGAGCTGTGTGACTGTGCAAATCGTTTTTAACACTCGAGTTCTATAGAAACGTGATATGTGCATAAATAAACTGGCATGTCAATGTGATTTCGTCAAGCGCACACTTCACTTCGTTTTGCTATAGAGGAAGCCATGATGGAAACAGTGGACGCTTTATAAATAGAGTCCGTGTCACAGTTTTCGCAATACCAAGGCGAAATATAGTATTACGAGAAGGTGTTAGGTGCTGGTCGTCTACAACAAGAGGGTAGGAACGCGAAATGACGCGTCATCCGGTAGTCGAACGACCGCTCCTAGTGCCGCCTGGAGAAACATATGCCAGCAAGAAGCTAAGATCTAAAAGCTGTAGAACTGTAGTGATATGCTTTTAAGCGACATATGGTTTTATCCCGTGCAAGTAAATACTTCTGATTGGACTCCTTCTTCGATAAATTGAGGGCTAAACATTTCTTATACCCAATCAGCAAAGTGATGTAGACTGGAATGCTTTCGCTGTCTACGCCATTGTAGAATGCTTAAGCTTGCTGGTATGAGCAAGTAGTATGAAAAAGACGTGCATACACATGAATAGAGAGGAGATGCAAACTGCATACGTTGTGAGATGAGATATTGACTAAAATGGATATGCTTGCGATCAAATTGCATATGTTGTGATAGAACTGCTAGGATCGCAGAGGACTGATGAATTGAACAACTACTGGCTTTCTTCAAAGCTGGTTGCTTTTTGACTTGCACTCAGAATTTTACCCTGTTTGCCTATAAATAAATTGCGTTGAATATCTCATTTGCTGGAACGGAACCAACCTACGTGGAGTCGAAACTGAATGGAGAATTGACAACATTAGTTCAAAAATCTGTTTGGTTCAATAAGGAAGATGAGACAAGTCCACTTGAGATGGATGACAAAGAAACGGGTGAATTCCACTAAGCATATTTTTTGATAATGAGCCTACGTCTTCCAGTGGTTGATTTCCAGTGAATAATCACCCCGTGGTCGTATTAAGTACGCTTTCCAAAAACTTGCTTCACTCGACTGACTCTGAACTATTGGACGAGTTAAGTACGACTCCAACGTGATTTCTTCTTGCTAAACGCGGAATACCACAATTCTAAGCGCAGCAAGCGATCCCACTTCCCAAGCTACTTTAACTCGATAGAAACCAGTTAACCACGTCAAATCATAAGTGATTCAAAACCACTTTGTTAGAACTGCACAGTATTTTTTTCAGTTCTTCATGGATTCCGTATCTAGTGCAACCTTCCCAGACTTCTTACATTGGACGTATGGGGAAAGTAAGCATCTTCTGTTTTTTATTTCCAGTATTGCTATTATTAGTGACATGTTTCCGTGTTGATATTAATACACTGGTTGTGAGGTGAGTCAAATACGACCCATGCATAACCGGGGAAACAGGCTGAGATGAGTCAAACATGAGTTATATTCTTTTCGGGCAATTCATCTCACCGCTTAATGTCTCTTGATGCTCTTTTTTGTAATCATTCGATAGTTCATCGAACACCGATCTTGTGGATAACATCTCCTGGTAAAGCTCTATTCTCCACTTCGAAATGTACAAAAGCCTTTTTATGAACGAATTTGTTAAGGGATAATTTGAGTACTGATTGGCTGTTGATTTATTCCAGTCGCTATAATGAACCACGGTTCTGGTGTGGTATGGGAGTGTATGAAGAATGCAGAAACAAACTCAGCATTAACTGCAAAGCGATCCAAAATACTAAGAGCCATGATATTTTACCATCGTGAATCAAGGCATCGTCCCTAGCCGGAATCCGTCACAAAACTAGGCTTCATCAATAATGGGTTAATTAATTTCATCAAGACGTTGTAAACAGCCATATAAACAATTCTGCAATTTATACATCAACATACTAGCTCATTCCTCTTATTTTGCAGGCTTTTGTGAGATTAATCATTGTTCCGTGTACCGGACCATTTTTTGAAAATATCAAGGCACGTTACAAAATTCTCGCTGAAGACAGGAAAGCTATGCCTATCCATGTGATTATTGTTGTGACAGAGCGTCACTTGGAGGGTGCGTCACATTTATGTGATTTTTTCCGTAATTTATAACTTGTAGTTGTAATTACACCCTTGCAACCCTCCTCTCCCCTGTAAGTGGTAAAGCCCATAGGTAGAGATGTCCTGTAATGCAAAAAGAGGTCATTGGTTCGATACCATGTCTAGGGGTTAGCCAGTTCTGCTCTTCATCCTTCTAGAGCTGGAAAATTGGTGCCAATTTTGCCTCAGAACAGCTCCCTCCGATCCACAAATGCTGACGCCACAGCATTCCCTGATGCAGTGCCGGGTACTCTAGCCGCCTTTGAAAATACAACCAGATGCACCATTCTCTTCTTCTTTCAATATTTTTAGCATACTATTGCTACGTTTATAATATGAAGGAGAAGAACGTCTTATGATGAATCCCACACTCAGCATTTTTGTGGAGCGATCGAAGCACGAAAATGTATAAAAATTTAAGTCAAAGGTGTAATATAGTAAGTAAAGCGGGTGAACAATGTCATATCATATGCCGGTTTACGTTTTTACCTTGAATGTTTTTTTATTTAGTAGAACTAACAGGTGAGTTCTAGAACTGTGCAAAAACCACGATTGGCGTAGATTAACGTTCCGAACTTAGGCAGTGTGTTTGTCTGCTTACCGCAGTTACTCTACCCCATGACTGGAGTTAGAGAGTTTTCGGGCGTGCTGGCAGTGTTGATAGAATTTTTTAGCTCGCATAACTTTTTTTCTCAGAATTGTAAGCACTGTTCTTCCATTTAAAGAACCCACTCCACGTCGTTTTTTCCGTCGGAGTTTTAGGATCTGGGACGGGGATCGTGGGTTAGAAAATGGCGCGGAATTTTGGTAATCCCACATTCGTTCCTCAGATTTACAACGGAACAATACTCGCACAAATTACGACGGCATTTTTTTCCAGACTGGTTCTTCTTTGTGCTACTTCTAACAGTTTATTCTGCTTGTAGCGATGTAGATCTTCCCTGCGGAGCTCTGCTTCAACGGACTTTTATTATTAACCGTGTTAGCGTGCTGCAGTGGAATGAAGTTTCAGTTTCCTTCTCGAGCAACTCCCTAGTGGTAATAGAGATGCGATCTGATCTTCTCGCTTGTGGAACTGAGGCGAATGCAGCACAGCTTTTAAATCGTTCGACAGGCACCTCTTTGTCTCTGGTCGAGTACTGTTTAATCTGCTTTTGATAGAATTTCGCCCAGAATGTTCTTCTCATATGCAGCTTGGCTTTTTCCTCGTGGTCGATGACATGAATTCTTCTCCAGCTTACGGCTGAATCGAATTTTCACGCGAAGGCGGTGATTGGACCCAATAGAGAGTGATGGGGCTAACGATGTGTGAAGTAGGTCTTCTGTTTGTAATGACATGAACGATCTACGCATGTGTCACCCTATCAACAAACTCCTGTATCCAGCGGCAAATTTGTTTCTTCTGGAAGAATGAACTTCCACACATGACGCAAACTGTATATAGGTGTCCTGCAAGACGTTTCCATTCTGATTGCTCTCTACTAATGCAAATATTCCGATCCTGTATTCGTTCTCGTTGCTTGTTCCTATTCTGGTGTTGAAGTCATCGACAACAAATTTATAATACGACTTGTCAGTGCGGATAATTCCGTCCAACTTGTGATAAAAAACATCTAATTGGTGCTGATCAGCTGCATTCATCAGTGAGTACCAATTGGTGGAAGTGATCTCCTTATAACGCGTTGATTCATGAAAGAGAAGGGCCATGTGAATGCAAGTTATCTCGTAGGAGTCCACAAGATAGACAATGCAGGAATGGACGACAAAGGCTACGCCTCGATCGACATTTCGTGACGCGACCTTTTCTCCTCTGATGGCAAAGGCCCTGTTGTTTAGTTCGCATATGTCGATCTTCCAAATTTTTGCTTGCTGTAGGGCGATTACATAATATTGGTTCGATCTGCGGTTTCAGGAATAGCATGGAGATCGGCGTCTGAGGAATGTGTTCTGGAATTATGCTTGTAGAGTAAGAAATAGTCTTCATGGCATGTCGTGTATGTGTGTCATGCGTGACAGGAGATTTTGTGACCTGTCACCTGTCGTCTCATCGCCTTACTTCATGTGAGTGAGCAAACAGTGTGTGGGGTGCTGAGGCTGGCCTATAGCTAGTTGAGCAATTTGATCTTCTCTGGAGTTCTGACTTAGTGATGCAAGGACGTGCTAGGCCATAAGCACGTTATGTATCCTGGGGAAGTTTCTTTTCGGCAACGATTCCTTCGTTTGGTTTTCTTGAAAGTGGGAGTGGAAAAATCACCGACCGCTCAAAGACGAAGTAGGAGCCGATATTCCAAATATATATATATATATATATATATATATATATATATATATATATATATATATATATATATATATATATATATATATATATATATAATCCAAAATGCACGGATCCAAGGAATTCTTCTATTCGGATCGCTGTTTCATGTGCGTCATACATAAAGGCTTTCAGATTTGTGTATTCGACTACCACTTGAGGAATTTAGCTTCTTCATGAATATAGTTAAAAGCTTCTTGAATTGATTTTCTCTTGAATCATGAGGCAAATATTCTGAAGCGTTGTTTAGGGATCGGAGCGAGCTTTTTTGGACTGGTCTGGTAGCAATTTGCTAACCCCGAAAGGATGATAGGCTTGATTGGAATCGGAGCGGAATCGAACCAGCGAACATGCGAGTGTTCCACCGTATCTGTAATTACAGCGCTTCTCGTGTCCACGTTTAATGTAACGGGCAATTTTTTATTGTATTTGTGTGCTTATCTCAAGTATCTTTTTGAGCCAAGATATGAGCGCTTCTTGCAGTAGTTATAAGGAAAATCTTTCGAACAATTCTTTCCACATGATGATAACGCATACCAGTTTTAGTTGTGTATTCATGTTAACATAGCAGTTACTTCAAGTGCAGGAAAATGAACAAGTCTTGCTCACAGGATGTGGCAACGATTGGTTGTTCCCCTCAAAAACCTCTTCGCTTACCTGCCGTAACAAATAAAATTAACATCCCCGTATTGAAAGAGAACACCGCAAGCGAATCATAGGTGCAAGAAACATTTTCAGACTGTGACCCGAGAGAGGTTTTCCGGACATTCTTCCACGAATCAGATCGCCTTAACGTCATCCTTGACATCATAGCAATTGGTGCACCATCGCTGAATGTCGGTGATCCTGGAGTGCGTGTAGTGATCCCGAAATTTGAAGACATCAACACTGATGGTAGGAAGGTCATACCATATTTGCCATCATAATGTACAGAAATGTTAGCGAAGTAAGAAAGCGCTTTATTTGTTGTCATTGAGGATCTATCTCAGTTAATAGTATAGTAAGCGTACCATTATAAAGTACAAGTCACTGTAATGCCGATAATAGTGGGTCCTTTCAAACGTGGATCAAAACAGCGCGCTAAAACAGCATAATGTTACCAAAGCCCTCGATAGTGTTAGGCATAGTGCGGATGTTCAAAATAAAAGAGGGATTACGTTAGCTCCGGAAAATGTATTGGCGGGTTCGATCCTCACCGCAGACAACTGCGGTCCGGAGTTTTGTAAATATCCCAGCATTATTGTGATTATATTTCACATCATACCCTGCCATGAGAAAGAAATAGCTGTAAATAAAAGGTGAGTGAATTGTGATTTTATGAGCTTAACTGTGTTCAATGACGATTTGTGCTCCCTAGATCAATGCCATCGACAAGCGATTGCTGCTAGCACCTATAGGTTAAAATGCGGTTGAGAGAAACGCGAAACAAAGTACCGGCATGGTGTGGTGGTGAATACGTTAACCCTCAAAGGGTAATAGCGGGTTCGATCCCTACCGCAGACACCTATGGTCCGGAGTTCTGCAAATATTTCAGCATCACTGTGGTTAGAAGGGGGTTGTCCGAGCAATACAAAATTGTTGACTATACGAGCAGCAATCTTACACGTCGTCGGTGTTGGCGATTAGGCCGCAACCATAGAATTCGTTAACCGCGAGTTGGAATCATCGTATGGGCGTCAGTGCTCCTTCATCAACAGTTAGTACTGCTCACTTGGATAGCTCGTTTTCCGAATATCACACTGTGTAACTATTCTTATCTGTTCGTTATCAAAAAAAATAAAAGGGTAAGGTGTAGTTTCGCACAGCGTTGTGTTGTTTAAAAACATCAGTTATGGAGTAAATGAGAAGACACGTTGTATCAGCAATTCAGAATAGTTTAACGATATAACTCATATCGTTACTGCTTATCCCTGACTGTTTTTCCAGTGTTTCATCATTCAGTTCTTCACCAAAAAATGCACTTCTAGTTTACCCTTTTTTCTTTTTTCTGCTCGTTAACTTTGTACTAGTTTTGATCTTTCTATGCTTTTTATCGTTCTACAAGGATGCGCTTAAAAATTGGAGATTGATAACTAGGTTCTTGTGACAGGCTTATCTAATTTTTTTGCCACGCAATCTTTGAATTGAGATCAATTCACATCGGTCGATTTGCGTTCCCAACATACGAGTTACGTATATCTTTCTCAATAACATTTTTTATTCTAGTTTGTGGGTGCGAAAAGTGGGATGCGGAGACATTTTTATATACTCGCCATGCATGATTCCAGCGCTCTTTACGTCCTCACCGAAAGCAGTCTCTGTGGCCTCTCGAACAAAGTCATCCGATAGAGCGAATGTTGTCAAGTATAGGAAATAGCTCCTTTGGCCGTGTCTGACACAAGATCTATGTTTTATAAGAGATTGATTGAGTGGTAAAAGTATATTAAAACTCTGTAGAAAATTAACGGTAGAAACTAAGGAAAAAAATCCCTTGGTATCAGTTCTCATCAGCTCGTCATCTACTCTTTGTGTGAAGGGAAAACAGTTCACGTCAGAGTCTAAATGTTGATCATTCTTTCTCTTGCTGAAAATTAAGTGCCTTTGTTAATTAGTTTGGTTCTCTGGGGTCTACTTATGTTAATAGATAGTTAGTAGGACACAAGATCCGGTCTGTGTTACTGTGAGATCCCTGCAGATTAGTCACGAGGCTAAGTGATGCCCTCTTGATCGCGAATAAAGGGTTAAATGCGGACCAAAAGCGGCATTGTATCTGTCCAGACAAGTAGGCGGTTTCAAGGGACGGAGTGTTTCTGCTGTGCCAGCTCGACATGTATATTCACTACGTATGTAAACATGTTTTTGCATAAGGAAATGTTTAGAAAATCGTAGTTGATAGGACCACCCACTTCCATTAAGCATAATAGTTGTAAAAATCGCTCCACCGCATGCGCCCAACTTTTTCACTAGTTGCCGAAACACTTGCCTTGGGTTACCTTTAACTAATAACGTTCAGTTCTTCGACAGGAATGATGTCTGCCAAATTCAATCCCAACCAACTAATGACGATTGCAGTATTTAACTTTTAGTTATGTGAAATAGAACCGCAAGAAGGCTGAGACATGTGCAAAGCTCGGAGCATCAGGTGCTTTTCGAACCCGTGATTACCTCTTATGGGTACTCACGTGTTACCCATTGCACCACTGAGGACCCCTGCTTTGCCTTTCCCTCGGCCAGTTTTTTTTACCCCAACGGTGCCATAAGCAATAACGCCTCAACAGAAATGATCTGGTGAACGCAAATCAGCACGGAACCCAGTTAAGCTGAAGCCGCAGTCCGAATCACAGTGTTCGACTTTTATTTAACCTTCAATGACGATTAGTTTTCTCGTTAATGAAGGTCCCAAATGTTACATCAGAATTTCGAGGAGCTATTGTCGTCTACTACCGCGCTCTTTCGAAAAGGTTTTGGAGCTAAAAAGAGTGAAGAGTAGTGCACATTAAGAAGAAGGTAGTCCTATAGATGGTATATAAACACCTGAAATTTTGACATCTAACTAACCATACTGAACCGGCTACTATGTGCCTTTGATTGTAAGCGTATACCATTAAGCAAACAGAAGGAAGAAGAAGGTGATATCCGCCGATCAGCCGCTGTGAATAATATACAATAATAAGCTGGTGTTTGCTATTCGAAAAAATAGCGAGTTATTCATCCGATATTAAGAGAAAGTCGATCTTGAGAACTAATTACTTATTTACTGCCCAAGTATTTTTTTTAGTTTCTTCATTGACTACGCATACCAACTCCAGTAACGTCCATGAAATGGACTTAATCGTGGAACAGTATTCCAAATGGTGGGTGTGATCCTACATAGCTCCACTGAATGAGAAGAATTCACTTAGGATTGCGGACGTGCTCGCATATGAGGTAGAAAACGACACGTTCACCTCCTTTGATACAACGAGCGGAACCACAGGCTCAAATGAGAAAGCCGAAGATGATATGAAGCTACGTGTTTTCCCACCACTAGGATTCTTCGATAAGAAATCCGTAACGAGAATCTCTATCACTGTTGCCACAAAGTAAGTATCATTTGTAGTTACCATTCTGAAATGAGGCATGTTCGTTCAGGATTGGTGCACCACTTACACATCTGGCAGAGAACGACGATATTCGCATCACATCGAACACGTCAACCAGGATCGCCAATGTGACTACGGAAGTTGAAGACAAAATGAAGGAGCTTTATCTCGAACATTAGGATTCCTGAACGGTGAATCCATAATGATTTTAGAAAGCTCAACTAAAGACCTAAAGAATGAAGCTATGTACCTCAGTTATGGGATGTTCTAAACAGTCCAAGCCAACTACTCAAGTATTGTTAACGTCCAACATGAAAAGAACAGTAAAATAAAGCAAGGACGTCGTAAATGTTTTGAGGGTTTTCCCATGGTAAGACATAAGTGGTTGCCAAAAGAATAAAGGATGAGGGCGTTCGCCCTAAATCAATCCCCTTGGGAAGTGCCTTGATGAAAACTCCATTATGCATCGTGGAAGAGATTGATATATATATATATATATATATATATATATACATAACATAAGATGCATATAATATAATATATGTATATGGCTATGGAATGATTTGTGGTGGCTTACTAATGTATCAAGCTAGTGTATTTATCCCTCCACAAAGGTCGCGTACCAGTTTGTAACCCCTGCGAGTTTTGGTTAACTGAGGCGCGAAATGGAACGAACGACCTTAATTCTTATTGGTGTCTTTATTCGCGTTTATATCCAAGGGACCTTTAACCATTTTTTAAATACTCCCATAAAACTGGCTATAAATAAGAAAAAAATAAGCGGAGATGTGAACGGAGCGATAAAAGCGGATTTGTAATCCGTCGTCCGAGAGCCCCGTGTAGCGGCTAAATTGAATATTTGAGTAGATTTCAAGATTCATCGTCTCCTCGTTGGAGTGATTGCCTTTCCCAAACTAGGAAGGAAGGAACTTTTTGAGGCCTCACAGTTCCAAGGAAAGTCTGGTAGAGTTTGCTATCTTTGTGAAGCGACCAACAAACTAACTATACCCAGCGATCCGGTTATAATCGCAAACTTCTTTTTCTTACTAAACCAGAAGCGATGAACAGTCACTTCGTTGGTAGAGAAATTACCTCATGTAGAATATTGTTATAAGCTTATTTGACAGTTCTCAGCTATTAAGTCAATCATGATCAAGAAGGTTTTGCTATTTTTTCGAAATCAATAAATCAATTTTGAAAAAGTGTAGGTTGTTTTAAATCTACTATCGGATTTTACAAGTTCTTCCATGTTCTTCCCTCATGTTGGCCGCTTAGTCATGTGCAGCTGGTTTGATTCATGATTGGTTCTTGAGTCCGGATGAAAAAACTACAGTGGTGGAGAGCACGTACACCAAATTTACAAAATGCACCAGACTAACATGCGGCCAAACTTCGCACTACAGAACTCTTCCAAGGTTGAACGAGCTGTGCTATAAAGGTCTGACTTATCCACCACGATCGCCAGACCACTCGCCTACAGACTACCAGTTCTTCAAATATCTTGATAACTTCATTTCCAAGGATTGTTCCAAAAATCCAAGCAGAGGCCGAAATTCTACTCAACTATTTCATAGCCTCCAAACTCCGGATTTTAATGCAGCTGGTATAAATTTGTTCTTCGTTGACAAAAATGTATAGATTTCAACAGGTTTTATTTCGACTGATAAGGTTTCTTCTGAACTGAGACCACATTGAAAATACAGGTTGTAGTCATACGCTTATTTTCGGCGGACCTAATATTTAGGACTTAACCCTGAGAATGCTGATTTCAGAGCGACACGACAACGCCACAGATGATGTTCTAAATGTGACCTTAGCTGAACGACAACGTTTCGATCAGGCTGTGATGTCAAACGACACAACGGATGGTGAGTGCACAAGAGTAAAGCTAGAATGAACATTTTCATTTGAAAGGCTTTACCAAGTCTCAGTGTTGGTTAAAGGATAAAAAGGATAAAGCTCTCGGCGTTGATCAATTCCCTGAGGGATGCGCCATGCATCCGACTTCATTAAGTATCGTTGGAGGTGAATGCATATCTGGCCTTTACAATGACTCGCGGTGGCCTACCGATGTATCGAGCTAGTGCTGCTATCCTCCCAGACAAGTCTGGTACCAATTTGCCGACCCCGGAGGGATGGAAGGCTTGGTGGGCGGGCCATGGGCTAGGGGGATGGATTCCACGTGTGTGTCGCAGTGGCGCCTCCAACCACTGCGCCACAGTGTGAGTTAGATACATTAACTCCGACTGATCAGTTACGGTTATTCATATAACTGAGAACGAATTTTCCTAGTACTTTTTGGTATGTCATAAAATATTTAGCATTAAAGCTCTCTTAATGAGAAATATTCCATTCGGTTCAGATTTGGTAATAATGAACTTAAGCGAAATGCAACCACAACATTGCTGAGATGTTTGTAAAACTCCAGACCGCAGGAGTCTGCGGTGGGGGAACGAACGCGATATTGCCCCTTTCCGAGGTCTAACGCGTTCACCACCACACCATGCGGATCCTTCGTTTCGCCTGTCTCTCAGCTAGTTCTATCGATCACTGCCATCAGCAATCACCCGTCAACGGGATTGATCTGGCAAGCTCACATCGGCATTGAACCCACTGCTGGCACTGATCGACAGAAGTAGCTGAGAGACAGGCGAAACGAAGGACCCTGCACGGTGTGGTGGTGAACGCGCTAGCCCCCCGGAAAGGCTAGTAGCGCGTTCGTTCCCCCTGCAACTTTGGTTGTGTTTCGCTTAATACCCCTGCCGTAAAAATCTTTAGTAGGCAGAAAATAAAAAGTAAAAATAATGAGCTTATTTCAGAGCCAAATAGCAACAACACAGATCCAGCGTTAGGGTTGTTGTCAAATATGCCACAAAATGTCGATAAGGATGTATCGTCGAACGATACAGCGGACGCGAGTAAGTGCTTAAAAATCAATTTATGGTGTTCGAAAGAAAGCTTACTATGAACGAGATTTAAAACGCTTGTTTGAACTTTCATGAAGTGAATAACCTTGGTAGGATTTCACGTCAAGGTATTATTTACGTTAAGTAATCTTGGCTACTTTGGGGTTTGGCATCGTCTTGTTCTTCAATTGCCTCATTCTTTATCGAGACATTGTCTGGTTCCAACGTCTCTTCCTTTTTTTTTCCATATTTTTTATTTCGATCTCTTCTATCGATTGATCATCTGCGACACAAACGTCAATAGGTATCGAATTTGTCTTTAAGCTGGAGCAAAAAATACACAAGGACTTGTTCTAGGATATAGATGCATCCAAGAAACGACCTCTTGTTCTTGCTGTGCAGGATGGACTTATGCATTTGGTATATACACAGATGCACTCAGGCATACATGCAGAGAGTGCCCTACAATGCACATTTGATCGTTGGTTCAATCCTGCACCCAGGCAAACCAAGCATTACATCTCTTGGAGTCGACAGATTGGTATCAGACTACTCTGAGAAGATAGAAACATTGGCCTTATACATCGCTAACCCAACGCAAGTCGTTGTGTAGGTCAAATATGCATTCACTCACCTCTACGGCGCTTAATGGAGTCAAGTGCATGGGATTGGTCAGTGCCAAACGCTCTTTCCCCCTTATCCTTTATGCGTGTCCTTTATGTTCTACTGTGTATTTTTCTATCGTTTTGGTACGTTTTTACCTCTTGTGGTATGATTTAAAAAGACTCGTCACCCGTCCAGCTACGATGCAACCGATCCTTGGTAGTCGGTTCCAAAACATAATATACTTCAGCATGAGGTTGTTATTACTAGTTAGCAATAAGAACTCCACTAAAAAAGACCTTTGAACAATGTCGATGTGAAGGGGAGGTCAGAAAGCAAACGACGATTTCACTCTCGTCTCCGATCAAAACGAAAAGAAGACGATCCTTAAAATGCAGAGCTGGCCAGTGACTCTGTCTTACCTCCACATGTTGAAAAATACGTTTCTAATTTGCCTTCCATTTACTTCATTTGCATTTATGACTTATGATTTTTTACGTTTTTTTTTCCGTTCGTTTATCAATAGAGTTGGGTATATTTTGTGTGGTTAGCACATGGTCACAAGAATGGCGATGCGACAACACCATTGGTTTTCGAGTTCTAAACGTGTTGTCCGCTAAGCCAACAAGTGTAGGTAAGAATGTGGTAGCGAGCAACTGACTGAGTGGCTAATTTAACACCCAAAGCTTAAACGAATTCCTTTCATTCAAAGATGACACTGAATCCTTGCAGCAAATGCTTTAGAAATCGAAAAAACTAACAGCCAATTTCTACTGATGGTGTTCTTCGGAGACCCTTATTCCTTTGAAACTAAATTGAAAGTTTCTATTGTTTACCTGTTGATTTTCTTCTGTTGGCACCACCTGCTCATCTGCATTTCAATTTTGACTCCCTCTTCTAATGAGACTCGGAAACATAACTTCGGGAAGGATGTGAACTCTAACGACTCATTCGAAACTGAGGATGTCTGCTGTCCAATGGAAACCTAAACAATATGATGACTTTCCAAATGGTCAAAGTTCAGTCAGTCATCGTCTTGGGAGCTTCGTACACAGTGGGAAAAAGGCCGTGTTACTCACATAGCTCCATGGTTCATTGTCCTTTAATTACTTCACGTTCCCCTTTTGGAGTGTGAGAAGTCACGCCTGCTGATTCTTGCCGTCTTCTTCCCCCTTTCATTTCGTTGATGGTGTTGATTAAACACCCACAGACATCTTCGTTGCATTTCACGAACAGAATTGTCCATATGACGAGTCTTAGAAGGTTTTGGTCCTTGAACGGGGTGGGTTTAAAGGAGGAAAATGTAGTGTTCGTATAAGTCGATGAGTGTTTATATATATAGCTTTGAGAAACGAAAAACATATCCAGGAGTGATTACGGTGAAATTTTGCGACTTATGTCCAAATGTGCTCTAGTTTTTTATACTATCGACTTAAGATATTGACTTTTTAGCGTGAAATTATAGGTACGGTTCGGAATATGTCATATATAGAATACTATTATGCCTATTTGTCAAGATGGAGGTCCGACATTATTCCGTTAGTGTTGTTGATCATCACCGTTACACTCACTGTATTCGTCATTCTACGGTTAATTTTCTGTCTACTGAAACCAGACCCGAACGCAAAGGTGAGCTGCAAAGCTTTCTCTTCTTTGAGAAATTCGACTTTTCTGCTTCTAATTTAGTTTCCTTGTAATTGAACTGTTAAGGCCCAGGAAGATCGTCCTTTGCTTCACAGTGAAGCCAACGAAGGTATTTACACCCACGTTTAGACTTTTTCTGATCTCGCTAAGTTCCACTGTAATACTACGATATTCGGTGTCGGTCGAGGTAATGGTAATGTGTTTCGATCCATTAACCTCTAATCCCCACGGATTCTGACATGTAGAGATCAGATGTGTTGCTTTTCTTTCGACTTGATTTTTTTAAAAAATTGGACGACAATGTTCATGGGCGGCTTATATGGATGTCATCAGCCAGTGTTTGTACGTGCTAGCCTTGCTCACCATAAATTTTCGCAATCCTCGTTTCGCGATCATGGAAGTCGATTTGCTCGAGGTAGTGATCAATGTAACATATGAATAAAATGGTAATAAAAAGGGATAAAACTGTCGGCCTTATCTT
The DNA here is from genome assembly GCA_018806985.1 of Angiostrongylus vasorum. Classification (NCBI taxonomy): domain Eukaryota; kingdom Metazoa; phylum Nematoda; class Chromadorea; order Rhabditida; family Metastrongylidae; genus Angiostrongylus; species Angiostrongylus vasorum. The sequence goes on from JADANN010000398.1 coordinate 1,293,285, forward strand.
TAAGGGATGCGCACACATTCGACTTCATTAAGCACCGTTGGAGGTGATTGAATGCATATCTGGCCTTTACAATGACTCGCGGTGGCCAACCGATGTATCGAGCCAGTGCTCCTAACCTCCCATACAAGTCTGGCACCAATTTGCCGACCCCGGAGAGATGGAAAGCTTGGTGAACCATGGGCGCGGAGACCGATCCCATGTATACTGCAGGGTGCCTCCGACCACTGTGCTACACGCGCCTTAACGTCTGAATAGTGAACATACTTACTTGATACTTGAATGACCCGTCCTCACTGGTTGTGCGAGCCCCACCATAACCTCCATTTTTTCGGAAATTTGTTGGTTAAGCCATTTTGGTTCCCTGGAATTCCGACGTCTGCCTGGCCAAAGTCTGCCCCTTGTCTTCGCCACCACAGGCAATCGCAGCCTTTGTGGATAAGAGGGGGATTTGCCACCATGCGACTTTGATACCAGGACGGTGGTGGATTCTGATATTGGTTTACTCTTAGCTAGGCTTCCTGATGGAAACGCTGGACTCCTTCTCAATTTGGGAGACCCTGCCATGGGATGAATCACCCGCTGTACATCGCAGTCCGACACCCAGGAACACTTCCCAGCCATGATGAACGGTAAACCGTTGGGAGGATAGTGAAGATAAAAAGTCCTAAAAGAGAACAGTTGAGAACTACCATGGTCTACTTTTATTTCACGATACTATTGCCTTTAATACATAGCACTCAAATTTGCATTGGATACAGTGCACTTTGTCCCACCTTACACCACCCTCCTGACGCGTGCATAGCATACAATACATCTTGGGCATTGCTTATTATCTTAGAATAAGTGTTCGGATATTTTAGATTAGAACTATAATCTTCATAGTTCGAACGCACATTTAAACATTCAGTTTTAGGTCGCGCAAGAAATCCCAACTTAGAGGAGGTTAGTTTCCTAATTCCAGAATTTCTAATTTATTATTACCACATTTTTTAAAAGACAGTTAGTTTAGGGAGAATGGTCGCTCAACAAGGCGTACGTGTCAATTCTGGGCATGGAATATATGTTTTAAAACTCTTAATGGGAGAATAAAAAATATACTTCACGTAGTATCTTCGAAGACCGACTTTCTATTATAAGCAGATTGGTATTATAGATTGAGGTTGGTATTGTAGAATTTATTAGCATACAATAACTGGCGTTTCGGCGGTTTCGCCTTCCTCAGAGCCTGGAAAAGTTAAATTGACATTTGACATGCGATCTAGTTAGCCAAGCACTTTCATCTCTTTTCAACCCTTACTTTCCTGATACTTGAATGGCCCTTCCTCACTGGTTTTGTGGGCCTCAGTATAATCTCTATTTTTCAGAGATTTGCTTGTTAAGTCGCAGCCCTTGTGGATCAGAGGGAGATTTACCACCACGCGACCTTAATACCAGGACGGTGGTGGATCCTGGTATTGGTTTACTCTTAGCTAGGCTTCCTAATGGAAACGCCGGGTTCCTTCTCGGCTTGGGAGACTCTACCAGGGGATGAATTCACCGCTGTACATCGCAATCCGACACCCATGAACACCTTCCAGCCACGATGAGGCGGTAAACCGTTGGGAGGCTCTCATAACTCTAGCAGATAGAACTTAACACGTAACTTATTTTGAAAGAAACTGTTTAAAAAGGAACTTAACACATAATTTAATAGGATACAATAGCTGACGTTTTGCGCTTACGCCTATGCAAATTTAAGTGTTAAATCTTATCTGCTAGGGTATGAAGGTGTTTGGCTGAGTAGATCGCTTGTCAATTTGACCTTTTTCGAGCTCTGAAGAAGACGAAACCTCCGAAATGTGAGCTATTGTATCCTAACAAAGTTCTGTAATACCAATCTCGTGTCTGCTTATTGAAGAAAAAACAGCGAAAGAATATACTGTCCACTTAGAATCCAAATGAGCATATAAGAGCACAAGACACCGAAGTTTATTTTGATTTCAAATATATTCAGAAGTGGTAGGTATTCTTATCCGTGTGAAGACAGTTTGTTGTCAGTGGTGGCAGGAAGATCGAAAGGTCGATAGGTCGTTCTCACGTATAACATTGTCATATGATGATGAGATAACATGACTTGATCAATGACACGATCTAGTCGGAAGCCTAATTTGCAAATTGTAACACTGGTCTAATTTTTGGAAACCGAACACACAATAAGAAATGGAAGAACGAGGGTGGTAAGATTTGTGCCAACAAAAGATATGGGAAGATGGCAAAGAGATTCGTTCAATGAAAGTTCGTTGAACAAGACGGGCGCAAGTACGAACTGCATCCCTTCAATCGGTTCAACGCCAGAAAGAGAGCTAATTGAAACATCTGAGTTTCTAAAACAATTCTTCATATTCTACAGACTTGAATTAAGCTCAGCTAACTTCGGAGCGTAACACGCAACGCCTGAAGCGAACTTTCAGACGAATTGTAATGATTTTCGATCACTGGAATATTGAGCACTTTACCGATTTCTATGACGAACTTTTTGTCCATCGCTTTAAATACATATTGATTTTTTTCATCTGTTTCATCCTTTGTATTTCTTTCATTTTTCAATTTTTCTTTTCTTTCAGCCTCGTATATATTTGGAATTAAAATCTTCAAAAGATTGGCAGCATATTCAAATTTCTGACACTCCCAGCGTGACCGCTCAAATATAAGCAGTGGTCACCGTATTAGTCTGAACGAGATCCCACTTATCCAATCGCTGTCGTGTTCTCGATGCAGGTTTTTTTAATGAAAACAGAGCGAAAGATTAGGTCTTGTGGCTCCAGAAAACTAGGGTTTTATTCTGGCAGAGTAAGAGGGCTTGTGAATCGTAGGCGAACACCTGTGGATTCCAGTGATTTTTATTTCAAAAACTATGGATCAATACAAGGTGAGATACGTTGTAATTTGGAAATGATTACCATTATCGCATGCATTAAATGCATTATACTCAATACACATCAGGCGCTACATATCACGAAACTTGCAAAAGGTGTGCCCTTTTTTGAAAGCTGTTCAGGCTACTGTGAGGTTCTACTCTAGTCCTTGGCTTCAAAGGGTCCCTTGTTAATGAGAAAGCCCTACGTTATCGTTATTTCAGCATACATAAAAAACTTTCTTCTTCCCTGAATGAAATATGAGTCATCCGGCATTGTCCAGCAATACTCGTTTAGCTTCTTTAAATCACGAGTCTTTACTCTGTGTGGAATCACCCACTGATTACGGTAGCCTTTGTGACTTTTTTTGAGTTATAGAGCTCTTCCTCTTTACCATCATTTGACATCCATGAACACCAGACACCTAGTAATGATAGACCTTGTACGTGTTAAGCGATTGGATGTGCTCACTCTATTTAAACGATAAAAATTTATGAAAATGTACAATGACTTGTGCAAATGATGAAAAAAAACTTTTAAAAAATGTATAAAGGAGCAATAGGACAGTGAGTTCTAGTCTGAAGTAAGAACCAGTTTTCAGCGCTATGTGTCCTTCAACAGCTATTCACTGTACTGATGTGAGCATAGACTGAAGGTCCCAGCAGGTCTGACCACAAGCACTGTTGCGGATCTTAGCACACTTTACATCCGTTTCTTAACCTCACGATAACCGTCTACTTTGGTCTGCTTCAAAAGTAGTGATGCCAGTGAAGCATATTCTATTATTCATTAATCTTCTCCAGCTGCAAATGATGCTAGTTTCCACAAGTCTGCCTACCCACTTTGTAGGTTGGTCACTTTAGAAGACGCCAACATCCTCTTGAAGTTCACTCCACAGTTCTTTTCGTCCATGTGTCACTAGCTGTGCTAATTATGTGAACGTGCCATCCACGTTTTGCTTTCATTATGAATTCTGTTGGTCCTCAAAGATGAGAAACCTTTCGAAGATTCGAGAAATTTACGACGTCGTTGTCCATGCACAACTCAAGCGCATTATGGCCAAAGCGTAGAGTTATGACGTGACTGTATAATCAACCCAATTCTCTGCCAAATAAAGGAGCGCTGCGAAAACCGATGAGAAAAGTCAAGGACGAAGTTTCAGGTGTGTTAGTTGGTCAGTGGCTTATTTGCCATTCTCGAATGCAACCAATGCTGATCTAGTTCTTTTGCACAATTCTACTTCCATGTTGTCCTCTTATCCTTCATATTCACTGGATGCGGTAAGCACACATAAGGTGTGCTCTCTATAATAAGGGGAAAAATCCATTTCTATTTGTTCAAATTAGCACCATGGGTTCTTAATGGGAAGGAGATTTCTGCCACTTATTCAGAATCACACCCTTTTTGACGCTTCGAACATGTTCTCTTCTTCACTTATACTTCTACAAAAGATGACGATGTTGAAAGAAAAACGGAAGTATTAAAGAAAATTTCCACCAATACATATGTCCCCTTCTAACTAATCGAGTAACTTCGTTATTTACTAGAAGCTGGCACTGAACAGCTTCGCGATAAGATGTCACCTTTTGTCGGCTTTGACATTTCGCAGATGTGAAGTTGACCTCCTCCAGACGAGTGGAGGTGCAGTGCGAGGACCAGATAACATCTGGGAAAGAATTTGGCATGGATGCTCTCCAACAGGAGATTCGCAGTTCCAAACGTGGATTGTAGAACGGAAAATACTAATATAAAACTCTTCCGTTAAAATCCCATATGAAGGCCGGAGGACTTAGTAATAAAATAATGATTGATATAAGTAGACAACAAGCCGAAATCAGCAATTAACGGTGTGTTCATTTTCTAGCATAAAGAGATCTGTGATTTTGAAAGACGAGTATATTAAGGTTAGACAATGAACTGTGATTGGAGCTCAGGTATAAAGCCACGTTGAAGGTCTGTGGAAAATATTCTGGCATATTCAACTTCCGTGCCAAATGTACTCAACACTGAATAGGGGAGAAGACCGTTAGAACTATAGCATTCATCGAGGATTTGGACGATTGACTCGTGAAGAATGAAACAAAAGGAAGCACCAGGCGAATGTACGCTGTCTGCAACTAGAAGGACTTCGAAGCAAAATGCCCATCTAAGGCGGTCAAAACGTTGCTCCATCCGTCAGCACTTCTGTCAGTTCGTCCGTCCGCCTCTGTAAGAGATGTCTGACTGGGGGCCGCCTTATCGCTTCAGTTGAACGAACCACAATCGATTTGTCCGTGCTCAGTGTCCACCATTCCCATAGTCATCCGTCCACTTTCCTGTTTATACAGCTTCTGTGTTTAACATATACGTTTGTAATTGGTTTTCGGACAACTACTGATAATTCTTCATTAGCAGAGTGGTTAAGGAGTTTAAAACTTGATAGAGTTGTAGAAGAGGCTTTGCTTTATCGCCTTAGCGGACCTATGTATAATCTTTTAGATTCTTCTATTATTTCCAAAACTGTTTAGAATTAAACTTTACAACGGATTAAGGGGACCCTCAAATTTGTAAGAACTCCTACGGAACCGGTGTTGTCGCAAATTTCAACTCCCTATTGGGGTACACTATCGTTTAGTGCCGGACGAGATTCTGCTTGTTCAATGGCTTCCGTGCTCGAATCTGAAGCCTTGAAGAAGAAAAACAATGTGTTTCGTGAGCTTAAGAAAAGCAAAACCTCTTCATCCTATAATAAAAGAACATGTATTTTATAGAGAAATGTCCATAAATGGTTTTTATTTCAATTGAAGAAGTTCCATACATATTGAGATGTGTCGGTCTAACACAATCGCGACAAAGGACCTCTATAGAAGTCAGTTCGAAGTAGCCAGAGGGCCTAGTCTAACCTCCATAGGTTTCATTTTCTTTTCGATGGTTTATTTGAATATATAGAAGAGTTTCCACACATGTTTCTACACTTATTTTCTGTCTATTGTTTTTTCATGCCAGGTTACTATGTAAAAGACAACACAAGGATGCTGAGATGTGAGCAAAACTCAGGACCTTAGTTTAGATTGTAACCTAAGATTACCCTCATTGAGGGTGCGCTTCACCACCTAGGTCCCACCTTGCATTGCCTTTCTCAGCCACTTTTTACGCTAACGGTGCTATCAGCGATCACCGGTCAGCGTATCAAAGATACCAAAGATCGTTTTCTCAACAATGTCACTAAGTAGAAATTAAAGTGCTTATCGACTATTATTTCAATGGTATAAGAAACACTGAAAAAGAGGAGCATAACTCTCAAAACACTTCCAAATGCTGACAGCAATGTTTTTGTATGATATAGACGTATCAAAATAGCAACATACATATCATTCATGCCCATAGAACAGTAGACCAAAGTCTCTTCTATAATCGCGTCATGTTTACAACCCACCAAGTCCTTCAGTTACCGAAGGACTTTTGTTTATTGTCAAAAGATCTGGATCTCCGTAGGCGCTGAAAATTATGCGTCGTCCATTGCGACGGAAAGGCTAATTGTAGAGGAGACTTTGCTGTTTCTCTCTATATGGTATGTAAACACATGGCATGTATGCTAATATTATTACTGCTATACTGTGATCCATAACATAGCCATGTTATTGTTAGCATTTGCGTGTGCTTTGCAGCACGTATTGAGTCTATTTTGGTACTTGTTACGCTCTCTTCTTCCATGTGATGGTCATAGTTCATCATAGCTACTGGAATTGAAATGACAGTCAACACCTGCCATTAACAGTGATGCTCTAATAATCGTAACCGTTTTATTTACTGCCTACTCTTTTTAATGGCAGGATATATTGCGAAATATAACTTCAACGATGGTGAGATATTTGCAAAACTCCGGGCCGCAGGTGTCTGCGGTGGGGATTGTCCTTTACGAGGAGTAACAGGTTCACCACCACACCATGCGGGCCCTTCGTTTCGCCTCTCTCAGCTAGTGCTATCGATCAGTGCCATCAGCAATCACCTGTCAACGGGATTGATCTAGAGAGCCCAATCGGCAGTGGACCCAGTTAGGCTGAGGCTTTAGTTATAATCACAATCTTAACCGTTTCATTTACTGCCTACTCTTTTTAATGGCAAGGTATATTGCGAAATATAACTTCAACGATGCTGAGATATTTCCAAAACCCTGGACCGCAGTTGTCTCCGGTGGGGACAATAGCGCGTTCGTTCCCCCACCGCAGACAACTACGGTCCGAGTTTTGCAAATATCTCAGCATCGTTGATGCTGTAATATTTGAAAAACTTAGCCCCCAAGCCAAATTATAACAGTTAGTTACTAACCAAATTATCGCTCAGTGAACTCGTCCGAAATCGGGTTTTTTTGTGGAATAGAGCTTTTCCTAGAACATAGTAAACTGCTCAAAATAGCGCTATGCGAAAAACTAAACGACTCAAAAGAACATTAGTCACAACATATATGACTCGACCGGGTCATTTCACCCAGGGATAAGTCAGTTGAATGACACCGATCTCTTCGCTAATATATTGACATTTTCTTTATATAGATGCTTTTCGAAACTAAAAAGAAACCGTTCAAGACAGCATCTTTGAAATGTTTTAACAAAGTCTGTAATATATCCAAAGGTTAGGTTTACTGGTGTGAATGTTCTCCAGTTCTACTCATAGTACAACTTTCCACTTTCTCCTCACACCATAACGGTTTTTAGATTCAAAGCGTGGTTTTTTGTTGCTTGAAAGTATGCAACACAGTGGACGAACGATGTGGATGTGGTTTCACACGCACATCAACGACACAGTTTTCTTCAAGGATTGGTGGATTCGTGACGTTGGAAGTACGATACTTTGCTTCGTCGTGTTTCTCTCAAGGCTTCCCAATATGTCAAGTCGGCGCCGATATTCTTTCCTCTTTTTACTTGAAGAGAATCCTTGCTTTGCTTAGTTAGGTTAGGCTACCTCTTTGTACAGTAAGTTTTGGAATGTTGTGAGGATGATGAAGTGTGAGAGGGTTAAGAAAGTTTTCTATAATGGCAATGACGAATGTGACTGTATAGTGCTAAGAAGCGCAATTTCAACGAAAAATCGTTGAATTTCAGCTATGGTGTGGTCGTGCATTGCTGTTGGCCTATTAGGCATTGGTTTGGAGGCAATCAGGTCAACAGCTTCATCATTTACTTATTCGTTTTCTTGTTATACTATCCCTAGAACTCAGAAATTTGAAGGAAAACGTAAGTGATAAATCCTTTCAGGTGGCTTCGTTGGGTTTCGGAAAGTCACCGAACTAAGGGAAAAAACGTGAGATGTTACCGTATTTTTGAGTGTTATTGTAACATATGGAAGCATTTGTGTAAGAGTACCAATCAGAAAATAGGGAATACAAAGTGCGGTAATCATCGAGTTCTCCCTTGTACTGAAATAGCAGCAAATATTAGGCAATAATATAAAAAGTTTCTTAGCAGCAGAAGGAAGAAGACCCACGCAGGAAAAAGATCACTCTGGAACACAATGCAATTAAATGTTCGTTCTACCATTTGAGTTCGATGAATTAATGACCGACTCGTAAACGATCTCAAATCCAGTAATTCAATATCCCAACTTCCTGGATAGGCAGTCTATCCGCCTACGCGTCCAGATCAAAGAGCTCAATTTAATGCGCTTAGTAAGCACGTTTATCATAAGAATTCGAAGGTCAGTTAACGTCATGCATCATTGACCAACGACATATTTTACTAATTGTTTCACGGGTTTTTTAGTAGTTTTTCTACTTGTATGGTCGAAGTCCACATATTGTGAGGATACTAATACTTCTTCTATTCTATTCGTTCTCTTGCCTCATCATCCACTAAGATTTTCGGATTTGCCAAGGTTTGAATACTAGCTGGTCCACTTGATCGCCGTAGAATCTGATAACTCTACTAGGTGGTTCCAAGTCTTCACCGCAGTCATTTGCCTTATGAATTCGAAGGAGCTTCCCCAGACAAGTCTTGTACCAATTCACAGACTCGGGATGGGAGATTTGACTAGGTTTGAGCGAGGTCGAACTAGGGGTCATCGAGCGGTATCTCTAAGCAATACACTTCCCACTTCCGATTGTTGTTATTATCGGTTATTTATTCCTATAGTTGAAATCGTAGTCATGTAGTTAACTGTTAATATGGAGAACGGAGTTTTGACAGAAATAAGGTATACTTACAGATGGTGCTCGCATTTATTGAACTGCTCGCACTACAAGCATGTGCTGCTCCACGTCTTCCATGCTGTCTTCGCATACACTCTGATGCTGGTTTTCATGACATTTTCTGTCTGGTTGTGTATTTCGCTCTGTTTAGGCTTGGCAACTGGCCACTTTCTGTTTGGAAATAGGCGCTTCACAGTTGTTCCATAAGCCCTTACGTTCATCTAATGCTTATTTTGCTTACTTTTTTTTTTATTACTGATTCAACGAATTGTCATAAAATCAGTTACGAGCTTCTTCAATTGTAATTTTGCCTCGCTTTTGGTTCTACCTCAAACACTGATTTGTCCATCAGGACAATCTTATATTTCATCCAAACAGATTAATAAACTACTACATGCATTTTAAGTATGGAGTTCGCTTGGGCTCCTCAACCTACTCAAGCGCTGTTCCCCCAATTCGTGTACAAACAGACAACGTTGCAAGTGCTTCGAGATTTTAAAAAACTATCCATATTAGGTAGACTGAAGACAAATATGATTTTCTTAGTTAAATAGAGGGGTGAACTGGTCGTCCAGCCCTATGAGTCACTGCTTCTATAGTCCCGAGATAAACTTGGTAAAGGACATGCCAAATTGTCATAGCAGGCAACCACCGACGATTATCTAGAGGAAACTTCCACTTTGCCATGAAACTTTCCTGGACGGCAGCGCATTCTACCATAATTTCACTTTTACCTAAGCTTATGCGCAGTACTATTACACTCATTCTCAGAATGGAAGACTGTGCTGAGAACCTTAGCTCGACGCTTATGAGCCAGTTGCAGCCATGGTGAGAGGATAAATGCTAAGATAGGAGGAGATAATGGCATGCTTCCCATCTCTTATCAAAAACGGGTTTTCTTTGCAGTTTACTAAAGAGATGGCTTTTATGAACCATAGACGATACTTAACATTAGATTTGAAGCAGCGCTAAAGAGAATTCACAAATATTCAGACGACCACTTGTAGTCACATTGGTGAAATCAGGAAAATTCATTGACATATCCTTTTATACCCAACCCCACTTAATACATTTGACATGATAAGATGTAATTGTTTCAGTTGCCGTCGATACAGTTACTGTTTCTGTCCCGTTGCAAGTTGTTCAGGCGAAACATTGGTGTGATGCTGCGTCTGTAGAACGGTTTCGGAGCAAGAGAATGATGTCGTGTCTCGTCGGTGTTACAGTTTGGAGACGAAGAGTCTCCCTCGCTAGTCCGACTCGACGGCAGCATACGTGACTCGCGCTGAAACATATATATGTATACCTTTATTTGTTACCTATTTGTTAACCAGTACGTTTTTTATTAACAGGTGGAACCAGCAGTGAGACGAACAAAGAAATCGAAAACAGCACTGAAGTCTATGTAGGATTAAAAACTCTTGGAATGGAATCTAAAATCTTGTCGGTTTCCTAGATCATTAGTTATTTAACGTGTTATGCAAATCAACAAACCGTGTAGGAGACAGTAGCACTTTCTATTTGCTGTTATGTTTTAGAGTTCTCCTCTGAACCTCTTGACTTGAGGAACACAATCCGCCTCTTGCTTCTTGACGATTCTGTGCAGTCTTCCATGGCATAACTTAAGCTCTGCCATCGTCGTTTCTAACCTAGTAGTTCCACTATGTACAATGTACGCGTTAAAGCCGGCAAGACAAATTGAAAAGTAAGGGAGGAATTGGGTATTCGCTGTGTTATTCAGCAGCATATCTTTAAAATACTTCTCTAAGCTCCACACGATGTCATTCGTTTGCCCTGTGACAGCGTCGGTCTTTTTCGATTTCTTGACAAACATTCGCACAGCTGCAAGCTTCGAATGGCTTTTTTTACACGGAGGCAAAGTCAGAAACCCTCCCACTCGCCCACCAAATAGAATGCGGTTGTAATAACTAGAGCTCACTAGAATAGAACTTTCAGCTAGCGAGTATCCATTCTCGCTTCGCTACTAAGGCAGAGTTAATCAGAATAAGAAGTAAACCATATTTACGCCGAGATCTGATTCCTCCACACTGGCGACGAAATACTGGCAGAACAAAAGCTATAAAATTGGAATAAGACTCATAAGAAAATTATGATGTAACAAATTGGAACGACTTGGCCATCCAAGAACTCAATTAGCATGGACTAATGTATTTAGTTAGAAGTTGAATTAATTAGTGCCACAGGGAATTCGGACGGTTCTTTGCCAATTAGGTAAGGTAGCTCGGAATTCAGCGAGCAATAACAAGTTCCAGCGATTGACTCAGAAATGGCCATTTTGTCGCGTTCAGTTTTTCAGCCAACAGTCCTGTTTCTTCTATGAATCTTCTTTTTTTCACTTTTCTATCCAAATTCTGCGCAAAAATGTCTACCCTATGCATCGAATGGCATTCGTCAACGGCATAGATAACACTGATCGTTCAGAAGCGCTTCTGTGTTTACTTTCTAGTAGGGAATTTTTCCAGACCGTGAATGTAAATTAAACTGGCATGAATTTATGGATAGATAATTGTGGCGTATTTCAATGTATTTCGGCAAAGTCAATTAACTATTAATTAGCTATAACGATGCTGAGATATTCGCAAAAATTTGGACTCTGGGCTAGATCGAACCTCGATTTCCCCTTCCGGAGACCGCGACGGGCGATTGCTGATGGCACTGCTAGATAGAAAACTAGCTGAGAGAAACGCAGAGCAAGGGTCTCCGTGGTGCAGTGTGTAAAGTGGGAGCTGCCGGAAAGGGAAGTCGTGGTTCGATCTGGCCCGGGGTCCAAGTTTTGAGAATATCTCAGCATTCTTAACTTTTTTATTTACTGCCCATTCTTTTTAATGGCAGAGTATGTTGCGAAATATAACTTGTATAGTGGTGAGATATTTGCAAAACTCCGGACCGTAGGTGTTTGCGGTGGGGGGACAATAGCGCATTCGTTCCCCACCGCAGACACCTGCGGTCCGGAGTTTTGCAAATATATCAGCATTATAAAAGTTATCTCAGCCTTGTCGTGGTTGATTTCCCATAGTACCCTGAGGTAAAAAATTGTAGTGGGCAGTAAATGAAAAAAGTAAACATTATTAACTGACTACCATCTTTACTTACTTAATATTTGATACTTGAATGGCCCATCCTCACTGGTTGTGCAGGCCCCAGCATAATCTCCATTTTTCGGAGATTTGCTGGTTAAGTCATTATGGTTCCCAGGAGTCCCGAGGTCAGCCTGGCCAAAGTCTGTCCCAGGTCCTCAACACCACATGCAGTCGCAGCCCTTGTGGATCAGAGGGAGATTTACCACCATGCGACTTTCATACCAGGACTGTGGGGGGATCCTGGTATTCGTTTACTCTTAGCTAGGCTTCCTGACAGAAACGCCGGACTCCTTCTCAGCTTGGGAGACCCTGCCAATGGATGAGCCCCCCGCTGCACATCGCAGTCCGACACCCAGGAACACCTCCCAGCCACGATGAGGCGGTAAACCGTTGGGAGTTCTATCCTTACTATCTTAACTACAGCATCGAAATAGCGAAGCAAAGCCCCCTCGACGCGGACGGGTTGATGCTTAGATGTTTAGCATATTTCGCTCACCTTAAATGCCTCTCTACGGTAGTGTTCCTGTTTAGCAGTTTCTATCCGAATCCAGTACGGTACATCAGGTACCGCCAAGTCGATGAATTTTTTAGATGCGAGGATGAAGTGCTCGAGAACGACCACGATTAAGATCTGAATTCTTTCTTTCAGCAAAGAAGCAAGTTGTATTCGACGAAAATGACTAGGCCGAAAAAATAAATACTTTGAAAGTAGAGGCAGACAATGTTAATGAATGAGATGGTGCTCGGTTTTCCGTTACGAGTGACGCAATGTAAATGCGCCTAGTTTAGGCTACGTCTACCAATACGTTCTAAACATATGAATTTCATATTTATTACCTTTCAGAACCAGGTCGTAGTAAAGAACTGGAAACGCCCTTGCAAAGTTAAGACGGGAGTTCAGAAAAGACCCAATTTCCCAACCAGCAATAGGTAAGACTTAGTACTTTGAAAACTGATTGCTCTCATCTATGACGTCAGGGGTGAAACGACCGATGCGACGCTAAAAAGTCTTGGGTCGCGCAGCACGTCAATGGAATCGGATCTGACGAACACACGCACGACACGCCATGGAGATTGCTTCTTACCTTGCACGCATAATACCATGACATTCTCCTCAGACGGCAATCTTCATATCCTATTTGATGCAGCAGATCGCATCAAATTCCATGTGGCTGTCTAAAAAACAAAAAGAAAGCAAGAGGACCGACATATCCGTGGAGAAAAGGTCCTGTTGCGAAATGTCGGTGGAGTAAGCATTATCGTACACCCATCCTGCGTTCATCTTGTCGACTCGTACGAAAACACTTTAGGCTGGAATGGCCATCTACTGTCTTCAACTAATGCGTCATAAGAAGAACACTATCATCAGCTTCTATAAAGCTGAGATACTTGCAAAACTCCGGACCATAGGTTTCTGCGGTGGGGAACGAACGCGCTATTGTCCTTTCCAGGGGAGTAACGTGTTCACCACCACACCATGCGGGTCCTTCGTTTCGCCTGTCTCTCAGCTAGTTCTATCGATCTTTTGCCATTAGCAATCACCCGTCAACGGGATCGATCTGGAGAGCTCAAATCGGCATTGAACCCAGTTAAGCTAAGGCTATAGTTATAATCACAATCTTAACCTTTTTTATTTACTGCCTATTCTTTTTTAACGGCAGGGTATGTTGAGAAATATAACTTCTATAAAGCTGAGATATTTGCAAAACTCCGGACCGCAGGATCGAAAGAACTAGCTGAGAGCCAGGCGAAACGAAGGGCCCGCATGGTGTGGTGGTGAACGTGCTACTCCCCGGAAAGGACAATAGCGCGTTCGTTCCCCACCGCAGACACCTCCGGTCCGGAGTTTTGCAAATATTGAGATATGCTCAGCTTTGTATAAGTTATATTTCGCAACGTATCTTGCCGTTAAAAAGAATAGGCAGTAAATAAAAAGGTTAAGACTGTCATCACTATCAACTTTTTTTCTCTATTGCCTATTACAGTTTTCACGGCAGAGTATTATGCGAAGTTAATCACAACAGTGAGAGATATTTGTAAAACGCCGGACAAAACAACAAACAAAACACACATGAACATGAATTCGTGCCATCGACCAAGAAGGAGATGTCTAGTTCTATTTGATGGAAACATTCTGAACGAATTCCTATACAAACGTCACTGGCAAAAAAAACCCGACCGAAGACTACGAGCTGCTTTTCGAAAGATTTAAAAGTTGTGCCGGATTCGACTCAGTTCCTCAAGCAAGAGGATCAGATCGCATCTCCATTATCATTAAGGACTTGTTCGAAAAGAGAAGGAAACTGAAGCTTGATCCTACTACAGCACCCTTAACACGTCCAAGTAATAAATTCCAGGTGCAGAAGAGCTTCACAGAAACATCTACATCAGTACAGGCAAAAAAAAACTGTTAGAAGCAGCACAGAAAAGAACCTATTTGGAAAAAAATGCCGTCGTAGCTTGTACGACTAGTGTTCTGCCGTCAGCCCTGAGGAACGAGGATAGGTCAACCAGAACCACTTAACATGATTTGGAATTGATAACGGAAACGTTCTACGCCAACCTTCCCCGTTCCACAAACCCTGTCCCGGACTCTAAAATTTCCGCTGGAGAAAACTACCTGGAATGCTTTCTTTCTTCTGGAGTCAAGCTGTGATAGGAAGCATGAAAAAAAGATCAGCTATAGGAAGCGATAATATCACCACAGACTTTCTTAGCCTGAAAGTTACAAATACATATTCTTTTCGCAACCCATATGCCATTCTACCCTCAAAAAGAAAAAAATTCTGGAACAGCGGAGGATGTCGCGCACAGTCACCCTGTAGTGGGTGAAGGGACCTTCGTAACTATCGTCCCATATGCTTGTTGAGTACACTCCACTAGTTGTTCACGAAGACATTGTGGCGCATATTTAGTACACTGGATGAGATACAACCAGTTGAGCAAGCAGAAATTCAGCAGGGATTTTGCTGCATGGAGCACATCCAAACCGTGTCCAGGGTCATAGGATTTTGTTAGGAATTCCACCTACCTATAGTCCTGATTTATGTCGACTACGAAAAACCGTTTGGAGCTTCGAGACGAATGCAATCCTATCAGAGCTTAAAGACCAAGAAGTGGGTACGTCCTACACAAGAACTCTTCCTGAGTGTTACTAGAACTGCACTACGAAAATCTACGTCTTACTATGCCCATAGGATAATGGGTTCCACAATGTGACACCATATCGCCAAAGCTGTTTAGTGTCGCACTGCAGTGGTCTAGTGCAGTCACTCCATTGGGATACGAAAGACATACGTATTGATGGAAAATCTCTATCAAATTTTCGTTTAGCCGATGACATCGTCATTTTCTCAAGAAGTACCACTGAAGCAAAGATGATGACCGATGAGCTCAACGAAGCAGGAAAACGGATCGGACTACGCATAAATCGGGAGAAGACTCAGTTCATCAAAAACCCATTGTGTGAAGGTGATCACATCAAACTTCATGGTTCTCTGATTGCACAGACAACCTCGTTACGTATACCTTGGGGGTTCAATGAACATGGAGAAGGAAAAGAAGGAGGAATTGGGCAAAACAGAGCAGAATGGGCCGCAATCGTGCCTTTCAAAGAATCCACCGACGAACACGAAAATCCGCGCTCACCTTTTTGATCCAGCCGTCTGGGAGCGCTTTGTTATGCAGCGGAAAAATGGACTGATACTACAACCACGTCAAGAATACTTCGCACTATTCGCAGAGCGACTGAACGATGTCTTCTGAAATATAAAACGGCGTGTACAACATCTAACTCAAATGCGAAGCTACCACCTTTGACATCTATCCACTCTTCGAGATCAAACAAACATCGATAGCGAGACATGGATGGGTTGGTCATATAATAAGAAGAACAGGCCACAGATGGACAAAAAGAACTATAGAGTGATCTGACGAGGATGCACGCGTTCTCAACGATGAACACCTACACGTTGAACGGACGTGTTCCTAACCAAAGTCGATCAGATGTACTCGTACCCGTAGTTGTTTTACAGATCACGGTATGAGACTCGCAGCGGCAACCATGCTCAAATCAAAGCGCCACCATGGACAACAATTACGAGCGGAAGGAACGAATGGAAAATTTGCTGGAGTCGGCACAACTTCTAAAGATAGGCAGTCGACGTAAGTGAGTAACTAATGATTTGAACAATGTATCATTTGGTCCATTGAAAACAAAGGAAGATTTGAGGAAAGCCTCTAATGGCGAATTGGAGCCAAAGCGATCGAAGTGATGACAATTCCGCTGAAATCTCAGACGTAGAAGCTTGTCAAAAAAGTAGCATATTGAGAAAGTGTACTGAGCTCAAATGAGGGCCGATTGTAAATGTTTATTAAATCATTGATTGGTTTTTGAAATGGAGGACACTGTGCCAAAAATTCTTTGACCGATGCTGGCACTTTCCTTTTATTAAAATTACTGCTTGTGATCTTAAGTTCTTAAGATGAGATTTAAGACCTTTTTGCACAATTCACGTGAAAAAAATCAGAGTTGCCCTCAAAAGTTGCAAAAATAGAGCCTGTTCCCTAACAGTAATTGATGTTACGTAATATGAAAAAGAAGACGTTGTACCCACTTATGAAGAAGAATTGCAGGTTTTGGGAATGTGCTGAAATGTTGGAAAAAAAGGGTAGAGGTAGGCGCAGCATTGTAGAAATGGTCTGCAAATGTTGACGAGGAAACAGCAGGTTGCACAGCTAATGTATTCATCAGTGTATCAAAGAAAAAAGCTATTCCTCTTGACCATTCGTCACGACATCAAATTTTGTGTGGTTGCCAAGAGAAACGAGCCCAGTTCGCTCTCGCACAAGTTCAGAATCACATGTGATTCATAGTGCCTGTCATGCCACGAAATATCCCCGCGAGGTAGGCATACTCTCTCAAAAAGAAGTTCTTGTGAACTATTAAGTGCAGAGGCTTTCTCGGATTCCTGCAAGAAATCTGTGGTGATAAGGCTATCAAGCCAGTACAAACAAGATAGCAAAGAAAAAGCTGTCTGCAGTCAAAACTGAAAGGACGGAAACAAAATGAATTATGTATGAATCGTATCTTTGCAAATGTATTAGCAAAAAAAAAGCATTTAATGAGCAAAGCCGTTAACAAGTGAAGAATAGAAAAATGGTGTTTACAGTACTCAATCTGTCACAACATTTTAGAAAATAACTGTGAAGCATGGATGAGTAAGGTTATCGGCAAAAGTCAGTTTCATCGAGATTTAGCATTTAAGAGAAATTTGTTAAAAGAATGCTTGTAGCGTAGTGGTTATAAATGCCTTGCAATAGACGATTGGTTGTTGATTGTATAGCTCCTATGGCCCAACCAAACCCCTCCCCTTCTAGTGGAACAAACTTACATGGGTGGATAAAAACGAACTCCGAAGAGCCCCTGAAAATCATCGTTTGGAAAAAAAAATGCATTCAGCCACCCCTACGATGTTTCGAATGAAACCGAAGGCATGGATCATTCTTATGCACCGATCAATGCCGAACGCTATGTCTTTTTTCATCACTGACAGATTATTAGTGAGAAAAGTAGCCAACCTGTCCACCCCAGCTTAGATCTGGCCAAATCCGTTGTACTAAACCAGACTGACCGATGAGAGCACAGTTCACCATCACACCAACTATTCCTAGCAACTGAAAACGACAACGATGTGATCACAAAAGTTAGGTGAACTCATTGGGAACACTCGCAGACGTGTACTGCCCCAGTAATAAATCTTAACAAAAAAAAACTTTTAGGCAGCAAAATTCTGCCTACCGGGGAGAATTTTGCATAGCAGCCGCGATTTATTGCAAATGCAACAGTGCTACCGTATTCCGTGGATGTGAAAACAAACCTCCATTGCTTTCTGCCAAGCACCGATGTCCTTTACTTGTCTTGCGAATGGTCGTTGAACGGTATTGCAAAGTTTGAAAGCATCCACACGGATTTCAACTACATTATTCACGACGACACACAGTGCAGCCAATGGAAACGCCGGCGAGAACAACAGCACGTAGCCGAACTGCAAGTAAAGCCACAGTCAACGACGCACTGAAAGTTAGCTGTTCATTCAAAATCTTATTTTCTTGTTTATTTTTCCGGTGGATTTTTTCCACTATCACTGACATGCCATTCAAGGACAACATCAACAGAATTTTTGTTGCAATCTAAAATAAAGGATAAAAAAAAGGATAAAGCTCCTTTGATCAATCCCCTGAAGGATGAGCCATGCATTCGACTTTATTAAGTATCATTGAGGTGATTGAATGCATATCTGGCCTTTACATTGACTCGCGGTGGCCTACCGATGTATCGAGCCAGTGCTGCTATCCTCCCAGACAAGTCTGGTACCAATTTGCCGACCCCGGAGGGATGGAGGGCATGGTGGGCCATAGGCGCGGAGATCGATTGCACGTGTGTGTCGCAGTGACGCCTCCAACCACTGCGCCACACGCGCCTTTTTGCGATTTAAAAATAGTGCCTAATCTTGTTTATTCCATATTCACCAGTATTATAGCAGTAATAGATAAACATACAATAATTTGAGCTGGAATCGAAACAAGGGTGGCCGCAATATTTGTTTAATCAAAATAAGATGTGATTAAAAAAGTGAATGCAATCGCTGATGAAGCAACAAAGAGCACTTTCTGGCCGTCATCTCCTCGTCTAGTGAGCTAAGTCTTCTACCGACCACAAAAGTCTCCCAAAATGCATTATAAGGATTATCTGTTTCAAGGTAGTTGATAAGAATTACATCAACCTGAGGCAACGTTTAGTCGTCAGGAAGTTCTTTCCAAGACCGATTACGATTTTTTTCTTCGCATTTTTTGATCGATAGTAGTGTTCAAAACAAAACTTTCGTGGCAGGAAGTGATGCTCTGACAAAATGGTAAAGCTACAACAGCAGACGATGAGATGTTGTTGAATCACTTTCATCGACCGCACCGGTGCACTGATTGTTGTTCAGGATCAAGGTGATATCCATATTTTCGCTTCGATTTTTGTAGTCATGAAGTTCTAAGACCAAGTAATCAGCGATTAGGTTATACGCCAACTGCGGCTGAATGGCAACATATGGAATGCTACGAATGATAGTAAATAATAAAAAGAACTCTGCAAAAAGTTGGCACCTTATTAAGCATGTACTAGGGATGCATCTAGCGTAGGGGGTTAACGAAGCCCTTGCAACACATAAATTGTTGCTAGACTTGTCTGCGAGAATAAAACCGATTGATAGACAACTGCGAGTTCACCACTTATGTTTTATTATGCGTGTTTCAAAATGACGTCTTCATACTTCACTGCTGGAGACAGCATGATGGAAGCGCAGCCTTCATTGAGGCTGGGAAAGTGCCATACGAGCAATTTTCCGTCGGCTATGGAATTTTTGGCTTTTTGGCACCAAAAAAAGTAATTTTCAATAACTAGATTGCTTTCAGGGTTGGAATATGATAGAATTGTAAAAGAGTCTTTGTCCTATCATTCTATGGGTATGAATGATATGCATGCTACTGTGTACTATGTGCCACTATGATTTATCATGCAAATAACCTGTCCTTAGCACTTGGAAGTACTTCGCAGCCTATGTTGAGTCTACTTCAGCGTTTTTCTTTAAATAAATATCGAATTAACATATATAGTGTAGTAAGGAAGAACAGAACACACTGGGATGAAAATGGACACCACAATGTCCACATCGTTCTCCGAGCTTGGGACGTATGGAACCATATTGTTATGGATCAAAATCACTTTATCGTATTGCCATACAGTTTTTTAATACCTAAGATAATTAACTTTAACTTACGGTTTTAGAATGAAAAGAAAATAATACACAGTTATATAGAACTGTATGAGAATTATTTCCATGATACCTGAATAAACATCTCAAGGTAGTCATCTAACGGACGATCATAGACCGCCATCAGGCTTTCCAGCTCGGCTTGACTGAGTTCCGGACCTATAAGTAGGACCGTCTTTGGAAAACGTCGTTAAATAAAATGAACTAACTGAGATACAGGCAGAACGAAGGACCGGTATGGTGTGATGGTGAACGCGTTGGCCCCCCGGAAAGGGTAATAGCGCGTTTGTTCCACATCGCAGACACCTGCGGTCCTGAGTTTTGCAAATATCTCAGCATCATTGTGGTTGTGAGTCGTTAAACACATTTTGTAAAAGCTGTTATTTCACTATAACCAAAGCATTGAACAACGAAACGAAATGATTCTTTCTTGTAAATGGATGATCGTATCACATTTGAAAATTCTCTAGATTCTACAGAATGCCCGAATCACAACTGGAAATGAATGAAGACCTGTGGAAGACGGTTTGAATTCTGGTAATGGCAATCGTGGAGAACGAAGCTGAAAATCCTCAGAGGCGAATGCTTGATTCAGGTTCTAAAACAATAGTTTTGCTTTGTTCTGCACTCTGCTTTTATAAATGCAAAACAATAGATAGTGAGGAAGGGGTAATGAGGCAACTATTTCTTAGTGGTAATCGGAATTTATCAGAATTTTCGGTGTTATGCCATTTAGTTGAAGACAAAATTTTCTAGGTGACGACTGATTACGCACTGATTCTGACGAACCTCCAAAAGATGCAGTTCATTATCCTGTCCGACCATTCTTCGTCGCGAGGACCTCCTTCGGATTCCTTCATTCGATGGCGAACCGAGTGTAAAATACGGAGTGGAACCCGGATTACTCTGTACACGATATTCACGATATTTTTTATGGCTCTACTGCAGTTAATCGTCATATCCATTCACCTTACTACCCGAAACATTCTTACGCCGCACTTCTTCGACATGTCTTCGAAGGGTCCCGTCGCTCATGCACCTGAAAACTAAAACTCTGTCACCAGTCAGGTAAAAAAAAAGTGCAGAGCAGCAAACTTTGTCATTTTATAGGTTAGACGACTGAGCTTCATCTTCTCCATAAGAAACGGTACCGCCGTTTCCATGACGTTCTGTGTTATCTGGCGAGTAATGAGCAGTGTGGCGAGAGTCTGAAGGCAATGCTAACTTTTTTCATTTAGTCGGACATACAGAATGAGTTCCAGAAACTTAAACATTCGGTCCCATATTGAATAACAACTTAAGTGGTTCTTTGGTAGTAGGGCAGCCAATGGATTTCGCTAATTTGTGAATTTTTTTTTGGATTGCTGTGATATATTTGAAAATAAGAAAAAAAAGTTCTCTATAGCTACAAAAATTTCTGACTCTAAAATTATTCCAAGCATGTTTGAGCTTTAACGATTTCTAAAACTGTCATGAAACATAAGGCGGGGGTACCGATGAGGGAAGCCGACGTTTTCCCAACATTCATTTCTCCCTTCTCACCTTTTCTACTTCCTTTAGAAGGATTAACTCATAAAGGATGAGCACGGTTTAGTGCAACTCTCTTTAAGCAATACGACAATTTTTTTCCTCGGTTGCGAACTTTTTGGCTTTCTGAAGAATTTTTCAACAACTAGAGTACTTTAGAGATTATGAGCATAACAGATTTATGTTAGAGGCCTTGATCTAGGCTTCTATGGGTACGGATTACGTGCATGCCACAATGTAGCATGTGTTACTATGGTCCATTATTTGGCCGCACTGACGCAGTGGTCGGAGGGGCCCTGCAATACACATGGTGTCGATCCCTGCGTCCAAGGCTCACCAAGCCCTACATTCATCCGAAGTCGGCAAACTGGTGCCAGACTTGTCTGGGAATATAGCAGCACTGGCTCGATATATCGGTTGGCCACCCTCCAACGATACTTACTGAAGTCCCTTAGGGACTGGTTAACGCCGAGAGCTTTTTTTTATTGTTCAATATGCAAACAGTTTGCTGTCAGCACTTGGTTGAGTCTACTTCGGCGTTTTTTACATCGGCACACTCCATACAATGACGTAGCGATTAAAATAAATCAACAGATGATTGCTAGTCAAATTAACGGTGAACACATTTCTTCGAAAAAAGTTTTTTTGTAAACCATTAATGTTGACTTTTATGGTGTCATCCCTACTATTTTGGTCTTCTTTCGACACTAAAAAATGGACACTCTAGTGTCCATAAAAGCTGTAAAGCTCTCGGCGTTAATCAATCCCTGAGGGATGCGCCACATTCGACTTCATTAAGCATTGTTGGAGGTGATTGAATGCATATCTGGCCTTTACAATAACTCGCAGTGGCTTACCGATGTATCCAGCCAGTGCTACTATCCTCCCAGACAAGTCTGGTACCAATTTGCAGACCCCGGAAGGATGGAAGGTTTGGTGAGCCATGGGCGTGGGGATCGATCCCATGTGTGTGTTGCAGGCGCTACCGACCACTGCGCCACATGCGTACCCTATAGTGTCCATAGAGTGCGTTATCGGTTAAGACCAAAGCCCCGCATACCAAGCGACAAGAAGGACCATTCATTCTGAATAGACGTCCTTCTACTGAACTAGATGAATCACAATGACAATTTAGATTTCAAAAATGAACATCCAAACTCAGTTTTCGTACGGCAACGAGTGGGCGAAAGATAGGGGAGATGGTCAAATGCTGCTGGTGAATAGCTCAGGATTAAGAAAAGGAGAATTTTTTGAGATCGTCAATAAAGAGGACATGAGTTTGCTAAGTTTTACTACGCTTATGAAAGTAGAAAAGATGATACCTCTTGTAGTCGTTTCATGTCCTTTAGATAGAAAGCGATATAGAATAGCGACCCGAAAGCAGTGACAAATTGGAAAATGACGATTTTACTGATTAAAAAGTCTTCGTACTCGTCATCTGTGCGGTAGTTTTCTGAAAGATGTCTGAAGAACTTTGATTGTACTTGAGAAATCCGTTTGGAATACTCATGAAGACAGAGGACGTTTCGTAAATTGCGAAATCACGGATGCGATTACTGCATACAGGGGTGGCGATCGCAAGGAAAAAGAAATGTATGAAAATACTCTGGGGTCCGTGAGAAGTCCTAGGGATCAGAAACAACTCCCCTCAGTTGACATCACGAATTGACAGCAATTCCAAGAAATACTCAAGATTCATCACAAGCATAACGTCTTAGGCTCTATAGAGAGCATTTTTCGTACGACCACAATGATGATATTTTAAAAACTTGGAGCTAGGCCAGAACGAACTGCGATTACCCTTTTCGAAGGCTCACGTGTTACGCACGGCACCACGGAGACTCTCGTTCTACCTTTCTATCAGCCAGTCCTTTTACCTTAACGGTACCATCTGCAATCACTCGTCAACGGAAATGACCTGGGAAGCAGAAATCGGCATTAAACTCCGTTAAACTAAGACCGTAGTCAAAATCGCAATGTCAACTTTTTTATATACTGCTCATTATTACTTTTAGTGGTAGGGAATTGATGTGAAATACAACCGCTATGATGCTGAAATATTTGCAAAAACTTGGAGCCCAGACCAGATGGAGCTGCGATTACCCTTTCCAGGGGCCCATTTGACGGGTGTCTGCTGGTGGCACCGTTAGGGGTATAAAGACTGGCGGACGAAGAACGCGGCAGAACGACGGCCTCAGAGGTGACGGGCGTAACACGTGAGTCCCCGGAAACGGTAATCGCGGTTCGATCTCGCATAGGGTCTGCGTTTTCCAAATATCTCAGCATTATTGTGGTTGTACTTGACGTTATACCCTACCGCGGGGAAGTAGGTAAAAGTTGTACATTGTGATTTTTCCTAGGTTTCTTTCCCCTTCCTTGTGAAATTACTTGAGAGTTACAGTAAAATTTATTTTTTAAACCCTGCATACGTTACAGAAGTTTATATACTATTTTTGTTATAAATCTACCGAGATTAGAGAAACTAGGGGTGAGTACAGAAAATTTCGGTTACTACCAGTGTTCACTAAATTCAACTTATAATGCTCTTCTATGCGTTGAAAAGTCTAAATGTACTCATAAACAAAGTTATTTGAGTTAGGAAACATTTTTTCTGTTTGTAAAGCGAACCATTAAACTTTAAACGTGAGTGGTGGGAAAAAATCCTATACATCACAAAAATTATTTATCTCTACTGATATTCATATAGCGTGAAAGCTCACCAATATCGTTGAGAAATAAAGCCATATGTCGATAGAGCTTGTCGCTGAGTACGATCATCAGCGCGTACATGACCATTGGGAGATGGCAGATCAACGAAAGTGGAAAATTCGATCCAAAGTAGCTGAAACTGACCATTGTGAATCTGCAGAGCGAAGAGACCAAGCACATATCTCATTTGTTTCACTGGCTGTCATCAGCTTCTGCCAATATGTCTGTTAGCTCCGATTATTTTGCTCTAACTTAATTCTTAAGCCTTCATCTTTCTTTAGAAAAATAATTAGTTTGTTCTTTGAGTGAATGTGAATGGCACATACGAAACCAATCCGTTGCTCATGAACATCGTTCTTGTGAGATTTGTCCCAAGACCAATCTTTCCACAGGCGTTATCGATGTCCGCAAGCATTCGTTTCGCCTGGCTAATGCTTGGTGTTGTAAGAACGCAGCAGCAAAGCGTACATGGTGTGATTGCAGCCCATCCATTTTTTCACTCCCACCTTGTCCCACTCCAATGTTGGCATGATGCCCTTGAAGGTAATAATTTTGGCGTGACGCTATCGTCATTCCTATCCTGTCTTTTGACTTCGATGTTAATATCGTTGTAAAATGGTGATATTTTGTGAAATACAACCACAATAGTGCTGAGATATTGGCAAAACTCGGACCCCCAGGCCAGACTCGAACCTGCCTTTACTCTTTCCGGGGAGCTCCCGTGCCACTCACTGCACCACTGAGCACTTTGCTTTGCCTTCCTCTTAGCGAGGCTTTTCACATCAACGGTGTCATAAGCAATTTTTCGTCAATAGGTATGATCTGGGGAGCACAAATCGGGATTATAGCCACTTACGATGAGGTTGCAGTTGAAATCACAATCTACAACCTTTTATTTACTGCATACTATTTTCCATGGCAGTGTTCTATGAAAAACCACCACAATGGTGGCGGCACATTTGTAAAACTCAGATCCCAGGCCAGATTCGCAGTGGGTAACAGCTGAGCTTCCGGAAAGAGTAGTGGCAAATTCTAATCTGGACTGGCGTCTGAGTTTTGCAAATATCTGAGCACCTTGTGGTGGTATTTCACATAACATCCTGAACAATGAATGTAATGAAAAAACAATATGCAATAAGTAAAAAGTTATGCATAGTGACGTTTTTGGTTTTGAAATTTTTGTAGAGCTCATGAAGAACCTTAGCATAATCAGTAGGGAAGCCTTGCCTATCCACAGCTTGTACGATTGCCTTGTCTCATTTGAGTGAAAGGCGTTCCTTGAATCTATTGAAGGTGAGATAGAGTGGTCTTTTGGACTCTCGTGACACTTCAGTGAGTCTAGTTATCGCGTGGATGTGGTACATCGTAGTGAATCCTTTTCGAAACCCTATTTATTCATATAGCTGTCTTTCGTCCTGTGTTCTGTCAAACCTGTTTAGGACGACTAGAGCGAAAACTTTGTAGACAACAGACAACAAGTAGATTGGGCGGTAGTTGCTGCTATTGTGAAGGTCATGGTTTTTGAACAATGACCAATGACACAGTCTTGCTGGTCTTCCACTGAATAGGAACCTTGCATTCTGACAGGAAACATGTGAACAGCAGGGCCACTGTGTTCGTGAGGACTGGCGGAAGGTTTTTCACGTGCCTTATACTGCACGGAATAGGTGTTTTTCAGTTCTTCGCAGACGAGGCAGTATGTCGGACTTCGAAAGAAGAACCGGTGGCATTTCCTTATTCCATATGAGGGCAGGAGGACGTGGCGATTCTACAGATTTGAGTAGTAATCGCAAACGACTTTCTACTTTGTCTTTCCGGATGCTGTAACCGTTCCGTATGAGCGTCGAAATGCAATTGGTTTGGTATTATAACTGATGATGCTTCGGTGGGCTTTGCGAATGCTTTTCCCAGTCTCTGCAGATTAAACAACAATTGCTGCTCTTCTGTCTTCAAGATCATCTTTTATCGCTTTTCTGAATTGTTTTGCAGGTTCGGATTGCCTGTATCGTGTGCAATTGTACGTTGGAGTATCAGGTTGGGTGTTTCTGGAGATAGACATCTCTTAGTGACTTTCGAGCTCTCGGCCTTTGTAGCGCTAACTTGAAGATGTTGAATTAGCCAATCGTGTTCCTTGTCGATATTATCGAGAATGGCATCTTCCCATTTTGGTTTCGAGACTTTGTTTCTTGAATTTGGTGGCTTTTTGTCCTTCCTGCGAAAAACGAAAATCTTTCACAAAGAAAGCGATGGTCTGGTGCCGCGTAGAATTTTGGGACAACAGCGAAATCGGTACAGCAAAACCTTCTATTTACTATGATGTGGTCTATTTCGTTATGGTGTTCTCCATTGGGAGACTCCCACGTCCAGCGTTGAGGGTGGGACTTCTGGAATTGCGAGTTACCATGGACGATCTTGCTTGCCATGATAAATTCAGATAGCCGCTAACGCTGTTCGTTCCATTCGAATCCATGAGTCCCAATGTGACGTTCTTCGGACGTTCTTCTCGGTCCAATCTTAGCGTTAAACTCTCCAATGATGACCATAACAAATGTGTGGTCTTCTCTGTAGAAGTCTCTTCTCCAGTCCAATGACTTCATACCCTATTCTTCTTGCTTGCATGATCAGCTCCTCTGCAGAGCATCCAGCTGCAATTGAGCGTGCGCTGTAGGTACATACGCCACGATAGTCCTTCGAGATTTAGGAAGCCTAGAAATGCCCTAAGATTCTAGCAACCCCTCCTACCCAACGCGGCTTTATCTGCTGTGTTTTGTGGTTAGGGGAACGAGGCGCACTGATTTTACTGTCTTTAGCACTCAGTACC
Source organism: Angiostrongylus vasorum (assembly GCA_018806985.1). Lineage (NCBI taxonomy): Eukaryota > Metazoa > Nematoda > Chromadorea > Rhabditida > Metastrongylidae > Angiostrongylus > Angiostrongylus vasorum. The sequence goes on from JADANN010000398.1 coordinate 1,320,323, forward strand.
CAGGTACAAGGTTGCCGAGCTCTGCAAGTGGGAGCGGGTCATACTTATGGGTAGCTTGCTCATCTCTCCGGAGTAGGCGAGGAGCTCATTTGTTGGAGACGACTCCTAGCTGCCTCCCACATACTTCCCAATCATTTCATTGCAGGTTTTTGGCCGAAGTGAGTAGTAGAATACAACCCGGATGAACACGTACACATCCACGCATATATGCATGAATACGTCTTCAGAAACATTGAAGATATGTGCCAAATCGGCAAAAGCAGAAAGAGGGATACCATCCTTTGGATCCAATCTGCGTCTCACGGAAGCAATCCGCCACCTAGGGACGCGCCATTTTGCTTCCCAACTATTCCTTCTGTGAGGGAGATATGTGTACGAACTCCTTAGATCTTAATATCCTGCTCGCAGATGGTGAACAATTTGTATCGAAGAAGCGTAGTATTATAAGATAAACGACAACCTACAAATCGGCCATATTCTGCATTTGAAACATAACCAGCATCATGACGAACATACAGACAACACAGAGAAAACTGAGAGGATAGGTGATACCGTATCTGATCAAAGCGTGTTTCCATGCTGGATAGAACGGTTCCATACGTCCTGACACAGGATTCGGTGCAAAGCAATCCCCCTGAAAAATTGTGAACCTGATTCACAGCAGAGTTCTCTTTATGTCAGATTGAATCCAATTTTTTTTTCCTGAAGTTTCACCGAGCAGTACGGAAATCTATGTCTGTCAGTAGAAAGACATTCTCAATTCTCGTAGGTGAACTTATTACTTATTCTGCCGCTACGTTTCTTCTATCTACAATTTCTTTTTAATGTTTCACGGTTATAACAAGTTTCTTCCACTCCCTTAAAAAAACACTAGTTGGGAATGTGGACAGCTGGTTAGGAATTTCTAGAGATCGAGTACTGTAGAGTATAAACGGTAAATTAACCCTTTACTAATTTCGCTTAATCTTCGACTTGTTTACATGTAGAAGTAGTGGATGTGATGAAACAAACCCGAAATTGAGGTCGTGGATCCTGGAGATAAGAATCACAATTACTGTCGTATGTTCCCCATCTGAATGCCAATTCTGCTTGCTTCCGCTTCCACGATTCCAAATAGGCGGTTGACCAGACACAATTGAAGAATGCGAAACATACAAAGCAGACATCCGAAAACAGCTGCAAAAACACGTGGAGTGAGAGCATCCAACTACGTGGGAAGATTTTGGAACTTAGTAATGGCTAACAATTTGTGTTCTACAAACACTTCCGTTGGCATGGAAAACCTGATATTGAAAAGGGTCACCCGAACGCGCATTTTTCTATACAATATAGTAAACTAGTACTTGTATCACATCATAATGAAAGAAGGGACGTATGAAACTCAACACAGAAGAATTCAAGCTTGTCTGTCCTCATAACAACATTTGACAAGCTACACTAGGTAATCTTAAGAATGGTAAACTGTTATGAAGAAGACCTGGAATGAATTATGCTTCATTTCGTTCTCCGGTGAAGTTTTGTACTTGAAGCCAACCATGAAATAAAAGAGCAATCCTGAAGTAAACGTGTGTTGGTGTTAGTAATGGTAGTTTATTTTGATGTATGAAAACGTCTTCAGGGAAATATTTCCTTTAGCACCTTTCATTCAACATCAGCATGGATAACCAATATCTCGATTTGTTCACGGGCTTACACGAATTTGTTACTACTAATCCTCATTTTTGGCTAAGGTTTGAACGCCATCGTTTTTTCAGAGCCATGGACTCAACTCAATTCATCGCGAGGAGCACTCCTGTTCGAAAGGACATTCTTAAATGAGAGCACTTCATTTCTTTGGTGTTGCACTACGCTAGTTTCTATTTGGTGGAACAACAAAGATCCATATGGCACGAACGACCTGCTGTAGACCCCAACTCCCATCATCGTGGCTTTTAAGAAGGCGACACCGCCGAAATGTTAGCCACAATAATGGCTTGTAGTTAACTCGTGTAAGCTTGTCAATAGGGCGCGTGTGGTGCAGTGGTTGGAGGCGCCACTGCGACACAGACGTGGAATCGATCCTCGCACGCACGGCCCACCAAGCCTTCCATCCCTCCGGGGTCGGCAAATCGGTACCAGACTTGTCTGTGAGAATAGCAGCAATGGCTCGACACATCGGTAGGCCACCGCGAGTCATTGTAAAGGGCATATTTGCACTCATTCACCTCCAACGATATCTAATGATGTCGAATGCATGGCGCATCCCTCAGGGATTGATAAACGCCGAGAGCTTTATCCTTTATCTTTTAAGCTTGTCAATAAACTAAGATATATATATATATATATATATATTTGATGAGGGCTTAGCTTATCAATGAAAGAATACATATTTGAGGAAAGTAGCACACCGTCGTATGAATACTTCCATTTTACAATATTTCAAAAACTAAATTCCCTTTAACCGCGGTACGACTAACCACAATGTATTCTGTTCATGATAAGCTAACACAATATTTATAAAGAACTTTGTTCGGCTAAGGTTTCGGCGCCTTCGCTTTCGTCGGAGCCGGATTGATTCGTGTCAACTGTCCACAATTTTTCCTTCTTCCGATGTGGGTCTTCGTGACCGCTTTGAATCGAGTCGCGTGCAGCATCGCTTGAGTGAGGAATTTCACTCGAAAAGAAAAAGAAGGAGAAACTTTCGAAAAAAAAAGAATAAAGGTGAGTCGGGTTTTGAAACACTTTTTATAGAATGTACGAGCTGATAACGATACGGACTGCTTCAGGATGGATTGTCCGGTAAAAAAAAATCAAACGATTATCAACAGCCGATCACTATCAACAACAACCGTCTATAAGAGAGTGCTGCTAAGTGAGGTTTCTTTTCATTCGGGCAGTGATCCACTGGATTCGATTCAATACGATCACGAAGACCTACACAGGAATGAGGAAAAATTGGGACAATTGACACGGATCAGTCTAGCTCTAAGGCGAAGGCGCCGAAATGTTAGACGAATAAAGTTCTTTATAAACATCGTGTTAGCTTACCAATGAAAGAATACTTTCATTTTACAGTTTATTTTGACTGGACAACTTAACAGTTAAGTAAAAAAATGCGTGGGATGTCTGTGCTCACCCTAACAGAGCTGGGAACCACAAGGCTGTGGTCATATGGCCAAGCCATGAAAAGTACATGGCGATTTCGGTGCCAAAATAATCACGTATTTCCTCTAACGGTTGTTCTCCTGAACGAATATATGTGATGACTCGTTTATGAAGAAGTATTGGAAGATTTCTGGAATGGCTATACTTGATCAGCAGATATAAATGAAGCACAAAAATTAGTTTCAAATAAAGCTACTGAGAAAAAAAATAAAGAACTTTAATAAAAGAGTTTGGCACGGGCACTTTGCCATCACACCAGAGCTGACAAGTTTGGCATAAAGAATGGTATAATGGCTAATCAGTGACTTGTGACAAAACCCCAGTGACCAGTTCAGAATTCTATTTTTTCATGAAAGGATTTGCTTTAGATTGATCACAAGTGGGAAAGGAATTCCAGGTACCGAGACAGCGGTCAAATGTCAGACCAACTGCTTGTGAGTGGTGTTTGGAAAACGGCAGAATTCAAAAAAGAAACTGAGCACATGAAATGAAGTAAAACTGAGACAAACAACATTAAACTTTTTGGGTATCTCTGCACAAATGAAAGAAATCCGTGGTGAAGAGAGTCATGTGCGGAAATTGAAGAAGGATGCTTCCGACAGTTATAAATTGTTTAGATGGAGCTGAAGGAAAGCAAATGAAATGGAAGTACCTGCTGACAGTACCCATTTGTGCTGAAGATGCTTTAGGAATTCGGCGTTGTGCAGAGGCAGGACGTTCTCGATGAGACCGGCCGAAATTAAACGAGGTACTGAAAAGGACGTTGTTTTAAATGTGATTCCGATCTACTAAAAGGTTAATTCCCGAAACAAACAGCATAGTCCCACGATGCTCACCAACTTGCCACGATTTCATGCCCACTCACTTAACGATCTTTGCCAATTTTGATATGTACTGTACTTTCAAAAAAAGAAAAAAACCTTCACATGCTACCAGAAAGTGAAATATTACGTCGCAAACGAGCTTTGCCTGCTTTCTTTCTGTAACTACTTTGCTCTAAATAGCAAATTAATTCCTCTACTTTCTTCCACGCAATGTTTTCCTGAATAATGAAACGGCGTGTAAGACGGGGGTTCCCCCCAGCCAAGAACTAGTTTAAAATTTCCTTCGTAAAGCCTGGTTAGACGGAAATCCGTGCTTCACAGGGGCCCGTGTAGCGGTGTTCGGAAGCGACCTTGCAGTACACATGGGATCGATCCTCCGTGCCCTGGGCTAACAAAGCCTTTCAACCCTACGGTGTCTGCAAATTGGAATCAGACTTGTCTGGGAGGATAGCGGCAATGGCTCGATACACCGGTAGGCCACCACGAGTCATTGTAAAAGCCAGATATACATTCAAACACCTCCAACGATTCTTAATGAAGTCGAATGTATGGCGCATCCCTCAGGGATTCATCAACGCCGAGAGGTTTACCCTTTTATTTATTATCATGCCCGATAGAAGCAGACGGGCTTAGCGCAGACACTGATCCCCCAAAACAGCAAAACAAAATATTCCCGAGAAGGTGTTTAGTTTTTTATGAATACCGCTCTTTATGCCCAAGAAAACGAATACCTCCCAATAAGGTCTGTTTATACCGGTCGACAAGTCAACATTCAAGGTTAATAGTGCCTCAACAGATCACTCAGAGACCTCAACGCTAGGTAAGCGACATGAAGCACGGCGAGTGTTATTGCACGTACTACAAACCACATGATACTAGGAGTACCCCATTCTACGAAGTGGGGAAGCATCTTGCACCAGTTTACCGAACCCGTAGGGATGGAGAGCGCGCAGTTTGCTAAGGATATACGTGATGGAACCATCATCCCTGTATTTATTTCTGGGTACGTCTAACCACTGCCACACATGCGCACAAGAGTGTAGCAATTGGATAGAATTTCATAAACAGAAGCAGAACGTTAACACTTCAGTTGGGTTTTTCCTTACCAATAGCCATTCCTTCTCGTATATTGATAGTCTTGTTGAGTAAGGTAATTGATATGCCACCATCTGGTGCTCGTATCATGTCGACCATTTGCTTCACTGAATTAAATAAATATTCATGTAAGATACATTTTAAACAGATACACTTCCAAAAGGAGGATGAACTTTGAATTAAAGGTTACTTGAGCTGATTTCTTGATTGTCGATACGACTTCCTAGGAAAACGACAGTTTAAAAACATTCATTAGCGATTTATTGCCGAACGACCTGTGGACGGTTTCAAGGCAACAGCAACAGAACTCAAAAAAATCTGATGGTCATTGATTCGAACACAAGGGTTCTCAATACAGCTCTCCTGGTATTACTGATTTCGCCATATTCTCTGGACAATAATTAGTTCTTTCAAGCACTGGCTCCCACTTCAAAATTCTATAGGGAAGTGGGTTCCTACTTTAATGTTTTAATTCACGACGCAAGGTGCACTTTTTACTGTACATGCGAGACAGTAAAAGTGGACGACGTGCATCGTATGCTATCTAACCCTCTTCCACTGATTTAATTTATTACACAGATGCTACCTTTTTTTATTTGCTGCCTATTACAATTTTCCACGGCAGGGTATTGTGTGTGATACAACCACAGTGATGCTGAGATATTTGCAAAATTCCGGACCGCAGGTGTCCGCCGTGGAGAACGAACGCGCTATTGCTCTTTCCGGAGGCTAACGCGTTCACCACTACACCATGCGGGTCCCTCGTTTCGCCTGCCTCTCAGTTAGTTCTATCGATCAGTGCCATCAACAATCACCCGTTTTGGGCACCCCGGATCAATCCTGTTTTGGGCTTCCTAGATCATTCCCGTTGACGGGTCATTGCTGATTGCACTGATCGATAGCACTAGCTGGGAGACAGGTGAAACGAAGGACCCGCATGGTGTGGTGGTGAACGCGTTAGCCCTCGGAAAGGGTAATAGCGCCTTCGCTCCACACCACATACACCTGCAGTCCGGAGTTTTGTAAATATCTCAGCATCATTGTGGTTATTACACAGAGGTTTTCTTTACATACTCTTCCCCAACACGTCTTCGTATTCAGCCGATAGATTTCTCTAACCGGTTGACTTTCACTATTATATTTGTGCAGTTTGAATGAATCAAGTGAGTCGTCCCAGCTAACCAAATGTTAACGGCGGGTGCTACGTGTCAATCTCGGATTCCCATGGAAATTTCATGATGTTGAAGTAAACTGGCAAGTAGAAAACAAGTAAACCATCACTAGTAAATAACCATATACCTTCAGGGACCTTTTTTTTCTTTCCATGTTACTTTCACAGTTTTTCTAAATTGTTTCTTAAAAAGCATCCAGCGATTGTCACCTATGATTGCTCGCTCGGCATCCGTAAGGAATGTGTTTCGAACTTCAATGCCAGTGAAGCATTGGGCTTCCTCGAACGAAAACTCACGAAGACCACCACCAAAGGAACTTTTCACAGGCTTCTTTATGTGACACAGCTCAGCTCCTTTCAATAAACTGGAAAGATAGCATTAACGTAACTAAACCATTTACGTTCCAGATAAAAAAAGCTCGAATTTTGACCCCACTGAGAACCTACCGGCATTACTAAGCAAAGAGTGAATGCATCTTTACGACAAAAAAGTTGAGCCGAAAAAGTGTAAGCCGGTAAGCAGGATATAAAAGTGAGATGGATGAAACAGCCATCGGTGTTATAGAACACGCTATCGATTGGCTGGTGCCAATTTTTTTTCTTTTTTCTGCACGACCCGTCTTTCACATCTATTGTGTAGATCCCAGCACTTCTGGCATTCGATTCGTTCGTATGGATCCATCAGCCACGAAAGTCTTCGAACATTTCGCACGTGGATTCGGCTGCTGCTTCAGGATGTTCCCTTTTCCCTGGTGTCTTGGGATAGCTTGGCTAGTGCCTTCCCATTTTGATCGCGGAGAATGAGCCGATTCCAGACATGCTTGGTACAAATTTCCCGACCTCGGAAGGATGAGAGAGTTTGCGAGCACGATGCGTGTTCGAACTGGCACCGTGCTTGCGATGACCAACATCACTACCAGTGCGCTATGCGCCTTTTGTGATGTTAATGGTATCTTGCACCACGCGAATGGGAGATCTAAAGACCTCAGGACCCTACCGTATACACCAAGATGTCGAAAATCAGTTCGGTCGGAGATGCGATGCGTCTTAATAATAGCCGTTTCACAAAAGGCGATAATGGCTGAATCTTATGGGATTTCGAGACCATAGTAAGATCTGCATCGATCCAATGAATCTACTGCTGAAGTCCGCCGCTTAACAAGGATGAATATAGACTTCCTTACACCCGCTCGAGTTGTCTTACCATCAAAGGGAGCATTAAGAATGCAGGTGACACACGCGATCACACTCAGAGAAAGTGGTGTCATACACAAGACACACAAACATCGACACATTGCCTCTTGCGTTAACAGAAGCAAACTCTATTCGATTATAGGCACAAGGCGAAATTTATTCCAGTTTTCTCCTATGTTACTAGTAAAAGGATAAAAGATAAATCGCTCGGCGATCATCAATCCCTCCGGTGTGCGTTATGGACTCGACTCTGTTTCGCATCGTAGAGGTGGTTGAATGCATATTTGATACGGACACTGACTTGTAAAATCTCGCTGATCTAGCAAATCGGTGTTTCAATCCTCCCTAGACAAGTCTGCTAATCACTTTCCGACTCCAGAAGAATTGTCAGCTCCTTTATAGCCAGAGCGCGGGACCGAACCATTGACAGCGTATATATCACAGAGCATCTCTTACCACTGCGCCACATGTCTAGTGTTAACATAAGATAAGAAACTCTCATCGAAAACACTTAGTGATAAAAAAATTTATTAATCCTGTTCCTGTAAGGGGGTGTGTGGCGCAGTGGTCGAAGGCGCCCTGCAACACACACGTGGAATCGATTCTCGCGCCCATGGCCCACTAAGCCTTCCATCCTTCCGGGGGTCGGCGAATTGATACCAGATTTGTCTGGGAGGACAGCAGCACTGGCTCGATACATCGGTAAGCCACCACAAGTCATTATAAAAGCCAGACATGCATTCAATCACATCTAAGTTCGAATCCATGAAATCGAAAGAGGTAATCAAGCACAGCATTTCTGAAAATCATCGTAAGAAACAATCAATGTCGACCTTTTGTAACTGGCGGTCAGATAGAGTGCATAGCAATCCTTGAGGTTGTGATGCCGAATTTCGATTTTCAGCTGAGGCTCGTGGGTTTTGATCTGAACAATTGCGACGTTTTTCTTAAGTCCGACTCTCACTGGACATGATAAATGGATGACTGGATGAAATGAGTTGGACCCACTATCTCGACCAGCCACGCAACCACTTGCTTCATTTCCGGTTCCTCCTGATTCGACTTGAACGTTATCAACAAGTCACAGTGTGTTGTAGTTTTCGCATATCTGCAATATAACGTGTCTAATCAGTAAAAAAAATAACAAGAAATAATAGGTCTTTTTTCCTGGCAAGAACTTTCATAGAATATAAAACAGTGAGAGACGGAGACTTTGAAACTGTTTTTGAAGTATGGTATTGTACATTTATATATATATATATATATATATATATATATATATATATATATATATATATATATATATATATGCTGAAGTTTCCAGGGCGTGGGATCGAACCAGTGAAGGATCCAGTGCATGCCTTAAGGCACCTCTAACCGCTGCGCTATGTGCCTATATATATATATACTTCCCCCTGGAAACTTCAGCACTTCACTCCCTCCGGTGTTGGCAAACTGCCAAATCAGACATGTCTGGAAAGAAAGAAGCATTGACCCGATACATCGGTAGGCCACCGCAAGTCACTTCGTAGCCTAAATATGCATACTATCACCTCTACGATACTACAAATGGAGTCGAAAGCATGATACATCTCACAAAACTTGATCAAAGCCCAAAGCTTTATTTTAATCCCTTTATAGTATTTTACCTAGTGCGAATAAAATTTCAAATTGTGGACATGAGTCTAGAGAAGAACATTTCTCACCAATGTAAGACTCTGTGCGCCTGGTCTCCAGTAATAACTGGGCAACTTAAGAACAAGAAAACGGCTCTAAAGAAGACGAAACGCTGAAACATCAGCCAGCATTGTATTGAATAAATTTGCTGCTGAAAACGGCGTGTTTGCCCGTTAAGAAAACAGTGCATTATTGATCAATGGCGAGCTTAAAAGAAAGTCGGCCATGAGAGAAGGAATTTGGTTCATTAGGGGCATGACAAGGCCTGAATGATGCGAGAGTGATGAACACCCCGCGAAAGGATGTTGATTAGTCAGATATCTCCTAAGGCGACAGAAGAATGCTGCTATCATTTCTCATCCATGAGCTCCTGAGGTGGCGAAAGAAGAAGAAAGCCCGAAAACTGACGAATCCCATTCCCTTTGCCCAACACATCGTTGATGTCGGAGGCGCTGACGTCGCATTTACTAAGCCGATACTCATAGTAGCAATCGTAAAAACCATGTTCTTATATTTTCCCCTATTGTCTTTCTCTATTGCTCTTCTTTCCAGGCCCGTGTTCCGATATGCACTTGGTAGAACGTCGTCTGAGCTGAAATGGAATTGAAGAAAATGAAGAAACGAATTCTCCATGGAACCGGTAAATTAAGTTTCTAACCAGCTGGTAGAGTAGACCACACCCAATCGTATATTTAAGACACAAATATTTTTTGCAAACAAAATCAATATAACCAAGGCTAGCGCTTTTATGGATTTAGCGAACAGCCGCTAACACGCTGACTAGTAGAAGCAACATATCTGTTCATCTATAGAACACTGCTCCCAAGGATCCCAACACTTCCTTCATTCGATCCGTATTTTCACATCCATCATGAACGTAGCTTTTCAGACTTTCCGTGTGAATTCAACTGCAGCTTGAGAATTTATGATTAACTCTACGAATACCAATGAATGCAAAGGCAGCTTGCGATTCTTCCCGAGATCTTAGGGCAACTACGTTGGGGTGTTCCAACGTCGTCAACACAGACAGTCGTCAACCTCTGCGGATCTGAAATAGCTCCTCCCAGACATTCGGTATCAGATCGCCGACACCGGTGGGATGGGTACTTTGCTTTGCCCCTGGCGGGAACCAACGACCTTACACGAATTAGTAAACGGGACCTCTGATCACTGTGGCCTTGTTGTCCTGAAAACTCAAAAAAAAACAAAAACAAAAAGACATTATATGGAGACGAAAACCAAAATAACACGAAAAAATCGACGGAAGAGGTAATTTCGAGCTTCGCGCACATCAACATATTCAAACCGAGAACAGGGATTTCATGAAAGTAAAGAGATAATATGGCGGCAGTTTACGTATCCAATATACTTCTAGCGATGAATGATGCAAAATCGTAGTAATAATTGGGAAAAAAGCGACTATTTGGACTAGGACATATCTCCTTCTTTGTCATGAAGTAGGGGATGCACTTGATCAACTGAAAGCCCCTGGAACTGGATTGAAGCTGGAGCCTTCAAGCCTCAGAAAAAAGACGCTAAGATAACTAACACAACTAAGTAGAAGTGTTATTAGAACAGTAAAATAAAACCTCTGTAAATGCAAAGCCTCAACGAATGTTTACAGTATGAAGATAAACCAAATCCACTACCTCCAAAGGTCACTGCTCAGCGCTAATCGCTGTCCTTTAACGATACCATTCTGGATCAGACTTCCAACCTTCATTCGAATTGAGCGTAGTAGTCCTGCAACAAGTAATTAAAAACTGAACAACCGCAAATCGTTTTGTGCAAAAGTACGTGTTATTTCAACAAATCATTGCAGAGGCCAAATTGCGCACTGTGCAAAATTTTTCGCAAGCGCAATATCGTTCCTTTGAAAATTTTCAGAATGAAGCTTCCGAAACGAAAACCTGGCGAAATAACTGTAAGGATGGAGAAGTCCATGAATTTGCATCTTCATACCAACCGTCTGCATCCATTATGTTCCTAGTGGCCATCGAGCGGGAATCAGTAAAACATTCATTTCTCTCATCGATATATTACTCCAGAGCTACCTAATGAATTTTGTTGGCTCTACAGGATACAGGAGATACTGTGTCTTTCTTCCTATGTTTTCATAATGAACATAAAAAACAGAACAAGTGTGGGTTTGCTAATAGCCTGATTCTCGACAACTCTTGCCTTCACTCTTCAACATCGAGCAGATCTCAAGAATTTCTTTTTTTCTTTATCTGATACATGACTCGTCTAGATTTCCAAGGCAAACCATAGGGCAAGATGAAGAGTGAGATCGAAGTGGTTGGTGCAAAGCGAGTGTTCTTTGTCTTCTCCTCTCCATCATCAATATCACTCCCTCCCTTCTGCTTGGCTCCGAAGTAAAGTCGTTTCTCAGGCTTACTTCTCAATCCAGATAAATATAGCAGAAGCACTCAGAAATTTATTCTGCCTAGCACAAAGCTGCTTCAAAAAAAATGCGTTGTTTTAGATTCCACTAATAATCGATCCTGTCACACACGCCAGTGAAATAAGCTCTTCTAAGTTCATATTATGGGACAGTTTCATCAGGGCGGTAAAATTGTTCCAGCCGTTTGTTCTCGATTCCCTAGTTTCCAAATCCCAATCTCTACCTGTGGCCCTTTCAAGAGTGGTGCTGACCAACTTTAGAAAGGTAGTCGTACCTTTTTCTACTACTTTATTACTCTCATGGCAATATCGTTCTATAAAAGAATGACTTTGATTACGAAGTCGGTGTATAGCTAACTTATGATGGGTCCTTATCTAATGTTCATGAATGACCTCGTTGTATAGAGCTCCAATTCCTTTATAACGGGATCGAAGACCGGATGAAATCAGCGTAAGTGATCCGTAAGTTCTTCTCGTGTTCTTACTTTACTTATTAGTTTTTAACTTTGTGTGACACACTATGAACAGTTTCCTCATAGATTGTAAAGAGTAAGCATCAAGCAGGTCCCACGATAGCTCCATACCAATATCGCCTAGTTTTCTACTCTTGTATAGTTGCACAATCGTGTTGTTTCTTCATTCACTAGGAACTTTGAATGCTTTCATATAAGGTAAGCTGCACCGAGTTCGTCACACGTATGAGTTTGGTCTTATCGGGAACAGGTACTGTACTCTTTTCCATGAATAAAAGAGCATATCGGATATTGGAAGAAAGAACTGCAAGCACGACAGATGCATCGTTACTGAAACAGTATAAAGAGAGAAGGATATTGATGTAAAATAAGAATGGAAGTCATTGGCGAATTTCTTCTTCATTCCTCTGGATGGAGTAACTGCTCCATCTAGATATCGGGACACTGTGATATTTAATCTTGTCATCAACGAAATCTAGTCAGCCTTTCAGAGTACTACTCTCAGTGATAATTGTCCTGATGAGCTCAGACTTTCTTGTCTTTAAGCCACAGATGATCATTTTGTGTAGCATTCAATAAAGCAGTTCTTCGGAGCTATAGAAATGGAATGCTTCATTGCTTCCAACGTTGGAACAAAGACGTTGAACTTTATTGAAGTTAATGGCTTCAGTTTAAGCATCGTATCAGATCATTAGTCGTTCAAAAGGATCAATATCCACTGCCAGGCTTGTGCTGATAAGGTTTGCAGAAAAGAGGTTCTTGGTTCTATGCTTAGTGAGGGGATACCGATGATTCACTTGCAAGACACGCAGACTAGATCTGGAGTTTTGTTACGCGCAACTATGAATGACCTTCTATTTACTTCTTAGTAACTCGACTGAAGGGCTTCGATGGAATCGATGCACAGGGGTATAGCAAAAAGAATCAGGAATTAACGAATCTTTGAGGGGTAGGGCATGGATTCGATGTCATCAATCATCTGGCAGTGTGGCAATGACTGACTGCATAATTTTCCCCACGCAAAGACCTATGGAATATAATAAATTCAGTATTTTTATCCTTCCGAACAAGTTTGTTACCAGCTTGCTGACCCTTTAGGGTGAAGGGGAGGGGTAGGGAAGGAGGAGGGGGAGAGGGGAGCGATTGTGTTAGTCCGAAACTGAGGATTGGACCATTGACAAGACTGCTCTTCCAGCGCACCTCTAAATGCGGGACTAACGGAAGGTGCAGTATTCAACCCGTATGCACACAATCAAAACGATACATGACATCCATGTGTTTGATCACTTTCCTCAGAGCATATATCACATTCGAACGTGGGAGACACGAGGAGCTCATCTACTTAATGGATCTGCGTTGTGGAAGTCAGTGGAGTATGGCCCTCCTCACTCGTCATTCAATCTTGCGGAAATGGTCTGGCCGCTGACCAACCCTAGAATTATCAAATGAAAGAGATCCGTGGTTTGGCCGCCCCCTCCATATGGAGTAAAAGTGCGGTGGAGAGAAAAACCCGATATCATTAGGGATAATCCATATTTTTGATGGACTTCTTAAGGTCATCGCCGTCTTAACTTTTACTTCGAAATCTATTTATAGACATTCAAAAGTGAAAACTAGTATAGTTCCACGGAGTGAAATCAAGAAACAATGATGGAAAACCTATCAATGGTGCCTGGTTTGCAAATATTACTTTCAACAAAGCTGTAGTGTCCCTTATTCTTTAAAGACTACCTTACTTCTGGATATTATTAACTCGCTTTTTGTTATACATTTCACTAAGTCTTTAAAAAAAACCTTTGAAGGAAACGTGGAGCTGCTTGCAATTCGAACTGACGGTAATAACTAGCGGGACATTATTGGAGTGCAGAAAGGATTAGTTTGTTCTGAGGCGCTACTCAAATTGCGGTCTCTCCAATAAATTCAATTTCTAGTTTCGTTTTTAAAAGTTCAGATGGATAATTACAATATTCATTATAGCGCTCGCTTCTTCGATGAGGTGATATAAGGCTAGTTGACCTTGGCTAAGGTTTTGGTTTCGGCTCAGGCATTTTTCAGAGCCCGGAAAATTCGTGGCAATTTCCGGTGACACTTGGATACATGGTTCGTTATCACGAGTAGTGTGGACCCTAACACATCTTCCATTCGTTTCCTTCTAGAGCTATCGTCGTGCACGATAGAGGTCTGCTTCGATCATGTCAGAAATCATTCCATCGGGGCGAATCAAGTGATTAGCATGACCAATGAACACAATGGGCCACTGTGTGGATGACTGTCCTAGACTACTCTTGCGTCCACAGGGAGTCCACTCTTTTCCTTCTTCTCGAACATCTGTCACCTATTCAGCTTATTATAGTACCAAACCATTAAAATTGGGACTACTATCGAGGATCTGAACTGTAGGTTTAATTTTCAAAAGACATCGTTCAAGAGCTACATGGGCGATGCGCAGCGTTCTCCATGTGGTCGAAATATTAAGCAAGGCCTCTGCTGCATGACAGAACATCGGAAGAACCGTTGAATCATAGAGGAGAGCGCCAAGTTTCTGGTCCGTTAGTTGGTCGATGCTTCTCTGGGAGACCCATGCTGAACTCCTCATGTGTAGTTCCTCCTTCATTCCGCATTTGAAAAAATAAATCATAGAATTCACCGAAACAATAGAAATGGAAGGCAGTAAAATATTATTTACACAGTAATCTCGTAGCATTTTAGCGAACAATACACAACGGTGGATTTCAGTCATAGATATTTCTTGTCTTTTCCATATTTTTTGCATTTCTAAGGAAGGCTTAAGGTGAAGAAAAATAGTAATATCAAGAGCTTCCAGCGAAATAATGTTCATCTTCAGCTCTGTGAAGCAAACGTCAATTTCTGCCTCAAAAACTGAGTTGGTTGAAAATCGCTTAAGAGCATTTCTTCACCGAGTTTGAAAGACTAGGAGTAATGAAGCTGAAGTAAGAACGGAGCACATATTATCGCCAGCAATAATAATGATCATTATATCTACAAAACTGGCATGAAAACAACGATAACTGATAAACACTGATGTGACGGAGGTGCACTGATCGAGTAGAATTGACCGGACGAACGATTGCTTGAGAAGATTCGTTCAAGTTTATAAGCCCTCTTTACTATTTACACGTTTTTTTCTTTTTTGCTTAAACTTAACGGGACCATCTGATATGCGAAGAGGTGAACAGTGCAATTTCACTAGCAAAAACTAATAAAGAAAAAAACCGGGCTATTTCATTCCATGACGAGCAGATGCGATTGGGTGACCCAGGGTCTGAAGTGCATTTTAACTACTAGCAGCTGATGGATTTCACAGCGACACTGTTATAATGGCGTGAAACGGGACGGAGAGAATGCAAATCGATACGCCAGAGGCTGTTATTCAAGCCTCAGAATCCATCCCATGTGGTTCAGACCGATGAATTCGCAGGCTCACATCTGTTTTCATATTGTGGTCATCAGTTCCAAACGTGCTTACAGAAATCTACATTCATAGAAAAGTGGACCAACAAGTCCTCCTACTTATTCTTTTTAAGAAAGTTTTCTAGTCAAAAACCTGATAATTGGCGCTGTGCTTTTGAGCTGTTCGAATCAGTTTTTGGTTCCGAAATCCAGTCGTGAACTGTGTAATTGTGCTGCGTTCCATTCTTGTCGTGCCCAGGAAACCGCTCGTTGCTCAGCATTCCTTTCCATGAACGTGAGGAGCTTGCGAGTCCGTTGGATACAAATCCTTAAGGAAAGCTTGAATGTGAAAAGGTTCTTGAACTAATGGATGCACTTCAGGTGTCCTAGTCACAGAACGAATCTTAACAATATCAGCAGTGAAAAGGTGAGAGAGAGAGAGAGAGAGAGAGAGAGAGAGAGAGAGGGAGAGAGGGAGAGACAGAGGGCGAGATTCGTTCGAAAACACAGCTGTCATCAGTTCAAACACGCTTCAGCTTCAACATATTTTAGTCTGAAACTGTAGTCAAAGTGTCTAGGTCTCCTACCTAAAACAACTGTCCGCTATAGACGATGTGATTTGTGCTAACTTGCTATTACTTCACTTCTAACCCCCAGTCTGTTCCAATAAGGGAAATTGTGGACAATAGCATACTTTTTCCAACACTAGTAATGGTTACAAAATCACCAACTAAAAATATATTGGATATCTAGGTTGAGCAGGCATTTCAATCATTGATCTGTTTGATTTATGGTTACAATTTACTGAAATATGATTAAAGTTTAAACGATGGCCAAAGAGCTTCTTCACAAGAGAAAATATTGGTTTAAAAATACCGCTATTCATTGTTCCTCTCTTTCCTCCTAAACGGCTAGCCTTCTTGATAATCATCGATGTCAAGAGCAAAGATTTATTAAGGTCTCCGAAGATTTATAAAGAGTTCGAAATAGTCATCATGAAGTGCAGCTAGGAATAAACCCTGTGTCAAAGGGCAATGAAGAAAGGTTTCGCGGCGCTTTTCTCGAATAAAAAGAAGGGCAATAAAAGCGAAATGTCCAACACCAAAAAATGTAGTGCTCGTGGTGTTTCTTGAGCGAGGCTAGAAAGCCTACTGGACCATTTTGATATAGGATAACAGGAACGAATCGAGAATTTGCATCATTTCACTTAACAGACCACTCCACAAAGCTCTGATGAACGCTTCGCTGAACAATGACAAAGCTGTTGCTCAGTGTTTGTCGAGCGTATCACATGCTGCTGGCCTCTCTACCGTTCTTGCATGATTTAACCCACAACGGACGATGTGCATTGTATACAATCGCACGTGGCCGAAAATCATCGCGCAATTCAACCGTAAACAAACATATCTCGTCTCATAATAGGTTTTATCAGTTGAGATAAAAACCATTAAAGTCTGCAAATCTTTGCCTAAGAGATAAATGTCCTTGAAATCTACTGAGATAGAATTTTAATTCTTTGTAGTCAACGAAATTTCTTCCACTTTTTTCCTCGACGGTCACGGTTTGAACCTCAAGCGGTTGGAAAACTGGGGTTCCATAAAACAGGACAGCATGTCATCCAATGTGCCTTTGTGTTTTCGACTGTTGCTGTTACTTCAATGATTCTAAAAATATAGATTTCGCTTCCAATAGTTTATGAATTTCAATTTTAAGCCGATTTAAAATGAAAGAAAGATCTCAAAGGAAAATTTTATACCTACAGTGGTAGGACTAAGCTTTTCAGGAAAACTGTAAAGCTCTCAGCACTTCAACTGGTCCATCTATCGAAAAACTTCCGTCAGTTACCGAAAAGTTGATATTGTGCGCTGCAAACAAAGTCATGAACCGTCATGCAGTGTTTCGAGTCCACTTGCATAGAAACTTTTGCAAGTCATAACAGGAAACATTAGAAATCCAACAACAACGACCCCTTAGCTGGGAGATTTTCATAGTATTTGTTAGCTTCGCCAGTTCTAAAAGTGCACTGTTTGCTGGATATTCATTTTGGATATATCCAGAAATGTGGTGCGCGCGATGTCCCTTCAGCTGATTATTAAATTCTGAGATTAGTATCCGCTGACAATAGAAATGCACTTTCCTTCTGGAAGGTAACACGTCCTTATGTATCCATCAGCACATTAGAATGAACTGCAAATAACTGTTAAGAGGATGCCATACTATGACACGAGCTTCCAAAATTACATTGAATCGAATTCCAGCTGCAGAATATCTTCTGTGAAGAAAAGAACAAAGAACAACTTAAACATACGTATGCAGATGGATAAGTAAATCATCAGATGTGATGACAACAGCTGTTTAGTACAAAATGAACGCCAAAATCGATAGTGGATGGAAAGGTACAAGTCACACGAAGAGAAACACGGTAGGACAAAGTGCTTCGCGCAGAGCAAATGGCTAATATGGAAGGAGTTGTCTTTCCAGAAGACATAGGTTTGGCCATGTTTGGCTCTCACGCAATGTTCTTGATCCAAATGCCTTCTGCCTCCAGATAGTCTTCAGCGTTGCTTCTTTCACTAAAGTGAACGCTTTGGTGCAGAACCCGACAACAGTGCTGATCTTGTAGATGACAACGATATCAAGCCGTGTATAAAGAAAAGTCAAAGATGTGATTTTAATGCATCAAGAACACAATGAAGTGTGTTGGCATCCAGTACAACAGTGACTGACATCCACGGGATTAAGGTCTACCATTTTGTGAAAAGAAGGATACCATCACTCATTCTCATCGCTCTCGAGAAACATCTAGCGACAAGAAAAAAAACGTTTGAAATTTCGTCAAGAAAGCAAACTAAGATGAAAACTAGCAAAGACAATCGTTCAGGTGAACATCTCGAAAGAAATCCATTGTGAACAATTCTTGGCTAAAATGAACAGGACAAAAGAGAAGCGGAGAGCAGCTAGTTCAGCATGACGCACGAAGTCGACCGAAGATATTCAATCTAATCAATCCCTTAGCTTTAAAAAATTGGGATAGCACTGCTTCTGGCCAGGCAAAGAACAGCCGTGCTCCCATCCGTCGTTCACAAGCACTCAGTCAGTCTTTGCTCTCGCCGGCGAGTTTTTGGCACGACATCCTTACAACGCACACACTGGAAGTAATTCGAATATGATATTATGTTGTTCTGTGCTACGAGAAGAACCTTTCTACCGCAATCTTCATCTGCATACCCTAATTCTACGGGAACAAACACCTGCTAGTTTGAATAGATTCCAATGGCGACTACATTCGCTAAAACGTTGGTTACAACGAAGGTCATGCATGCATGACTCACATGCTGACGTTCCTTCTGAACAATACGAATCACATGCGACTCACACTTTTTTCGATCGTTTGTTTTCTGTGCAAAACGTTCCTGTGATATTTTTTGCGCTGGATCGATAATTTCGCCTACAGTGGTGCTGTAGACGTTATGATCTAAGAAATAACTTTGTACAGTTTACAATAGATGTATCCCTCAGCTAGCGTGCTGTTATCCCTATTCGTGGGCTATTGTGCGTTAGAGAAGAGGAAGTCTCGTCACTTGGTTCCTATCAAGGCAGCTACAATAGTTATATAAAATCACCACCGCCTACACTTCGGGATAGAAATATCGAACTTCTTCGACATCTTCTTAGCTTGCATGACTTTGGAAATTAATGAGCCTCATGCTGGTTATCCCACATTGCGGAACATCTGGTCCCATGATGAGGAAGTAAACCACCATCGAAGAGATGCGCATGGTCATCAGTGGCCGTCTGTCGTCTCTAAAATATTCGGCGTCATTAAAATTTTGTTTTAATGAAAATTGTAGGCAGATGCTCGCACAGTGAGTGCATTCTTTACGTTAACAAAGTCCTTCGACAATATTATAGGTTGATATGATATTCTCACTCTTACATGGGACCCAAACTCATCAAGCCTTCTGTGGTAAGAGCAGCCAGAAAACGCTATAAATTTCAAAATAATTCAACCCAACTAACGTTTCACTCCCAGTTTCCCACGAACATGTTGCGTCCTGAACAATTACAAATGTTATAATAAATAAAAGGATAAAGCTCTCGGCGTTGATCAATCCCCTGAGGGAGGCGCCATGCATTCGACCTCACTGAGCATCGTTGGAGGTGATTGAATGCATATCTGGCCTTTACAATGACTCACGGTGGCCTACCGATGTACCGACCCAGCGCTGCTATCCTCCCAGACAAGTCTGGTACCAATTTGCCGACCCCGAAGGGATAGAAGGTTTAGTGGACCATGGGCGCGGGGATCGATTCTACGCACACGCGCTCTCTGCAAATGTTATAAGACCTAAAAAAGTGCTATAGAAATATGTCGAAGATCATCATATTATTTATAAATCAACCGGAATGTTGCCTCATACGATGAAAATTTCTAACCGAGTTCTGGACTGAGTAAAAAAACTGGGACATGTTCCGGACAAAATCGTAAAAATCACATCCGATGTGGTGATATAAGTGGGAATAAATAGCAGTTAAAAAACTTGTCGAATGTTCGCAGCAGCAGAACTGACCAGACAACTACCACGACGACGACGGTAGTGGCAAGGCGTACAGAACAAGATCCTGGACAATTCTGGAACAGAGGGTGCACTTACAAACCTCATAAAGAAACCTTTCAAGGTGCCTACGTCTGATAGCCTAAATATTGAACAGTATCTGAGCATTAATTATAGTACGTCAACACACTACTTATTGACAATGAATCTTCGGTTATGGCCAGTTCCACATTAGTTTGCTATCCCAGTTCAAAACGAATATTAGACGATGAAGTGCAAAATGAAAAGAAAAAAAGCTTGGCGAACTCAATGACGGCCTCTCACGGATTGACCGCGGAAGTCATGCGATATTTCAGTGATATTTCTCAGGAAACTAAGATATGTTCTGTAGATGTCCCCGCTATATCTGTTTGTCTTAGAATCCAAGTGCTTCCATAACTGCTTTTAATATTTAACCTTAACCTTTATAACTTCTCTACCTTTATAAAGGAAATCTTAAAACTGAAAACCTTTTCTTTATGACTTTATAACCTTTACTCCTTTTTTTCTTAACGTCGTTCGCCGACTGGCGACGTGATGTTTGCAGAGTACAGTCGATAGGAAGACTTCTGCCCCAGACGTGCTCATTGGACGACACTCCTCAACAGGTGCACGGACAGGGAGTCGTTCTGGGGGCAAAGTTGCTTACATTTCAAGCCTCTTCACTGTGTGACATCAACTGGTACGCAAATTACTTACGCTTAGAAAAAGCACTTCAACCGCAAGCTCAACAGTAAGGAGGGTCTAACTCCATGTGAAGAATACCCTAGTTCTCGTCAATTTTGTGACGACATATCTAGAGAAGTCTGCTTACAGTTTACCGCAATTTCTTCCAACAAGTGTAGAAAACTGCTGGAATTATATTCAGCCTTAGGCCTGCTAAAGCAACACAATCCTAGGGAGCACAACAATTTAAAAAACGCAGCGTAGTGGGACACTTTTATTCATCATATCTATTTTGGCAGAAAATAAAAAACCTGATAGAAGTAGTGAAACACATCCTATGATGACGAATTTTCAAGAACAAACAACTCAAATTGCGGCATAAGCACCTCCCTACAAGCGTCGACAGTTTCCATAAAGAAACAGAGAAAACAGAAAACAGAAAATGAATTTCCATACAACATAGAAACATGTAAAATATGTACGGTGAAGTGAAAGGGACATAATCACAATCGATCGATAAATAGACGAACTTAATAGTCAGCAAAATGTTCGTTCACAAGTACTAGGGCTACGTGAGTCTAATTAAAGCAATAAGAGACAAAAATACATTAAATGAATGGCATTGACGAGAACTATGTATATAGCGCATCTCATAAAAGAATCAAATTGTATAACCGAATAAGATGACCTGGTTTGTCTCGAAAATTGCAAAGAAACTGCGAGACACCACTATCAATCACATTTAAGAATCGCAAAAACCGAAACCGTATCGACTTGTTAAGTTTAATTTTTACATTTCACAAACATGGCATGATAAACGACAAATCCTTAGCAAAGCGCAGACAGAGAGTACCAGAAGATCCTATGCTACATGTAGCCGCAAATCATGAGGGATAAGCATAAAACAAGAATCACGTGAGATCAGGCTGAAACAAACACTTCTACATTTATTGTGATACGAAGGGTGCTCTGGTAACTTGTTACATTCTTTCCGTGCTCTTGTAAAAGAAATGTGCGCAAAACTACTTACGTGAGTTCGATTCTGAATAAGCATTACAGCCGCTCTGCGCTTCTGAACGGGTGTTCGTAGCGAGGCTTGATGGAGCTTCGTTTAGAATCCATATTTCAACCTTAAAGTCAAAAAAGAATTGAACTATTAACAAAAGAGTAGACGAAGAAATTTCCACAACAACGTACGGAATAATCATAGTGTGAAAAAGTGGTAAACACTGGTTCCAACAATGTGCAACGTTAAATATAATACGGCGTAGTCTGTCGAACACTTTGCATTGATCTCAATTCACTTGCTTTACAAATGCCCTTTTGACAAGTATTTTTTGTAGTAACTTTGGTATCAGACTGATGGCCTCCTCAATGAAGATACAAACGATGAGATGTGAGGAAAGTTATTTTCTGCTATTTTTTTTATGCGACTCGATATCACATGTCCAAATCACAGCACTTCCTGCATTCGACACGTTTCCTGGTATCTATCATCAATGAAGGCTTTCGGATTTGCATGGTTATTCGACTGATCATTAAGTATATTCAGTCTTGTACACGAATGTCGTTAAATGCAGGTGCACTTGATTCTCTATGGAATCCTGAAATGGTTGTGCTACGTCGTTCCTAGGTCGTGTAGATTTGAGAAAGCTTCCAGGAATGTACTAACCCCCGACCCTGAAGGGATGGCAGGCTTTATTCTATCGGGACTCAGACATACTAAACAGCAACACTACCACCCCCGCTATCCCACAGGTCACAGTTTATAAAACATATTTATTCCAACGCGTTTGTTTGTGTCTGCCGCGACAACTCTGTTGATTATATACATATATCAATGCAAAGCATTACTACTAATGGGAATGGCCACAACTCCACTCTGGTCGCATACAATTCGCAACCCACGTGGCTGAAAACCAAGCCGTCACCGAAAATGTGTCAAGTTCTCATGAAGTGATCTTGTTGAGCTGATGGAAGATTGTTATTCTAGTAGTGTAGTATATTCGCCGATATCAACCTTGCATCAGCTCAACAAGATCAGTTCATAAGAACGTATAAATAAATATATCGAGTATTTATTCCAAGGTTTATAGAAACTCAGTCCTTTGAATGAGTCAAGTTTATGACTCAGTAATATACTGATTCAGTGCTTTTCACCAAGTGCTTTGAAATGAAAAGAGTTTTGAGCGTTTGAAACCTGTAGAGAAGAGGATATGCTGAATAGGATAGGACGGATAAAAACCAAAGATATGCATATTATTCTCTTAACAGGTGTGTACAAAAACTACAAATGAGAAACAAACAATAGAGTCATCTTCAATTCTTAGAACCGCTAAGCCTTCACACAGACGCGGATAATTACGGCTGATAAATTCTTTTCTCTGCATTCAAACAGCCGCTGTGGAGTCATAAACTTGTCGTATTGTTTTCTATCTAAGCCGTTACAATAAGAGTGAAAGTTATGAGCTAAAATGCAATTGGATATTGATATCGACCCTTACGAGATCTAGAAATTCCCCATCTCAGGGAAATTATGCCAAAAAAACTGTAAAGCATGACGTAGATAAGACATAGTATAATTCTGAATGAATCAAATATCTGTATGAGTTGACAAGTTGCATTTCCTTGCGTCAGAGATGCCGAAGAGGAAAAATTTAAATTGCAGATTTCAGTACGCCCTACTTGCTGAACACATATGGGGATGAAGTGCGAACATCTAACTTTTAACAACTGGAAATGAGGGCTTTTAGTGCACTAAGTCAAGACGACCCATACCAGAAGCGCCAGCAAATAAAGAATTGCCAGAAGACCAACGCAAGCCATCGCTAACATACGAAAGAATTCTGTTCATATAACAGACGAACATTAAGTTGACGCAGAAATAGTGGTGGATTCTTTGTGAATTCCATACATAATAAGGGACCCATTACTTAAATTATTCCTGTCTACCATACTGAAGCCTATTTCCTATTTCACAAATTCTTACAAAGTATTTAATAGAAAGTTTAATTTAAAATGATTGTATTCCGGTCTAAATAATGTTAAAAAGAGGAATTTGCACTTTTATTTTATGAGTTCCACCGAGCCCATACTACCACGAAAGTAACTCGAGATCTCACCACGATGTAACCCCCAAAAACGCTTCCAAATGGGCAATGCACGAATGGCCCAAGGATTAAAAAATATAAGTTTTTTACGATGAAGGGGGATCACATGCACCCATATACTAACTTAGTCGATACTTGAACGGCCCGTACTCACTAGTTGTGCGGGCCCCAGTATAATCACCATTTTTCGGAGATTTGCTAGTTAACCCATTGTGGTTCCCTGGAATCCCGAGGACAGCCTGGCCAAAGTCTGCCCTAGGTCGTTACTACGACAGGCAGTCGCAGCCCTTGTGGATCAGAGTGAGATTTACCACCATGCGACTTTGATACCAAGACGGTGGTGGATCCTGGTATTGGTTTACTCTCAGCCAGGCTTCCTGATGGAAACGACGGACTCCTTCTCAGCTTGGGAGACCCTGCCAGGGAGACAAATCCCCCCGCTTTACATCGCAGTCCGACACCCAGGAACACCTCCCAGCCGCGATGAGGCGGTAAACCGTTGGGAGGTATGCACCAATTAGCAGTTTACAAATGTCCTAGTCCTCCGCTACTGGAGCAAGCAGCTTGTTCCATATACGTAAGAATTTGTGTATCCCAATGTTTCATATCCTGGTAGATAAAGCTGTATTTGAGCCCAATCAGAGCATTTCAAAGTTGCTCATTACAATTCACGATTATTTTTTCACTAATTTAGAACTGAATACGAAGTACGAATTACGTATAAAGGATAGCATGGAATCTAGTACGGTACAGAAAACATATGGTACAGAGGTATAAGAAAATGTTCCAACAGCGGAGGCATACAGACCTCAAATTTAACGAAAGGAAGTACTCCAAGCAAACAGTGTACAGCATGAAGTACAACAGGGAAAAGTACAAACCATATTTGGTTCACGGAGTCGGCGGTGTGTACATAAGTATACTATACTAAAAAGTAAAAACAAAGACCCATAGGCAGACAATAAATTCATTTGACTCGACCATCGACTCGGATCATCGGCTCTGATGACGACGAGGACGTCGAAACGTTAGCAGAATAAACCTTATTGTCAACCTCATGTAAGCTCAACAATTCAAAAACATGTCAAATTCATTTGACTTCATAGAATGAGACGTGATTCACTGCAGCGTAGGAAAGCACGTTTAAAAACTAGAAAGAAACAACCAGACATACCGTACGCAAGCCTCTCTGCATTGGATTGATGATGTGGAATCCCGCAGGATTGTAAGTTTGCTGGTTCTCCTGCTCAATGAATTCACTGAGCGTGTTCATCTTTTTCTGGTAGATAGTATCGCTCATCAAACGAGAGCAATAGCAAGTAGCACAACCCAACAATGTTTCGAGTATCGTTGCAAAGCACACCTGTAAACTAAAGAAAACTTATTGTGCACACCTAAAATTTTAGCAATATGAAGAGCTGGGACAAAACTGTCCCACAAGGACAAACTCTTCAGAAGTTTTTCCATTACCTTTCTGCTAATATGTTAAACTCAACGACTTCAAAACCGAATTTAGCCTTATCTGACCACGTTCTGTAAACCTTTCTCATTATAAATACATTTAGACCCCATAAAACCAATGGTTTAGTCACAGAAAGAGCACCTGTTAAATACAGAATAGTAATATTCATCAGTCATAAAAGGATAAGGGATAAAGCTCTCGGCACTGATCAATCCCTGAGGGAGGCGCCATGCATTCTTCATTAAGCATCCTTGGAGGTGACTGAATGCATATCTGGTCACTACAATGACTGGCGGCCGCCTAACGAGGTATCGAGTCAGTGCTCTATCCACCCAGACAGGTCTGGTAGAAGTTCGTCGAGCCTGGAGGGATGGAAGACTTGGTGGTCCTGTGGGACGGGTGTGGGATCCCATGTGTGTGCCGCAGGACGCCTCTGCACCACACGTGCCCAACTCATCAGTCATAAAGTCGCAAATTTAATAACGACACTTTCGTAAAAACTGCAGTTAATTTTCTCTTTTTACGAAGGCACCTTGCAATAAACATGGGATCGTCCTCACGCCCCAGGCTCACCAAGTTCTCCGACCCTTCAGGGTCGGCAAATTGGTATCCGACTTACCTGGGAGGATAGCAGCACTGCCTCGATACATCGGTGGGCCGCCGCGAGTCATTGTAAAGACCAGATGTGCATTTAATAACCTCCGACGATGCTTAATGACGTCGGGTGCATGGCTCAAGGATAGACCAACGCCGAAGGCTTTATACTTATAAGAATAACAGTTCGAAATTCCTCAAAGAGATTGAAAAACGAGTAGCAGTAATGAATGAAAGAGTGTCGTCACCTTTAAAAGGATTAATAAGACTTGTGGGGAACAGATGTCTATAGGAAGTTGAAACGTTGAACAAAAGTCAGACACTCACATTAACAGTCTTAACTAAGGATTACAATTTTTCCAGTCCCAGTGGCATCCTAAAAGAAATTTGCGGGAAAGAAAGAAAAGAAGAATGATTTTATGCTGGTATCAAAGAGAATATATCAACCATGAAAGACACCTTTTCAGCCTCCGCAAAAATTGAATTGATCGAGTGTATGGTAGACTCCCATGTTCCTTCAGAAATCTGAAACAAAGAATTAAGTCAGATAAACTAGAAATACAGAGCGGATAACAAAACCGCAGTGATGTCGGTCATCACGAGCATGGTGCAAGATTCCGCTCAGGGCGAACCAAGCCTCTCATCCCTCCGGAGTCGTGAAATTGGTACCAAACTTGTACGAGAAAAAATCGTTCTCTGCAATTCAACGGCGAACGCTCCAGCCCGGCTATCGCAGGGCTCCAGGGAGAATTGCTCGACAGCACCGCACGACATTCAAGATGAAATGAAAATCCTCAAGCAGTAGCCGAAGCCACATGCAAAAAAGTTGGAGGATCTTCGTGGACAATGGATTCGGGGAAACAAATGGAATATGAGAAGTGCTGGGATCCACACAATAGACAAGAAGATGGGTCGCATAAAGTAAAAATTAAAAAAAAAGACTAAAAGCATGAGTTAGAACAGCAAAGAATTACCTTCCCACGAAATGCCATAGGGAAATGGGTTTCAAAGTGAACGTTGAGACCTTGAGAATAATCTCTAGGGATGAATATCTTACGACACGATTCCATCTGGATGGTCCTCATTTCATGAACGGCTACCCCATTCTTCGTCAACGGTTGAGGTGGTGAAGCCACAACCATCTAAACGATTTCACTGAACGAAAACAAAGTGTCTTCCGTCGGAAGGCAAACAAAGAACCCATTAAGCTCGCAATTCTGCGATCGAGCAATAATTAACCAAACAAATAGTGTACATTAGTTAAACAACTGCAAAAGTAAGTATAAAGTAGATGAAGGAAAGAAAGCAGGCTGGGACAAGGAATGGGGAGATCGGAACCCCTAGGTCTCTGCGCAGTGGCCGATACGTAAACTACTCCAAACCTTATCCCTCTGAATTTAACGAACAGTTTCACAGAAAATGACAGAAACTGCGCTAAATTTGGACCTAAAACAACCACATCTGGTGGAAAAATAACCAATGACCTGAAGTACACCTTGCTCGACATGTGGCTGCGTCGAACGGCAACTGCACCATCGATTGTGGAGCGGACAACTCGTCCCCCTCTCAGCTCGTGTGCCACTGTCAGTCAGGATCAGGGTAGTGAAGCAGTAACGAAAGTAGCAGTAGTAGTGGTTATCAGTACTACTGAGATTTGCCAGTTAATGGATTGATTACTGACAACCGAACGTCTCCTATATTACTCGTATTGGTCAAATTTACTTGGATACCTGGATGGACCATCCTCCCTGGTTGTGCGGGGCCCAGCGTAATTTCCATTTTTTTTCGAAGTTATGCTGGTTTAGCCAAGGTGTTATCCCGGAGTCCCGAGGTCACCCTGGCCAAAGTCTGCCCCAGGTCGTCACCACTACAGGTAGTCGTCGCCCTTGTGGATCAGAGGGAGATTTGCCACCATGCCAGTAGTTTTGTACCACGACGGTGGTGGATCTTGGTATTGGTTCGATATTAGCTGGACTTCCTGATGGAAACGCCGGACTCCTCAGCTTCGGAGATCCTGCGGGGGATGAATCCTTCTTGTACACTGAGCCGTTCACCCAGGAACACCTCCCAGCCACGATGAGGCGGTAAACCGTTGGGAGGGATCAAATTCAAATCAATCAATATCAACTTTATCGATTCAGTGACCGAGGGTACATATTATGATATTATATGGCATCTGAATTGTTACAAATTACAAATTAATACAAATTAAAATTTAGAAATTCTTACAAATTGCCATCTTTGGCATGTTTTATTGTGAATGTCTGTTCGGGACTAAAATCAATAATTACACCTTACTGCTTTTGCTTCCTTTTGACCTGTAAATAAAAAGTTACAATCACACCTACATTTAATTTATGCTGGGTAGTAAAACAAATGGACTCGGACCTGTTTAAATTAGCTAGCCTTGGTTACTAACTTCATTATTGAGAGCTTGATGACATTTTCTTATACTCCGCAGCTTAGAAGTCAACAAATCTTCCAGAGATTACGATAAACGACAAACGTCCGTGATTACAGAAATCGAAAACCGTTATTGCGATAACGCGCTTGTAGTCGTTGTTCCGTGCCATAGGCGATGAAGTGGAGCTACTTTCCAGTACGTGATCATCAATCCGGATAGCTCTAAAGGCATTGGTTTGTCGGGTCTTAGGCATATTGTTGCCATCGCTTCGATGACTCACTGGTGGAAAAAGGAGAAAATTATTCCATCGGGCTCAGTATTCAATGTAATTGTTTTTCAGCTGGAGAACATGAAGAAGTTCCACAAATTGTTTTCGATGTGAAGAAGTTGCCTGAAAAATCGTGAAGCTGTTCACTTCACAGTTCTTGAAGTCAACCTCCCTGATAACTGCTCCTGGGTCCTGGTCGTCCTTCAAGCCAAGGTAAGCAATCTGGTAAGGTAGTCGGTCCTTCTGTCTTTCGTTAACACAATTCAGAGGCCTGGATTTGCTCGTCTGGTTGCTCGAAACCAACAATTATTGGATGTAGTTAATGCCACACGAAACAATTTTCTTTCACTTTACGTAATAACCATAATTTTGAGAGCGTAATTTAATTATGCTGGAAACCATGGAAGCAAGAAGGCGGGCCCAAAGTAGATGTCCAATTTCGTCATTGATTCGTCAACGCCCTTTTAATCTTGAAATGCCTCCCTCGTCCTGCTTCTAAATCCTGGTCCTTATTCTGTAGCCATCTCAGTTACCGTACCGAAATCAGTATAGTTGGGATTTTCAGATGTAAGCTACATTTTTTGCTGCTCTTCTGGCCTATGCTCAAAGAGCAATGACTGTGTTGTTTATGTTGTTGTTGTTAAGTACCTAGCGACCACCACAAAAGGATAAAAATAATGTATGGATCATGTATTGGAACGGGAACAGGAACAAGAAGGATAGAGAGAGACGCTGTGCGTATGATGCAAGTTGGCCTGAAGTCAAGATACACAAATAAGGTAGGATTTCACTCCAATACTTGAAGCTAATGCTTTTGCCGTAATCAGAAAAGTTTTTCTGCGAAGCCACTTGCATGTGGGTTCAGTCGCGGTCTGAGGAACTGCAGTCCTCTGTCTGACACTTACATACTCTGACATGATCAAGGCCGATTTAGCGTGCTTTTCCCTGGAGTCTTGAGATACAAGTACACATATAGGCACGTGTAAGGTAGTAGTTAGAGGTTTCAAGCAATACACACGTGTTCGTTGTGTCTATCCCACGCACCAAGCTAACGAAGCCTTGCATCCCTCCACGTGTCGGTAATGGGTACCAGACTTATCTGGAAGAATAAAAAAATTAACTTGGCACATATTTAGGCCACTGCAAGTCACTCTTTGGGCCAGATATGCATTTAATCACCTCTTCCATGTTTTATGGAGTCTGATTCATTGCGTATCCCTCAGGGATTGATCAACGCCGAACGCACCATCCTTTATCATTAATTCCTCTGGACAGGCGAGAAATTGTGCTGTATTGATAGAACCTACTGAGATGAGAGAACAACCAGAATTCCCGATGAAATCTCTTCCTACCAGACCAAGATCATCATCGTTCGTCACGTTGACGATGCACGGAGTACTCGTGGAAGATCTTGGAAGTTGCATGTGTTTGCGAACTACAACGACAATGATGCTGAGATATTTGCAAAACCTGGACCTCAGGATAGATTTGAACCCGTAATTGTCCTTTTCGAAGGCTCACGTGTTATCCGCTGCACCACTGGAGGCCTTTGCTCTGCCCTTCTCTGAGCAAGTTTTTTACAGTAGATGAGAAGTTAAACATTCTGATTTCTTCTGCGTTTTATTAAAACTGAACTGCTCAATGCTTAATCATGCAGTAATTCCTTCCCAATTGTGGTGCCAAATTGTTCAGGTGTTTCCAGAGAAGCAGCTTCTATTAGATCACTTTATCATGTCGTTTCTCATACCCATTTTGCTCTTGTTTATTTCTTCTTCACAGGATATTGTTCAGTAAATATGGAATTCATATGAAATTCCCTCTTAAGCCTAGCGTTTGAGACCTCTTGAGTCTTCATAGCCTTTTTTCTCATGAGTTCAAAAAAAATTTGATTAGCGTTATATTCACCGTATTTGCTCAACTACCAAGTTCGAATTTCTACTAACCTCGGCGTTGATCAACAATTTTATTTCTTCTTGATAAGCAAAACTGAGATTGTTAATACAAAACACTGCGCTGTGGTTACCGGTGGTTAATTACTACTGGTTTATGTAGACCTTTTCAATCGTCGCTTAGTAGCTCCGCTTGAGTCGTTGAAAGTTAAGTGGGAAGTCGCTAAGGGCGCGTGTGGCGCGGTGGTCCGATGCGCTGTGCGATGCACACGTGGGATCGCTCCCTACATCCATGGCTCACTGCAAGCCTACCATCCCTCCGGGATCGGCATATTGGTAACAGACTTGTCTGGAAGGATAGCAGCACTGGCTTGATACATCGGTAGGCCACCGTGAGTTACTGTAAAGGCCGGATATGCATTCAGTCACCTCCAAGCGATGCTTAATGA
Organism: Angiostrongylus vasorum; assembly: GCA_018806985.1. Lineage (NCBI taxonomy): Eukaryota > Metazoa > Nematoda > Chromadorea > Rhabditida > Metastrongylidae > Angiostrongylus > Angiostrongylus vasorum. Next base: position 1,351,152 of record JADANN010000398.1, read on the forward strand.
AGTCGAATGCATGGCGCATCTCTCAGGAATTGATCGACGCCGAGAGCTTTATTTTTATTTTATGGCTATTCATTTAGCACGGTTCTCCCTCATAGAAGGATCTCTTGCCGGTTAGTCGCAAGACAATGTGGTGTGTCGCCAGGTGGCGGATAACGAGTTCATTGCGAACCAAAAGCGACCTGCTTTTTTTTCCCTGAGATGCACATGGATCCAGTGCACGGATCCCCTGTTTCTTCTGCACCGATTTGGCACATACATTCTGTGTTTTCATGCATGCATACATGGGTGTATTCTCGTTTATGCAGATTGTATACTGCGACTCAGCTGGGCCAAAAAGCCTGCAGTGAAGTGATGGGGTATTTGGGAGGCGGTTAGGAGTCGCCTCCAACAAATCAGCTTCTCGTATACTCTGAGAGAGACTGACAAACGACCCATGAGTCTACTTAGACCCTTCGTTAAGAGCAGAGGAAGCTATGCATGGGTATCAAGTGGTAAGCACAGTGAAATAATCGGCCCTCATTCCTCTGACCTCGAAAGAGCCCTCGACATGGCAGCGTTGGATAGGACGAATACGGAGAGGCTGCTAAAATCTCAGGGCCGTTCATGGCTGCCTAAATCGCAAAGGACTAAGATGACGATCTGTATCTACAATGCATGCACACTTCCATCTGAGTTCCTGATAGACGACTTGATCATTGCATGCAAAAAGGATAAGATACGATGTCATCAGAGTGGCTGCACCGAGAAGACGCCATCCATTGAACGGCCGTCTATGACAACGGGGAAGACAACGGAACATACGACAATCTAGGAGTCTGCGGCATTGAGTTTGGCCACGACAATATATTTATTTGAGCAACTAACAGGCCGAATCAGTCGTGATACAAACTAGTAAATATAGAGGATTTACTGAATAGTTACAGTTTAACCTATGTGCATTTCATCTCATCCAAGGGGTGAGGAAGATCGGCTAGCGCAGGTAGCTGTTAACTTTCTGTTTGCAGCCATTTACTCTGCGATAAAGAAGTCCATTGTAAACCACATGACCACGACATGCATCAGAGCTGAACAGCGCATTCTATGGCAAGAGGATCTCTCGTATATATAGAATTGTTTTGTTGGTGAGACTGCTGCCATTGAGGACGCATTGTGTGTGTGGTGCTTGAACGCTTTGACGTTTCGGACATCTTTCTGCGAAGAAATGGTGAATTAACAAGAACAGTATAAGTGTAATGTAATAATGTATTCTAGCTGTGTAATCGAGGTTACCAAGGCTACTTTTTTCTAGATGTGACCAGGCGTTCATCAGTGTTTCTCCGTGTAATGCGTCGTATACCAAGTGTGTATTCTCACAGCATTTCACTGTCAAACAAAACAGAATGATGACAGCCTCTCAAGAAGAGGCCGTCTTACATTAGAGATAATCTACAACGTTGACACAGTCATATAACGAGAACAATGGTTTTTGTACTGGTTCAGAAGTCATCCTATCTCATTATTGAAAGGCTAACATTCGAAAGCTATCCATTCTTGAAACACAACTATAATGATGCTGAGATATTTGCAAAACTCCGGACCGCTGGTGTCTGCAGTGGAGATCGAACGTGTTACTACTTCTTGGGGGGGTGGGCTAACGAGTTCACCATCACACCATGCCGGTCCTTCGTAACAATGTTAACTTTTTTACTTTCTGCCTACTAAGATTTTTTATGTAAAACAAGAAGTTAACGTTGTGATATCTGCGGTCCTGAGTTTTGCAAATATCTCAGCATCATTATAGTTGTACTTCACGTAATACCCTGCAGTAAAAAAATCGTTGCAGGCAGAAAATAAAAAAGTTTACATTGTGACATCCATTCTTGCTTACTTTGCAGTTCCAATGCTGAGCCAGCTCTCATAGATTATTGCTCCTGATGCTGTCTCAGTGTTCATGAAAATGTCTTGGGTTGAAGCTTATGCACATCCTATTTAGAATACACAGATCTTTGCAAAAAACCCAACTTTTTCTGTTCCACTAAGAAGAAGTCCCAATTTTTAGGAACAAGCAGAACCTAATTTCCACGTCGATGCTTGTATTTCCAAAGCCTAGGGAAAAAAAATGCACATTTATGTACCGATTAAGTTCTCAACGTGTACGTAAAGACTCAGGAAAGAATGCCAAATTATGGTACCGCACGAAATGGTGAAGGAGATGGAAGGATGAAGTTCCTCTAGGAGCACACAAGTTGTAATAGTTCGGGTACTAAAACATAGTCTAAAATCGTCTTCTATAAACTAGTAATAGGCGATTTCTTGCTTCAAAAAAATACTCCCATTTCAAGAGAACAGAGCGAAGCAAAACGACATAGCATTCGCGAAATAATCCTTTTAACTCGTGGCTACAAAACAATGGAAATCTGAGCTGTGGGTTACATTAGGATAAAAAACTTGTGCTAGTAACTCAGCTGATTTATGTTGAAATTGTTTCGCTTCAGGATCGCTGTATTTGCGACGAGACAACTTGCTCCTTGATGACGACATTCTAAAAGCAAATTGTTTTTTGTACCCTGCCATATTCTCAACAAGCACTAGAATACAGTATATAAGGACAAAAAAAAGAATAAAGCTCGGCATCGATCAATCCCTGAGGGATGCCCCATGCATTCGACTTCATTAGTCGTTTGGAGGTGGTTTAATGCATATCTGGCTTTCACAATGACTCGCGGTGGCCTACCGATGTATCGAGCCAGTGCCACTATCCTCCCAGACAAGCTGGTACCAATTTGCCGACCCGGAGGGATGGAAGGATTGGTGAGCCTGGAACGGGGATCGATTCCACGTGTGTGTTGCATGGCGCCCCTGACCACTGCGCCACACGCGCCCTACAGTAAACAAGCAGCGGATGGAAATAACTAATTAAAATTAATACTGGAAAGATGTTTTCTGCAGAAGGTCGGTGTCATTTAGACGACATCAATTGCTTTCATCACTGTAGAGGGATAAGCAATGCGGGCACACTTGATGGAAACACAAGACCCGCTGAATTCAAAAAGTGATGTTCCAAATCCACCATAAACTGGCTTTATTAAGTTCATTAGTCGGTTGTTGATAACAACGACCAGAAATACGATCGGCTCATCCATCTTCACGTTAGCACTGCGAGAGCTGAGATTGACGCCTGTCGCCAGAAACACTCCAGCTGATACACCGGCGTGGAATCGAGCGAACTATAGGCAACCGCCAACTCACGTCCGAACTTGCGAAACAATGCGGAGGGGTGATTAAAGAAGATCTTAAAGTGAGTAGAGCAACAGTTACGGTCGAAGCCACAGAGGTTAGGGAAAGCATTCGCAAAGCCCACCGAAGCTTCGGCAATTACAACACCAATTGCACACCGATACCCAGACAGCACAGTCACAATTTCCAGGGACCTTTGAAGAGCATCGAGGATGTAGTAAAGAGAACAAAGAACACCCGACAGTAGTCAGAAAACTCACCGCTACGTAAGCTGGATGAAAGATCATTTGGCGTTCTGGAAAGAGCTGTCGAAAAGGGCGATGCGCATCCTGTATCACCTAAGTGAGAGAGCGGATCCGAAGCTCCGACTTAATGACCAACAATCAAAGGCGCCTTTCTCTACGCCAAACTGTCGAAAATAAAGTGGGAAGGACCCGTAACGCGTAGAAAACCATGGAGCGCCGACCCGACATTCAAACTTATTCATGAAAACCCTAGAAGAAAGACTTGATGCTAAGCGAGTCTCCAGAGCGAGCAAAATCGCATTGGACTACTCTTAGACGCGAGAGGAAGAAGTGGAAGAATGACTGTCTTATGCTCGAGTCACTCGACGATCAACGGGACTACAGGTGGTACAGGTGATGATGACTATTGGCTCAACGATTCCAAACATTTGTCCATGTCCTCTTGTGTGAAGTAAAAAATTTTAAAACATTCGTCGACATATTTACAGTAAAGGCCGAATTTCGATCACTAGAGCACCTGTTTTAGACAAAAAATGCAGTGGTAAGGCTTGGCGACAGTCGTTGTCCCACTGTAAATTCTCTCTTTGTGAAATTCTTCTCTTAGGATCTATAAATTGACCAATTAAGGTACTTTTTTAATCGTGCCATTGCTGCTGAATCGAGAATCTGCACCTCTAATTCGCACTTGATATGAAGATCGAGGATGACTTGCTTTAAGGATTTGCATTTCGATGTGTTTGATTCAAGCTCGCCAGCATTGAAGGACTCCATCGCGTACATGTTGTTTGGAAAAAGCGTCACATAGATGATCCAGGAATATTTGGATAACCGACAAGTGGTCGAGTGTGTGTTTCAACAAGCTTCACAGCGACAAGAAATATGTTAGACGTTGGATTTGAAAGCTAACAAACTGGAAAATAACTAGGTTATTAGTTGGTGATAAGGATAGTGATTATGCAACTCTTCTTCTTCGGCTACATGTCGAGATGGCTGGTAAACATCCTGAAAATATTCCTTTTCATCGTCCATCATTTGAAAACTAACTTGGATGACACTTGGATGGCCCGTCTTCATGGGTTTTTTCGGATCCCAGCATAATTTCCAGTTTTTTTCGGAGTTTCGCTGGCTTAGCCGTTGTGGTTCCCTGAGTCCCGAGGTCGGCCTAGCCGAAGTCTGCCCCAGGTCGTCACCTCGCAGTCACTACCTTTGTGGATCAGTCGGAGACTTACCATCATGCGACTAGTTTGATAGGAGGACGGTGGTGGATCTTAGTATTGGTTTACTCTCTGCTAAGCTTCCTGATGGAGACGCCGGATTCCTTCTCAGCTCGGAAGTCCCTACTGGGGGAATGAATCCCCTGCTCGACATCACAGCCCCCCCACTCAGGAGTACCTCCTAGCCACGATGAGGCAGTAAACCGTTGGGAGGAGGAAAGATCTGGAAAGGAATTCAGAATTCAATGTTGAAGAGGCAGAATGGGTCGGCGAGGTGTACATAGCGAGATCAATTATTTCCCGATTTGAAATATACATGACCCTTCATCACGTCTATTGTCAGATCCCAACACTTGCAGTCGAGTCATCTTCCTCGATTTCACCGTCCACTGTCTTCCCACATTTCGCATGATGTTTCGGCTACTGCTTGGAGATTTCGCCTTGTGTATGAATGTTATGAAATGCTGGTCGAGTCGACTTTCCTTCCATTCTTAGGGATAGCCGAGCTAAGCGGTTTCTACGTGGATCGTAGTGAAGCCTTGGGGATGGAGCGCACTCCCAACACATGAATTAGCATGAATTAGTATCGATTAATGATTCTGCTTCTATCAGTCCATCTTTCAAATTTAAACTCATCGCTAGCATTGTAAATGACCAACGGATAGAATAATGATTGTGAAAATAGAACACATCCAGTTTCCGAAATGAATACCGTCCTATTTTTTCGATTACCTAAATGTTCCTGAATCATCCACATAATGCGCGTATAAGAAAAGAAAAACATACTTGACGATGTCAATCGAGGTTACGACACTCTACCAAGATTTGTCGAATGATTCCGTTATTCAATCCATCCTCGAACTCTTTGTTTATATAACACGAAGGAGCGGTTAACATGTATGGCTTGTCGATTCAGCAATTCATGGCTTGTTTGAAGGAGGACTTAACTGCCATTTCTTTTTGAAGATGTTTTTGAAATATTAACAATAAATGTAATTGTTAGCAATAGGAAAGCGACCGACACTGAATCTTAACATCGTGTCTATGTCGAACGTAGAGGGTACGATCCAGGCTGTCACGCCAGTACTCTGCTTTATTTGTATGAATAGGTGTCTTGAGTTGTTGAATGAACGGTTGGGGTAATGATATTAACTCATGAGAAACCAAAAGAAAGCTGGCTTTCATTTCGCGTTCAAATTAATCTGTCCAAAAAACGGTTTCATCACAAAGTGGTACCGATGGGGGGCATAACAATACTATATAACGCTAATCCATTGCAGTGCCTCTCATCTTTCACGCATAAAGACGGTACTTGATAATGAAGAATCACTTGATTTGGCGGCACATTTTTTCGTCTCCATAACAGCCATTTTCAATGGCTACGAAAAACTAGCTAATAGGCATATGGTGGGAGGCAAAGTCATGCCGAAAATGATAAGTCTAGCGGAAATTGCACTATATCTCCAACATGAGTACGACTATGAAGCGATGGCCGAACAAAGCGGGCTTACAGAAATCAGTGGAAATCGTTGCAGATTGGTTCATAATCACTTGTAAGATGGTCGAACAACAAAAACCGGTACATTTGAGGGATCCGCATGGAGGATGATTGAATGAGCTCAGGTAGAGCGTGACTGATCTTTTGTAATGTGTATGAGGATTGACGGAAGGACGGTAAGGTGGAATATAAAACTACGAAAGCACTGTGTCTACGTAGCACACGGCTCGAGATCTTTATGGCTCATGCTGCTTATCCATATAAAGGATAAAAGGATAAAGTTTTCGGGGGTGATCAATCCCCTGAGGGATGCACCATGCATTCGACTTCATTATGTATCGTTGGAGGTGATTGAATGCATATCTGGCCTTTACAATGACTCGCGGTGGCCTACCGATGTATCGAGCCAGTGCTGCTATCCTCCCAGACAAGTCTGGTACCACAAGTGGAATCGATCCCCGCGCCCATCGCCCACCAAGCCTTCCATTCCTTCGGGGGTCGGCAAATTGGTACCAGACTTGTCTGGGAGGATAGCAGCACTGGCTCGATACATCGGTAGGCCACCGCGAGTCATTGTAAAGCCAGATATGCATTCAACCACCTCCAAACGATTAATGAAGTCGAATGCATGGAGCATCCCTCAGGGATTCGTCAACGCCGAGAGTTTCATCTTTATCTTTACCTTTTATGGCATCTATACTTCCGGTTTAGTGAATCAAACGGAAATCACTTTCCATTCGAGTTTTGTTGTGCGTCAGAGGTGCTCACTTCGCGTCGTTTTCTCGAGAGACACCAAGCGCACCATACTTTTGCATGATACACTTCATTTTTCCCAGTACTTGAGAAGTGCACACTCACGGTGGGCTTCTACGTGGGGAGCGTGATTGTTGAATTTGCTTTTGGCTTTTTTTGAAATGCCATAGCAAACTCAGCTGTACTGGAATGTTTTGTTTACACGCTCGTATTTAATCAGCAGGAGCTCAAATATTTGTAACTCCCGTGCTCATGTTAATATTAGCGCATCCCCGAAACTTATCATTATAATCACTGTTACGACGTTTGTTTGTGACGAGGATGAATCACAGGACGAGCGGTAGCTACGATAAAAACACATATCAGGTTGAGACAAAATGGAGACTCTTCTTGAAATTGGCAACCCTGAAATGCTAGTACATCCCCCTCAGATCCAATATCTTGCTAGTTGGTAAAAGAGCCATTAATTAGAATGTCCCATTTTTTCTGAACGAGATAAAAGCTAAAGGATAAAGCTCTCGACGTTGATCAATCCCCTGAGGGATGCGCCATGCATTCGACTTCATTAAGCATCCTCTGGAGGTGATTGAATGCATATCTGGCCTTCACAATGACTCGCGGTAGCCTACCTACTGTATCGAGCTAGTGTTGCTACCCTCCCAGACAAGTCTGGTACTAATTTGCCGACCCTGAACGGATGGAAGGCTTGGTGGGCCATGGGCGCTGGGATCGATTTCATGTGTGTGTTGCAAGGCTCCTCCGATGACTGCGCCACACGCGCCCTACACGATGAACGAGATACAAGCTACTTTTCTCAGTAGTTTGGTATTATGAAGTTCTTGCTTTTCTAACACGATCCGCGTTCACATTTACTGTGCGGATCACATCGATTCTTGCATTGGGTTCGCTTCTCACATCCATCATACACGAAGGTCTTTAAAACTCTGCATGTGATTCGGTCGCTGCTTGGGGAATTCAGTCATCATGAAGTTGTAGCACCAACAAAAGGAGTTTTAACGAGCGGCCCAATTTCGAAAGGTATTGTACATGTAGTGGATACTGATACGCGTCAAACAAGTAGTAGCTTGTTGGTGAGAGATTTCTCTAGGATGACTGGTGAAGAGAAGTATTCTGTAGCATCGTTCATCATTAACAAGATAGTTGAGCAATGTGTGCTACAGCATCGTGTAAGGGGCTTGGTTCTAATGAGATGGAGAAATGGGTCGTTTTGTTGTGCAAAACTAGCGAAGAGCAGACTTTAACGATGTTCCATTGCCACTTTATTTAATTCATGTGACATCTATTGATGAGCTTTTTCACCTTTAGCGTGTTCTGGATGACGAATGACAGTTGATTGGCCAACGTTGAACCATTTTGCAACCACTGGTGTAGCATTCAAAAAGGTCAGCATCGATGGTTGCCTTTAGACGGTCGTAATCAACTGCTTATGTACGCCCAGATCCTTCTTTGCAATTTCTTATTACATGACCCGTTATATCTTCAACTATTTAGCTCCCAACTGCATTCGATTGGCTTTCCTCATTTTCATTGTACACAAAGGTCCTCGAACATTTCGCGTGTTGTTTCGAATGCTGCTTAAGGATTTCGTCTTCGTATGAATGTCGTAGAAGGCTGGTCGAGTCGACTGTTTTTGCAATCCTGGACATAATCGATTTGAAGCGTTCTCGGTTGGATTAGCTAGGAGTGCTTGTCAAGCCTGCGCCTTCCGTACTGGTTGGAAAGGTGGACTGCGTCACTAGCCACTGCGCTGTCCCCTCCCCTTTCTCTCTGTGTAAGAACAAGTCGTATTTCCTGTAGGAAATATTTCGAATCATTTCAACTCCTCTGAGCCCAGAATTCCTTTCTTTGACTTAAGCATTCGTTACCGCGTCTACGCGTACATGTTTGCAATGGTGGAACACAACAACATAATAGTTCTTTGTTGGCAGCTGCATTTTAATCAGCAAAGGTTACTGCATATTAGGTAATAGAATAGTTATAACCTAGAGAACAGCTAGGTAGAAGGCAAGCTGTGAAACGGCGCTCATCAAAGATGGCAACAACAATAACCTATTACAAAAACATCCATATTACTTTTGAAAGCGACAAAGTCGGTCTTTCAGTTCGTCCCCAATTTTACTGAAAGAACTCGTACAGCTCAAACATTTTGGCTTTGTTTGGTGCATTTCCATCTTGACTGTCTCAGTGGTTGCCCATTAAAGAACTACGTAACTGGAGGCTTTTATAAGGATTGTCTTATGTAGTAAGCAGAATATGGAAGACGAATAAATTAAATGCAATGAAGGGTCAGAAGGCCCCTTGTTGAGTACGAGATGCTCCAAGAATATGTGGGCGTTCGCAAAATAGGCAGTTATGTATTTCAGCAAATAGATAAGCACCACACTAGTAAACCACATTGTTCTATCCGTCGTTGTGTCTAAAGAGCCGGTGAAAGTTTGTTCCTTGAACGTTGATGGATTTGGAGGACGTAAGATTATCAGTCGGTACTATGATAGCTATAAACATGTAATGACTTACTATATGTGCGAGTGTTCGCAAGTATATTTCTACGAACGTGCTGCCTCGGTTTATCGCACTTCATCAGTGGTAGCATTCTATAGTTTCTGGATGATGGCAGTCATCAGAAATTCCGTATGAAGGCAAACAATTTGTGATGAAACGGACGAGGATGAAGTGTTGCCCCAGGAAGTGTGGCTCTTCCGGATGAGTTTTTTTTAGGACGAAATCCTCTAAGTAGAATTTTGGGCAGAACGAAATTGGAGAAGAATCCTTCCGACGCTTCTCTTCCCAATAATTTGCCTCTATCAATACTTCTTTTTTATTTTTTTTATCCTTTTTTTCGTCGATACCTCTTCAAGTAACGTATTTCCTGGAGAGATGTCTTCTACTATTCGCTGTAAGCGAAAGAAGGACACCGAACTATTGAACATTGGAAGGTATGCCTAATGTCACTGGTTTTGTGATAATGCTGTTCAACCGTACTGAATTTAAATCTCGTAAGTCACGAAAGAAAGCGAGTCATGTCTTTCCCTCGGATTCCTCATTTGTTGATGTGTGGTCAGACATTTCGCTGCGCTCACCATTCAGCACAGTTCGACTTGTCTCTGTATCATGTACTTTGCACTTGACGTTCATCGTCGCCCCTAATTTTTAAGGCACCATCTAGTTGAGCCATCTAGTTGGAATTCTCCATAGCTCATCGCTACATGTACTTTTCTTTAATGAGCTCTAAAATGCCGTTCATTATAGAAGACTCACTAGTGTTTTTACATAACCCCCGACATACACCGTTTACAATACACTTCACAGGAGGATAATGGCTGCTTCTTACTTTAAATAAATACATGACAGGTCATGTCAGATTTTATCATTTGGAATTAAAGCTGTTGGAATCTACACCTTTACATACAAAGGAATAGTTGTGTTCTTCTACAAAGAAGAAACTGCTGCTTTCTGGAGCTTAGGGTACTTTTTTTTTCCCGAAAACATATTTCAAGCACGAAAGCAAATGAAGAAGCGAGATTTCTGATTTCTAGAGTGACAAAGTGTTGGTCCCATGTACCGTTTGTGTTTACACTTTCATTCTTCTGTCGAAAACTTTTGAAACCTCAACTTCGTTTTTAATTTTTTTGAGAATTCTTATCTTGAGCATGTTTAAAAGCAAAGAATATAATACAATAACAAAGTAATATAGCAATTATATAATCCAGTACGGCGACAAAAGTAAAAGGACAAAAGGATAAAGCTCTTGGCGTTGATCAATCCCCTGAGGGATGCGCCATACATTCGACTTCATTAAGCATCGTTTGGAGGTGGTTGAATGCATATCTGGCCTTTACAATGACTCGCGGTGGCCTACCGAGCCAGTGCTGCTATCCTCCCAGACAAGGTCTGGCACCAATTTGCCCACACCGGAGGGATGGAGGGCTTGGTAGGCCATGGGCGCGGGGATCGATTCCACGTGTGTTTTGCAGGGTGCCCCCTACCACTGCGCCACACGCGCTACACGGCGATTAAAGTATCTCCCATAAATCCGTGGAGTTCTTGACTCATCGAATACTCTATTGGTCGAAAAATTATCGTTAGCTATTGAAAAACTAGCTTCGAACGTTATGTAATAATACACACATTTTTACTTCGAGCAGTCTCCAGAGCAACCAAGCTTCTATTCCACCGGGATTGATAAAATTGTATCAGACTTGTTTGGAAGAAGCATGCCCCTCCCCCGATACATAAAGAAAGGTCAACTACTGAGTGTGGTGAAAACCAGGTAGTGCTCAGCAGAGTTCAGGAAGAATTGTGGTCGAGTGATGCTCGACGACATTCAAACGACAAGCTGACTAGATCCATAAGTTTTAGATTGAATGCATACGCAAATCTGAAGATCTTGACGGATTATCATGCAAGAATACGGGAGGAATTGAAGAAGTGTTAGGGTATGTGAAGACGAGGTAAATAAAACAAAGTAGAGAAGGACTGCTATTAGAAGGTCTTTCTTGTTGTTGCCATTATTAATAGCAGTATTAACGTTGCTATTATTACGTTGTTATTGTTCTCCCACCATTGTTAACGCAATCCGTCACTTTTTATTTCGTTTTCCTCTCCTCACTCTCTTTTTGCCGATTTCCTCCATCATCTATTGGTGTTCTTCCTACTGCCATTATTATTCAAACCATCTCGGATTGTCATTAATAGCATTTGAAAAAAAGCATTTGAAATGTCCCCCCATGTGACGGGTTCCGTCTTTTTTGTCGCTAAGGGTTGTCCTGGCGTGTCGGATTCGAATGTAAGGAGAGCTCAACGCACAGTATGGTAGCCCAGGTTGACAAAGAGAATGCCATTTCTATCTTGAAACTCAGCTGACAGTGAATTAGTATCAGGACTGGCCATGCTACTCGAAGAATCCTGGTTGCAAGGTGGGTAACCCTAACTTCGATCCACAAAGGCCAGCGACTATCTGTGGTAGTGGCGTTGAAACGACCAGGTGTGTGAGTTTCTCTGTACACAAGAGAAGAAGTCTTGTGAAAGTAGAACCAGTTATGTGAAAAATGTCCTGAGCCACCAGGTCGCATGATTTCTCATGAAAACTGATTTTTGAAGTAAAACTACAAACCAAAAAAAAACATGGCTGACATGCAAATAAGAGTAAAAACCTCAAAAATAAGTTTTTAAGAATTAGGCGTGTATTCATTTACAACAACAGAATTCAATCTACCGATGCAAGAAGGATTGCCGCTGTTGAGCGCTACTTTTGTCCCGCCCACTTAGATATAAATAAACGACTTCGATCAGACGAAACAGTAGGTGGTGCACTGCGCAGGTAGCACCGCTATGCGTACACCTTCGTGCTATGACCCTGTCTTGTTGTATTTTCCTTTCGTGTTTTGGACACTTCCTTATTTTCGCTAGTACTCAGAAGTTCATCATATCTACTTCTAACCACTGTTTTTTTCTTTGTTATGACGGAATTTTTTCTGTAACGAGAAAACAAACATTTCAACAAATCACAGTAACTGCTGACATCCCAAATTCCGAAATTATTGTGGTTTATAAGGTAAATTCCGTTGGTATTTTTTTTCCTGGCATATGAATGTCGAGCATCCATTAGATTGGGTTTTAAGTTCCGATGCAACATCATTCATCTACGCAGTAGGTTGATTTCGCCGGATATGGCTCTTCCATGGCTATTCCGGCACATTCATGCTCTAATCATATTCATTGAGAGCTCCATTTTCGACAGAATTCTTTTCGATCAGAGCTTCTGTTGCATGGTGACAACTGATGGAAAGGTGTTGTTGCTGAGACAACCAGCGATCTTGGAATCTACATGGACTCTACAACTGCACTTCGTCCTTGTTGCTCATTATATTTCGGATAAAAGCGTAAAAACGTTCGACGTCAATCAATCGTTTAGGAATGCATCATGTATTTGAGCTCGTCAGGTATCGTAGATGTGATTATATGCGTATATAACAGTCGCTCGCGCTAATTACATCTATGAACTCATCGTTTTTATCCGAGCAGACAAGTCTCGCACTAATTTGCCGACCTTGGAAACGAATGACTGAGAGCTTGATTTGTTCAGAACGTGTTTTTGAACAAGTCACCGTGTGTGTAATGAACGACTCCTTTAGCCACTACTTTACATGCGGCTACTTTTTTTTTCTAGTGCAACGACATGTAACTACAATGGGAGCAGTTTAGTCAGTTTTATCACTTAACCAGTTAAACAAAACCTTAATTAGAACGCTATCAAATTGCCAGGGAATCAATTACTCCAAATGAGCACTCCCTAAAGATGGAATAATGACCATCCATAGTTCGTAGAACTAGCTGAGAGAGAGGCGGAACGAAAAACTCGCATGGTGTGGTGGTGAACGCGTTAGAACTCGGAAAGGGTAATAGCGCATTCATTCCCCACCGCCGACACCTGCGGTCCGCAGTTCTGCAAATATCTCACAGACGTTGTGGTTGTTTCACACATAATACCTTGCAGTGAAAAACTTGTGGAAGGCAGTAAATAAAAAGTCACAACTGTCCATAGTTTCCATGTTAGCTTAACTAAGCATATCTGCAAATAATATAATTCATTTTCAAGGAATTTGTGATGTTAATTTCACGTGTGGCGCAGTGATCGGAGATGCTCTGCAACGCAAATGTGGAATCTATCCCCGCGAAATTGGTACCAGACCTGTCGGGGAGGATAGCAGCACTGGCTCGGTACATCGGTAGGCCACCGCGAGTCGTTGTAAAGGCCAGATATCCATTCAACCACCTCCAAATGATGCTTAATGAAGTCGAATGCATGGCGTGTCCCTCAGGGATTCATCAACGCCGAGAGCTTTACCCTTTTACTTTTAAGTTCACGTGAACTACAGTAGTCTACTTGTCCTGAGTAGGTCTTTACAATTTCGTCGCCTGAGAGATTATTGGTTTTTTTTAATGCTTTCCTTTTATAGAATTCTCTTTAATCACATAATCTTAGCAATTTCTACTCTTCTTGCAGTATATAGATTTATGAGATAGGCAGACACAGCTGTGAAGATTTCTCACCAACAAAGGAATTTGTTTGCATTTCTAACATCTAGTCAAAGAAAAAGAGTGACTAGGGAGACTCGTTAGCGTTATAGAGCTATCATTACTGTTTTGTTGCACCAGATTTTTTTAAACATGATGTAGCTTTCACTAGAAGTAAGCTTTTATAATCTACAACTGCAGCCAAGGAAATGAAACACCTGAATCACTTGTAATGTCGTGAACCGTCGAGACAGCACCCATAAACGATGCACTCTTTCCTTATGCTCCAGACCTTCCCATTGCGTTGTGTTCGCTCATGGTACACGAGTGGTCTATGTTTTCTGTTAAGACGCCAAAAACTGGCGTTTGGCTTGCAGGAGGCTGTCTGACTAGTGGTGTCGTCGTCTATTGGGGGGGTAACACGAACCGGCACTCTTCCATGTACTTTCCATCCACTTATAGAGCTTCAGTAAAACGAACCGCACATTCGCAGACTTACATGCTTATGCCTGGTTACAACCACGTATACAACATAAAATATTATAAAGCGTTCGGTATTGACCCTTAGGAAAGCGCCACCAATGGACTCCATTAGACATCAAAGAAGTTATTGGGTGCACATTTTTCCCTACCGATGCATTAAGTCAGTGTTACTGTCCTTCCAGAAGAGTCTGGTACCAGTCTGCTGACTTAGGGAAGGACGCAAGATTGATGAGTCCATGGCCGAGACCCAACCACCGATCACTTGTGTAGTGAGCGCATGGCGCCTCTGACCACTTCGATATGTCCATCTTGATGAAATAACAACAACAAGCAAACAATGAAAATCACTACAGTAAAAGGTACCAATAATTCAATCTTCCACTATTGTCATTGTTTTGCCGTGCAGAGAATGATTCTTGGATAACGCACCGTTCATCTTCATCTTAAAACGGTGCTTCGCTCCGGAAAATTTTTCTAGAGGAGTACGACGAGTTGCCGTTGTTCGGTGCATGATCACGTCATGCGACAACTGTCTAAGCCAATCAACTCTACCGTTGTCGGTGACCTTAAAATAAACTCGTAAACAAGAGATAATCCACTGAGGCGGCCACCGTACAATATTTGAAGGTACTAAAATAATCTCATCCAATGTCAACACAATGCTAGCTTCGTCGATAACAACCGATAATTTTATCGTCAACTACAGTAACTGGAGAGCTGACAGTTTAATAGTCTTATTGAAGCGGCTCTATCCATCCGGGGTCATTTTTTTATTTTATAAGACCCGTCTTCTCATCTACTGCCGGATCTCTGCGCCTTTCGCATTCGATTCGTTTTCTGGCACCCATCACCCACGAAGGTTTTCAACTTTTCCTTGGGTTGATTCGACTGCTACTTGAGATTTTTTTCTTTGAATGTCGTAGAATGCCTGTGGAGTCGATCCTCACTGGAGTTCTGAGAAAGTCAAGGTAGAGGATTTCCAATTGGATTGTAGAATGATTTTTCCCTCGGACAAATCCAGTACCAATTTCCTAACCCCAGAGTGATGAAGGGATTGGTGAGTCCGAAGCGGGATCGAACCAGAATCGTGCTCGTTATGACCTGCATCACTACCACTGTAATAACTGCTCCTCGAGGTTACACATAACTTTTTCTAATGTGATTTCGACTTTGAATATGTTCGAAACTCGGATTCTTAAAAAGTCATGGCGAAATTTAAATTTTTAAAACTTTCAACGCAAACACACCAACGAAGAACGTCAAACGATGCACTGAGAGATACTGTCATATCATGCTGGACTAAATTCTGCTTACTTAATTGTTTCTGTGTTCTAAATAAGAACGATGACAAAAGGACTTACTGGTTTCGATAACTAGATGAGTTGTCCTCACATCGCTTGCGAGTTCCGTTATTTGTTCCACTCGTTTCGTTGTCTTGTAGTTGTTATCCACTTAGGTGGTCGTGCTATGCTACATGCCTTCATCTGCAACATTGCGTCCTACTCTCCTCTTTCGCTAACACTTTGAAAGCTGGTTAGGCGTTGTTTTCCTTTAAATTTTCGAAATTAGTGGCGCCGTGGTATTCCTTGGTTATAGGCAGCTTTATGGACCAACGAAAGATTTCCTGTTTTGTGACCGTGATTCTTCCTGGAGTATAGAGATATCTGTTTTCTACTATGGAAGAGAATCTTCCATTGAGTCAGTTGACTGTGCGAGGGCGGTGCAACTGGCCGAATAACGAGAGAAGTGAAAAGCATTGGTTTTGTGGGGTCTAGAAAAGCAGAATCTATCTCGGTAGGAATAGGGTGAATCGATCGCTTTTAGCGAGATCTCTTGATTTCAGTTGTTCTTATTCCAATGAATAATAACTATCAAATGAGATATCATAACTTAAATATAAAAGGCGACAAATAGAATTGAAGACCGATGTCGAAGAGACATGGCGTCTTCAGAGATGACTATATCATTGGATTACAGGTGATGATTTCTCTCTTAACCGCATCGTAATCCCCGATACTGCTGAAACCTCTTTGTTGTAGACAACTGGAAACAGCTGTTCTTTAGTTTTCCGTTTATTTCCTTCGTGAGATGGCTCTTCATGTATCTTAAAACATCTAAATCATAACTTCAGTGATGCTGAGATATTTGCAAAACTGCGGACCGCAGGTGTCTGTGGTGGGGAACGAACGCGCTATTGTTCTTTCCGGGGAGTAGCTAAGAGACAGGCGAAACGAAGGACCCGCATGGTGTGGTGGTGAACGCGTTACTCCCTGGAAAGGACAATAGCGCGTTCGTTCCCCACCACAGACACCTGCGGTCCGGAGTTTCGCAATATACCCTGCCATTAAAAGAGTAGGCAGTAAATAATAAGTTAAAATCTAAATCTAAGTTCATCCTTGTTATATGTGAATGAAACTTAGACGCGGGAATGGAACTCATGTTTTTTAATTAATGTCATGTTTTTTCTTCTTAGAAGTCTTTATCCCACTTCAATTAGGTTTGTTTAAATTTCTTCTATGAAATCATCGTTTTTTAGAGTTGTAGCCGTGCAATCTATGATGTATTAGTGCAGAAAACTTTGCCCAAACACCTGCGCTACAGAAATTCTCTTGATTCAGTTAAACTCCGATATGAGCAAGAGTCGGAACCTAGCACCACTAGACTAGAAACTGGTTGAGATAAAGGCCAAACAGGGGCCTCGGTTGGTGTGGTGGATAGGGACGCAAGCCCCCGGAGAGGGTAATAGTGGGTTCGAAGCCCAACTGAGGTTCTGAGTCTTGCTTATATCTCAGCATTATTGTGGTTCCATTTCCTCTAATTCTCCGCCATGAAAAAAAAAGAATAGGCACTGAGTAGAAGTAAAACATTGTCATTTTAATGAGATTGCTTAAAAAAATGTGGCAACGCTTTTTGCGAAGATGATTAATACGGGACCCTTACGATCACGGCATCCCTTGAATATATGGGATCTCATGCCGGTTAGCCGCGATAGACGAACTAAAAGTGGCCTTAAAAAATCAGAGAATCGGTTTCTTAGTTCCGGATAACTGGACTGAGCTGTCCTATTTGTAGCCCAGTTAGTATTTTCATGCGCGCATATGTTGGCTGTGCTTGTGTAAATACAACTGTATCATTCGAAAAAAAGCCGCAAATTAGGTTGGAGAAAACATCGGAGTTGCTTCGGGATCGTCTCCAGCAAGAGGAGAGCTGAGTAAACCTTCCATGAGTGTACTCATCTCACCTGCGGAACTCAGGGAGCTACTCGTGTTCGCCATGGGAAAAAAACAGTGAATATAAAAGTTCTCGTAGCAAAAGCAAGTACGAGTGTTTCTTAGGAAGAAAAAGTCCACTACATCTGGCGTTAGACAGGGAACGTATGGACTGTTGTTGTTTGCTGTGGACACATTCTACAACTGGTCAGATTAGAAGAGATCAATAAACTAACGCAGATAATATGAATTGACCACTCAAACTCATTTTCTGATGTGTAGCAACAAATTATTTGTGTACTTAAGCAATTATTACACGCTGTTCTGTATGCATACGGTACTTGACAATCAAATGATTGCGTGTGTTTCAGGGAATGCCATCAGGGTCGCTCAGTATAGCCGGTATTCCGGAATTTCGTGGATCCTCCGCGGCCGCGCGTTATAGGAAATCTTCGGTGACGGATCCGATTCGGAAACCCACATTGGCTCTTACTGGGGATGCTAAAAGTGAGCTGAATGATTCGATTCATGAAAAACCTCTACCATAGCACGTAGTCATGTCACAAGTAGTCATATTGAACTTCTATAAGTCTTGAATCTTTTGAAGGCATTCCATAACTCGGATTATGAAAACTAGGAAAATAAAATGCGTTCTCTACCTTTCAGCACTCTTAATACTACACACATACAAAGAAAATAGTATTGTGCAATAAGTGCTCCATATTTCTTGTTTCTACGCAATGGATTTTTTGGTGGAGGAAAGGTTTTATGTATAAAACAACATAGTTCCTTCGGCTCATTTCATGGTCGATTACCTGCGCCATTCTTTCTTTCCCAATACATCACTTTCCAGTGAAAATTGTCCTTCTAAACGTTTTTTTTTCACGATTTCTATTAAACGGTGGGAATATCGCGCTCGTGTCCCTCGCGTGGGGAACAAATTGTGTGGAAAAGGATGTCTTATTTATGAAACCAACGTAAGAACAGCTAGTAAGGATCTCACCCATAAACCACTTACGGTGGCCCACTGATGTCTAAGATCTCCATCGTTTATGACTGAATCTGCTGCAAAACAAATCAGCTTAGTACTACGTACAGCTGGATTTCCTTTAAGCAGTACCCGAACCGCCATTGAGCAGAGCCAAGAATTCAGTGCACCAAAGTACAAATGCTGTAGTTCAAACAACTAAAAAAAAGCTTGTGGAGCTTATTGGTCCTAGTTTTTCATGTAAAATTACAGTCCCGTCACGAAGGAGTTTCCAGCTAATCGAAAGAGATATTTTATGTTATGGAATACTTAGGGCGCGTGTGGCGTAATGGTCGGAGGCACTCTGCAACACACAAATGAAATCGATCCCCGCGCCCATGGCCCCCCAAGCCTTCCATCCCTCCGGGGTCGGCAAATTGGTGGCAGACTTGTCTGACAGGATAGCAACACTGGCTCGATACATCGATAGGCCACTGCGAGCCATTGTAAAAGCCAGATATGCGTTTAATCACCTCCATAGATGCCTAATGGAGTCGAATGCATGGCGCAACCTTCAGGGATTGATCAACGCTGAGAGCTTTATCCTTGAATCCTTTTACGCAAGACTTATGACGTTGTAGACTGACTACATGTCATTTATCTCGGTTTTTCAACTGAGCATTTGATGTCACTTATTCGAACACGTCGAGGTGAGTACTTCACTACTAAAAGCGATTCTAACAGAGATTCCCAACCAATTTTTTGTTCACAAAGAAGTCTTTTCTTCAACTGGAATGCAGTTATTTACTTGAATTTTACTGTAAAGTAACGCTTGAAGCGGAAAAAATGTCACTGGAATGACTCGTGGAGGATGTGAAAATAAAGTTGGTACCTCAGTTGAGAACAAACAATAATATTATGATGAATTTTTGCACCGTCTACTTGAAATGAAACGCAGATGGGAGTTGTTTTCCCTTCAAAGTGGCCGATGAAAGGTTTTCCATTCGATTAACAACCGTTGTTATTTATCACTGTTTCGACAAAAACATGTACACGTCAGTGATGAAGAGTCGGAAAGAAAGAGAATCTTTTTCATTAACGACGAATTCACACTTAGCAGATCGATGACCGAGGGCTACCGTATGCTTTAAGACCTTCGAATCAAGCATTTTTTCAAGGCGAAACAAAGGACTCGTATGGTGTGATGGTGTGGTGGTGAACGCGTTAGCCCCCGGAAAGGGTAATAGCATGTTCGTTCCCCACTGCACACACCAGCGGTCCGGAGTTTTGCAGATATCTCAGCGACATTTTGATCAACCATTTTTTCATTTAAATATTGCCTCTTTACAAGCCTGCGCGAGGTTCGGATTTCATCTAAAATCCTCCAGCAAAACAGACATCTAGTAAACATGTCCTGAACAAATATTGAGACATGAGGCTCCGAATAAGGGAGTCTCACTTAATGTTTTTCACAGAGTTTTGTTCAGTGCTTCAGGTGATCTGCTTCTCGATCCAATCACAGTTAGCCAGCTTGTGAATCTTGGAAATCATATTGACAGTAAGCATATCTTTATTTTTTAGTTATTTATTAATACTGCTGTTATTGCTATTATTACCAATAGCATTAGAGGGAGTGGCATTATTATTATTATTGTTATTGATTATTATTATTATTACTATTACTATCATTATTATTATTATTATTATTATTATTATTATTATTATTATTATTATTATTATTATTATCGTGACTATCATTATTATTACTACCACTGTTGCTGTCATCATCATTAGAATCACTATTTTTTATTAATATTGCCGTTTGTTATCATTTTCTGTTAAATTATAGAAGTCCGTCCATCATGCTGGCATAAATAAGTCAGCCAGTCCCTGGAAGAATCGCAGGCGCGCTCCGCGCGCAACAAGAACCCGAGTCAACTAGTATTCACCGCGTCCACGAGAAAGGGGAGACCGGCAAGCCGCCGCCTCCGATTCCACAGACTATTTCGACATTCTCTACGACGAAAAATCAAATGAAAGAAGTGCTAGAGGAATTGAGACATTTGAAAACCGGTCACCCAGTCATTTCAGAATCCAAGCATCATTGTTACCAATGTTAATATTAATGTTATCGCTAATAGTCATTGTGCGGATCTCCATTACCTAAGGGAAATTATCCAATTTTCCAAGAAGCCATGTAACGAGTGCATAGTGGTCGACAACGAGGTAAAGGCGAGCAAAAAACGATGACGTATTTTCCCTCGAGACAAAGTTGAATTCAGAACCTTAGACACCTGGCACATCACTTCCCCATGCCGGATTAACTTGAACACATTTCATAAACGACAAAGTGGAAGGGAATCCAACGTTTCCGTCTGAATGCCAGTTACAGACAAACCAATACTAAGAACTGCTGACTTGTCTGACAATGACTGGAATGGAGTTCTTTGCAGTAAATATATTGTGACATCGGTATACTGACGGCCTCCTAGCAAACAATTCTGCATTGTAATAAATTTTCTGGTGGAAAAGACGTTTGACGTAAATTGGAAGAGCATTTGAGAGATAAATATCTTTTTCCAATTCGAAATCGACAACGTTATTTGACGGATGCTAATTCGCATTAGTCGCTCAGATTGTCACAACACGACTCTTTTCGTTCTTGAAACTTTTGCAACAGAAGGGGCTAAAGGGCTATCGTTTAGCGCTCAACCGGAGAGAACGTTCATCCAACACCCTTGACGACATTGCAGGTCAGATGTGGCTTGTGAGCTTCATGAATGGTATAAAGTCCCATCACGAATGCGAGGAATTTGACGAATATCGAATTCTGATTCAGAGAGAAATTCAGCCCATCATCAGTGTCACTGAAGTTGAGGAATAGTGCCAAATACCCATCAGGGAACTAAAAAAAGAATCTGTGAGCTCGGCAAGCTACCTAAGCTTACTCCATGGCAACAAGTACTGAGTATAAAAAGGATAAAAAAAAGAAATTAGTCTAGGACTAGTTCCTAGTCGGGTCATTTGACGATTATTCCGAAAAATTCAGATTATCGTCATTGTGTCAACGTAAGAACCAGTTATGTACTAAGTTTTCCACGTCAACAACAGCTCGTTTCCCACAATTACGTAAAAAAATATGCTGCCGCATGTACGTCATTGTTAGAAAGGATATAGAAAAAAGGAACAGAAAAAAGGAAGAAGAAAGGTTAGGATGTGAATAACATCAACTGTGGGAGCAACGGAAGGAATGAGAATGGGTGGAGATAAGCAGATATCATACCAATGAGGTATATGACAAAAAAAAGGGATAAAGCTTTCGGCGTTGATCAATCCCTGGGGGGATGTGACATCCATTCGACTTCATTGAGGATCGTTGGAGCTGATTCAATGTATATCTGGCCCTTACAATGACTCGCAGCCGCCTACCGAGCCAGTGCTGCTATCCTCCCAGACAAGTCTGGCACCAATTTGCTGACGCCGGAGGGATGGAAGGCTTGGTGAGCCACGGGCGTGGGATCGATCCCATGTGTGCGTTGAAGGGCACTAACGGCTATTGCGCCACACGCGCCTCTTCAAGGGCCTAAAACGTGATAATTTTTTGTAGAATCGATTTTTGTACGGCATTTTATAATGTTGGTATTCGTCTGGGCTCCAACGAACGGAGTTAATAAATCAGTTGTTTTGTTTTTTTGCCGTCGTATAGATGAGGAAACTAAGGGGAAGGATTAGTGGCGACGGGTAGAGCACGTCGTTCAAGGCGTCCAGTGGATAAATGACAGTGGGATCTCAGTTCATACATTGTTTTGAAAGTATTTAATAAATGACCCAAAAGATGTAGTTAAGACGAATACTTCATGAAACATCATTACTATTCTTACTGTCATCTCATAAAGAGGTTGCCAAACTCTAAGGGCAATACCTAGCTAAACAATCCAATTAAAGTACAAAGCTTAAACCTTGTGACTAAACTCATTATGGGCACAATACAACTTACACTTCAGTTTAATAGAACACTTAAGAGTTCAGCAGTTCATACTCATTCTCTGAGCACATTTTCAGCAATCTTACTTAAGGCCCTGTGGAAAATGTTCGACGATGTGTGCTGTTGCATCCTGGAGATGATCCGTTGATCTTCACAGAGATGATGTCTCTAGAATTTGAGGAATCCGGCTACATGTGGAGACAGAGAGCACGGTTTGTCGTCTCAAATGGTGTTAATTAAGTGCTCACTTCTTCTTTTTGCAATGTAGCTCTCCTTTTTGACCCATGATTATTAATCGTGTTAAATGTTGTCGAGGAGGAAGCAGGTGAACAATTTATAGGGTGTCGGTAGTTAGTAGAAGAGGCAATAATTTCTGAAAACTTTCATACTCTACATCCCTGCAGGACCGGTTTTCTTATTCTTTAATGGATCATCGATGGCATTGTACTTCAATGGAAAATTTGTCAAGAAAAAAAACGACGGATGGCGTAAAAGGTCATCGGTGGTTTCTGAGTGCTCGAATTTGACCCTACATATGCCGAAGTCCTACGTTACTTTACTAATGGGATGTTTTGTGGTATTTCGCAAAAAAGAGAATGAAAGAACGATGCGCCATTTATTACACTCAATTAAGCGTCAATGAGGTGAATGAATGTGCCGCTGGCCCGCACAACTTGCGATGGTTTAAGGATGCATGAAATCAGGATTTTTTATCCTCCCGGTCAGGTCAGATGAAGGCTGGCAGAGCCATAGTGTAGAAAATTACGTGGGCTTCGATCCATATTGTGAGGCGAAACACTAGGCTTTTCGTGATTCTCAACTGAAGACACTCTATTGGGAAATTCTGATAAGGTGCCGGCAA
Organism: Angiostrongylus vasorum; assembly: GCA_018806985.1. Taxonomy (NCBI): domain Eukaryota; kingdom Metazoa; phylum Nematoda; class Chromadorea; order Rhabditida; family Metastrongylidae; genus Angiostrongylus; species Angiostrongylus vasorum. The sequence goes on from JADANN010000398.1 coordinate 1,374,622, forward strand.
CGAAAATGAGCGGCAGTGAAGTACACTGGGTACTAATGTTTGTTAACAAAACCACTTTTTTGTTTGCCATGTATTTACCTAATAGGACGCATTCTACCAAGCTGTAAAAAGAAACATCTGTGAAGGAACGCTGCCACAATGAAGGAAATCATTGTAACTGTTTGACCCCTTACATCAAATGCCCGTGGGACCTCTAGATGAAGTGGCAGCATTTGGACTGAGCTCACTTAACCGAGATATCTCCATTGCCAAATTAGGTCTATACAGTAACTTATGCTGAAGAATGTTTTCCCATTCTACATGAACTCTGCAGAAATTTATTCTCTTCGTTTCACACTTTTTCGATTTACTCAACTGTTACTAAGGTTTCTTTGATTTGATTTTTTGTCAGGTGGATCAAGTACGAACAGGCTGTGGAAGGAGACTTCACTCGATTCAGTAAACCACACATTGCCTTACTTCAAGTGCAGGTGCAATAAAAATATTGCAAAAAATGCATACACACACTACAAATATCCGACCCACACACACACACACACACACACACACACACACACACACACACACATACATACACACATACATCGGTAGATTCTCACACACGTAAACACATACACACACATACACACATACATCGGTAGATTCTCACACACGTGAACACATACATAGGCACACAATTGAAATCAAATTGACAGGCGTTAATGCAAGCGAAAAACTGCCTTAAAAAAGGACTGGTGCTATTGGATGTGGAATCGAGTGGATTCGAGAGTATCGCCCGTGAGTGAAGCCAATTCCTGTTCTCAAAATTGTTGCTGACTACGTGTTTCATACGCTACTGGTGTTACTATACAACAAATCTGATACCTTTCTTCGTCTGACAGTTGGTTCCTGACTATTTCCAATAGCATTCCACTTTTTCTGTGCGGCGTTAAGCACCGGCGTAACCTTTGACAATATAACAGCAATCAGTTTATTAAGATCACGTCGTGAAAGAATGGATTTCTCGTGGATCGGTGAGCGTTGCATCGAGCGACGACGTTCTCCATGCTCTAATGGCTCCTAAGCAACATCTCGGAGCCGTTCCTGGGGAGAATTATTTTGGTTTGTTCCTTACAATTTGGTTGAAGAGACAATATTGTCAAATTTTTTGATACTTAAATGGCCTGCCTTCTGGAAAAACCATTGAAATGCCCATGCCAAGGCAATCATTCCTGGATTTGCAACATTTCCTGACATTCGGCAGTGATTCCCGGTACGAATTTACTTTTTAGTTTGGTCTAAGAATGAGAATTTCAATTTCCTTCTTAGAATAGATAAGCCCCCTTTAAGGATGAACTCCATCTATATAACGTAAGCGATATTAAAACAATATCATTACCATGAAAGCCAAATAATATTTGAAATGGTAATATTCACCTGTTACGTGTCACTTGTCTTCTCGTTAATCGTCGAGGGACTTGAGCGGGCGCTAGTAATCTTCCATATTTCTCTGTCGCGTGCAAGAGTAACCCAGTGGATTCTGCTTGCTTTAGGGACACGTTGAGCATTCTGCCTTTCTTCTAATTTTCGTGAAGTACTCTGACCACCGGGCCAGTACTCTTCCTGCCGTACGTTTGACAACCAGAGGAATCCAGTCACTAACGGCTCTGTCCATCGGTTGTCCTTCATAGACGTTACGTGTCCAGCCCACCTTTTCTTCGATGCTTCGCGTATAGAACGTCATCTTTGATTTTCGATCGTTAACGTGGATCGGAGCTTTGGATCCGTTCCCATAATTGTGTGACACGGGAAGCTCCCCACATCGTGCTTTTCGACTGCCCATTCAATAGCGCTGAGTGATCTTGACCAGATTTCTCACGCATACATTAAAGCAGGAAGAATCGTGAAGTCGAACAGGTGAGCGCAGAATCTGGTGTTCATCGTTCTCGTCACTACATCCTCGATGATCTTGAAGGTTTCCCAAGCAGCTCGCTTCGTTCTGCTCAATTCTAGAGCTAAGCGATTGATAAAGTCGATTTCCCAACCTAGATAGATGCAGCTGGAGAAGTCGGCGACTTCGGTACCGTAGAGCGTGAAGTGGGCATACGAAACCAATCCGTTTCTCCCGAACATCGTTTTTGAGAGATTTAGTCGAAGACCAACCGATCTTTCCACAAGCTTTATCAAAGTCGGCAAGCATTCATTGCTCTTGGCTAATGGTTGGTGTTCTAGGAACGATGCCATCAGCAAAATGAAGATGGTGTAATTGTCAATCGTAGATTTTCATTCCCATGTTGTTCTACTGCAGTGTTCCCATGACGTTCTCGAGGGTGGGGCTGAAAAATTTTTTGCGAGAAGGTATCGCCTTGGCTAAACTCTCTTTTGACATCGATCATAACATCGTTGGAGAACGGTGATATTTTTCTGATGCCAAGTCTGGCCTCAGTTTTCTGACCCCCGAAGAATTGAAGCTTGATACGTGATCGAATCGACGATCACATGTGCATTGCAGCAAACTCTAACCACTGTGCTACACACGTCTTTATTATAGATTGTGTGCGTAGAACTATCTTCTGGTTCTCATATCTGATTTATTGATTAAAAGAGGAATAAAAATCTTGCAGAGAAACAACAGAGGCATATGCGCCTCGTCCGAGACGAAACTGGCGGCGCCAGATACACGGAAACTGAGAGTGCGGCCGAAGACGACAACGAGGACATGCGACACCATAGCGAACCACTACGCGATGTTATCAAGGTAGATGAACGATGACGTTTTCCTATTTTCATAGTCTTACAATTTTTATCGACAAGTGTAAAAGGTTGTTTAACGTCACCCATTTCATTCTTTAACCGATCATGGACCTTTAATTGAATATTGACTTAAACGGTCCGCCGCCATGAATTACGCGAGTGCTAGTCCAACTAAAACTAGGCTGATACCTCTTCTAGTTGGGCCGCGGTTTTTTTTCTTCGTAGGTTTGCGAGGACGTTCCTAGATCGTCATCGCCTACTGCTCTCCAAACCTTTGAAATGGACAGAGATATGCTATACAGTGATTAGTTGTTCCCCATTGTGATGCTTCCTCGAAAATAATTGCAAATTTCTAATTAATACAGCAGTCACAAGGATGGTGAGCCATTAGTAAAACTCGGAAGCTCAGTTGGGCTTCGAATATACGAATACCCTTTGCGGATCTTACGTGGTATCCACCACACCGATCGAGCTTCCTGCTTTTGCCCTTCTCTCGTCTACGTTTTTCAGTCTGGCAGTGCTATCAGCAATCGCCCGTCAACGGGAATGAACTAGTAAGCACAAGCTAGAAATGAACCAATTTAAGCTGGAGCTGCAGTCGAAATCACATTGGCTTAACTTTTATTTTGCTTTGTCTTTGGTGCTTGTCTTAAACCAGCAGCACCGTGCTTGTGATGACCATCACTACCACTGCGCTTCCAGCTCCTATACACATGCATACATATCCGTTTTCTTTGCCTTTGTTGACAGTAGCCTGCTTTTTTTTCTTCGGAGCACGTGTAGCTCAATAGTTCAGAGGTGCCCTGCAATGCACACGTCCTTGGTTCGATTCCACACTCTTGGTTAGCAAGCCTTCCATCACTCTGGCTAGGCTAAGTGATAGCAGGCTTGTCTGGAACTATAGCACTGACTCGATTCATCGGTAAGCCATCGCACTTCATTGTATAGGCCAGATGTGCAGTCAATTGCCTCTAACGATAGTTGGTGCAGTCGAATGCATGATGAATCTATGAGGTATTGATCAACGCCGAAAGCCGTATCCGCTTTATCTCTCATCCCACCTTCTTAATTTTTTTTATTACACGGTCCGGTAAGATATATATCACACTTTGCGTGCCCCTACACTTCTTGCATTCGATTCGTTTTCCTGAATTCGTTATCCACGAAAGTATTCTTTGTCACGTGGGTTCGACTGTGCTTGAGGATTTTGCTTTCGTAATGAATGTCACTGACTGCTGGTCGATTCGATCATCTTCGAACTTTTGATGAAGTTGTCCTAAAGTGTTCCCACTTGGATTACGGAAAGTGGACTTTTTCTCTTCAGAAAAGCCTAGCATCAATTTCCCGACTTGGGAGTGATGAGATCCACGGTGGATGCGGGATGGGGTTTAACCAGCCCCCTGCGTAGGTAGGGTCAGCTTAACGAGCGGGTCACTGTCACAGCAGTATCCGTTGCATTCTTACTTTTATTACTTTCAAACGTTTTTGTTTTCGACATAGTGGTTTTCAAGCAGTCTAAATAGAAAGTGATCTAGTAGAACTGGGTTGGAACCATAGGGTTAATGAATAAGAATCTTCCGAAGAATTCGAGCAAATTTTCGCTTTGTGTATTACTTCGTATTCTTGCTGAGCAAACGCGAGATGTTATTTTATTCTTTATTCACGAACAAACTGACGTTTCGGCGGATTTCGCCTTCCTCAGAGCATGGAAAGGTCAAGTTGACAGCAATCTATTCGGCCAAACACCTCCATAACCAAACAGAGAAAACGCTAAACCAAGATTTCAATGAAGTTGAACACAGAATAGCTTCTTTGCACACTCACCGCTTTCTATGAGTCTTCCACTGAGTATGTCGCGTGGAGACCAACCGAACAGAATTCACATGGAACCGTAATGTGCCCCTCCCATCAGAATAACAGCCTTATATACTGCCCAATATCACGCGTGATAATGAGGCATTCTTCACTGCGGTTCATTATCGGATTTCTGGAATTAATCCAGAACGCCTCGAGAGTTTTGCGCGTTTGTGTTCTCGATTCCTGTGCGAGGATCGTGACCCCTACTTCAAAGTCCTCCCCGTTATGTCTCTGGGTCCTATGCATGCCTAATGGGGTATTTTTTACCGACTAGGTGTTCTTTTATGCGGACACAGAGTGGTCTACCCCTTTTCGCCAATGTATTCGTCTCTGCACGCTTTACAGGAAATCAGTGTACCCGAGCTCATGCAATCATCGTCTCTACCATTAGGGCAAACTATGCAATTTTGCGTTGCACATAGACGGTCATATAGGCGGTTACGAACTAGTTGGCGCCTAAGATTACTCGGTGGCATTTCAACTACGTTTACCGAATTCTCTAGAACCGCCCTTCTTAAGCAGCGTTTTATAGCTGCACTTACATCATTCGAGATTAAGGGTAGGATAAACGGGACCCTTTTTATCGCTAGAGTTGTCGTTTGGCGGCCTAGGATTTCCCCTGCACCTATCCCGAGCTACAGTTTCGTAGCCATTAGGAATGGCTATTTGCCGTGCCAAGTTCCGGGACTCCTCTCTCTGCTCTCTTCCCGTGCACACGTTGATTGCTGTTCGAAACATGTTTCTTACAAGCGTCCTTTTCGTGTAAGAGGGGTGAGAGGAGAGGTAATGAACCAAGGTGTTTTTACTACTTGGCTTTCGGTACCACGTCGTAATGCACCCATTTTCTGATAGGTTAATTTGGGCGTTCAGGAATGGAAGCCAGTTTTCTTTCGGTTTCTCTCGGGTGAACTTGATATACTCTGACTGTTCATTCAACAACTCGAAACATTTGTCCATTTCCTCTTGTGTTGAGCAAAGGACAAAACAGTCATCTATATATCTACAGTAGAATAACGCCCTGAGATCGGTCACTGGTGCTTCCACCTTGGACATAAACTCAATGGCAAGACTTGGTGCCAATCGCTGTCCCATTGCCAACCCTCTTATTTGAGTGTAGTACTTTCCGGACCATCTGAAGATTGAGCAGCTCAAGCATTCTTTTACGAGTACCATTAACTGCTTTATCTTGAAGCCATACATGTTTATTTCTCCTTCGTGTTGTATAAGGAGTTCGAATACGGCTTGCATTGCGGAGTCATTCGACACCTTTCTCGAGGCGTTCTGGATTAATTCCAGAAATCCGGAAAAGAACCACAGGGAAGAATGCCTCATTATCACGCGTGATATTGGGCAGTATATAAGCCTGTTAGTTTGATGGGAGGGGCACATTACGCTTCCATGTGAATTCTGTGCGGTTGGTCTCCACGCGACATACATTCTGTGTTCAACTTCATTGAAATCTTGGTTTAGCGTTTTCTCTGTTAGGTTATGGAGGTGTTTGGTCGAATAGATTGCTGTTAACTTGACCTTTCCAGGCTCTGAGGAAGGCGAAATCCGTCGAAACGTCAGCTTGTTCGTGAATAAAGAATAAAATAACACCTTGCGTTTGCTCAACAGGAATACGAAGAATTACTTGATCAATGCCGAGGTTAATAGAAAGTCGGTCGTGGGATTTGCGTATTACGTTGAACCGGATGATGCTCCTAGTACATCGAACAACAGGCAATTCGACCTCACCTTGAAATCGTAAACCTCTTTCACTAACTGCCAAAAGCTGTTCTAGTTGGAGTAAATACGCAGAATCGCTGCGTGCACAGATTTCAGCGAAGAACACAGCGCGCTTGCTACAAATCGTGAGAAGGCCGTCGTCAAGAGTCTAGACATTTTGCGAGGGAATGGGACCGGTGCTCGATACAGGAGTACAGCCCTCATTATTGGCTGTCGATTAGCTTACAGCTAAACGAAAATCGAATCGGCCCGTCTGTATGAGTTTCTGAGGTTTTTTTTTAAAGAGAACTTCGTGTTTTGAAGCCAACCATATTACTTCGTTGGATACTTGGATGGCCCGTCTTCACTAGTTGTGCGGGCCCCAACATAATTTCCGTTTTTTTAGGAGTTTTGCTGGTCTATCCATTGTGGTTCCCTGGAGTCCCGAGGTCAGCTTGACCAAAGTCTACTCCAAGTCTTCACCATCACAGGCAGTCGCTGGCCTTTATGGATCAGAGAGAGATTTTCCACCATGCGACTAGTTTCATATCAGGAAGCTGGTGGATCCTGGTATTGGTTTACTCTTAGCTAGGTTTCCTGATAGAAACGTCGGACTCCTCATCTTGGGAGACTCTGCTAGGAGAACGAATCCCTCTCTGTACACCGCAGTTCGACACCCAGGAACACCTCCCAGCCACGGTGAGGCGGTAAACCGTTAGGAGGCCAACCATATTAACCATTAATAATAAAAAATAAGCATCCATAACAACTTTGCCTAAGAATTATGTCGTACGCTTTAAACAAAATAAAAGGCTGGAAACAGATTATTTCGTCCTTTCATTTTCTTCTGTTGTCAGTTTTCACAAATTTTCCACTTTTTTCTACTTAGAAAGGATTTGTATTAATTTTATTCGATACCTTAAATCTGTTAGCTTCTTATATTCAACAGTGGTGTAATTACGAATTATTCTGCTCAGTAAAGTGGGTTAAATAATAAACTGAACTCAGGCGAACTATCGGATTATGAGGAAGCTGCCACCTAACACCGAGGGAGCTGCGATCCTCGTCGGTAGGGTACCGCATCTCGATCGTGCCATCTCCGCCTTCGTCAGGCTACACGTTCCACAGGCACGTACCAAGTTTTCTTAGTGATAATGCGTGTTTTGAACGAGAACTAAGAGAAACCAAATATGCTTTTCGTCATTTGATAAATTTCTTGTGTATCAGCTAAATATTGAATGTCTCCTTATTGGTCTCGAGATGGTCGTCGTGCATGATAGCCGGCCAGTTCGCACAGTGTCGTGTCTCAGAAGGGCAAACCTCATTATCGTAACCATTTGATCAGTTCTAGACAGTAAATCTGTCCAAATTTTTTTTTATCTGGTATTTATTTTGGAACATTTTCTGCCCCTAATGGGTTCCGATAAGGGCGTGTGGGACGCAGTGGTCGGAGGCGCTCTGCAACACATACGTGGAATCGATTCTCTGTGTCCATGGCCCACCAAGCCTACCATCCCTCCTGGGTCGGAAATTGGTGCAAGACTTGTCTAGGAGGACAGCAGCACTGGCTCGATACATCGGTAGGCCACCGCGAGTCATTGTTAAGCCAGATATGCATTCAATCACCTCCATACGATGCTTAATGAAGTCGAATGCATGGCACATCCCTCTGGGATTGATCAAAGCGAAGAGCTTTTTTTCCTTTTAATAAGTTCATATAATTACTTAAGCAGAAAGATATGCGAAGTTCTGCAGTGCTCTACATGGCCGCAGCTAATACATGGTGTCTTGATGAAGTAATGTCTAGTATTTTTCGTGGAGCAGTCGTCTATTTTCAGGCCTAATATTCATTCCTGTATCATTTTTCAGAAACTGTACCCGTCACTTCCTGACCTGCCGGTGCCTATTCGCATTATCTTCATCCTCCTAAGTCGGGCAGAGAACTACAACAACGAACGGATTTCCGTCGGTAGAACAGTAGCAGCATTGATAGCCGATGAGGTACTATATTTTTTTACCACGGTCTCAGTGATCTCTCATTTTTTCTCCAGGTTGAATAGAATAGTTAACATTATCTTAACTAACACGATATTTCGATTTCGCAGATTTTTAAGAACTATGAAGCTAAAGAAACTACAGGCACAAACGATATGGGGCCATGTTGGACCAAGTCGTAATAAAGTGTATCAATATTTAGTAGACCGTTCGTTTCAAAAAGACAATGAGTATTCGCGCTTTACAAAAACAGTTCCAAGTTAAATTTAGAGATTTAATACATGGTGCTACATTTTTTCTCGCTATTTCTGACGAAACATTTTGTATTCGATTCATAAAACACTTAACCTTCGAAAGTAGTAGTCACCTACATCTTACTGACTCGAGCAAACTGGTCACCATCGACTTTAGTTATTTTCTCAAGTTCTGTTCAATAAATACCAACGTTTGAGATTTTTTCGCAAAGTGGCACTTCATTGCGTCGAACCGTACACTCTCGCAGATGCTACCGATGAGTTCCTATCCCAAATTGTCGCCGTCCCACCTGGAATTTGCTCGGCTGAGACCCGATGGGAACCAAGAGAGACAGAACTAAAGGTGTGTTCTTGTCATAGCAGAAGAACTAACTCGTATGATGAGCGCTGAAGTTTTTTTTCTCAAGGTTTTTTTCTGGTACTGTATGAGTATGTTTCTAAAGCTAACCATCACCTGTTTCATCATTTTCAGAAGTTAAAACTATGTGGAAAAGTTTGACTAATTTTTTGAGGCTTTTTTTAGCAGACCCGGACAGTTGGTATGCTCTATGCAACCTACGAAGATGATGACGACGAGGAGGGTTCTGGTAAAAGTCATAGTGCACGAATTACGAGGACCGGCAGACTCTTTGGAGGTCTCGTGAAAGATCTCAAGTAATCTATTATGTAGTTGTTTTATGTTTCTTTTATATATGCACAAAATCCACCTGGTCTGGGTTTTCATTCCATCTTATTTTTTTAGAGCACCTTGTTCTTTCTCAGAATCCTCTTAATTCTTCTGACAGATAAGATTAGTCTGGTGAAGCTAGAAGTTTTGTTTTCGGATATGATAGGTTAAGAATCCGATGATTAAGCTAAATAACTAGATTAAGCATTGAAGGTAGATTTCATCCACTTAGTTACTTACATTTGAACCCATGAGTCAGTCGGAACGCATAGACTTTCAGTTCATTGTACTTTCTCCTCATCATTTTGCAACCAAAAGAGTTACCTTGATTTCTCCTGTGTAAGGAGAGTCTTGCAATGCGCGCTTTCTTTGATAAGCTGATATGATCTTGATTAAAATCTTTCGACTAACGTTTCTTCCCCCTTTTCCTCCCTCAGAGCCGCATTGGTGCGAGTCGATTATTCACAATTCTTCCTTCCTCCGATGTGGGGCAGAAACCAAGTTTCCCTTAACCTCGACATGACCAGTCAACGTGTATTCTTTCATTGGTCAGCTAACACGAACTAAGCTAGCTCATAAATGGTAGAATGCATATCAATTAGTCATGCCGAAGTTAAAGTAAAGCTGATTTTCTGAGATAATCCTGCGATGATTCGAAGTGAATCACAACGCCCTATACTGGCCACGATGTGAACACTTATGCACTTTCTGTGCTGGTTCAGTGCTGCTGAATACGAAGCTTTTGAATGGATGAAGGTTGTTTGATATCTGAAGAAACAGTTGTTGCTTTCGAATCGTTTTTTTCAACGGCAGAACTCTGCTTTGCCCACCGACTATCTACAGTAATTCAAACCTGTGCGACATTCATCTCCACCTTTGAGTCGATGAAATCTAAAAGTGCATCTTCTTAGTGGCCTTGAATTTTCACTACGTCTTCATGAACAGTCGTATGCGTTCCAAAATCGTTCCTAATTAACTATCAATCTATTTCACCGGAAGAATTCGTATTTCTATCTGGAGACAGCCGCATGGTTCCGTTCCCTTGCTCGTCACCTTAGACGTGCTTTGACCCTTGTGATCCCGCAGGGAAATCTTTTACGGTTAGTGTAAGACCTTTTTTGAAGATCAACTGTTGGTGTCCGCTACAGTTCGACATCCGAAAACACTTCCACATCAAGTGCAATAGTGCATTCAATATTTTTTGTATGATAAAGGATAAAGGATAAAGCTCTCCGCGTTGATCAATCCCCTGAGGGATGCGCCATGCGTTCGACTTCATTGAGCACCGTTTAGAGGTGATTGAATGCATATCTTGCCTTTACAATGACTCGCGGTGGCCTACCGATGTATCGAGCCTGTGCCGCTATCCTCCCAGACAAGTCTGGTACCACTTTGCCGACCCTGAGCGGGGAAGGCTTGGCGAGCCATGGGAACGGGGATCGATTCCACGTGTGTGTCGCGGTGGCGCCTCCAACCATATTTTTTGTATGTTGCTAGTAATTCCACATTTCCGATGATATCTATTACTCACCATCCCTTTAGTTTTAATTCTTCGATTACAAATGCGAGTTTATAGAAATTCAGAGCAAAGAAGCCATGGTTTATTTCGGATTTCACGGACTTCTTCACCGTACGATTCTCGCAGTCGTTGGCCGCAACCATTTTCCTGTTCTTCGCCAACATCACCTCCATAATCACTTTTGGAGCCGTCATGGAACGTATCCTGCATCATCAGATGGTATTTTTTTATTTTCTAGTTGAGATTTTTCAACCAAGTCAAAAAATGACCACTAAGAAGAAGACCGTATGTAATTTGACGAGCCAAACTTCAAGTTTTTCACTATAGGAAATGCAAGTCACATTTATTTGTTTATGTTGTCGTTTTTTACACCTTCCTACATGGTCTATCTTCACTTCTATGGTGCGTATCTCAACACAGTTTGTTTTTTTCCTATCACTACGCTGCCAGCTTCCCTATGAATGGCTAGCTATATGCTAAGCCCCCTGTCCTCGTACGCTCTATCCCCTGGGTATATATATATATATATATATATATATATATATATATATATATAGCATATATATATATATATATATATATATATATATATGATATATATATATATATATATATATATATATATATATATATATATATATATATATATATATATATATATATATATATACATCCTTCCAACGGTTTACCGCCTCATCGTGGCTCGGAGGTATTCCTGGGTATCGGACTGCGATGTACATCGTGGGGATTCGTCCTCTCGACATGGTCTCCCAAGCTGAGAAGGAGTCCGGCAAGTATCAAATATCAAGTATATATGGGTACATACATTTATATACCGAGATATTGCTTACTTACTTGATGTTTGAATGGCCCGCCCTCACTGGTTTTGCTGGCCCCAGCATAATCTCCATTTCTCGGAGATTTGCTTGTTAAGCCACTGTGGTTCCCTGGAATCCCGAGGTCAGCCTGGCCATAGTCTGTCCCAGGTCTTCACCGCCACAGGCATTCGCAGAAGTTATGGATCAGAGGGAGATTTGTCACCATGCTATTTTGATACCAAGACGGTGGTGGATCCTGGTATTGGTTTACTCTTGGCTAGGCTTCCAGATAGAAACGCCAGGCTCCTCAGTTTGGGAAATTCTACCAGGGTGACGAATCCCCCGCTCTACATCGCAGTCCGACACCCAGGAACACCTCCCAGCCACGATGAAGCGGTAAACCGTTGGGAGGAAGATATTGCTGCTATTATAAATAAAAGGACGAAGAGTAAAGGTGTCGGGACTGATCAATCCGTGAGGAATTCTTGACGCAATGCGGCATCATCGGGCGCCGTCAGAGGTGCTTAAATACATACCTGGCCTCTACAATAACTTTAGGCAACCTACCGATGCATTAGATCAGTGCTGCTACCCTCTCAGAAAAGTGCTGTTGGCACCATTTTGCCGACTGCGGAAGATTGGAAAGATTGGCTAGGTCCTACTCCACAGCTAGTGCGGAAAAGTGCAATTGTAATTTGTCTAAGTAATTAAAGACTTTCCTAGATTACTAGGTTTGTATGTTACTGTTTAAGAAAATTTTATTTTCGCTTACGTTTCGGCACTTCACTTTCTTCACCGCAGCGGTCATTCGAGTCTGCTGTCCACAGTCATCCACACTTACGATGTGAGCCTTCGGAGCAGTAAATACTAACACCGCTATTAAAGTGATAAGAGTATGCTGCAGTCTTTAGGAGATATTGTGCCGACTATATCTAAGGCGTAAACTCCAGACGTGTGCTCGAATTGAATTTGATATAAATAGTTCTTCATAGTCTTGTTGAGCAAACACGAGGCGTTATTTTATTTCTTTATTACGATGAAGCTGACGTTTCCAGTTTTCGCCTTCTTTGGAGCCCGGAAAGGTCAAGTTGAGTGCAATCTACCCAGCCAAACACCACCATAACCAAGCAGAGATAGTGCTAAACCAAGATCTCAGTCGCATTGTAAACAAAATATCTTCTTCGCAAACTCGTCTGCTTTCCATAGGTCTTGCAGTGAGTGTTTCACGTGGAGAACTACAGCACAGGGTTCGCATGGAAGCATGATGTGACTATCACCCTAAAATGACAGTCTTAAATACTGTGTTATATCACGCTTGGTTACGATGCATTCTTCCCTGCGGTCCATTTTCGAATCCTCGGAATTTATCCAGAATGCCTCGTGAGTTTGCGTACTGGTGTTTTCCGTTCCTGTGCCAGGAGGATAACTTCAACGTCAACATCTTCCCCCTTATGTCTCTGTGTCCCATGCGCGCCTAGGGTTTTAACTTTAAGTTTACCAACCAGGTGTTCCTTTACACGAATGCAGAGTGGTCTGCTCGTTCCGCCAACGCATTCGACCCAGTTTCACAAGACTATGAAGAATTATTTGATCATTGCCAAGGTTAAGAGAAAGTTGTTGTGGATATTACTACAAGATATGAATTTGTACAATCCTCCTACGATTAAATTACCCTTCACCTCCAGGTTTTAGATTTTAGATGCCTTTAGTTTTAGATAATTCTCAATCGGTTGCTAGACTATTCTCAAGAATCGCTGCACTCCAAAGAAAACTCTTGGGGTATTAACAAACCTTCTTTCGATCAACAGTTATTATTGGTAACGTAGAACGCCTAGGAGCATTCTAGTGTGGCCATCCCATTGATTCTAGTAAGAATCACTTTCGACGCACATTTCGAGTCTGTCGAGAAAAGTCTACAACGTTTCAAGAACTAGTCAAACCTCAACCACCCCTATCGAGGTACACAACAACAACGATAAAGTTAGAAATAATAAAAAGGATGCACAGAGGTGAAACCGGGTCACTATCTCTTTATTTGACGCAGTGGGTGCCACGAGTTTAGCATAGAAAAGTCCAACGAAATCATTTTTATGATTAACCATTCCTCAACAAGCTGCTGGTTGTAAGATATGGCTTCAGCCGCGTCTTCACTTTCTTCCACTTTATAAGAACAGTTCTCATGCCAGGCTATCCACATTTTTTTCGCTCATTACGAAATTTTAAATCGGTATTCTCGTATTGCTCTGCTCCATTTTCATAGTTGTATAGAAAATGTTCAATCCATGGTAAGTGACATCATGGATAAAATGGTGGTGCTGGTACTTAGTGTGCATTTGGACAATCTATTGGTTAAACTGGCTACTCGTTTTTACTTTGTGACATTTGTAGTTTTGATTGCTGCTGATTTGAAGGCTTCGATGGAGGCGATTCTTAGTGGAGGCATTTCCGGCGTTCTGTTCGCCGCCTTCTCTGGACAACCGCTCAACATTCTGTCCGCTACCGGTCCAACTTTGGTTTTTGAGAAAATTCTCTTTGAGTTTTGCATGTGAGCTTTAGCATTTTGCTTTTTGTTTTCAATTTTCTCACTATCAGTTTCGCCTATGAAGAACTAATTACCTGATTGGAAAGCTGAGAACTCTATTATGATGCTCATGTTTTTGTTTGTTGCATAGAATAGGCAGTAAATAAAAAGTAAATAAAAGTTAAAATGTTTTCATTTTGACTGCAGCTTCAGATTGAGGGTTCTATGCCGATTTGATTTCTCAAGTTTATTTCTGTCGACAGGTGAATGCTGATAGCACCGTTAAGCCAAAATACTGGCTGAGGCCTTGGTTGGTTTGGTAAAAAATGTGTGGACCCCGGAAAGGGTAATCGTGGGTCCAACACCCAAGTGAGGTTCAAAGTTATCTTCATATCTCACCATCCTCATGAATATGTTTGACATCGAACTTTTGTGGTCGAAAGTAGCGCTACTGTTAGTGCTTATCAACTGCCGTAAATGGCTTATATCAAAGACTATTTGTTGCATTGTAAAGAAGAGTTTCACTTATACTTTCTTTGATTTTAAGGTCTTAATAAATAAAACTTCGTTTCTTCTTTGATTCTTGATGGATGGAGTTCCAAAGAAATTTAACATTAAAAAACATACCTTAGTTATCAGAAAATGCGCTGTAGCCAAAAAGAGTGAGGTGTCGTCACCAGTGTCTAATGAAGTGCCATGCACTGCCCTTTAGTGTCCTAATTTCTTTTCAGTGGCAACGGATGGGAGTTCTTGCCCTTCAGATGTTGGGTGGGTATATGGATAACAGTGTATTTAATTATCCTGACGGCCACTGATATGTCTGCTTTGGTTGGATTGATTTCTAGGTGAGGATAAGAAATATCTTAGATCGATGTCACTTGTACCTCCGCAGCACTTTCATTATACATAGGATTGTCGAGCAACGTTATAAATACCTATACTCAAAAAAATTATTCAGGTTTACCGAAGAAGCTTTTGCCACTCTCATTTCTGTCGTCTTCATTATCCAAGCGTTCCAGAAGCTAATCGAGATCTCTCACGATGCTCCTATCGTCGCTGACCCGAGGGTAGTTCGCTCCAAGTTGAACAAAAAAAGCACCCATCGACGACTGGGTAGTCAGGGCATCATTGTTTGCACGCCGATTTGCTACCATTTTTACTCTACTCAACTGTCTAGCAAATGGGACTACGAAAAACAACCTGAGGAAATCTTCTTGGTTTATTGATAAGCTTTACACGAGCACGTTACGATGTTTGTTGTGGTTCTAAAAAGGCGGTAACACCAAAATTTTAGCTACAACAATACATTTTTAACAACCTTGCTTAATCTTATCAGTAAATCCAGACAATGATTATCCATGCCCTGGGTTAAATGAAAGTCGGTATCAAAGATATGAAGAAACATCCACATTCGTGGGACCGAATGTTAGATGAAACTGTCTCAATCTAGCAATATTATTAGATGTTCCACATTTGTCACTCAAAGTCCTGTTAAGCATCGACTAACTCCTACGGGTAGCAACGAATGATCCCCACCTTATCATGCGCAAAAGTGTTCGGTGTCCTCAACGGAAAGAAGGAGGATCACACTATTGCTGCTCTTTCCTACTATTTTTGGCAAGATACTACCCACGGTTAGCATAACGGGGTTTGATGTGGTGGGTTTATTTCAAACTTCGTTTCTGCATGGGGATATCGAGACCGCCTGTTTTATCTTGAGAGGGTAGCTTACTCATTACAGCCTAATGTTTGGTATAGCCATGTATATTGTATTTGGACCACCTAAAAGGTTTCAGGAGGGTTTTACGAGTCTCCCTGCTTTTGTTATCTTAACTCAACCGATGGCGAGCTAAACCGAACTGCCAGTTTGCGACTGAAAGACGTGTCGGCTGAAGGTGAGAATAACAAAATTTTCTTTGCTAATTCAGAAGTTAACCTTAGGCTTGGTAATTTGCTATGCCTTCACTCCAAGTCTTTGCTACTATTTATCGTTTATTAGGCTTTTCTTAGGGAGTACTTATTGTCTATTGATCCTTTTGGCTTGCACTGGTGATGTTTCTAACATATCGGGAATAACGTGAGTTGTATATGACTACATGAGGGCGTTTTACTATTGCGTGGGTCATGCATGATTGATGAATCGGCTAATGACTGATATATGACTGGTTTTCTTTCAGGTTGTTTCTTTTTTTTCATGAAAATTCTCTGAAATACTTTTTGTATTTATATCGTGAGGGCGTATGTGGCACCTAGGTTATAAGTACCCTGCAACACTGGATTGGTTCGTCCTTCATCCCATTGGAATAGACGAACTGGAATCACACTATTCCGAGAAACACACGTTATACATTGGAAGAGTTTCGAAAATCACTCACTTCTTAGGCCAAGCACATATTCATTTGCATTTACGGTGTTTGATGACGCGGATTGCAAAGTGCATTTCTTAGGCATTGTTCAACGTCGAACGGTTTTACGTTTTTTTAGCTTTTATATTAGATTAGTAGCTTTACTCAACACAGATGTTGTTATGGCGCTGACCGAGAAAAGTATTTCCTACACAGTATAGCTTGCAGGAAACTATTATTAGGTAACCTTTTTCATCTCCACGGGTCTCATGGCGATTTCCTTGATTTCTTATCTATACAGTAAGAGCGGGTGTAGCGCAGTGGTCGGAGGCGCCCTGCAACACACACGTGGAACTTATCCCAACGCCCATAGCCCACCCAGGCCTTCGATCCCCCAGGGGTCGGCAAGTGGGTACCAGACTTGTCTGGGAGGACAGGAGGACTGGCTCGATACATCGGTAGGCCACCGCGAATCATTGTAAAGGCCAGATATGCATTTGATCATCTCCAACGATGCTTAATAGAAGTCGAATTCATGGCGCATCCCTCAGGGATTGACCAACGGCGAGAGCTTCATCCTCTGTCCACCTGTACGGTCACTCTGCCGCATATGTATCTTTAACTACGTGCTGCGAAAAATTAAAACATCTTCTTATAGCACGTTTTAGTAACTGGGTTTGCAGTTTGAGAAGCCCGTATTCTCGTTGTCCAATACTGTAGGACGTCGTTTGTGACCCAGTTACAAATTCGTTTACAAATAAACCAATGTTGCACTTCTTTGAGGCGTCTAAACCAGCACACCCATCGGAGGTGTAACGGATTGATGATTGGCATGAGACTTTGAGCACTAAGAAGAAATGGCCATCAGCAGAAGTAAATATAAAGCAAACCAAGGAATGAATGGTCTTTCAGAGTGTGAGATTCGGGGTGGTGAAGCCGTCGGCTTGCAGTGCCACTTCAAACCGGACGTTTATATGCTATCCGTACTGCTAACGTTTGGCACATTTGCGTTAGCCTATGGTCTCAACACCTTTAGACATTCAAGGTTTTTCGGATCAACGGTGAGTTTCGTTTTTTTGCTCACCAATGTGTAGTATGCAATTGTTCTCGTTCCTTATACTGACATATTTACTATTTGTACGAAAATAGAAAACCACCAGGCGTACTTTAATGGCAGGGACGGGTTATGTTTATAAAAAGGGTCCCAGATCGCTGAGATGCTTAGGTTGAGAGAAGACTGTAGCGCTTCCCAGTTCGGAAGGAAGGGGCTCACAGTTGAATGGTGCAACTGAAAAGAAGCTTTATGCTCATTTTTCTGCTAAAACATCATGCATCGCGTTTTCAGTTTCGCCACACTCTTTCTGATTTTGGCGTGGTGATAGCAATCGTTGTGATGACTACTTTCTCATTCTTCATAGGACTCGACGTTCCAAGTCTACATGTTCCCGAGAGTTTCAAGGAAGTTTCCAAGATTCTTTTCTCTCAGTTACACTTAGTTCTCCAGTACCATAGTATTCCTTGAAAATACTTATGTAGGTAAGGATATGCGATGGCTAAGGCAAAAATATCGGATATTCCTGAGCTAATAACGTCAACGATTGTCAATAGAACGCAAAAATATTATCTCCTGTTAAGAAAAACTAATGTTT
Organism: Angiostrongylus vasorum; assembly: GCA_018806985.1. Classification (NCBI taxonomy): domain Eukaryota; kingdom Metazoa; phylum Nematoda; class Chromadorea; order Rhabditida; family Metastrongylidae; genus Angiostrongylus; species Angiostrongylus vasorum. Next base: position 1,392,687 of record JADANN010000398.1, read on the forward strand.
CAGATATGAATGCGATAGTTTGGCTTTAGACATATTACAATTTGAATAAAGAAAAAAAGCTGAAAATCAAGATGAGATTACAGCCGACGCTCGACCGACCGTGGCTCATCGATATCTCTCGAATTCCTGTTCATGTGGCTCTTATTTCATCTCTTCCAGCGGCATTCTACACGATTCTTATAGTGATGGACCAACAAATCACAGCCGTTATAATCAACAGAAAGGACAATTTGCTCAGAGTGAGTAGCTATCAAACAGATTATTGTTGGTTTAACTTCATCCATCACAGTAGCGACAGTTCTCTACGGTTAAGTTATAACTACTTCGTTGTCACAAGAAGTCGGCTTACATTAAGACGAGTAAAAAATAATTTTGAAGCTTATGTGTTTTAAATTCATGATGATACCTCTGTCGAAATGTCTCCAGAGAATACTAATATATTCTTTTCCACCAATCAGGAGATAGGTTTAATTATGGCGAATAACGTGATAAGCCTTAACCTATACCAGATTAAGGGTTCAGTCGTGGTGATGATCTGCAACTGAACATGTTAAACTGTAAGGTTCTGGCGGATGTAGTCCAATTCAGCGAGCTCAAAAGAGCAGTATCTAGGGTTGCACTCAGTGGGCGACAACTGATTTTATTTCTAGCATAAGACAACGTAGTAAGGCATGTTTCATTAGTCACACACCATAACACTGTCACAAATCAGCAGAAACCACCCGTCAGAGTTAAAGTGATAGTGCATCTCAGTAGTTCATTTGGAATTTGACAGTAAATGCAGACTATCTTATAACAAAAAGGGGGTGTAGCGCAGTAGTTAGAAACGCAATGGGGTTGATCCCGCACCCTAGGCTTACCAAGCCTCTCCATCCCTCCGGGGTTCGCAAATTGGTACTAGAATTGTCTGGGAAGATAGCAGCACTGGCTCGATAAATCGGTAGGCCACTAGACTCATTTATAGGCCAGATGGGCCAGATGGGAGATTCAATCACTTCTATCGATATCTAATGTAGTCGAATGCATGGCGCACCCTTCGTGGATTGATCAACGCCGCTAGCGTTATCCTTTTTATCCTTTATCTTAGAACAGGGTTATTGACCCTATAGTATAAGCTAACATACTAGAATATGAAGTGAGTAGTACTTCGAGAGGGAGACATCATACATTCCCTAATGTTATAAGTGCAATAATCCACCGTACTGTTCACTTTACTGTGACCTTGACAGTGTGTTATTGAGAGGTTTGTTTGCATCAGATTATTTAACCAAGATTGATTAATTCGTACTGTTTGGCTATTTCAGAAGAAGAACTTCATTAGTCATTGTTTTAATCGAGATAAAACGATTATTCACAACGTCGTCTCTGAATTACTATGAGCGATTTTAACAAGATATGTAGCTGAACCCGTCAAAACAAGAATGCTCATATGCATTGGTGTTAATGCATACTATGGTGCTCAGAGTTCACTGTATGCTTAGGTTTCTAGGTATTTGCTTCCTTTGGCACTTTGTTCCCTTTCATCCTTAACATGCAAGTTAAGTTACGTGGTCACATAACGAGTACGATATGTGGAAAATGGTGTTTAACAATTCGTTCCACCTACTTGTTTGTCACACACTGCGGTGGAAATCAGATCCGAGACGGCAAAAAAATCGGGTCATTGGGTTTAAAATTGTCTTATAGCAAGGATAGCAAGAGTTTTTTTCCCTTCAGTGTTATGTTGCAGAAAGGACACGGTTATCATTTGGACCTGCTTGTGATCGGTCTGCTGGTGCTCGTATGTTCATTTCTTGGACTACCGTTCTACGTCGCAGCTACGGTGCTTTCCGTTATGCACGTTAACTGTCTCCGTTTATATTCCGAATCATCAGCTCCGGGTGAAATTCCACGCTTTTTAGGGAGTAAAGTGAGTGATTTTTTTAAACTCTTAGGTTTCTGGAGACAGATTTTTAAACTTCATCGAAGCTGGGATATTTGCAAAACTCTGACTGCAGGTCCTGGTGAACGTCATCGTCCCTTCCGGGAGTAACGCGTTCACCACACCATGCGGGATCCTTCGTTTCGCCTCACTCAGCTGTTCTATCGATCTTTAACAGCAATCACCCGTCAACGGGATTGATCTGGGGAGCCCAAATCGGATCAATCCCGTTGACGGGTGATTGCTGTTGGCAAAAAGATCGATAGAACTAGCTGAGAGACAGGCGAAACGAAGGACCCGCATGGTGTGGTGGTGAACGCGTTACCCCCGGAAGGGACGATAGCGCGTTCGTTCCCCACCATAGGCACCTGCAGTCCAGAGCTTTGCAAATATCCCAGCTTCGATGAAGTTATATTTCGCAATATACCCTGCCATCAAAAAATAGTAGGCAGTAGGCAAAAAGGTTAAAGTTGTGATTATAACAAATTTTAAAGTCCCAGAATTTTCAACTTGTTAGCTGCACCCTTGTTAAACGGCGCGGTATGACGGGTGTGAAGAAGGAGAGAAAAACTGAATAGAAATAAATACTTAAGGCATATATACAAGTCCAAATAAAAAGAATGATAGAAGTTCATGTGTAAATACATTCCATGAATAACGATGTTGAGATATTCGCGAAACCTGGACCTCGGACCAGATCGAACCACGATTTCCCTTTCCAGTTCGTGGCTCGATCTGGCCCGTGGTCCAAGTTTTGCGAATATCTCCGCATCGTCGCAGTTGTGATTCACATGATACCCTGCCGTGAAAAAATTATAGCAGGTAGAAAATAAAAGGTTGATATTCTATGAATAATTGAAAAACATCTTGAATAGGAAAGGCGACGATTTTTATGACGCCCTAGTTATATTCACTTTTACATTTTTAAACATTAAACCAACGACTAGCTTCTTTCTATCTGTTTTCTTCAGAGAACAGCGACTTACCGGTGTCTTTGCTCATATTCTCATCGGACTTTCAGTTTTTCTAACAAGGGTGATTAAGTTCGTGCCTTTGCCAGTACTCATCGGAATTTTCCTCTATATGGGAGTTGTCTCTCTGTTGGGGCAGCAATTTGTGCAAAGAATTGCCTTACTTTTCACTTCTGTCAAACACCAGGTCTCTAATTTCGTCCTTGAGTGTCGATCTAAATGAGTTCCTCACTGATTCCTTTCTGTGTTTCATTGTTCTCTTAGTTTTACAAGTAATAGATGTCTTCAAAGAGGAAATTCCTTCAGAATCAATTTTTCGTACGCAGCACTTTTTTCCGTTTCGTTTTCAAACACGATCATTTCAGTACCATTTCAGCCTGACTATTCGTGGTTACGGTCGGTGAAAATGCGACGAGTACATCTGTTCACTTTAGTACAGTTGTTATCGATTGGAGCGCTGTTTGTCGTGAAGCACACGAAGGCAATCTCCATGATATTCCCACTAATGGTGTGCTTACAATAGTTTTTTTCAAATAATGTGGCAAGTCTTGAGATGAGATCACTCAGAAGGCACTTAAAGTGAGGCCTAGGATCAGAGCTAGAGGTTTAGAGTTACGCTAGGGATAACATAGTAACACTTAGGCTTAAGATTCACCAGATAATTTCTTGGAATTCTTGGTGCTGATCGTTCAGTGAGAAATGAAAGTAGAAAAGTTATCAATCACATTGAAATGGAAAAGTGACAATGAATCAGAACAGGAAAATAGTTACGGGAGTTAGAATAATGGAATATGAACAGCTACAACGCGTTAGGGATAAACGGCTCCATTGAAGAGAACACCTGCATTTTTTTCCTATTTTCTCCTTTGTCCCATAGATAAATCATATCCAAAAAGTTCTGTGGAGACAGTACGTTTGGCGCTCATTATTCCAAAATCAGTTACGAAAATAAATCTATGAAGTTTCCACCGCCCTAACACCAACGAGAAGAGTAAAGTTTGTCGTCGACTGCATAGGAGTTCTTTTATGACCAGAAATTTTTGCTTCCAATATACTTGAAAGAGAAAAAAAACCTTACTATAAACAGTGCAAAGCCTACTACATCCATCAAAATCTGGAGGTCGTTACTAAATTACTGGGAAGCCATAGGTACAACAAGTAATAAAAAAAGCCCTTTATTTCCGTTATAAAAAGCTCTATCTCAAAAAGAATGTGACTGGCTTAGGTGAAAGAAGTAGCAAGGAAGTACAAGCACAGGTAGAAACTGCCAGAAACAAGAAGCGATTGACGAAAGTGCTCCATTAGAACAGAAAAGTGCTAGCATGGGAGTGAACTTGGGTGTAGCATCATCATGTTCACGTGTAACCTTTGCTACGAGAAGTATCATGAATTTATTAGAGAACAGATGGAAAACTCACAAGTCGTCCTTTCGGATGTCCGTAGCTTTTCAAATGCCAAAGAAATGACTACTGCTGTTGGACGTGAATAACAGCCATTGTTGCAAGCAAAAAATATAAATAAGACATAGAAAACTTCTTAGCAGTGGTAGGAACACTCAACACTGTAGGAACACATTCAATTTCAGCTTGTCTTCATGGTACTGATCCGTATGTACGTGTTGGAAAGGGTTTTCACTGAACTCGAACTCGCATCACTCGATGACATGCTGCCGAGTTTCAAAGAAGTTGTTATGCCCCCAAGCCTCAAAAGGTAAGAACAACTTAGGAACTATTCCCTTTAGAAGAACTGAATGTGCTATAGAGTACAAGACATAAAATGACTGTAATAAAGCTTACGTCCACTATCATTTCTTCCAGAGATACGTCGTGTATTCGACATCGTAGAGATGATCGGATGCACATTTTGTTTATTTGGCCCATAATTTTTCCCCTGCTGGAAACATCTAGAACCACTTTTTTTCTTCCTAACAAAGACGAATCACATCATATTTCAGCAGTGGCGGAAGATAGAAATAAAGATTATGTGCATTACAGGGTAGCGCTTATCACTGGGCTGCATGCAACAATGTGCATAGTGCTCTAGATGCTCAGGAATTCTCATTCTCGCAGAACAAGAAGGCAGAGCAACCAAAAGACCTTCTAGTTCTGGAAAGCTAAAATACATTACATGCACAGTGAATGGAATTTTTGGAGTTCAATACGACAACCGTGTTATTTGGTGATACCTCACTCTTGAGGGCCCGCGTGGCGCGAGGTTAGAGATGCCCTGTAATGCACCTACCGTCTTTGATTCGATCTTGTACCCCCTGCCTCGCCAAGCTTTCCATGTACCTAGGGCCGGGACATTGGACTTGTCTATGTGGGTAAGCAGGACTAAGTTCATCATCCATCGGCAGGCCACCGCGAGTCATTGTATAGACCAGGTTTGCATCAAATCACGTCTAGCGATGCTTGATAAAAACAAATGCATGGCGCACCCATAAAGTGTTGATAAATGTAGATGGGCACTATCCTTTATCTTTTTTTAACCTAATTGTTAATAATTTATGCACGTTTCAGACAGCGGCAGCGAGAAACGGACGACTTGATAATAAGTCGCAAATGACTAACGGCGTTTCCCAGTTGTATGCATATTGTATATATAACCAAATAAATGATTTCATACGATATTACGAAGAGCTCAGTACTTGGATCAAACTTTTTCGCGTTTCTTTTCACATTACGTAACAACGAGTTTACAGATATTGTCCAGATCCCAGCACTTGCTGCATTCGATTCGCCTAATGAGATCCCGGATTCTTGCATGCGGTTTCGCCTGTTGTACGAGGATTCATGGTCTTCTTTATGACTGCCACTCTATGTTGATCGAATCGATTCTCCATCGAATCCTTAAATAAACGTGCCAAGCTGTTTCTAGGTATTGTGAATCCATGGCCGCTTCCTGGACAAGAGTGGTACCAATTTCTTAACCCTCGAGAGATGGATGCGTTGGAAGGCTGGAAGCAATCCGGCTATTGTGCGTGTTGAACGACATGACTACCATTCCGTTACACGATGCTCTAATGAACAAGAGTTCAGCGGTGGTGGGAAATGTCGAACAATGCATAATTTCACTAGACTAGAGTCCTCAGCGGACTTTGCTCGTTTATGTCCTTGGTATCTCAGAAGTTCAATTTTCTATTTGAGGCCACAACCGAAAATAACCTGTGCCAGGAATCGCCGCCGTTGTTGAGAAAAACTCACCCTAATGGCAAGCCGACCAACCTCGCTCCGTTAAGCGCTTCGGCGATTGTCAGTTGTGACAACCACAGCATGCCTCGACACTTCTATCCGGAGGCCTAAAAAAAGAATTCTGGATGGAATGGTCCATATACTTATTAAATGAGCTCTTTAGATGATTAAATGGGCTGAGAATGAATTTGCTCAAGAAAGCTAGTAATTCAGTAGTAAGGTGTTATTGTGGTTTTTACTTCTTAGTGAAGAAGTATCTCTATGTACCAAAAAGCGTCATTAGAGATGAGGACGGAATAGATTCAATTAGGAAATGTTAAAACTAGCCGATAAAAACGCAGAGCAAAAACCCCGTGGCGCAGTGTGCAATGCGCGAGACCCCGGAAAGGGAAATCGTGGTTCGATCTGGTCCGGGTTTCACATTTTGCGAATATCTCAGCATCGTTGTGTTTGATTTCGAATAATATCCTGCCATGAAAAATATAGTACGCAATAAATAAAAAAGAAGACATTGTCACTAGTATTTCAACATAGGCCTGTGTGGAGCAGTGGTCTGAGGTGTCTTTGGATATACACGTGGGATCGATCCTCGCTCCCGTGGCTCACCAAGCCTTCCATCCCTCCGGGTTGGCAAATTGGTACCGGACCTGTCTGGGAGGATAGCAGGAGTGGCTCGATACATCGCTAGGCCACCGCGAGTCATTGTAAAGGCCAGATATGCATTCAATCAAATTCAGACGATGCTAAATGAAGTCAAAGGTATGGCGCATCCCTCAGGGATTGATCAACGCCGATAGCATTATCCATTATCCTTTTTATTTCAGTATGGAAAATTAATGAGCATAAATCCATGTTAGTATTTCGAAACCCTTTTCTTTCGCTTTTTCCTCATTGTTTAATTTCTATTTCGACCGTATTTCGAACCAAAGGGAAACGACTGTTTTGATTTGTGCTTGATGACGTGAAGGTGCAGTCGTATCATTTGCACTTAATCATCCTCTGAATTACGAATTCAAGCGACCGTCATTAAACCCTTTTTAGTGAGCTCTGATAACTTGATATTTGGCCGAGTTTCGTCTGCACTGCTTGTTGTAGCACGTGAAAGTTCGTTGTGTTCTCATGTTGTTGTGGACATAAGTCTACTTGTTTTAGCTAATGCTGATTGTAACCTCCGTTCGCGTGATCGAAGAGTTATGCCCAATCGAACGACGAGAAAAAAAAGTTTAAATATACGTGAATATCACAACATTTCCAAAATTGATCAAATTCTCGAAGATGCGTCACGCATTTAACTCCATTCATTCAACACTTCATCTGTCAAGTCACATTTTCGCCATCTCAACAAGATACAATGCGACAACAGTTCTCATATACAACTTTTCTAATGTCTATCTATCGCCCAATCTGCTTACTGTCTGTCGTCTACAAACTTCTCAGTGGAGGCGTCCCAAACAGGATTGACATAAAACTGGATGAAGGACAGTCATATTAACAAGAAGAGTTTCGAAAGGATTCAGTACGATGGGCCACATTCACAAGATAACAAGGCTTACTGGAGTCAAATTCGACTCGATACAATGATGAGGACACAACATCGAGAAGACGAGCGACGGTCGAGATCAACTCGAATCACCGGCTCTGAGAAAGGCGAAGACGTCGAGACGTTACCAGAATATTACATCGACATCAAGAAAGGGCTTAAGCAAGGCGATACCATGTCGCCAAAATTATTTACTACCATCCTCGAGAACATCATACGAACACTAGAATGGGAAAACATGGGAATAAAAAATCCATGATTAGCAGTTACAACACCTTCGCCTTGCTGATGACCTCATTCTTAAAGCACGAAGCATTGATCAGGAGGAACGAATGCTTACCAACTTTTATAACGCTTAATCCTTTCCATAAAGATTGGTCTCTGACTAAATCTCACAAAAAAGATATTCATGAGGATCAGATTTGTTTCTTATGACCGATTCATGCTCAACGGAATGGATATCTCCGAATGCTCCGCCTATGTCTCTCTAGATTGGGAATTCAACATGATGAGCAACTTAACTCCAGAGTTGAGTAGGAGAAAGCGAGCGGCTTGGGGAGATTTCTAGACCATCGAGGATATAGTGGGGAGAACAAAGAACATCAAACACCACTCCGACGTCCTCGACTCTAGGATTCTTCCTCCCATGACGACAAAGCGAGGAATCACTTCGCGTTATTGAACGCGCAGTCGAAAGGACGATGCTAGGAGTATCCTGTATCACGCGTCAGAGAGGAATCGAATGCTCCGATGTAACTCAGTTATCAAAAGCCAAAGACGCTGTTCTATGCACCAAATTGCAAGGATGAGGTGGACCGGATGTGCACGGAAGACAACCGATGGATCAGAGCCATCAACGACTCGATTACTTGGGATGTCAAACGCACAGCAGGAAGACTTCCGACTTGACGGTTAGAGATCTTAACGAAAACGCTAGAAAAAAATATATGGTGTTCAGCGTGCTCAAGAGCGAGAAGAACCCACTTAGCTGCTCTTGCACGCGACAGGAAGAAATGGAAGAATTACTGGCGCCCGGTCGAGTCACTCGACGATCAACAGAACGACAGGTGTTACAAATGATACAGGTGAATTATCGGTATTAGATGCAATATGCGTCGCGAAGTTAACTTTTCCTTTGGAAACGAAGTCACTTTCTGGATAAGGAGTTAGCGTTCCTAAAGAACAAAATGTAGTACCCTAGTGACCAGGAGTTTAGGGCCGATGATTTGAAAGTCCTTTTCCTGCATGCGAAAGCGAATGAAGTGAGAACAACGCGTAAAAGAATTTGGCGCACATTTTGATTTCACCAAAATATTTCGTTCAAACTATCGAAATAGTTGTAATCAGGGCTGGTGAAGTCCCCTTTCCTCAACTACATCTACAAATTCACGTTTATCCATCGGCTAAACAAAGATCCCCCTTATTCGGGAAATGGATCGGCATTGAACTTACGGCATTTCTAGTGGGACAGGTCGAGGATACCTCTCTTATTCTTTCTTACGAAGATGCTGAATGCAAAATCTGATGTTTTACGCGTGTTTAGTCTATTTACGAGTGCGCCGGCATCGCATGGGGTACACACCAAGAAAGCTCTTCAAAAAATTTACTAGTACTCATCCGAGCCACTTGACAATAAAAAAAAGACAACCAATGATATATGTAATAGAGATCTAAAGTATGTTTACGGCATTCAAACTTATCAAAAAAAAAACCTACGCACAGAAGTAGAAAAAAATAGGCTCATCTAAAACAAGAAATGTATAACTAATCAAGGATCAACAATAATTTAGCCTTTACTTAGTGCCTCTTCTTTTTTCAATGCACAGCACGAAGTGAAATACAACAAGGATGTTGAGATATCAGAAAACTGGGAACCTCAGTTGGGCTTCGAACCGACGATTAGCCTTTCAGAGGTCTCATGTGGTATTCATCGAACACCAATCGAGGCCCTTGCTTCTTTTATCAACAAAAGGATTAACATTAATACAGAATCCAAGTAAACCTATGAGGAGTTATTACAGCAAAATTTAGAAAGGAGGCGTGGGTCTGACACTTCGCCGACATTGTTGTAGTCGCTGTGTAGCCCTGACTACGAGGTCATTTATTTGCTCTATGGCGTAGCAAATAAACTCAACATTTCGTTCCTCACGGTCACAGGTCATCATCTTTAGAAATCTGAAGATCACTGTCTGAAGCTTCTTATTTTTCTCTTCGTTACTATGGCTACCTATCGTCTTAGATGGCCTCAGGGCTTTTTGCTCTCGTGGGTGTCAAAACATTAAAAAAAGCCAAAGAGAGATTTACAACAAATAGCTTCATATTTCAAACCATTCCTGCGATGAATTGTTGGACATAGTCTTCTCTACTTAAAATTGTTCCACAAATTAGGGGCAGAGGTCGCAATAATTTGGGAAAAAATGATGAGGCACTAACTCTGATTTCATTTCATCGACGGCAATAATAATTTCCAGCACTGTGTCGAAATTTGTTGGAGTCTGGCAAACAATTCGCAACATCTAAAGTACCAGAAATACTAAAAGGCACGAAAACATATGAGCCCAATGGGGACAGCAAGAGTTGTTTTCAATTACCAACCTCCCTGCTTTGAGTCCATGTTTGACTCATTTCATTCATCCTTTCCGGTTTCGCCAGGTAACGACCAATGACTGTGATAACAAACTTCGTCAGTAAATTGGAGACTTCCTAAAATTATAGATAATATATCTTCAATAGAAAACACACAAATTATGAAAAGCTTTCTCAAAATAAAGATATTCGAAGTTGACCCACAGGATATCCGCGCAACGTTAGGAACTCCAGAAATTTTATTGCGTCAACAACATAGAACTGGATGGATTCATCAAAGCCATGTGGTCGCTTCTAAGAAATAAAAAAATAAATAAATATTCAGAGGCGACTTTATCAATATATTTACGACAGCGCGGTCTATGGCTGATATTTTGAAGAGTGGGTTTAGGCAAAACACATTGAATATGTCATAAAAGTGATAATGGACAAGCCGTCCGATATCGATCAATCCCTGAGGGAGACATCTGGCCTATACAATTTCTCACGGTGGCCAGTCAGTGTTTTGTCCTCCCAGACAAGCCTGACACCATCTTTGAGAATCCAACGTTCCACTGGTGCTTTGGATGTTGTTAGAAAAAAGAAGGTCTTGTTATCTGAAAAAAAATCCTTTGTCTCTGAACTATTGTTCGAGAAGATAAGGACGTTATCCCCACAATGAAGGCCGGTGAGAAATATTTATGTCTTCTTCGTCGTGGTAGAGCACCTTCATATCCTCTTATTCGGTAGAGCCTTCATTTGTCCGTCCTTCGGCTTCTTCTGCATAATCTGCTTAAGTGCTTCTGTATTCCATCCACACTTGCTGACCAAATAAGTCTTTTGGCAGCGTTATTCAAAGATACGAAATCCAATTTTTGACCAGAGTCTGGTTGTTTTCTCTTTTACAATCACGTGGAGAGTCACTATTATGACGTGAAATAGTTGGGAAAAAAAACCCGTACAGCTTCGAAACCGCCTGAAGAAGGCCAACAAAGTGTTGACTGAATGGACAAATTTTCTTCATCAGACAAGTGATAGAAGTATTCCAAGAATTATTAAAAAGAGATAGGAAACAAAAAAGACCACAGCACAATCAACGCCATGGATCGTGTATGGCTCACAGAACCAGCGGCAAAAAATTGGGCAGAGTAGCATACCATTAGCCAATGAGAATTAAGCATGTTGATAAATATGCTAAGGATGATGAACGTACTCTAAACATCGAAAAAACTTTCATGAGGATTTTCCAACACGCCACAGTGTATAATGTGACAGCACTTCGATTAAATGATGACGTGAGGATCATCCTAAAAAGTGGAAGAAGGCAAATCTTCAGTTCCAATAAATTAGAATAAAAGCAGAACTTAACACGACTAATCAGATATCTTCCTCGACAAAAAAAAAGGAAAATCCTGGACCTTTTGATAAACAATGGTCACTACCCTATCATTAATAATACATGCAAGCGAGGCATAGTAAATTTATTGTTGGTTACCAAGATTTCATGTAGCCTAGGCTTCCAGTCGCTTCTGAGGGTGTATGCTGCTTCCACTGCAGAATATTACATTCACATGGTGCTCCTGTTGTTCGAAACCAATAATGCGTACCAAAACCAGGTACACAGTAACACAGTAATAATCTACTCACACTGTCGTCTCGAGAGCGACAGTGTGAGGGAGGCTCATCTGTACTGTTAGAATCACTTGGATTTTCATCGAATAACTCACTGTATCCATTGCACTTGCAAATCGTGCATCTCGATCCAGAATCGTTCCGACGTAACATTGTTGCCATTCCGCGAAAAAGCTCTTTCCAATACATTAATGCTATTGTCCCGTAAAACATGCTGTATTGAAAAGCACTCTGTACGATGAAAACAAATGAATACATGTAACAAAAGGAACAAACATTTTGATGTCTATTTATAGAACTCAAAGTGAAGTAAGGTGATCCACTATCCGGATTTATTGGTGTGGAAATTCCTTCATCGACGAAAGTCACGTCCTTCTCTAAAGACCAAGGTAGATCCTAAAGAATGACCTTAAAAAATTCAAAAGAGAAGTTCCTGTCTAAATGGTAAAGATCTGCAGATTCAACCATTCAAACATCTTTTATTTTAACCAGTAAGGGTGAAGGCGAACCGAGACGTGGCGGAAACGGTTGAACTCGGCCATCATTTTTAGCGAAAAGTGTATTGAGGTCAATGCATATCGCAGCTCATTTTTTAAAACGAACACTTGAAAATTGGTAACACTTACTCTTCTAAGGCCTCCCAACGGTTTAAGGCCTGACCGTGGCTGGGAGGTGTTCCTGGGTGTCGGAGTGCGATGTAGGGCCGGGGGATTCTTACCCCAGCAGGGTCTCCCAACATGGTGACAAATCGCCCTCTAATCCACAAGAGCTGTGACTGTCTGTGGTGGTGAAGACCTGAAGTGGACTTTGGCCAGGCTGACCTCAGGATTCCAGGGAACCACAATGGTTTAACCAGGAAATCTCCGAAAAATGGTGATTATGCTGGGACCGGCCGTTCAAGTATCGAGTAAGTAAGTACTCTGCTAAAGAATGGGTTAGAGCAAAAGCAGACATGACAAACCTTCCACCATATGACACTCACGAATCAAAATGTACAAAAAAGTATTCAAACCGTTGCTATGGATAGAAGGGAAATAAGAAACATGCACATGGTCGATTAGAAATAAAGCAGATTGAATGAACACAATGCTGTGGTACAGTAGCGTTTCACTAGCACTTCTATAACGTCGAATTATGGTCGCAAATTCCTACAACTTAGTAAGTGGTCTCATAACATTATTGGCGTTCACTCAAAGGATACGGGGCGAGTATTCCGATGTCTTCACACCAGCTGGTAATTACGTGCTCATCTAGCATGAAAGTACCTATCCAAAGAATTCAGTTCAGTTCCCTCAAGGTATGAATGGAATGAAAATTTGATTCTATTCATACAAAAAGTGGGACCACTTGATATATGAGTAGAATCAAACTTCCTGACGGTACCGATCATAAAAACGTGACGAACCTATTAGCTGAAAGTTAATACGGTTTTTTTGTCTAAAAAAGGTTAAATCAAATCCTTCTGACATTCAACGAAGTCTTAGAAAAGACTGCAGTAACTCCATGGTTGTCGATTAGGAAAATAAGAACTATTCTTTTGATTATTCGTAAGACAATCCTAGTGAAAACAATGGCTTTCTTACCTGCCGACTTGCTTCATCGTTTGAATGTCTTGCTGTCGATGATGACACACCAGATCTTCAAAACAGATTGGAAGAAACAACAAGTATCGTCATGAAAAAAAAGAAAAAAAACACACTCTTCGGGCCGACAACCTTTTAGTTTAGTGGTTGAGATTACGATTCCTCGACTAACATTTAGCACCAGTTCAAAACTGTGATAACATCCGCTGATCCACCAAATATGGTGGAAAGTACTTCCCTTGTTATCAGTGTAGAATATTCACACCTCATAAAGGAAAATCTGATCTGACCAACGTTTGATTTCTCAATAAAATCATGCCACACCACCCATTATACAATTTTAGAATTTCAAAGGTAAGGCTTTAACTGTGAACTTCATTAAGGAACACTGTGAAACGTAAAGGCGACCACACATCAAACAAATCAGTACCAGGACAACTTACAAGGACTGGCTATTGCTACTATCACATATCCACGTAGACGATGAGGAGTTCTCAGCAGGATCACAGGATGACAGCTTAACGGACGAAAGACAAAAGTTGAGAACAGTTTTGTCCAACTACAGGTAAAGTGGCATAAAACTGTAACATCTCACTTACTCTAATTTCTCGAAAACGTGGTACTTCGTGGCTATGAAGTGGAAGATTGCTTTGCTCTGCAAACTTTATGATACACATTGTTTTTAAGAACAAAAATTCTCAAAGAAGTAATCCCAAATTCTCAATAATCTCGAAATCCGACATAATCTAATTTAAAGAGAGAGGCTAGCACATTTCTCGCATTTTTTAATTTTCAGGTGACCCAAATGAGAAGAAGAAGTGGACTCGATTAGGCCACAGAGAGGAAGAAAATGTGGAAGGCATTTTGACATGTTACTACAATGACATATTCGTATTCTCTCGTATGTTCAACGCTAATGAAAAGGCAGTTCTTGTTAAGTTAGATTTCTTCTTTCTAAGGGCCTTTTTTAAACTTTTCTTTAACATAAAGAAAGGAACTCGGAAGTACAGCAAAGACAACCTGCTAAACGAACAAACTTTGCCAAGAAAAGGAGGAAGCTAAGTGCTAATAAGGGAGAACCGGTCAATATATGTACATGTCTTTGAGCAACACAAGCCCATAAATATGAATGAATTCGCTGTAGCTTAACTGCTTACAGGCAATCAGCTTTAGAATATGGCAATATTTGTGCTGAGCAACATCATAGTTTGAATCTAGAGCACGGAATAGACAGAACTACCGCGAATTCCTATAAGTTCACATGAAGTACAAAGTGTAGCTAGTACAATACCTTGAGAAATGATGTTTCCGCTGAAAAGCTGTGAAGGTCCTGGTGCCAGGGAATGAGTGGAAGAGACGTCCGAACTAGAAAAGAAATAGAAATAAACTGGATTAAAAACGATCAAATTCTTGCTTCGAATAACACTAATTCCAAAAAATTCGCTAGGATTGAGAATTTGTTCGAAGTTTCAGATGAATAACGTGGAACGACTGACAAGAATCCGTCCGATGACTGTCCTGAAGAAATGAATGGTCCTGGTAAGGTCTAAAAAGGAAAATCATTTCACAGTACATAGAATGTCTGTAAATACTTAAACAAAGACGAAAAGAAAAAACACCTGTTGCGAAGATACCCAGTACGAATTTCCATGTGTAGTGAATGATCTGAGCCTACGATTACGTGCAACTGCAAATGCAGCCGCAAGAAGGAAATGGCGTTCTATAATGATCCGTATACTCTTGAGAATTTTCTTTTTAAAAAACGCTCAGGAATCTTCTTTTTCATGAAAATGAGATCTACGTCGTTCTTGAAAAACCAGCATTAAGTGCCAGCTGTCCTGGGAACATCGAAATAGCTACAGAAATCACTAACCTTTAAAACTGTCAACATCGGAATTGCAAACCACAACCATAACGGCAATTCCTGCTGGAAATAAAAAGGTAACTTCACACAATTCAGCAATAGTGCACCTTTTACAATTAGGCTATCTGTTCTTCCCGTGCACGAAAAAATGTTTTTGTAACAATTAATAGTCCGAATTTTCCAACAGTTACATTTTTTTCTAATATTTTCAAGATTAAAAAGGTTGATATCCACATTTATTGTAGATGAAAACACTATGGCCTTAGTATCTGTTACACAGATGGTTAGTTGGATTTCCCTCAAAGATTCGATCATTCGATTTGACTCCTGGAGATTTAGTCAGTGCCGTGCTATATATTCCCTCAGGAATTACTCCTTCTCTCAGGCATCCAGGGTGAATGAATTAACAAATACAAGTCATCGATCCATTATGGTGCTCCACACATGTAGTAAAGAACAGCAGTGTCGATCACGAGAAGCGATTCAAACACGTCAAATGTTACAATTAATGTTATCAAGAAGTCCACGAGTGCTACGATATTACCACTCTGTGGAAAATTGGATTCTTAATAATGTACAACTCACCGTTGTAGCGTACTCATACAAATACTCTAGAAAAACACTGATTGAAAAGCAGGAAATGCTCCTATCTGACAGCTATCAGTGTTGCAGACGTAGAATTATGTCAATTTGGAAAAAAAACTAAACTTAAGCCGGCACTGAGCCCAGACACGAACCCGGTCGTCTATTCTGATGAGACTTCCAATAGGGAGGAACAAATAGAAGTGCTTGAACTGCACCACGTTTGAGGATGAGCTGCCAAGTAAGGGTTTAATCAAACCAGCCGAGGGTGACATTCCGCCAAGTCCAGAGAATTATTTTCAGTACACACCATAAGATATAGGGGCACGTGTGGCGCAGTGGTCGGAGGCGTCCTGCAACACACACGCGAATCGATCCCTGCGCCCATGGCCCGCCAAGCCTTCCACCCCCTCCAGGGTCGGCAAATTGGTACCAGACTTGTCTGGAAGCATAGCAGCACCGGCTCGATACATCAGTAGGCCACCGCGAGTCATTGTAAAGACCAGATATACATTCATTCACCTCCAAACCTCCGAATGATTCTTATTGAAGTCGAATGCATGGCGCATCCCTCAGGGATTCATCAACGCCGAGAGCTTTATCCTTTATTCTTTTTAAAACAAGATTTTAAGGCAAAAATTGTGTTCAGCAACAATTTGTATCCATGTAATAAATGAACTGACCTCTAAATAGATAACTTTGATACGCTGAAGGATTATATACTTAAGAGTTGACAAACTTAACTATTCTGAATGGTTAGCACAACAGATTTGTCCCAAAATTTAAGCAGCAGTAGGAAATAAGAACTCCGGCTATGCTCGTTTTCCGTTGGTGCAGTACTTCGAGGTCTAAAACAATGCTTTTGAAACCACATATACTACAGTAATAATGTGACAACAATAGAATACTAGATCAATTAATGCAGGTATAAAAAAACACAAGTAATGACATAATCAGCGAGGAGAACCGATGTAACGAAGATGAACAATGAGGGAGGCTAAAAATATCAAAAAAGCCTTGTCCAGTTAAGTATTTGAGTAATACAATGAAATAACAGCGGTGTCACCTCAACATCCACGAAGAACACGGTCGGACGAAGTCTGACAGAGTGCTGGCACTGAAAAAATGGTATATGAATAGCGGTCATCAAATAGTGTTCGTGGAAGGGGAGGGAGGCTAATTAGCTGGAGGAGATCTATCCGCTCGAAAGAAGGATCCGGAAGTGCGCAGGACGCGCCACTTTTTTCGGTATAACATGTGTCACCTCTCGGTTCGTTGATGGCCGAGTGATTGGAACAGACATCAGTAAATTTTCCATTTCTACCTGCCATTTGCAGGACTGACACTATGGGTTCTGCTTGCTCTAAGGACTCGCTGGGCATTACTTCTTTTTCTGAGGGTTTTAGTGCAGAACTTTGATGTTCTAATCTCTTCATTGTTTCCAAGTACTCTTAAGAGTTATCTTAAGAGCTAAGACTCATGGACTTCACCTAACCTGCATCCGCTCTCTATATCGCCAAAACTAAATAAACAAAATGGAGAATGGAGAAACGGATAGCGCAGTGGTTAGTGATGTTGTCGATCAGGAAGCAAAGACAAAAAGAGCACGGACGCCTCCACAGCACTCTCGCCCAACCCAACTAAGAAGCCTTAGCACGGCTATCTCCAACACTGCATAGAGAAACGACTCGGCCAGCATTCTGCGACATTCATAAAGAAGATCAAATCCTCAAGTAGTAGCCAGAACAACATCGAAGATCTTTAACGACGATGAATGGGAGGAAAACGAATCGAATGTAAGAAGTGATAGGATATGCGCAGCAGACGGATAACGTTAAAATATAAATAAACAGTATGGTCATCCACATATTGCCACTCCGTAATTTCAAACACAATGAAATTAGAACCAAATACAGACATGTGGCACATGATGAATCTACTTGTAAATACTGAGCTAAGGCAACGGCATTTGTCAATTTCGACGATGAAAGTCTTGTAGATAAATCGAAACGTTCTCTGACACAACATGGTATCATATAAGTTTCACATAAATATTCGAAAAAAAAATGACTGCAAGAATCTCATCAAATATCGCCTAGCACGAAAACATCTGTACACTCAATTAAGGCTATCATCACCTGTATCACCTGCACTCCAGTTGATCGTCGAGTGACTCGAGCGAGCGTCGGTAAATCTTCCATTTTTCCTTGTTGCGTACAAGACTAGTCCAGTGGGTTCTGCTCGCTCTTGGGACACGCTCAGCATCATATCTTTCTTCTAGGCTTTTCGTGAAGAACTCTGACCATCGAGGCGGTGGACTTCATGCAGTACGTTTGACATCAGTCACTACTGGCTGTTGTCCATCGATTATCGTTCACAAGTACTATGTGTCCGGCAAACGTTTTCCTCGACAATTTGGCGTACAGAACGGTATCTTTGACTTCTGATCGTTGACCCAGGTCACAGCTCCTGATTCCTTCCACTACTTGTGTGAAATGGGATACTCCTGGCATAATTCATTCGAGCGCGCGTGAAATAAGGAGGGGTGATCTTTCATCTTGCTTACGCATCGACCATGTTTCTAACGCATACGTTAAGGCAGGAAGTATCGTGAATTCGAAAAGGTGGGTACGAAGTCGGATGTTCTTTGTCCTCTTCACTACATCCTCGATGCTCTTGAAAACTTCCCAAGCCGCTCGTTTACTTCTGCTCAGTTCTGGAGTTAAATCGTTCAACATGTTGATTTCCTGACCTAGATAGTCATAACTGCGGCATTCGGAGATATTCGTTCCGTTGAGCGTGAATGCGGCATACGAAACCAATTCGTTCTTCATGAACATCGTTTTTGTGAGGTTTAGTCGAAGACCAATCTTTCCATAGGCTTTATTAAAGTCAACAAGCATACATTCCGCTTGGCTAATGTTTGGTGTTATAAGGACGATGTCATCAGCAAAGCGAAGGTGGTGTAACTGCCGACCATCGATTTTCACTCCCATATTATCCCATTCTAATGTTTCGCATGACGTGATGGAGGGTGGCGATACGGTACATAATTTTGGCGAGATGGTATCGCCTTGCCTAGCCCCTATTTTGACGTCGTTATTAATATCGTTGTAGAATGATGATATCTTGGCGGTGAAATATTTATAGAGCTCGCTATGAATCTTTACATGCTGGGTAGGGACTCTCTGATTGCCCAGAGCTTCCATGGCATGACTGCTTCTGTATCAGTTCAGTTAAGGGCCTTCTTCAAATCGATGAAAGTGAGGCAGAGCGGTCTTTTTGTACTCTCGCGATACCTCATTGAGTATTGTTAAAGTGCGGATGTGGTCCATCGTACTAAATCCTTTTCGAAACCTTGCTTGCTTATATGGCTGTCTTTCGTCCAGTTTTCCGTCAATCCTATTCATAATGACTCCAGCGAAAAGTTTGTAGACGAAAGACGTCAAAGCAGATTGGGCGATAGTTGCCGAGATCGTGTAAGTCACCTTTCTTGAACAATAACACGGTTTAACAGTGTGTTTACGAGGACTGGTGGGAGGTTCTTCAGGTATTCAGATCTTATCCTGTCGGGTACCTGATGCTGTTCGATTTCTCACCGACGAAATAGTAGATCGGATTTCGGAAGGGAGAACCGATGGTACGATATATCCATCCTCCTTTATTTCTTATAAAAGCAGGAAGATGTGGCCATTAAAAAGATCAGAGCAGTATTCCTGAATGGTTTTCTTCATTGCCTTTCTGGAAGCTGTAACTGCTCCGTCTGGGCGTAGGATTGCAATCACCTTGGTTTTGTAAATGGCGAACCTTCGGTGTTATTTGCGAATGCTTTTCCCAGCCTCTGCAGCTTCAACCATTACTGCTGCTCTTTCCTCTTTATGATCTTCTTTTTATCGCTTGTCTGCATTGTTTTGCAAGTTCGGACGTTAGTTCGCGGTTGCCTGCAGTTCGTGCGATTCCACGCTGGCGTATTAGCTCGAGTGTTTCTGGAGGCAGACTTCTCTTGGTGACTTTCGAACTCTCAGCTTTCATAGCGCTAAAGTGAAGATGTTGAATGAGCCAATCGTATTCCTTGTAGATGTTTCGAGGACGGCACCTTCCCAACAACCCATTAATGAGTTGAATAAACCCCGATTAATGGTGGTTCTGGGACTTCATTTTTTGATTTCAGCACCTTTTTTCTCCTTTCCGCGGAAAAAATGAAATCTTGCACGAAGAACGTGATGGTCTGATCCTGAGTAGAATTTTGGGACAACAGCAACATCGGTAAGGCCTTCCACTTACTGTGACGTGACCCATGTCGTTATGGTACTCTCCACTAGGAGACCCCAACTACACGTTGAGGGTGGGCTTCTGGAATTGCGAGTTACCATAAGGTCTTGGTCGTCACGATTAACTCAGGCAGCGGCTCACCTTGCTCGTTCCATCCTAATCCGTTGGCCGGGATGGTCACATGCTATGCCTCCCATACATTGCCGATATGTTAAAAAAAATCCTTCGTTCTCATGCAACCTCTTACATCACCCGACCTTAGTCTTTTACAAGCTTACGGCTCAATGATTAATTAGTTCAAAGTGGACAGAGAGGGAGACAAACTGCAAGATAAATTTACTGTGTGTTGGGGGTTTGTCGAGCGTGATTCGCAGTGGAAATGCAGCCTCGCCAGACCCTAAAAAATGGGTATTTCAACACGTATACACACAAAAAATGTAAACAAAGGAACAAAGGGATAAACACGTAAAGCAACTTTAAGATTATAGATTAAAATTAACAATACGGAAGAATAGCTTCTGTAAAGCGTTGCTGAGCTGATGCGCGGAATAACTGGGAGTTAAGATTGCATCACATAAATCCTGAAGACAAATAAAAAATGAAGCGTCTTTTTGTTTATACTCCTACCTTTACGCTTAAAATGAGAATGACAGGACTAATAATAATGAATCGGCCCATTATATAAGGAAAAGAACAGACAGCAGATGGACGAAAAGAATTATGGAGTGGACTCTACGACGATGAATGCGTCTTCAATGACGACCTACACGTTGGACGGATGTGTTCCTAACTAAAGTCAGTCAGCTGCACTCGCAGGTGAAGTTGTTTTGCAGACAACAGTATGAGACTCACACCTACCACCATGCTCGAATCAAACCACCACGATGGACGAGAAGTATGAGGAAAAAGAAGCGGACAGAAAATGTGCTGGGTTCCGCACAATCGTGAAAATAGGGTGCTCAAATATCCAGGTAAGCAATATAATAACGAATTGAGTTGACGATTCGGTGGAGTATAGGAGGCTAATCGCAGACCAAAATCGGCCTTTGCTTCCCTGAGACGCACTTGGATTCAGGGGATGGATTCCCCTGTTTCTGCTGCGCCGATTTGGCACACACTTTCTGTATTTGCTAGGCGTATTCATGCATGCGTGTGCTGGTGCGTCCTCGCTTATGCGGATTGTATTCTACGAGTCAATTCGGCCAAAAATCCTGCAGTCAAGTGACAAGGAAGTATATGGGAGGCGGTGAGGAATCGCTTCCAACAAATAAGCTCTATGTCCACTTTGGAAGAGCCTGGCAAGCTACCCGTGAGTATGCCCGCACCCACGTTCAGAGCCCAGCAAGCTATAAGTGGGTACCAAAATGCTAAAAACACTAAAAGAAACGGCCCTCATTCCCCTGACCCCGAAAGAGACCCCAATTCGGCAGCGTTGTGCAGGGACGAGTACGGAGAGGCTTCTAAAATCTCAGGACCAATGGAAGCTGCCTGGATCACGAAGAACTATGGTGTCGATCTGTGCCTACAATGCACGTACGCTTACATCCGAGTCCTCGGTAGAAGACTTGCTCATACAAGCAAAAAAGGATAAGGTACGACGTCATCGGCCTGGCTGAGACGAGACGACGCCACCAATACAATGCCGTCTATGACACCGGAGAAGAACTGTTCCTCGGAACATGCGACAGTAGAGGAGTCGGCGGCGTCGGCGTTCTCGTCAACACGAGTTTGTCCATGAACATCGATTCATTCGAACAGCTTGCAATCCCGAATTGGACGTTTACGATTAAAAAGATGTGGATCAATACCGGTTTTCATAATCTTCGTCGTTTACGCGCCGACATCAAACCATGACGAAGAAGAAATCGAAACGTTCTATATGGACTTGGAGAAGTTCTGCGGAGGAGACCACACATTCTTCAAGGTCATCATTGGAGATTTCAACGCCAAGACTGGGCCAAGAAGAACTTCTGATGAACGTCACATTGGGATCCACGGATTAGAATGGAACAAACAGGGTGAGCGGCTATCTGAGTTTATCATGGCAATCCATGGCAACTCGCAATTCCAGAAGCCTCACCCTCAACGCTGGACGTGGAAGTCTCCCAATGAAGAGTACCACAACAAAATAGACCACATCCTACTAAATCCAAGAGTTTGCCTAACTGATGTCTCTGTTGTCCCAAAATTCCACATGGGATCAGACCACCGTCTCCTTCGTGCGAGATTCTATTTCTCGCGGAAAAGAGAAAAAAGCTGTTAAATTCAAAAACCGAAGTCCCAGAACCACCATAAATTGGGACTTATTCAATTCACTAGTCGGCTGTTCGGAAGACGGGGTTCTCGACAACACCGACAAGGAATACGATTAGCTCATTCAATAACTTCACGTTATCGCTATGAATGCTGAGAATTCGAAAGCCACGAAGAATAGAAACACCGGAGCTGCTACGCCAGGAATTGCACGAGCTGCACACAACCGCGAACTAACATACGAACTTGCAAAACAACGCAGACAGGCAATTAAAGGAGATCTTAGAGAAAGAAGAGCAGAACTAATGGTCGAAACCGCAGAGGCTGGGGGAAAAGCATTTGCAAAGTCCACCGAAGCTTCGCCAATTACAAAACCAAGGTGATTGCAATCCTACGCCCAGACGGAGCAGTTACAGCTTCCAGAAAGGCAATGGAGAAAACCATTCAGGAATACTACTCTAATCTCTTCAATAGCCACATCCTCCTGCTTTCATAAGAAATAGAGCAGGATGGACCATCGGTTCTCCCTTCCCAAATCCGATCTATTTCGTCGGTGAGAAATCGAACAGCACCAGGTACCCCACAGGATGAGATCTGAATACCTGAAGAGCCTTCCACTAGTCCTCGTAAAACGCACTGGCTCAGCTCTTCAGACGTACGCTGTCTGAACGCAAGGTCCCTACTCAGTGGAAGACCAGCAAGACCGCGTTATTGTTCAAGAAGGGTGACCTACACGATATGGGCAACTACCGCCCACTCTGCTTGTTGTCTGTCGTTTGCAAACTTTTTCACTCGAGTTATCCTAAACAGGATTGACAGAACACTAGACGAAGCACAGCCATGTGAACAAGCAGGGTTTCGAAAAGGATTTAGTACGATGGATCACATCAGCACTTTAACAATACTCAATGAGGTATCGCGAGAGTACAAAAGACCGCTCTGCCCCACTTTCATCGATTTAAAGAAGGCCCTTAACTGAACTGATACAGAAGCAGTCATGCCATGGAAGCTCTGGGCAATCAGAGAGTCCCTACCCAGCATGTAAAGATTCATAGCGAGCTCTATAAATATTTCACCGCCAAGATGTCATCATTCTACAACGATATTAATAACGACGTCAAAATAGGGGTTAGGCAAGGCGATACCATCTCGCCAAAATTATGTACCGTATCGCCACCCTCCATCACGTCATGCGAACATTGGAATGGGATAATATGGGAGTGAAAATCGATGGTCGGCAGTTACACCACCTTCGCTTTGCTGATGACATCGTCCTTATAACACCAAATATTAGCCAAGCGGAATGTGCTTGCCGACTTTGATAAAGCCTGTGGAAAGATTGGTCTTCCATTAGATCTCACAAAAATGGTATTGATGAGAAATGGATTGTTTACGTATGCCATATTCACGCTCAAAGGAATGAATATCTCCAAATGCTCCAGTTGTGTCGATCTAGGTCGGGGAATCAACATGATGAATGACTTAAATCCGGAGTTGAGTGGAAGGAAGGGAGCGGCTTGGGGAGCTTTCAAGAGCATCGACGATGCAGTGAAGAAAACAAATAATGCCCCACTCGGTGATCGCCTTTTCGTCTCAACGGTACCTCCTGCTTTAACTTATGCAGTAGAAATTTGTTGGCAGCGTAAGCAGAATGAAAGGTCACTGAGCGTGATTGAACGCTCAGTCGCAAAGGACGATGCTAGGAGTATCCCGTTTCACACAAGTATGGGAAGGGAGCCGAAGCTCCGACCTGCGTCAACGATGGAAAAATCGAAGATGCCGTTCTCTACGCCAAACAGTCGAAGATAAGGTGGGCTGGGCACGTGATGCGTATAAATGACAACCGATGGACAAGAGCCTTTAGTAACTGAATTCCTCCGGATTTTAAACGCACTGCAGGAAGACCACCGACTCGATGGTCAAAGTTCTTTACGAAAAGCCTAGAAGAAAGATACGATGCTCGACGAGTGCCTAGAGCGAGCAGGACCCATTGGGCTACTCTTGCACGCGACAGGGAAAAATGGAAGAATTACTGGCGCCTGCTCGAGTCACCCGACGATCAACTGGACTACAGGTTGATACAGGTGATATATAATTCTAAGATCTCTCATAATGTGGCGTTGCTTCAGTAGGATATGATGGAAGGTCTGTGGTTCTACAGAATGATCAAAGTCCACATGATACTTAACCATCGAACCATCGGATCGCGTAGTTGCTCTGTAGACTCAAAATCTGAAATCAGCTGTGTCGGCTGGCCAGATATCCCTTCAAGTATGTAGGATTTACGGGGATGAAAGTGAAAAAAATAAGCCGATATTCGAAGTCACAATATTAACATTAGATAGAAAAATAAATAGAGAACTAGCTGAGAGAAAGACGAAAGGAAGGACGCGCATAGAGTGGTGGTGAACGCATTAGCCCCAGAAATAGCGCGTCCGTTCCCCCACCGCAGACATGTGCGGTCGGATAGCGAGTTTTACAAATATCTCAGTATCATTGTGCCGCCAAGAAACCATCAGACTTGTGAACATCACCAGTTCTATGTTACCCAATTTATGGAAATATTAACTACCGAAACAATTTGACATTTATTATGAACGACTAACGCTTTACATTATGATGTGTTGATAACACGTTCTACAACCATCTAAAAAAAACTGCTGAATATCGCTGTTATTATCCCGTCCCGCCAAAACTCTGTCAATCGTGCCCGGCATGAATCGGGGATAAATGTCGTAGGCGACAGAGAGTAGATAGATGGGCCGTTATTGCCACAAGGGTCTACATCTTTTTTTTTATAAAGTCATGATTGTGCTGGTTTAAAATTTCTTAAATATCATAATTACTAGTGGTAGGTCCATGATTGCGATGAAATCGCACACTTTCTGTCCTTTTTGTTCTTAGTGAGAGAAAATATTACTTGTTTTAAATTCTCCACTACCCTTACGTTCAATGATGAATAATCCTGGAATGATCTAATTATTTACACAGCACAACAATACTCTTCTCAATATCTGACAACAATTTTTTAATATTAGAACAGTCGTCATCAATTTAACGTCTTAGCATAAATTCTTAAATAAGTGGCACCTTCGTGAACGTTGAACACACTTTCATAATGGATGTATTTTGCTTTTCCTCTCAACGGTTAACCGCCTCATCGTGGGTGGCAAGTGTTCCTGGGTGTCGGGCTGCGATGTAGAGTGGAAAGATTCATCTCCCTGGCAGCACCTCACAAGCTGAGAAGGAGCCCGGCGCTCTTTCATCAGGATCCCCAGCCAAGAGTAAACCCATATCAAGAGCCACCACAGTCCTGGTACAAAATTCATCGCATGGTGGTGGCAAACCTTCCTCTGATCCACAAGGCCAGCAACTGCCTGTGGTGGTGACAGCCTGGAGCAGACTTTGGCCAACCTGACGTAGTGACTCCAGTAAACCACAATGGCTAAACCAGCAAAACTCCGAAAAAGTGGAGTTTATGCTGGGGAACGCACAACCAGTGAGGGCGGGTCATCCAAGTATCCAAGTTAGTAATTATAATTCGCTGTTTTCCTTCAATAAACAGACAGAAGGTCGATATTATACTAACGTCGTGTCTGCTTATTGAAAAAAAACAGCGAATTGTCAACCAATATCGAGGTTAATAGAAAGTCGGTCATGGAAATTAAGTAAGTATATTTTGCATTTTCAACTCAGTTTCCGGAGTTCACAGACGTAAAAACGGAAACGTTCGGATTTACCACGAACGCCATGTCGGGTAAGTGGCACCACAACGCGACCACAAGAGAATGATCACTAGACCAGGGATGAAGTAGTTAATTTGAAAACTAAGCTCCCTATGAGTTTAAATCGTGACAAGGTTGATACTAGTTAGGAAACGGTAGTTTAATTTCCCAGTGGTTTCGATATGAGCACTAGACCTGTTGAAATACGGCGAGAAGAACAAAGATATTCTGTCTCTTCTACCACGAAGAAAAAAACATGGAGGTTACTACCTCAGTGATTAAATGGAAAAAATCTTACCTGTTTCAACGCGAAGCACTCGGATCAACGTGTGAATCGGCAGCTACGAGACCATCGTACTGTTGAAAGCGTTATTTCTAGCGTGCTGACTGGTTAGAAAGAAGATTCAAAATGCCACAACGAACAAGTGTGGTATCCTGTCCTTTGGCGAGATGAAGGATGATGTTTCCCTGAAGAGAAGTGGTCACAAGTACAATTGACTCAACCTCAACAGTTTTAAGCTTGCAGAGCAATTATCTTGCACATTTCATGACTATGCAGTCGAGATTCAGCAATCGGGAGGAATGTTACACGTACAATATTCACATACACACTTTCCTGATAGCCTTATGTGAAACGAAAAGGAAGGAGGATCTGGGCCGACGCAGATAAGGGGCGCATCCGTCGTCGGCTCGGTGCAAAATGGCGGGCCCGCCGCGGGACGCCTCGAGAACTTTGCCAGTGCCAAGATTTGACTCGAAGTTAACAGGTTAACGCGCCAAATTTAAATATGTGGGCGGGGCCAAGCGCACGGAGATCGCCGCACCACGAAAAAAAAGGATATTGATCAACTCGATGGCTGGGCCTGCGTTCCTGGGAAAGTAGCCGTAACATCGAGCACAACATGAGCATTTGCTGAGAGGAATTCTTCATGACTTCATTACAGTTATCCATTTGCATATTAGTATGGATCGGATTAGATGGTTTTCTTCCATAATGTATGACCGCTTCATGGCTTTGACAGTCTTTCCGTAAAACTAACATTGAAGATAAGTTAGAACTAGATCAGTGATATTTATTTCTTTCTTTCCTTCTATCAAATATGAAATCACCTGCATCACCTGTAGTCCCGTTGATCGTCGAGTGACTCGAGCGGGCGCCAGCAAGTCTTTCATTTTTTCCCTGTTGCGTGCAAGAGTAGCCCAATGGGTTCTGCTCGCTCTAGGGACTCGTCGAGCATCATATATTTCTTCTAGGCTTTTCGTGAAGAAGTCTGACCATCGAGGCGGTGGTCTTCCTGCAGTATGTTTGACATCCCGAGGAATCCAGTCACTAACGGCTCTTGCCCATCGGTTGTCATTCATACGCATTACATATGCGGCCCACCTTATCTTCGACTGTTTGGCGTACAGAACGGCATCTTTGATTTTTGATTGTTGACGCAGGTCGGAGCTTCGGATCCCTTCCCTTGTGTGAAACGGGATACTCCTAGCATCGTCCTTTCGTCTGCGCGTTCAATAACGTTGAGTGGTCTTCCATCCTGCTTGCCCAGCGATCAGATTTCTGCCACATACGTTAAGGCAGGTGGTCCCGTTGAGTCGAAAAGGTAGCACGGAGTCAGGTATTATTTGTTCTCTTCACTGCATGTTCGATGGTACTGAAAGCTCTCCAAGCCGCTCGTTTTCTCCTGCTCAATTTTTGGAGCAAAGTCGGTTGTCGGTTAAAATATTTAAAAACTATTCTTCTTGAAATTTTGATACGTTGTAGAACATTCCACATTTAACACAAAGTGAATAAAAGGTGCGGATTACTCCAAGTCGACGCTCATTTCTCGGCGTGATGATCTGCGACGGTAGCTCGAAAGGCATAACCATCCGGCTGCGACTACTTGCAAATTTGTAACGGTACTCGACGACTGTCATCACTCCTCGATCGCTGAGTGGCCGTTCGACACATACGAAAAGTTTAGCTGATGGCCTTCACCCGATCAGCTGGGATAGACCAAACTGTTGTCGGTCCACCAGTGGTTGACAGTACTTGGCCTACCAAGAAATGGCTATCTAAAGAGTCTACTGGCAAGCTCAAAGAGGTAGGTGCTCTGCCAAATCTACACATCGCACGCTGCCATGCTGCTGGAAGAGTAAGATTGTTGATTCAATACGAAAACTGAAATTTCTGAGCATACAATAAGATTACTTGTTATTTCTCCTGATGAACAGGCTAGGTGTTCAGGAGACAAAGACGATATTCTCTCATGGGAACGTGCTGGATTTCACACAAAAGTCTGATCCATGTGATAAATGCAAAGAGCAGCCTCAGTATCAATGTAATCTATGGAACGTTATCACTACATGAAGCGATTCGACTGTTGCTTTATTCCATGCGATCACTACGAAGGCTTTAACTCTCACCGTCTTTCTTTGCATAACTACTTAACTGCTCGCTAAAGCAGTCCTCGGAATGTTCCCCCCCATCCGCTGTCTGTTTTCTTCAATGTTTTTTTTTCTTGGAATAACATTATTTTCTATTGAGTCTTTGCGATCTCATTGGAAATGTACGTTTTGTCAGGAAATGAACGAATAAGATCAATTCTTTTACAAAAATAAGATTAAGCAGGTTTTCCTATTAGTAGTCCAGCACAAGTGCAAGTTGGAGCGCTAAATTCTTTCATAATAACCTTCTTTCACAGTCCTGTTAATTCTCAAACTTTTCGAAAACTCTGTTCAAAGAACACGGTACATTGGCTGATCATGAGACATTTAAAACGCCTTTCAAAGAAGTTATCGGAGTCGTTGACACAGATGAACATTTCTGCGAGAGAGCATTGTTCTATCAGAACACCATCGAAATCTCCTTTTAAGTTTTATGCAATTCGAATATCCAATGCTTACATTGATAAAATCCTCCATAGATATCAAAAAGTTTTCTAGGGCTCAATGGACTCTCCTCAAATTGCTTAGCCATCTTTTAGGATAATATCCTCTGTAAACTTTCCTTTATCGGCCTGATAAACTTTCTTTACGCGCTTCTTGTATACCGTTTTATTTTATGTAAGTGCTCGCGGTTACCGTGATATGCTCTGAATCAAATCTATCAGATTGCTGTTTATTGGAAAAGTTCAAGCTCTTCTTCTGGATAAAATATCTCTTAGGTTGTATAGCAAGACTTCGCCCATCATGGAAGAAAAAGAACCGACCACATGTGTCTTCTACCATGTTAATCTCATTACATCGCACCGTTCCTCTCGACAGTTCACCGCCTCGTCGTGGCTGGGAGGTATTCATGGGTGTCGAGCTGCAATGTACAGCGGGGGGTTCATACCACTAGCAGGGTCTCCCAAGCTGAGAAGGAGTCCGGCGTTTTCATCAGGAAGCCTAGCTGAGAATAAACCAATACCAGGATCCACCACCGTCCTGGTATCAAAGTCGCATGGTGGCAAATCTCTCTCTGATCCGCAAGGGCTGCGAGTGCCTGTGGTGGTGAAAACCTGGGACAGGCTTTGGCCAGGTTGACCTAGGCATTCTACGGAACCACAGTGGCTTAACTAGCAAATCTCTCAATAATGGAGATTATGCTGGGGGGCCCACACAACCAACGAGGACGGGCCATTCAAGTATCAAGTATCAAATAAGTACATTGCACCATTACTGCTGTGTTCTATGTGACATTTGTACATCATAGTACTTCAGCAGCCTATTGCAAAGCTTGTTGCCTATCCCAAACAAGCTTCTTACTCGGCGTTCTGCTTACTGATTCCGTTATTGTCCTATTGCTTGTGCTGTTATGGTGTCGTCATGTGATTTTTTGTATTGATGTCATTATTGTACACAACAGTTTATTCATCCACGTTTAAGATTTATTCGGTGACAAAAACAAAAGTCCCCCGTGGCAAATCCGTAGGATATCGAACATTCCATCTAGAAGAGGGGATTTATTCGGTACTGACAACTGAATCGAGCTACTATATTTGACGGAACTAGTTGCTGTAGTTTTGCGTAAGACTAGTACATCTTTATTTTAATGTTTTCACTATTATTTTTTGTTGCCATTTATTGTTGTACTTACATGAATAACGTGATAACAGCTGTTACACGATGATGTTGAATTGATGGATAATCTTTTCATAAGGACGAACAGGACGGTAAATGACAAAAGACCAAGTTGTACTTATGAAATTTTAAATGGCAACTACATCACACCACCCTTTTGTTCACTTACATTAAACTATCCCTGGACTCGGTGAAGAAAACGAATGCTGACTTGGTCATCAACATATAGAGCACAACCCTATACTTTGTGTTGAGCGTAGACCCTTGTTCAGCGACATTTACAACGAAGGTGAAACTCCTCAAGCATCAGGTAAACCCAAACGCGGCAAAAAGGTCGAGGACCTCTGTGGATGATGACTGCGAGGAAGCAAAGTGAATACAAGAATTCTTGCATCAGCACAGTATGATACGTGCGATATCCGAGTACCTAGGATGCAAAAAAATATTAAAATAAATATTTCTTGCGCAGAAACAGTCACAGCAAGTGCCTTTGATGCCATATAATGTGCTTAATACTAATGCCACACTATAATCTACCTCTTTCAAACTTTATTTCACATATACTGTGCCGATGGAATCGTTTACTGCATTCGATTCGCATCCACGCATCCATCATCCATGAAGATCTTCGATTTCTTTGCATCTAGGTTCCGCCGCTACCCGAGACGACTCTTCCTAGAGTCTTGGGATAGCTGTGCTAGCGCGTTTTCAAGCGGATTGTAGGGATTAAACTGATGCCGGACAAGTTTGGTGCGAATTCTCCGACAACGTAGTAGTGATGGAGAGCTTGGTGTCCCCGCAAACAGTGCAGTCAAAACTTCGCAATCCGCCACTTTTCGAAACTATAAGGCATTAAAAATATTAGTAGAAGAAGCAATCAGCCTATATGATAGGAACAAAACATAACGATTAATGTTACCTATTTTTTTGTATTTAAACGCCACTCTAAAAAGGCCGTCTTCTCCCTTGGTTGTAAGGGAAATTCGTTGCAAATTCATGACTACACCCTAATCTGCCAATAAATTGAAATAAAAATGTGACCTTTAAGCGTAAAAACGTAAACGAACGTAAGCAAGAGGATGAGCAAGAAAACGTAGACGTAAACACTTTCGAACAGGCACGCTATAACACCATACTCGACCGGTGGCCTGACTGACTACTGTAATCCTAGTTTTGACCACTGCAATGTTTCTTTTACAAATCTGTCATGTTCACAGCCTCTCATGTCTTCAGGTTCTCGAAAGATTATTTCTTATTTTCAAAAAAGAAAACCAGAAAATCCACTGTCGGCGAAATTTTTCCTGACATTTCACCAAGCCAGCTTCGCTAAACGCCGCTCGTCGGTTGTGGCGTACACGCAAATGAAATGTCGGGCGCGGAAAACAGCAGAGCTTAGATTCACATTTAATTTAACAACTTGTTAATCAGCTCTATTCAATAACCTAACAGCTCTTCAGTCTGTTCTCTTCACAATCTATGATGTTAAGCAAATGAGAAAGCTTCTTTCGATTATATATTCATACGACAATTTCCGAGCGCAGTGGTCGGAAGTGTCCTGCAACACAACGTGGAATCGATCCCCAGCGCCCATGGCCCACCAAGCCTTGGATCCTTCCGGGTTCGGCGAATTGTTACCAGACTTCCCTGCGAGGATAGCAGCACTGGCTCGATACATTGGTAGGCCAGGCCACTGTGAGTCATTGTAAAGACCAGATATGCATTCAATCACTTCCAAACAGTACTTTGAAGTCGAATGTATGGCGCATCCCTCAGGATTGATCAACGCCGAGAGCTTTATCCTTTATACGATGCTTTCCAAAACATTATCCGACAAAGAAGGAAGTGCTTAAAGAGTAACTTTCCTTCGTTTTTAACTTGAATTGTTTTCAAAATTTGTGTTTTTTATGAAAGGTTTTCCTCCTCTTAAATGCCTAAACGACCTTGTCAGAAGTGATAGCTGTCATAAATTTTATTACACTTTTTCTTACAAATCGTCTCACACAGCTGCCCTACATTAAACCTAGAAAGATTAAAACCTTTAAGACAAAACACTTTAGCTTATATATAAGTTCTGTAATCTACTAAACAATCATTGTGATAGAAGACTGGCACAAATTTCTGATTACTTTTGGCACTTATAATAAAAGCTTAAGACTTAAGCATTTTTTTTCTTCAAGACATCGCATTATTGTTTGCAGTTGGGTAATTCTGCTCACGGTCGGTACACCACTTCACGTATTCTGAGACCGGAAAAGAATTCAGATCCGGAGTCGCCCTGAAAACTTGGGCGAATTATGCGGAATGGGAACGACGTCGGTATTATGAACAATCAATCCAACAACAACGTCTGATTGACTGCTCACAGGAAAAAAAGCGATTTACTTCTCACCTTCCAGCGGTGGGAAATGCTATACTTAAGGATGCAAGAGCTACAGTGGACAGTTTTCAATACATACTAATATCTTGCATCCACCAATGACTTCACTAGTAAGTCTTCCTTAAGGAGCAGTGCTCCTGGCTGCCGAACTACGTCGTAGAGTGCTGACCGAGGTATCAAAAGAGCTCCCCAAATATAGGCAACAATGCAATCGCTTTTTAGTTACTTACTGCCTATTGTTTTTATGACAGGGTACGATCTGAAATATAACCACAGTGATGCTGAGATATTTTCAAAACTCCGGACCGCAAGTGTCTGCGGTGGGGATCAAACACGTTATTACCCTTTCCGGCAGCTAACGCGTTCACCCCCCACACCATACGGGTCCCTCGTTTCGCCTTCTTCGCAGCAGTGTTTTAGAGATGCTAATAATAGAAAGTGATTAGATTATGGTTTATACTACAGCTTCAACTTAACTGGGTTCAACACCGATTTGTGGTTCTCAGATCAAACCCGTTGAGGGTTACTGCTGGTAGCACCTACAAAATACGGCCGAGAGGAAGTCGAAGCGAAGAACTGGCAAAGTGTGGTGGTAAGCGCGTTAGCCCCCAGAAAGGGTAGTAGCTTCTTCGATCCCCACTGCAGACATCTGCAGTCCGGAATTTTGCAAATATCTTAGCATCATTCTGGTTATAGACAATAGCTGTGCCATTTTCATCCTTATACTCAGTTAAGGTTTAATTAAAAAGCTAACTATTACTGCTATCAGGTGAACGTCTTCTACAACTATGGTTGGACGAATTCTTTTCTGGATTCAACGCAATGGACTCCTAACGACTTCTCCTCTTAATATAATTATTTAAAAAGATGTTATCATTCTGCGAACAGCATCCGAAACGTTATTCCCACTACCAGACGACCCCCTGCGTTTGAATGGACAGGACAATTTTAGTAAAGGTTTAGCTAAAAGCGAATTGCAAAAAATGAAATTCAAAAAAAATTGTACGCAGCTCAATTTAGCTATTCTTTCTTTAGAAAGTAGGAATACGGAATGTCTGAGTAATTGTAAATACCTCGACTTCCTTAGCCTGAGTGTTAAAAAATACAATAGGCTTTTGCTCTCCTCTCCTGTCTTCCTGAAAGGACTAAACTTTAGAATAGCTTGAAAGGATTTCACAAAAAAGATGTGTAGGTATTAACCTTGTTATCCTTAAAATTATCGAGCAAAATAGAAAGCGAGATCTTCAAGTTACAAATGTTGTCTCTAACCGGATGCCCTTGAAGCCCTCTGGTTAGAATCACCTCACATAATTAAACGCATAGTCGTCGTTTCGGCTGTGCATGGGACGGCCCCAGTCATCTTAGGAAGAATCAGATCGACCTGGCATTTAACGCCTTTAATGAAGAAAAAGAATACACAAGCATTAGCGAAATCGCTGGTAAATCCGATGACCTTTGACAATAACAACTGCGAAGTAATGAACCGAATAAAAAAGAGAGCTGCGATTCCACAATCCAGTTCACTGATTATATTGCCATTCTCAGAGCAATGAAACTCTTGATCATTCTATAGAATGAAGAGGAAGAGATATAAACAACAGCAGCTGAAGCCAAAACAACACTGTTGCCAGCCAGATAGAGAAAAACTGATCAAACATTTAATGTGAAGAAGTGGTGACGAAGTCCTTCCACATTATCACATAATCCTCGAAAGCAAAAAATCACTTGGCACCAGTATGTAAACGCTTGCTGGATGTGAATGACATATTCGTATGTTGCTCCATCTTCATTCAGGGTGAAAAACAAATCAGCTGTGATACCAACACTTCACAGACTCACAGAAACCCGTAATTTTTTCTGTTAGTTTTAGATTCGCCATCGAAAATCTTCCAAGTAGGAATGAATTTTGTTGGGAGGCCTCTTAATTTTCAAGGCAATTCACCAAACCCTTTCTCACAAAACCCTTTCTTTGTTGTGATAATCAGTCGTTACTAGTAATCATTTCAAAAACAATGGAGTCAGTAGAAACGAAGTCAAAACCAACAGCGCTATTTTTCGTTGCCCGCCGAATCTGTCGCTCTTTAATGATTCTTTCTGAAAAAAAACAAGGACGTAAATTTTATCCTTGTTAGCAATCCTATAACTATTTGTTCGAACCATTTATTGGTAAATCAATTTCGAGCTGTTACCTTTAATTTTTTTCTAAAGGAAACTAGAATTCACGGGAACCGAAAAAGACAACTCTGGGACGAAAAAAATAGACAAGAAGTGGGTAAAGATGCATTGTGCATGATGACCCTCTGATTCTCGTTATGTACTGACATCTCACATTTAATTTGAATTCCCTCATCATAGCCGCTCTTCTAAAGGCGACCCCCGGACTGAGTGTCAAATCAGAATCCAGAGCTTATAAGTCTTTCATCACTGATCAGTGAGTATTGCAGCATCCAAACTGTCTTCTCAACAATAATTATGAGACCGACCGTCATTTAGTAGCAAAAAAATCAATACACCTTAAATTGCTGAACTGACACGAGGTTGACAAATAGATTTATTCGGCTAACGTTTCGACGTCTTCGTTTTCATCAGAGCCGATGATCTGAGTCGATTCGTCAACAGTTGTTTGTTTTCTGGATGTGATGCCTTTGTCTTCGTATCAGTCGGATCTTCCTCAGTGGAGCAACTCTCGAATGAGGCGTACTCACCCGCCGTGCATAAAAGAGCACGGGCGAGTGAGTATGCCTCATTCGAGAGAAGCTCCACTGAGGAAGATCCGACTAATACGAAGACGAAGATGCCACATAGAAATTACGAACAACTGTGGACGACTCGGATCATCAGCTCTGATGAAGACCAAGACGTCGAAACGTTAGCAGAAAAAAATCTATTTATCAACTTCGTGTAAGCTGAACTAACTTAAATACATGTCTTTCCAACCTCCACTGCTGCTCCTTCGCAGTAGTTCTTCTTATGGCCGATTACAGTATTCTATATAAGCCAATATGTAACTTATCTTTCTGTTATGTTCGGAATTTCAACACGTTGTTTTTTCCCCTCCGCCTAGTGATATTATCATGGGGAATGCGAAAGAAGCTCATTGGAAACTTGAGCCATATAATTACGATCTCTTACTTTTTATCGCTTATTGATAACCATGGAACACTGCACATGCATTACGGCAGATTACTGATTGCTAAAGACCCGATTTGACTAACTGCTAACGTGACCACTTTGCTACCAGTTCACATGGGTTACCATTGGCGAACTGAATATCTCATCTTTATATTCCGAGGATCGCAAACTCCATCTTAGGGCAGTACATTTGCAATAACTTCCCAGATTATTGAGCTAACACGAAGTTGGGCAAACTTTTATTCGGCAAACGTTTCGGCGCCCTCGTCTTCCTCAGAGATGCGCTGATCCAAGTCGATGGTCCACGGCTGGTTCTTGTCTCCATGTGGGTGTTCGTTGTCACAATCTAGTCGAATTTACTCGGGAGAGCGCCGATTAGATAAAGAATCTTCATTTGCTGAGACGTGTCGATATCTTAAATCTGTTACTCCAACTGCTACAAAACGCACAGCCCGATCAAGGTAGTAAAAGTTGTAAAATTTCATATTGAGGGGTGCAAATTGATCAACACCCCTCCTGTGTAAAAGGACACTGCCCAGTAATGTTCCCTACTGGAGTGGTGCTCCCTCCACTGGATTTGAACCAGTGCAACAACGAACACCCACATCACGACAACGACCAGCTGTGGACAATCGACTGGGATCAGCACTGCTCTGAAGAAGGCGAAGGCGCCGAAACATTAGGCGAACAAAAGTTTTCATACCAACCTCATGTTACCTCAAATATGTGGAAAATTGTCCATTATTGTTACCGAGGTCTATTAAAAATCGGTTTTTAAGATATTGGACATTTAGATTTTTCAATCCCTAACCGTTTTATTTACTGCCTACTCTTTTTAATGGCAGGGGTACATTGCGAAATATAACCTCAATGATGTTGAGATATTTGCAAAACTCCAGGCAGCAGGTGTATGCGGTGGGGAACGAACGCAGTATTGTCCTTTCCGCGGAGTAATGCATTCACCATAACACCATGCAGGTCCTTCGTTTCAATATATATCTCAGCATCATTGAAGTTAGATTTCGCAATATACCCTGCCATTAAAAACAGTAGGCAGTAAACAAAACGGTTAAGATTGTGATTGTAACTAAAGCCTCAGCTTAACAGGGTTCATTGCCGATTTAGGCTCCTCAGATCAATCCCGCTGACGGGTGACTGCTGATGACGAAATCGATAGAACTAGCTGAGCGACAGGCGAAACGAGGGACCCGCATGGTGTGGTGATGAATGCGCTACTCCCAAGAAAGGACATTAGCGCGTTCGTTCCCCACCGCATACACCTGCAGTACGGAATTTTGCAAATATCTCAGCATCATTGAAATTTACATTTTCGTTTGTCATATTCGATTGGATTTTTAGTTCTTAAGAGGCTATCTGCCACTGCGACACAGACGTGGAATCGATCCACGCGCCCATGGCCCACCAAGCATTTCATCCCTCCGGGGTCTGCAAATTGGTACCGGACTTGTCTGGGAGGAAAGTAGCACTGGCTGAATACATCGGTAAGCCACCGCGAGTCATTGTAAAGGCCAGATATGCATTCAGTCACCTCCAACGATGTTTAATGAAGTCGAGTGCATGGCGCAACCCTCACCTCAGGGATTGATCAACGCTGAGAGCTTTATCCTTTTAAGAGGGTTATCAAAAAAATTTGAAAACTTCTTTCGAAAATCATCGCTGAAAACTACTGTACGCAACTTACGTCTTTTCTTTATCGCTTTCTCCTTCAAGAATTTGTCAAACATATACGTGTATATCAGTGCTAGGAGTATAATCACAAGGACAAAGATGATTACGACCCTGAGAAGAAGGTCATGCAGATGATTGATTAAATGAAGCAAACAAACTATTGAAGAAAAAAATGGATTGTTTAGGCACTAAAGGAGAAGGCGTGGCCACTGAACTCACCTCTTAACAGTATTGGAAGGCGGACTGCTGTCTTCATCTTCTTGATTTGACCACACTAATTCGTCTGTTTTTTGCAAATAGAAGAATAAATTTTTTTCTTCTATTTGTCTGGACAGAATCTCATGACGTTCAATCCTAGCAAGTTTGTCAAATCCTTCAATATTCCCGCTTCACTTCACCTCTTCCACTACTTAGAACATAATTTTTTAAAAAAGAATATTTTGTAACAGTAATTTTCTGATGCTGTCATAAGATGTCAATGTTACGTAGAGAGAACGAAGAAACAATTTTGATAACAAACAAATCTCCCGAAACTTTACTTTGGGAAACTTTCACACTGTTGCACAAATTTTCTTAAACAAGCATGGTTTCCTAAAAGGAATGGTCCCATGTATTCGATGTAACGAGCCCCTCCCTGCTGAACTGTTTTGCAAAAAATATAACAATATTCAGAAATACCATTTCAAATGTGTGTTATTTTTTTCACGGTACACGCTTTCTTAAGAGGAATAACTTTGATAACGGTAATAGAAATCATGAACTAATATTAACATACTATAGGTACCAGCTGAGTCCACAACTGGTGATACTTTTCGAACTGTTGAAGACGTTGTTATAAACCATGACGACGTTGTCGCGTCCGTTGCCGTGGTTGTTGTGGACGTTGACGATGTTGTCGTGTCCGTTGACGTGGTTGTTGTGGACGTTGACGACGTTGTCGTTTCCGCTGACGTGGTTGTTGTTGACGTTGACGACGTTGTCGGGTCCGTTGACGTGGTTGTTGTGGACGTTTGCGACGTTGTCGTGTTCGTTGACGTGGTTGTTGTTGACGCTGACGACGTTGTCACGTCTGATGGCGTCATATCTGCATCTCTTCGTAGCACTCTGTTACCTACCAATGGAGATCTTACTTTGCCTCGAGAAATTACTAGCGGTTGCGCTGCTTTTCGTGGCGGCCTTGGTATTCCTCTTGGCGTTGTTGTAATCGTTGGTGGGTGTACTACAGACGCAGTCGACGGCAGTTTGATCTGAGTTAACAGCGAAGCGGTGAACGCTGTTGAATTCGTCATTGTTCCTGTAGTTATCAGCAATGCTGAACCTAAAAAGTTTTGCAAAACGTTTTCCAACGGTTATAATCGGTAATCTTTAGGTGAATGAAGAAAAACATCATCGTCAAAAATGATGTTGAATAAATCTATAGTTTCTTTGTGGACGTGAATGTTCTTGCGCATACATGCCCTGTTACGCTTGACTGCAAGTGGATTCGACCTTTGACACGTTGGTTCCGTCATACCGTTGTTCGTGAACGTGGTGATAGCTCAACCCACCATCGTGCTCACCAGGGACTCCCATCTCTCCGGGGTCGAGAAATTGGCATCGTACTTATTTGGGAACGACCAACTCCTTGACATTCAGGTATGAACGCTCTAGTCCGGCTATCTTAGGAGTCGAGGTATAATTGAGTTGGTCAGAATTCACAAACATTCATAAAGGCAGCAACCGAATCAACTGAAGAAAAGTTGAAAGCCTCTGCAGATGATGGTTGCGAGGAAATGAATCGAATGGAAGAAGTGCTGAGATCTGCACAGTAGATCTTATTACGGGTCGGGTGAAGTGGAACAAAAAACTAATCAAGGAAAAGAAAACTATGTACGGAACGACTTGTTTCGCAAAAAAGACATGATTGCGTCATCGTTTTATAAGAACTAACCTTTTGTTGAATGAGCAGTTATAAGAGCCTGAAACGAATTCTGAAACCTTCACAGTTGATGAAAAAAAACCTCTTTAAATGCAAATCTAAAGTGGTTACAGTGATATCGAGCTAAAATGTTTTAGTTCTTCAGAAAAAAGGGAGATGCATAGCGCTGTGGTTAGGATTCCCCCTGCAATACACATGTCGTGAAGGGTTCGATCTCGTGTTTTGTCCTCTAATAAATCTCCCAAACCCTCAAACTCGACAAGTCAGTAACACATTCGTTTACGAGAACACTAAACACCGGCCTGATTCATGAATTCAATAGTTTTTTAAGGTTACCATATGAGCCAACTACATATCCATTCACTCCAACTTCGCTGGGAATGGATCGAAATGCGTGGCGAATTTCGAAGGAATGAGGTGAGCAACGCAAAAACTCTGTCCTTCTTTTTTCTTTCACGAGGGAAAGAAATTACGCTGACAGTGATGAATATTCCGACAAACTTTGACTACAGTTTTAACTTTCATCACGGCAATCGCTTACTGTAGTGAAAGTTGGAATTGTAATCAAAGGGGGAAGG
Organism: Angiostrongylus vasorum; assembly: GCA_018806985.1. NCBI lineage: Eukaryota > Metazoa > Nematoda > Chromadorea > Rhabditida > Metastrongylidae > Angiostrongylus > Angiostrongylus vasorum. The sequence goes on from JADANN010000398.1 coordinate 1,432,527, forward strand.
TGTATCTGTAACGCAGTGGCCGGTGATGCGATATATTAGGAAACAAGGGTGCAAATTTGACCCTATCCCCCGACGCCACCCTCAAATCCACGTGGGAACGTCTTATCCCTACAGTCTCCAAGATTGCAAGGATAGATTTGACCAGAATTCGAACCAAATCCATGGCAAAATCCCACAATCAACAGCTGAAACAAAACGCGAAATGTTAGAAGACCAGTGTGGACGATGAATGCGAGGAAAGCTAATCAGATGCGAGAAGTGCTGGGATCCGCACGGTAGATGTGATGACGGCCCATGCGAAACAAGAATAAAACAAAAATCGCTTACCTCAATGTACATCACGTGTACGGAAAGTTGAAGTAAACAAGTTTGTTTCAACCTCATTGCATTAAGACATTTAATGAAAGTGATGGGATACCACCCTGCAGTTGCTCTGAAAATACCAAGCTTTAAAGCATTTGATAACGCACTGATCCTTATCATACTCATTTTTTGTGTTCTTGCGTGGTTTCACTAATTGTCCCAGTTCATGTCTTCTACAGGGATTTATTATTCTATTCAAATAAGCTCCCTTAAGTTTGAAAGGATGGAAGAAAACCCTCATGCAGAACATCTTATCTTCAAACGTTTATTTTTGTTCTTATTTTCGTATAATCCGACGTTTTACCGTGTGGATCGCAGTAATTCTTTCATTTGGGAGCTCGCATTCGTCATCCACAGAGGTTTTCGTGCTGGGTTCGGCGTGTCGTAGATTAAGCACCGACATGAAGCTATGACGAAGAAGAAGTCGAAGCGTTCTATATGGACTTTGGAGAAGTTTTGCAGAGAAGACCATACATTCTTCACAGCCATAATTGTTGATTTGAATGATAAGATTGGACACAGAAGAACGTCTGAAGAGCGTCACATTGAGGTCCAAGGATTGGAATGTAATGAGAATAGTGAGCGGGTGTCTGAGTTTGTAATCACGACCATGACCATTCATGATAACTAGCAAAATTCCAGAAGCCCACCCTTAAGGCTGGATGTGGAAGCCTCCCAGTGGGGAGTACCATACCAAAAATAGACCACATCACATTAAACTGAAGGTTTTTGCCTAACTGCTGCCGCTGCTGTCCCAAAATTCTACACAAGATTAGACCACCCCCTTCTTCGCGCAAAGTTTCGTATCTCGCGAAAAGGAGAAAAAAGCTGCTAAATTCAAAAAAACGATGTGTCGAAACCACCATAAACTGGGATTTATTCAGTTCGTTAGTCGACTACTGGAAAAATGCCGTTCGCGATTACATCAACAAGGAGCACGATCGGCTCACTCAACATCTGCACGTTAGCACTATGAAAGCTGAGAGTTCGAAAGTCACCAAGAGACGTCTTTCACCAGAAACTCTCGAGCTGATACGCCAGCATGGAATCACACGAGCTGCCGCAGGCAACCGCGAACTAACGTCCGAACTTGCATAAACAAATCGAGACAGTCGATAAAAGAAGATCTGAAAGAGGGAAGAGCAGCAGTAATGGTTGAAGCTGCAGAGGCTGGGAAAAGCATTCGCAAAGCCTGCCGAAACTTCGCCAATTACAAGACCAACATGATTGCACTCCGACGCCCAGACGGAACAGTTACAGCGTCCAGAAAGACAATGGAGAAAAATCATTCACGAATACCACTCAGATCTCTTCGATAGCCATGTCCACTTCCGCCACATGAAATAAAGGAGCATGGATATGTTGCACCATCGGTTTTTCTCTTCCGAAATCCAACATGCTAATTCGCCGGCGAAAAATAGAATCCAACATCAACCCTGGGAAAGATAAGATCTGGGCACTTGAAGAACCTTTCGCAAGCCCTCATAAACACTCTGGCTCTAGTCTTCACACGCTACCTGCCTGAGTGCAAGGTCCCTAATCAGTGGAAGACCAACAACACCCTGCTAGTGTCCAAGAACGGTGACGTTCGTGATGGCGACAAATATCGACCGACCTGCTTAGTGTCTGTCGTCTACAAACCTCTCACTGAAAACGACTTAAACAGTATTGACAGAACACTGGACAAGGGACATCCATGCGAGCAAGCATGATTCCAAAATGCATTCACTACATTGGAATAAATCCACGTGATAGGAAGGCTCACTGAAGTTTCGCGAGAGTGCGAGACACCACTCCATCTTACCTTCATCGTTTTAAAGAATGGTTTTGACTTAGTTGAGATAGAAGCAGTCTTGAAAGCCCTGGAAAGTCAGGCAGTCTGTACTCAGTATATGAAGGTTCTTCGTAAGCTGTATAAAAAATTCACAATCCAGATATCTCGATTCTATTACAACGTTTAAATCGATGTCAAAAGAGGGGTTAAGCAAAGCGATACCACCTCGCCAAAATTGTTTACCGGAACCTACGAGGATGTCATGCGAAATGGGAGTAGGACAACACGGGAGCGAAAGTCGATATGTGGCGATTACACCGTCTTCGCTTTGCTGATGACATCGTTTTTATAACACCAAGCATTGGCCAGGCGGAACGATGCTTGCTGACTTTGGTAAAGACTGTGGTAAAGATTGGTCTTCGACTAAATCTCACATAAAATACGATTTTCATGAGGAACTGTTTGGTTACGTATGCCAAATCCACTCTGAACGAAATGAATATCTCCGAATGCTCCAATCACTTCTGTCTAAGTTGAGAAATCAACATGATGAATCCATCGGTGCAGCAGTCGCTGTCGGTGGCGATTCCACTGGAAATTTATGCTTACATAGCGGCCTATTCTTATAGTTCCTTACTTCACCTGCGTAGACTAATCGCCTTTTGCTTATACTGGAGCAGATTAACGTTCCGGACAATTTCCAATTTCTACTGGGTTCTTGTTCAACATCAGGATAATCGCTATTGTTAGAGATTACAGTCAAACCTCGTGTTTCTATCATTTCCCACCTTTTCTTTCTAGAGCCACGCAGACATTTTGTTTTTTGAATACATTGGACATGAAGGCAACCACAGACATTTCCCAATTTCTACCGGGTACATGTCCAACATGGCGATAATCGCTCTCGCTGGCGATTCTAGTCGAACGTTAAGTTTCCATAGTGGCCATTTCCCACTTTTTCCTTACTGGACCAACGCAGATATTTTGCTTTTTCTATACATTGGCTATTAATGAAGCTCTAGATATTTTCCAATTTTTACTGGGCTCATTTTCAATATCACTACAATCGCTTCCAGTAGCGATTCCAGTCAAGCGTTATGTTCCACTATGGGTCAATTCCCACGGTTTCCTTCTGGACCCACGGAGACTTTCCGCTTTTTCTATGCATAGGCCCTTGTTGACGCTTCGGAAGTTTTCCGATTTCTACCGAGTTCATGTTCAATATCACGATAATCCCTCTTAGCGACGATTCCAATGAAATATGTTGTTCCCACAAGGGCGAATACCCACCGTTCCTTACCAAGATGAAGTGCTGATCCCTACCTTTCGCGGTTTCTAGAGCTCTAAAACTTATAGCAAAGCAATGTGGTCCACTCTGCGTTCCACATGCTCTCTGTTGGAGAACATTTGTTTTAATCATGGTATCTGATGCTGCGATTACTCCGTGGTTGCGTTTTATTATATGTAACTAAACCTTTTGTATTGATTTGGCGATATTTCCTATAGTGATACTTTTTCCATGCCAATCTTCATTGTGCTTTAGTAAATAGCCACATGAAATATTATGACTTGTGCTACACTGTTAAAATGTCGAATCAGAACATAACTTCAATTACAGACGGTCCTCACACGCTTTGAAGCCCAATAATACGATGGTAACTCGAATGCTGTTGGGCTACACTTGATAAGCTGGCGCAGTTCTATATTTTTTCTGCTTTATTTCACGTGACCGGACATAACACACCGTGCTAATTCCAGCATTTGCGTTCGATTCCCTTCCATCATCTACGAAGGTCTTCGAAATTTAGCTTTTAAGTGACCTTACTGCGGAGTTCAGAGACTATTTCCGGACAAATAAGTGGAATGAAAAGCATACAGTAGCCGAAATTTCAAACAGTGAAACCAACTCACGGTGAATATACAAACGTAACACGTCGCTTATCTTCTAGAAGTTTTACCGCATAGTTCTAAAGATAAACGAAGGGTGGAAATTAGAATGAGAGATGAGGATAGGGCAAAAGAGGAAAGAATTCGTTCACACCTCAAATTATTGCAATTTTTAGTACTTTCAGGGTTACATGTGTGACTGTTTAATCCGAATATCTGATAGAAATCACTGCTGGCTTAGTCCTATTTAGATATCAGATCAAAGCTTAACACCTTTCTGGTTACACGATAACGTCGCTGTCTGCGTACCATTACAACCTCTTCCAACACAATGGTCTGTATAGTTTTACTTACGATCGAAGATTCCATTCCTAATACGTGATTAAGAATGACAACAGCTAAGATGATGCTGAGATATTTGCAAAACTCCGGACCGCAGGTTTCTGCGGTGGTGAACGAACGCTGCTGTTCTTTCTGGGGAGTAACGCGTTCACCACCACACCATGCGGGTCCTTCGTTTCGCCTGTCTTTCAGCTAGCTCTATTGATCTGCGCCATCAGCAATCACCCGTCAGCGGGACTGATCTAGGGAACCCAAGTCGGCAACGAACCTAGTTAAGCTGAGGCTGAATTCGAAATCACAATCTTAATCTATACCTATCAAATATCTCAGCATCATTGAAGTTAGAAAGACAAAGGACAATAGCGCGTTCGTTCCCCACCGCAGACACCTGCGGTCCGGAGTTTTGCAAATATCTCAGCATCATCTTAGTTGTATTTCACATGATACCCTACCATTAAAAATTAAAAGTAGGAGCAAATAAAAAGGTTAAGATAATGACAACAGCGTTAACACATCCTCGACGACATGACTTCAACAGGAGTCCTTTTCAAAGGGATACTGTGGCCTGTTTGACTACTATAGAAATCATTATTTCAGTTCCGATAATTTATTTTGGGGCACTCCTACACTTCTTTTAATCAATCGGCAGCTTATCCAAAACAGATATTGTGGTGGCTATCATCCACACAGGTGTTTTCCTCTGCACTTAATAATTTACAAAAAGCCTCTTTTTGCACGAGTCCATTTCATAAGCGAGGAACTATAACTGGTAAAGGCAGCAGCCAGAAGGGAGGCTGTTGCCTTTCGAGGGAGAACATAGGCATCTCTACTGGGCTTGATCAATGGTGTTAGGCACTTGAACAAGCCTTTCCACTATGATAAGAAGATAGATCGTTGAGCAGATATCTTTATAGCCTCCACTGAGTTTGCGCTCATCAGTGTGTTGCAACACGATGTTTACCTCTCATTTGCTGCCTATTCTTTCTTTCATGGCAGGGATACTATGTGGAGTACAACCACAAGAATGCTGAGATATATCCAACACGCGGAACCTCAGTTAGCGTTCGTATCCACGACTACTCTGACCGGGGATTCAAGTGCTATCCACTCTTTTTTTAACTCTAAGAAACCAGTTGAGAGAAAGGTAAAGCAATGGCGTCGATTGGTGTGGTGGACAGAGTATGATCCATCCGAAAGGGTAGTCGCGGGTTCAAAGTCAAACTGAGGTTCTCACTTCTGCTCGTATCTCATGAACCTTGTGGTTAATTCAACACAGCTTGCTTTCATAACCAGCTACCAAGTCCTTTTACGGTATTAGATATCATCATTTAAAAAAAATATTCGCCAACAGAGAGTAAGTTGCAGGTAAAGCGAACCACACTGCTTTACTCCATTACCATCAACTTTCACCCAGTATCTAAAATTTCCCATTAGTTATTTCTGCCCATCTCTTCTTTCATCACCACATGCTTCTAGCTCTTCGTAGCTGGGTTGTATCTCGGCATGTCACTTTTTCTTTATACCGCTTCATCAGTATCTTACATAAGCTACCTTTATATTTTCAGTGCAACCCCCCATTTTATCGCTGCTTATTGATTTCTTCATCGTCTTGTTCTTTAAATTGTACGTATGTGTAGAGGTTTGAATACCCTCGTATAAGGTTCGGCGTAACACACCACACATATTTGCGCCCCTTGCTGCAACCTTAACACCGTAACGATTTCTTGGAAGTTAGTGATTAGTAACTGCCACCGTGAACAAATCCGTATGATTCAACGAAGTGAAACGCTGGTGTGGAAAAAAATGTTCATTCATGGTTTTCTTCATACATGTGGGAAAAATTTCTTATTCATGGTCTCATTCAGGCATACATACTGAGCATGTATAGTAAAACGGTTCACGGTTCACATTCAAGATCTGTCATGGCTTTTTTTATCACGACGTCAATGTTATAAAACTCCAGAAACTTCCATTCGAAAATGCACAGACTAGTGATCTGGGAATAATAAGAACATTAAGAATCTAGGATGGTCGCGTTTCAGGAACACTAGGAATCTAGGAAGTTCGCGTTTTAAGAACATTAGGAATCTAGGAAGTTCACGTTTTAGGAACATTAGGAATCTAGGAAGTTCACGTTTTAAGTACACATGATAAAGATTCGATATTTAGCAACTGTCGTTTTACGTCAACACCCCATGTGTAACCGCCTAATGATCCGTTTGAAGCAACGACACGATGACAAGGGATGACGACGGCTAGTATGTTAGCACTGCAAGCTTGTGCTACAGCACGGTAGGCTCTTGGACGGTTGATTTGGGAAGCTACCTTAGTTTTTTAAATTTCTTGTTTCCATGTAGGCATCGCCAAAAACAAAAAAAACTGCTCACAGTAGATTTCAGAACATCTCACCTCGGAGTACGTTTTTGTAGTTCCTCTTGGAATGCGTAGTAATGCTCTGTAGACGTCTTTTCTAAAATCCGAGCAACCGTCAAATACGAACCTTGAAATTGCGATATCTTCCACTTCTTTGCCACTAAGTAATGTTAATACCTACAAAAAATGAGGTTATAAGCATAGATAACAGGATTAAAGCTATATTCACCTTCTTTATAAATAAAAGGATAAAGCTCACGGCATTGATCAATCCCTGAGGAATGCGTCATGCATTCGACTTCATTAAGCATCGTTTCGAGGTGATTCAATGCATATCTGGCCTTTACAGCAGTAACTCGCGGTGGCCTACCGATGTATCGAACCAGTGCTGCTGTCCTTCCAGACAAGTCTGGTAGCAATTTGCCGACCCCGCAGGGAAGGAAGGTTTGGTGGGCCACGGCCTAGGAATCGAACCCATGTGTATGGCAGGGCGCCTCCGACAACTGCGCCACACGCCCTCAACAAAAATAGTGCCGCATGAAAGACTTTTCAACTATTATTTCCATCTACCGTAACTATTCTCATACTTCTATGAAGAAATAGACTACTTCCGAAAACTATGTGCACTTGGCTATGAAAAGCAAAATAATATGTCCAACATTATCTGCGTTCGAAACTTTCCCATGCACGAAATCCACCGATGGATACCATTTTGCCAATTCCTTCATAGCATTGCGCCGACCGTTCACAAATAAAACAGCGCACAACTCCAAATCAATTTCTGCCACCAACACCTAAACAAAATCAAATTAAACCACGTGACTGAAAGATTTGCGAGACATCGAACAACATGAATACCCATTTGGCAACATATCAGAAGATAACACATAAAGGACCAATATTATTACCTACTTACTTGGATACTTGGATGGCCCATCTTTACTAGTCCTGCAGGCCAAGCATAACTTCCATTTTTTCGGAGTTTTGCTGTCTAGCTATTGTGGTTCCCTGGAGTCCCGAGGTCAGCCTGGCCAAAGTCTGCCCCAGGTCTTCACCAACACAAGCAGTCGCCGCCGTTGTGGATCGGGGGAGATTTGGCACCATGCGATTAGTTTGATACCAGGATGGAGGTGGATCCTCGGATTGGTTTACTCTTAGCTGGGCTTCCTGATGGAAACGCGGGACTCCTTCTCACCCAGGGCGACCTTGCTAAAGTATGAATCCCCCTGCTGTACATCGTAGCCCTACACCAAGAAAGCTCTCCCAGCCACGTTGAGGCGGTAAACCGTTGGGAGGAATCGACCTATATTGCACTCATGTAACTAACAGACTATACAGCAGTCAGAGATTGACAAAGACCATTCCTAAGTTCCCCACAAAACTTTCACTATGAGGAACCACAAGTTACACCGACAATCGATCTAGTACTCGCCTGCTTCGGATTTCTATACCTACCAATGATGCCTTTTGTCATGAAAGGCAACAGATCACGAGTATCGGTGACCACGTTGAACCATGGTTCCAAATCAAACGTGAAGAACACTGATCTGTCCCAATTTTGCCGCCATAGCAAAAATATGTATCGTCATTCAAACAGATAAGAATAAAAAAATTATACACCACCTCACCAAAAGGACTGGGAATTGCTTCGTAAACTCCGTACATTTATTACGTTGTTTCTGAATATTGAGAACCTACGGAAAAGTAACGTCTTTATTATCGGAGAATTATTAAACAAATACATCTGAATAAAACATCAAAGCGCTCCCGACTATACAAAAACAACAATTTATTTGGGCAGACAATTTCAATCAAAGAGTCCAAATCCCATGTCATCATCCGATTCCTCCTTTTCCTCCTTTTTGGCAGGTTTGGTTTCTGCAGCAGCTGCTTCTGCAGCTGGGGCATCTGCCGCAGCAGCTGCAGGGGTAGAAGCAGCAGCAACTCCACCACTAATCTGAAAATTCAGCCTTAGGGGCACTTCCTTTTATCACTTTAGTAATGAAAAATGATAAAAATTTAAGTTTAAAAGATATCAAGATGGTAGTCACTGGAGAAGCTGTGAAACTAAATAAATGAGATTGACGTTGTCTTAATACTCTCGCGACCACGCTTAACTCCCCGTTTTATAGAATAAATTTTTCGCTATGCTCTCTATGACACCTATGGATGTCACGTCGGCCACGCCGGCAGTTATTATGTAGCGCCGCCCTACTTTATCGTGATTTCCATTCTAACCACGTTTTGGAAAGATTTCCACGCTTCTCTTATATGCATGCTCGAAGTTCCTCTGTACATCCTCCTATGTTTTCGGTGGGTATAGAACTCTTGCGTGTATTGAAAACAAACTCGTCTTCTACGCAGAAATCTTTCTTCTATGCTCTCAGGATTTAATGAAGTTGTATAAACTCTGCAAAGAATATTATGATGCTTCTGTGGCTATGATATCCTACCATTCGGTACAATATTCAAAAGTCATCGTATGGATTGAAAAGTAGAAAACAACAAAATGCTTGTCAAAAATGATGCTGCACAATGAACGCGATGTCAGCTATCCGAAAATTCTGCACAACTTCTCGGTGACTGGTGGGCTTCAGGCGCTGAGCCCTCAACAGAGTTGCGGAGAAGCTTATCCTATCATTCTAGAGGTATTAACGTTTAATACATCCACTCTTCCGTACTATGACCATGATTTACGCAGCGACTGCAAAGCATAGAGCAATTAATAGTTGTTCAATTTCAGTAATTCAAAATGTGAAAGGGAACTTGCTAAAGGTTTCGCTTGAACAACCTAAGCACCTGTTATGGAATGAAAAATATTCTAGATCTGTCTATATTCGACGGATACTATGCATTATGTACAATATTATAAGTATATTAGACTACAGCTTTCTTAACATATTACCATCGCTCCGTTCACTTTGCATCATCCTCCTTCGTGTACTTTTCCCTTTCCTGTCTCGTTCAATTTTATGTTTATATTTGATCCATTGCAATTCGTTTTCCTTTAGTTACAATTTTGTTCCCCGTCTATAGTAGGTGTTTCACACTCCGATTAGACAGTCCCAACCATCTCATATGTAGTGAAAGTAGGGAGTGATTTAAGGCAAGTGGTATGTGAAACGTGTAATTGTAAACATAGAGGGTTGCAGTGATTGTGAATTATTTATAAAAAGTGTTGCTTCTTAAGCTGTAAGATCGTAAGGTGAACAAATATGTATAAAACGCACTAGTTGCAAACAGTGCCAGATGTATAAAACATAAATTATATGCAAATACTGATAATTCAAGCATCCTACGTCGACACACACTGATCAACACTTAGCTCGTTTAGCGATAGTACTTTATGTAACTACTAAACAACCATGTCACGATGCTCATCGAAGTTGTTAACTGTGGGAAGGAAATCGAATAAGAGCAAAATGTGAGAAGCTTGCATTGTAAGTACTTGAGCTTGTAGATACATAACGATATTTGTATGTTGGCTTAGGTTGCGCACTAGGAGCTTCTGAGAACAATTTTGAACATATCAGTTATGGTTGTAGTAAGAAGAGTTGGTAGTTGGTTGTAAGGACTAACGATGCTGAAGCACATTGATTGATGCATACTCTGTGAACATCAAGCCACTCTGAAGAAGTATTCTAGATGATTTACCATCTTACCATGGCAAAGAGTCCTCCCCTAGTGTCGAATACTAGCGTTCCAGCAGAAGCAGTTCTACACTTCTTCAGTGACCACACTATGCCGCAGACTCTCTTTAACATCAATAGTCTCTCGTCCCGAAATGAACTCGGCCAAAAAAAAGGTTTTTTGTGAACTATCAAGAAACTATTACCCTCCCATGGTCGACGCCCACCACAGCATCCGCGTTGCATAAGGTACCGATTGATTACAAGAAGTCTAAGAAAAAAAGTTCTGCGCACCAAAAAACAAACTACTGGAAAGTAAATGACACCCATGGGTGTCATGCTGGCACTCCTGCAACGTCTTTATGACACGTATAGGTGTCACTGGTTTACAGAATGTTAAATAGTTTACATTGTTTTACTGGTGTTGAAATGCTAGGTTCCATGAAAGCACGATCAGTCATCTGCTAGGTATTTACCAATATGGTGCAAAAATTCGAAACAGAGAAAAAAGAGCAACAAAAAGTGGGTGATAGAAACCACCAAAACCCATTAACGTTTGAATCAACGATATTCATGAACAGCCATTAACTTCTAGGCAAGGTGTATTATCCGGTCCACAGTTTTAATAAATTTTGCTAAGCAGTTACTGATGACATCCAATCGCTGGACTCATTGTGACTGCTTCTTCCTTTTCGAGGAGCTACGCTTTCGTAGTTAGTTATTTTACTTCTGAAATTGTTACCTCGTAACCACAAGGGGAAAAGAAACTATGAGCCATTCAAGTGCATAAGTATTCAAGTTAGGAATTCACTGAATTCTCAAATTCTCATCAAATTTCAACTCATCAAATTTAAACTGCTATTTTTAAGCGCAACACAATATGTATGGTTTGCTTCATAGTAGGCACATGAGTTTACAGATCGAATAAAAACGTGTGTGACAGTCTCATTCCATCAGTATTTCTCACATAAGAGGTATTTGGTGACCGACAGACTACTCGATAGAAAAATTCATAAGCTAGCATAAGGTAGAACAATAGGAGAGTTCTCAAGCGGATTATATAGCAGAATTTGAAAAGAGGACCTTTTGAGGTTCAGCAGAACAAAAGATGCGTAACATTACTGAAGTAGAAAAAAGGCATTTTATTACAAACCACAGTACATGACGCTACTCTAACAATTATCTAGTGAAAACCGTGCTAGATCGAAAGTTATACCAAGGAAAAATTGTATTTTGGAAACCACCAGTAATCAGACAGCACATTCTTCTCCATATGTCAGCTGGACTAGGTATGCAGATTTTGCATCTTAAAGGTTTAAGCGGATCCATTTCTTCCCATCTCCGCAAATTTGAAAAGTACGGCTGTTCTTTCACCTAGGCATTCAAACGTGCTTCGTGAACGCATGCTCAATTAAAACGATGCGCCGGAAATCGGAATTACTTCGAAATAACAACATACATGAATTACGTTTAATATATAAGTGCTACTACACTCACAATTAGCTATGTTGTTGACAAGATCGGCAGATTCTCAGAAGATCGAAGACTTTGGGTTGGTTATTATAAAAAGCGAGCAGACCATTACCACTCCACGTCTTTCCAGAATGTGTCAGGCAAGTCAAAACCAGGTGTAACCAGTACGACGAATACTTCTGCTTAGAATATTTTAGTAACACCCATAACAGAATTGTAGATGTTAAAAAACTGAGGAAAAAACTCCAAATCAAATGCGAAAAATGTACCTTGTAGAAGTTAAAGGTCTTAACAACTGTAAATATTACGGAAAAAGTGGAACTAGAGAGGTCGTAGTATCCAGAAACTTAAAAATGCAAAGTTGTAAATTAACTGCGAGAAGTTAACTTGCAGAAGTTCTGCATGCAAAAGATTATATAGGCAACTATAAAAAACTTAAGATTTCAAAGTCTTCGAGCACTTTTTTCACTTTTCACACTTTTTTGCATTAGCGAAAAGATATGAGAATAAGAGTTGAAAACCTACAACCTACATCCAAGTTGAAAACCTACAACCTACATCCAAGAATGCACTGGACATATTGATGAACGCGCTCTGTGAACGCCTAGTCCTTTTATCAACACTGTATAACCATGTTTAGGGTGCGCGTGGCGCAGTGGTTGGAGGTGCCCTGCAATACACACGTGGAATCGATCCCCGCGCCCATGTCTTCCCCCTCCGGGGATCGCCATATTGGTACCAGAGTTGTGTGGGAGTATAGCAGCACTGGCTCGATACATCGGTAGGCCACCGCGAGTCATTGTAAAGGCCAGATATGCAGTCACCACCAAACGATGCTTAATGGAGTCGAATGCATGGCGCATCCATAGGGGATTGGTCAACGCCGACAGTTTTAGAACTTTTAACCATGTCTATACTCTCTAGACAAGCTTCCTCAATGTTACAACAGCTCTTCACTTGAAAGCCTCCCACTGTGTCGAATTTCAGCGTACAACTGTAGCAATGATGCCTCAATACCCGTCTCACCACCAACAACCACCCATCGCGAGATTAAAATTAAACGGAAATACTCACTCGGAATTTCTGCACTGCTTTTTTCATATTTAGCCGATGACTTACCCAACATAGATGTTTTGAGGTGCTTTGCTCGAAAAAATTGTCTACTCTACATTCAATTTCTTTCCCTTTTTCAGGCATTTGTTCGTCTAATTCGAATCCCGTGGTGAGTACTAGCACGCCTCAAATACTTGCATGCCAAAATTTCCAGCTTAGTATATCCTATCACGGCTGCTGGATTGGAAACTACTGAGAAAAATTGTAGAAATGTATATGTATTATAAGGACTTATAAAAGAAAAAGGTCGTTTCCATTAGGAAGCTCACTTAAGAGTATACTAATACCAGGATCCATCACCGTCCTGATATCAAACTAGTCGCATGGTGGTGAATCTCCCTCTGATCCACCACGGCGTCCACTGTCTGGGGTGGCGACGACCTGGGGTAGAAGGACCTAGGGTAGACATTGGCCAGGCTGACATCGGGACTCCAGTGCTCCACAGGGGCCAAACCAGCAGAACTCCGAAACGATGGAAATTTTGCTGGGGCCCGCACAACTAGTGAGGATGGGCCATCCAAGCATCCAAGTAAAAGGACCACGCCTATGCAGAATGCGTAGTCACAAATGCACACAGTGCACGTTTGGAAATCGCACATATTAACAACTCCTATTCTTACTTTTCATTCAAGCTGTAAATTTTATAGTCAAAAAACATTTTATTTCAATCTCTTACTCCGAGGATTAACACTTTCATGTGTTATTTCCAATTATCACAATATGCCACCTCCTCAATGTACACTTCCTACATACACAATTCATACCGAATTACAAGCACTACAATTCTGAAAGTTCTGCAGTTCACAGCATACACACCCACTACAACTCCTATTGACAATTATTCCATATCTGTACCCTGTTATTTACCACAAAATTTTATCAGGGGTCAACAGCAATGTGGTTAGATGTCGTAACAGCTTTTTTCATCACTGATAACAACTGGATATGCTCCAGAAACAAAACACGGGCGATAAGTAGGACATAAAAAGACATAGAAATCAACGCAAAATACATGGAAAAACCCAAATTATGGAATGAAAAGCAAGAAAAGGTTTAACCACGTTTGATGCTTAAGGTAAACCAAATGAACGGATTCAAATGGAAGTTGAAGAGGTCGAAAACTACCTGTTCTGCCAAGTTGCTACTGCACAAAATTAGAAGCGGTTGCTTATATATTAAGTGTAGAATATAACATTTCTCGAATCACACTGTGAACAACGTTTGTGATGGGTAAACTATAGAATGAACAGAAAGGAAAATCTCCTGGGAAGAAAGTGAACCACATATTGCTCGTTCAACCCGCTGTGCTCCACCTCACATATGAAGCGTAGATGATTCATACAGGTAACGAATGTGTTGAAAAGTACCTATCCACTAACACTGGATTTAGTTAGTTATAGATGGTTATTTGCTTCGCCGCCAATACTTTAAACAGTTCAAACTTAATTCATTACAAGTGCAAATAAGTGGACGTTAGAAAAATGATTTCTCCAAGAAAGTTCTCTCTACCACCACGTAGACACATATAGGATCCACTACAGGACTGATCCAAAACAGAACAAATCAAGACTTTTATTCTCCCAAATACTTCGTCTTCGATATCGCTCAAGTTATCCTCCATTGCCGATCTATTGATAGCTAGCATTAGCTATGCATAAAACAAAATAAGGTGCAAAGCCAGAACCAAAACCAAGTACCATTCTATCCTCAGTTAACCTTAAGAATTTCTTTACATCAGATGTGAATATGAAAGGTCACTTGTGCGCGGCATCATAAACCCTTTGATAGACATACTTTTGGGGGAAATTTAGCACAACACGACTTCCATAACTTGATTGCACATCATCCATGTGATTCCTTTAAAAGCACACCTATAACCTTGTGCTCCAATAATACAGCAACGATGATTGAATAAGGAGATACTCGTCAGGACAAGAAATATAAAGCATGGGTACAAGAACGTATTTTTAAAAAAAAGGAAATTTCTCACCGTAACCAAGTCAGCAGCACCCTCAGCAATAACCTGCTCAATGTTCTTTCCTTGTAGCCTTGAAATGACAAGATTAGCGGCTTCAGCATCAGTGTCTACTCCAACAGCACCAAGAATGTTCTTAATATCCTCCAACTGAAAATATATTGACTACAGAAGATAAGGGATATGAATGGCAAAAAAAATGGGCCGGAAAAGGAAGCAGAAAATTGAAACCCACAGCCTACCTTTGGAGATTGGTTTCCGCCGGCAAGAGCCAAAAGGTACGCCGAAACGTATCGCATTATACCTTAGAAAACAAAGTCAGTAAACAGTCATTCACCAAAACAGTTGCAAGAAAAAAAACGTGGGCATACGACGTGGATAGGAAAAGAATGTGACTGGGCGCCGAACAGCTGCAATAAGGAAAGCAGGAAAGCGACAACTAATACTCGCTCCTAGAATCCTCTAAGCTCCTAGTATCCTTTTAGGATCGATTCTAGGATTCCGATAACAGTAGGAAAGACCATGCAAACACAGTTGTTACATCCATTCTATAAAATGAACTATTACAATCACAAACCCGTCACGATGGTTCGAGAAGAATGGTTCATAAGAACGTATAAATAAATATATGAGAAGGATATTTGTTATGTTTACCACGCAGGAATCCCTATGGTGGGTAAACAACCAGAAAACCTAACAAGCTACGCCATTCCCACAGAATCTGGACTTCGCTCGCTCCCTCTCCAGGAATACAAAGCATCCCTTACTTTCTAAAGCAATACTTCAAGATTCCAAGCCATCGCAACCTCTCATAACTGCACCCTTCCTAACCACACCCTCTCCAGCTTGATTACAAAGTCGATGGAGGACAACAACATGGACGATTGTCGCTCTGAATCGACACGAGTAGCATGACTGCTAACACAACTAACAAGTGACAAGGAGCGTTTTAGGCCACAAAAACCGATTTGGCCTTCCAATGGTCAACGCGACAACTCGTCCACAACGAGCAGATTCACGGATTCCTTTAATCATCGCTGCTAGTGAGGAATTGAAGGTGCTCTCCAACAAGAAGCCGAGAAAACGATTAAGTAAAAGGTTTCTGGTGCTTCGTTGTAAATAAAACCAGTTTTAGTAGTTTTCTTTCGGATTCGGAATTAGTTAGCCACACACTCAACTAAAAATTGGAGGCGAAACGATTCTAGGCGAATCTCTCCAAAATGGACGAGTTGTGTTGCAGCTTTGTAGTCACAAATTTCGGTCCGCTGGCTGGTTAACTTTGGCAATATACGAAAGACGATCTTTGAGAGGCATTCAGTCGTTCCAGTCGTGATTTCAAGGGATTCAGGCGAATCCTGGCTTCCGACATTTGTTTGTGTTTTCGTGTTCCCTTGCGACTATCGGTTGCAACGCATAGTTGAAGGCAGTGGAGCATCCTTGGCAGTACCAGCTCATTCTGGGCTGATTTCAGGCAATGCGTATGCTGTGCCGTGCAGCAGGACGTGTACTGTCGACAGTTGCTATACGTGGTGGTGGAATGCTCTCGGCTTCTGACGGAAACGCTGGATCGATGGCTGATTTCGAGGATGAGCCGGTTGGTCCCTTTTATTCATAACGGTGTTTAGACTTCAGCTGTAGTTCTGCTTAGTTACGTAAGGACAGAGCCCTAAGTTCCACAGTGTTGTAGTTGAATCCTGCTAGTGTAGCGCTTTGGCGTTCTCAAGTCCAGTATTTGTTAATGAGGGGATCCTTTGGGAACTGATTTTTCTTGAACTGACCAAAGACGTGCATTGGAAGGTTGTGCAGGCGCATTCCTTGTGAAGCTGAGGTGGTGAGACAAAAAATACTTGTGAGGTATCACGGAAGAAATTTCAGATACCACAGAGTTCTTGTAGGAACCCCAATAGGTTTCGTCTTCCTTCACAAGGAAGTTTCTTCTTCCTTCGTTCCTCACCGATTACTACTTTAGGTGACACAAAATCCTTATCTTTCCCTCTTTCCGTCTCCAAAAATTGCCGTACCGACCTTCGATCCGGCAAGACGAATAGGCACATTTGTGTCAGAAGCGATTTACCAGTTGTGCTACGAAAAAGCTTATGATAGAGAGCGTTTCATTCGTGTCTCCGTTGAGGTAACTGTCTCCCTATACATTAGTAAGTTATCAGATAGATATTTAGCTGTCAACATGTCTGTTATTTCTTCCTGAGTTTCAGGGTGCGTCAGTCTTAGGAGAATGCATAGCTAATGAAGAATGGAATCGTATGGGATTTCTGGCTTCAAGAGATCTTGTTGAACAAGCAAAAATAGCTAGGCGGAGGTCAGTCTGTTTCTGTAGAACCTAAAATTCCCAGCACATTTCTATAAGTTTTCATTTTTCGTTTATTTTGGCTCTCATTAGCCTTCTGTATTAGGGAATTAAGTAATTGTAGCTGTTATTGTTACGCTTTATAATTGATGAATAATATGGTGTAGCTGAGGAGCGCGTGTAGCGCACTGGTCGGAGGCGCCCTGCAATACACATCAGGTGGACCCCGCCCCCACCAAGCCTTCCATTCTCCTGAGGTCGGTAAATTGGTACCAGACTTGTCTGGGAGGATAGTAGCACTTGTTCGATACATCGGTAGGCCACTGCGAGTCATTGGAAAGGTCAGCCATGCATGCAGTCACGTCGAACGATGCTTAATGAAGTCGAATGCATGGCGCATCCATCAGCGATAGGTCCACGCCGACAGGTTTATCCGTTGATGCTTTATGGTGGAGCTCGGAGAGTAGTGCTAACAATAGGAAGAAGACATAGGATTTTTTTGTGAGCGAATAGAACGTACAGCTATACGCATCCAGTTCCTGCGATAGGGTCCACAGTGACACAAATACAAAAGGAAAGGAATCAGTAAAATTTGGGATATATTCATTCATAGTTTCCATAGCTCTCATTTTGTAGTAATGATCGTAGTCAACTTTGGATGACCGATCTTCTACATTTGACAGAGTTGAAGCGTTCCAGAACTTCCCTTTGCACCATGTCATTGGAAACTCGCAGTACTCCTATCAAATAGTTAACAATACAGATCATGGAAAATTTCATTTCACAACATTGAACTAAATTGGTACTCGTTGGTAACCATTGTGGCTGTTAGCGATGCCTATAACAAAATTTTTGTAACAACAACGGATCGTTCACCAGTGACAAGAACCTATGCAGTAGGGTTTTGCCTAAAAAACGTCAAGAATGGTTTTTTTACGTGGCTGATGTTTTTCTTGCTATAGTTTTTATGCAAGTGGGAAATTGACGCCAAGCCTGTCTGCGATCGCTTGATTTCATCCACTAAGCAATAGATGGCTCCGCCCTAGTAGAAGCAATGTCAGGATTCCAAGAAGCATCGACTTAACCAGCACCTATCGGCACTTATAAAGAAGCCTGAAATTCCTCAAGCGGCAGCCAAATCCGCACGCAAATTTGAAGGGCTTCATAAATGGTGGATTCAAGAAAACTGATGGAACGCGGAAAGTGCTATGATTCGCACAATATGTGACGATGTGTCACGTAAAACTAAAAACTATGAACTTCTTCTAAAGGTCCCACGGATTATCGTTCTATTTGCAAATTCACTGGTGGCGGAAATGCTAACGGTCCTCGGCGGAATATTTGTCTTCCAAGTGAAAAAAGTTACTCTTTCATTACTCAAAACCAATCTGCTGCCAAGTCAGCGAATCGTGACGTTTGATGAAGTTGGCTAAGTGAATATGAAGTGGTCTGCTTTTTTCTTTGCAATACTATACACGTCCCTAGAAGCTTATTAATAAGTAAAGGTAGTTAAAATTTACTACATAACCAGTTTAAGTAATTCAGCTTATTAGGCTTAGGCCTAAATTGGACGTTCTTTTAGGTGTTTTTTGAGTGTTCATTGTGGGATGGTGTGACATGTTTTATCGAGATTTTATTGGTGCACTATAATTCCAATTTCTGCTTTCGTATTAACTAAGTCCTAAAATAATCAACATGTGTTTAAATTAAAAAAGTTGACTCCTAAAATTTTTGAAATTTTTAGAATTTTCTTAACGTTTTTTTGTAAACTAGAATTTGTTCATTATACAATCTATCAGATGGTAGTAGAGAGGTCTTTCAAGGGTGGAGTCCTCACTTTCGTAGAAGTCATCACTGTACGAGGTGTTTGTAGGCGTGACGTGAATGTGCAGCTAAGACTGGTACTCTGAGCAGTTCCTCGAACATATTTTTTTATTCTCTTAGTAAACGATTTAAATTTACTCCAGAGGTTTACAGAAGAGATTGTGTGTTTCAGATGTACTAGTGCTCAGCTGGAGATGTTACGATTCGTTCCTGATGATTCCATCTTGTCATTTTTGCATTCGTCCTTCATTTCACTTAGAAATTTCGGCAGAAAATACGACCATGGTATTGTATGTATCTATTTTACTACTGCATCATTCATTCGGACTAGTGATTCAGTTCCCTATGACGCAACGCTTACGCAACTTTTAGATGATTTCAGAAGTAGTGTAGTGGTTCTAAATGTCACCTTTGCGCGGAATTTGAGCCCACTGGGACAGTGGAAGGCGACGGGAATCAATTTCTTTGTGCCTGATGTTGTACATTCCTAATTGGGCATATCGATTGTTTTAAGGTCATTTTTATCTTCTTCACTTGTTTCTGGTATCTTTAGGATTCTTCTCTTTTTGTTAAGAAAATTTGTAAGAAGTTGAAGAGATTCTCAATGGTATGTTATAATCCTGTAAAGATGAAACAAATTTTTACTGTTGTTTAGTCTTAAATTACGAATATGAATGCGGAAATTCGATTTTGCTAAATAAATATACTTTAATAGACTTCCGTATAGCGGGTTCTGGGTGTTTGAGTGCACAACTTTTTGCTTATGGATATCAAAA
This sequence comes from Angiostrongylus vasorum, assembly GCA_018806985.1. Lineage (NCBI taxonomy): Eukaryota > Metazoa > Nematoda > Chromadorea > Rhabditida > Metastrongylidae > Angiostrongylus > Angiostrongylus vasorum. The sequence goes on from JADANN010000398.1 coordinate 1,452,361, forward strand.
AGTTGTGGGATAAAGAAAAGATAAAGCTCTCAGTGTTGATATGTCCCTAGGGGATACACCATCCGTTCGACTTCAGTAAGCATCGTTGGAGGTGAATGAATGCATATCTGACCTTTACAATGATCCGCGGTGGCCTACCGATGTATTGAGCCAGCGCTGCTATACTTTCAGACAAGTCGTGTACCAATTTGCCCAGCTCGGAGGGATGGAGGACTTGGGCCTTGAGCAGGCAGATCGACTCCATGTGTATTGAGCGCTTGCGACTACTACGCTACACGCGCACTCAAGGGTGATATGCAGAACTATCTTTCTAGAATGTCGTTTCACTTTGAATAGTTAATTTTGACGTGCACTGGTGCAACTTAGTTTATTTTAACGTCTGTATTACCGAGTACTTCTCGCTCTCAATTAATATGTCGCCTTTTAAGGACCAATGGATGCTACGTCCGTGCTATAACGTAGGGGAACCGTCATGGAAAATTGGTACTGCTTGCTAGTTTTGATTTTCGTTGAGTTGCTGTTATGGCTAGCACATGATATTCTATGCAATACTTCATTTATCCATGAAATTCCCATGGTTGTATGCTTCCACCATATGAAAACTGAGACTTGGTGATCTGCACATCGTTTTTCTATGACCTTCATACTCATTTATGTTTCTTTCACGAAACCGTTGAGTTAGCCTTAGCCAGTCACGTAGATGTGATTTTCAATGCTAAGTGAATCTTTCTTCTAATCTCAGTAATCTTCGACTGGGAATCTTCGAACAATCACTGACTCGGATTATCGGCTCTGACGAAGACGAAGACGTCGAAACGTACAAGCTGATTGGACCCGTGGGCTGTCGTCTCGTGTCGCGCTTTGTTTCGCCTACTGTAGCCGTGAAAGGACGCAGTTGCGCTGCACCCCGTTCCAGTCGCATGTCTGCGCCCTCTGCGGTTCAGTTCTGCTTCATCGCCCGGTGTACAATGTGGACGAGCGAGGCACTAGTGCTCGATACTCTCGAGGTCCTTCATCAAGAATTCATTTCCTATGAGTGTTCGTAAGCTGGTACATGCCATTACTATCGATTGAATAACAATGGATGGAGACGATGGTTTCGATTATTTGTTTAAAATCGTCCTCATTGGCGATATGGGAGTGGGAAAAACGTGAGTTTCTGCTTTCTAACAAGTTTGCTGTAGTTCTTACCGTGCAGTGAGCCAGTGTATCCCTGCAACGTTCAGCTTTTCTTTCCTGCTTCTAAACCAGAAATTCCTCGTGAACGTAACCACATTAGTTTTAGCTGCGTTGTCCAACGTTTTCGAAATGGCACGTACGTCGATAGACAAGGAACAACGATTGGTGTTGATTTTACTATGAAAACTCTCGTAATTGGTGAGCTTGGCTACTTTTCAGATTGTCAAATATCGTAATAGCGTCTTTCAGTACTATTTACTTTCCGAGAATCCTCCTTCGTTGTTATTTTGTTCTGCTTGGTGATCTATATTTTTAGAGGGGAAAACGGGTAAAATTGCAAATCTGGGACACTGGTGGTCAAGAGCGATTTCGAACAATCACGCAGTCTTATTATCGGTCAGCGAATGGTATTGTACTGTGCTATGACATCACTTGCAAGCAGTCTTTTGACAATTTGCAAAGGTATTCTTCGTTTTTCTCTTTTGAAAGAAATTGACTACTGAAGATTTCTCAACTGGTAGTTGTATTGATCAGCAACTCACCTATGTTACCTTTGTCCTTGTGAGCTTTCATCTTTTTGGAGGTCATATCTTTGCGGTGGTTCATTTTGGCGAACGGAACGCTCTTCGTACACATTTTGTAGCCAACCGATAGCTTATCCAACATATTTTATAGTGGCCATCGTCTTTGGAAAGCTGTTCTCTACCATTAGCAAGTTAGCATGAGCCTTTTTCGGATGACTTCGTTGACCTCTAATTTGATTAGCAATTGAACGTGGTTCACTTCAAGCCGCTATGAAGAATCATGGTTTTCATATGGAATGGACCACTGTTAGAAGCATAGAAATCGACTTAGCATAAGCTACAAAGCATTTCCAGACATTGACAGCATTGTAGTTGTATGGTGGCCCAGAGTAAAATGTAATGAATAGAAGCTCGCATATTGTGCATGTCTCAGGAGCGATAGAGGAAAGTCTCTTATAATTTTGTTATGGTCTCAGCTCATCGTGTCCCCTAGTTATTGAGGACTTGTCGTCTATTCTATAAAAACTCGCAATTCCATAATGAAATGAAATTAGGCTTTGTCGCGTAAGTGATGACCATTTCGCGACCGTGCGCATTTATTTCAATGTGCACCTTGTTGTACGTTTCTGAGCGTCCATCTAGTATTTCTCACGATCGACTTTCTTTTAACCTCGACATTGTTCAAATATTCACTACATTCTTGTTGAACAAACATGAGATGTTATTTTTTATTCTTTATCACTGTGAAACTGATGTTTCTGCGGATTTCGCCCTATTCAGAGTTTGGAAAGGCCAAGTTGACTGCAGTATAACCAGCCAAACACCTCCATAACCAAACAGCAAATACTAAACCAATGTTTCAATCGTATTGGAAACAAAATAGCTTCTTCGTACACACACTGATTTCTACAAATCTTCCACTGAGTATATCACGTGGTGACCAACTGCACATAGTTCACATGAAAGTGTAATGTGTCTATCACATTAACACGCGTGATTACGAAGCGTTCCTTTCTGCGGTTCATTTTTTGGATTGAATTTTGTCCAGAATTTTTGGAGAGGTGCGCGATGTTCTCGATTCCTGTGCGAGGATGTTAACTTACTTCCCTTCCCGATCCCTCTGTGTCCTATGCGCGCCTACTGAAGTATTTGGTTTGACATTAAGTTTACCGACTGGGGGTGTTCTAAACGGATGCAGAGTGGTCTACCCGTTTCGCTATCGTGTTCGTCTCCACACGCACTGTAGGAGATCGGGTAAATTTATATGGGGGGTATTCCGAGGTTAACAGAAAGTCGGTCTTGGGAATTGTCATAACTTACTTTAAACAAAACTTTATTAATCAGAATAAAGGCAGTAGAACCTACACATTTTTGCCAACGAGGAATAAGTGTATCTATTCCAGTTGCTTAAAATTCTGGAGTTCTGGAAGCGTGAATTCGTTGAAGGCTTTTTTGCGTCATCGTGGTTGGTGAAGCATTTCTCGAGCAGGAAGTTGTCAAGGTGCTTGAAGTGAGAGTCGGTAGGCAAGAGGTCTGATGAATTCGGCGGATAAGGCACAGTTTCGTAGCTGTACTCGATCAACTTCTGCAGCGCTGGTTCCGCAACGTGAGACCGGGCGTTGTCGTGGAGAAGGACTGATCCTTTTCTGTTGACTACTGCCGGTCGTTGTTGTTGGAGTTTACGGTGCGTTTCTTCGATTTGTTGGCAAAAACTTCTCTGCCGTAATCGTTCCACCCCGGATTCTAGAGGCTGTGATGAGTCAGCCCGGCTGTAGACCACCGAACAGTCATCATAACCTTTTTTTTGTCGCACGTCACAATTCGATCAAGAAAAGGGTTCTTTTTGTTGCGCAGAATAAGGCACTTCGAATAAGACAGACGACACTTCAAAACGACGACTTTTTCGACTATCGTTTAATTCGTGTGTCACCCACTTGTCGAGTTTTTTTTGTCTTTCCTATGCGATTCAAGTGAGTAGAAATTGTGCCTGTGCATACGCCAAGCTATTCTCCAAACTCTCGAACAGTTGTTCGCGTGTTTGCTTCCACTAGCGCCTTCAGTTCGTCGTCTTCAAGTTCATTATGATGTCCACGGCCTTCCTTAACTTCGACCTCGAAGTCACTAGATCGAAATTTCTGGAATCATGTTCGCACTGTTGATTCTTCAACACTGCGTTCACTCCAAACTTCATTAATGTTTCGAGCCGTCTCTGCAGTACTGCGACGGAGTCAAACTTATAAAAGAAAATTTGACGAAACTTGATTTTTGACATCTAAAATTGCAAAGCTCAGCATAGGTGAAAGAATTTTAACTTTTGACAGAGTACAAAGATATAGTTAGAAGGAGCATAAAGTCAGCTTTCTAATGATGTATAACATTGCTAGGTACAAAGAAGATTTATTGGTAAAGAATACATTAAAACAGTAAATATTTTAAAACGCTCAATTATTTCTGAGCAGCCTAATATTTTTTTGTACCACTTGCACAACTTTATTAAATGTCAATAGCACTATGATTGGATAGTAGACGAGTTTTCTTTCAGCACACGCAAGAGCTAGATATGGTTTAAGTACATTGGAGCGTAGGCAGAAGAACATAGAAGATACGTAGAAGTTAGGGAGACATGGAAAATTTCGTAAGGAAACGAGTGTTAGAACGACAATCGTAAGAAAACGGTGACCAATGTTTCTTGCACGGGCAGGCACACCGCACATGTTGATTTGAATGCGTATTTTGGTTGCGCTCCAATGGCAAACAATCCGATAGGTCTTGCTCCCGAAAGTGTTCGCGGTCTCGAAAGGGTTAATGAACAAGTTTGGCCTTCAAATTGTTGGTATTCCTATTCATAGAATATAGTACAGGGCTGTGTGATTCTTCTTCATTTCTTGCAGATGAAACAGCAGGTCTTTTTGGAAAGGGGAAACAGTCTATCAACAAATCAATCAAACCTGCAATGACAATGATATTAAGCAGGGTGAGCATTACTGGAGAAAGGATAGGACGAGAATTCATGGATGATCCTCTGTATAGATATTATGGATCCGGATGAAGTTGCGAAATCCTGGCGGTTGAAAAACGGTGGTGTTGCCCAACTATAGTTAGAGGAGTCTCGGTAGAAGTTGCTGATGCGTTGCAAAGCGGCTACTTTTTACTCGGATTACTTGGATGGGCCAAGTTTCGGTATAAGGACAGCTCAGGCTTTTTTCACTTTTTGGCTAATGTTTCCGTTCATCTCTTCTCATTTTCTTTGTTGCTTCAATACCGAACACTACGTACACCTCCACTCTGGCCCGTGAAGTTATGAATTTATGGGGATAGTGGTCTACATCTTCCAATCTCTTGAATTTCGTAGTACTTTAGTGGTGTTGGGCGCACATATTGTTCTCCACGTTGACGTTGCACACCGATGTCTTCATGTATGTGTATGTGTCGTTCTGTCCTACTGAAGAGATGAATTAGTTTAAAGGAGGAACGTGATCGTAGCGATAGTGGGATTTTTTAACGGAGTAAACTTTGATCTCATTTGTTGGAACTGGCTGTGGTATGCCACCTATGCACTTCCCAGGCATTTAATGCGGCATAAACAAACGACCATCTCCATCCGGAACAAATAGGTCAATTTGGCGCTAAAAACGCTGGCATTTCGCAGTTTATCAGTTAAATCATTGTCTCAGTGCAAGTAATTACTCGCTTTGGCTATATGTTAAACGCTTCATTTGCCATGTGAGGAAGATGCCCGATTCCTCACACGAACGATTTTCGAGGGATCGATTCTTAATTGGTATCAACATCAATGGCATACTGTATTTTTGAATGGAGTTATGTCTGTATTTTCCACTACTTGTTCTTATCTGGATTGTGTACTACATATACCACGTTAGGGCGCGTGTAGAGCAGTGGTCAGAGGCGTCCTGCAATACACATGGGATGGATCCCAGCGCCGCAGCCCCACCAAGCTACATCGGTAGGCCACCACGAGCCATTGTAAAGGTCACAAATGCACTCAGTCACCTCCAGCAGTGCTTATTGAGGTGGAATGCGTGGCGCATCCCTCAGGAGTTGATCAACGCCTAGAGCTTTATCATTTCATTTTATGTACTACGTTTGACTTTATTGATCACTACTGTGTCAAATTCTTTTTAACTACATTTTATAGCGATCTGTCACTTTTAGCATCTGAGGCCCAAGTGCGGTTTCCACCTTAAAAAAGTTATCATATTATTTTTCTTGATTAGTTATGCTAATTCCTGACTATATTTTAGATGGATAGACGACGTCTCGAAATTTGCTGCTCCTAACGTAGTCAAACTGTTAGTTGGTCAGTGTTCGAATGCCGCTTCACCTTTATTTGACATCTCTACATCTAATGTTTGCATGTTTTAGCTACTAAATGTGATATGGAGGATCAGAGAGTTGTCGAACGAGAAGAAGGTGAAATTTTGCAAAGAGCCAACGGTCAGGGCTTTTTTGTTTCTTTATTCAACGCCTTTACATTTCATCGTATTTTTAACTTTATCATGTTACTTGTTCAATTCATGTTTGGCTTGTCAGTTAAGGTTACTAGTATTCTGTCATAGAATTACTTTTTCATGCAACATTGTGAAAAGGCAGGATTAGAAGACGTCTTAAGAATTAGTTTTAGGTATGTTTTCAATGGTTGAAACAAGCGCTAAGAACAATGTGAACGTCGACGGAGCTTTTTTGGAGTTGGCGACCATTCTGAAACGTCAGTACGACCAGGGTGTTCTTCGAGACTCAGCGTATGATATTTGTTTAACACTTCCTTTTTGAATCGCCTTTTAGTTTAGATTAACATGTTTTTTGTTTCAATATATCTAGCCAAATAGGAGTACTTCATCCGACGTCTATTGCTCGCATGAACTTCATTTTCAGGAGTACTGACACGTTTAGATTGCGATCTGGGGGTACTACACCAGTTGTTAAGAACTGGCAGCAGTGTTGTCAGTGGTAGTAGTGATATTCAATTGTGTCAATTGTTTAACTATCCATCTTGTTGCTTTCGTAGGCTAGTCCCGTTTCCCTTTAGTGATCCTCTGCTTCTTTCATTTTTCCTTTGTAACCTTATATTACGCTGTTCATAATTTGTTTTCATCGTTTTTTCTTGTCATAACCAAGTTTTGACAGATGTGGGTGTTCTGATCCACAAAGTAGTTTTGTGCTGACCTTTCGCACTAGTTTTGTGTAACCACCGTTGTACTGTGTAACCCATCCGTATTTCATTGTAATAAGAGCGCTCTAATAATTTGTAATTTTTGTACTTTAAGTTGTTGAAAATCACTAGGAAGGTATCTGTCAATCGATGTTCATAAATACCCGGAGAAAGTTGGATTCTTATCTTGTTACACTCGGTAGAATTTTATAAGATGGAAGTATCATGCTGGTGGGTAAATGTTAGGGTTAAAAATCACGTTATCGTATCCGTTGGGCCGTCTGCACAGCTAATGCTATCAGCAAGATACTTACGACTTGTAAACGAGCTAATGTCACATAAGATTTTAAAGAACTATGTCGTTTCACGCTGTATAAGTGACTGTAAACATGTTATGTTCTCCTTCAGCAGCAAGACTTATTTTATATCTCCTAGTGCTCATATCATCTGCTCTCATTCAAGAAATATGAATCTAAAATTCTGGCGATTGGTTCCATTTCTAAGTGAAGAATCTGGTGAACTCTAGACCTGTAGTGGGGAATTACAGGCGACCACAACGAGAGTTCTTGAAATCTGTGTGAATCTGGGACTGTAACTGGGAGAAACATGTTAAAACTGTTATGTAGTGACGATAATCAAGTATATTGTATGATTTTATACTTCCCATGTGTATAGTGAGCAGCTTTGTTAAGCTGTTAATATTCTAACCTCCCTGGTTTTGGCAGAATATGAGGAATGGTGCAGCATAGGTTATACTCGTCTACGGTATTCAAGGTTATGCCATCATGCAGTGTTCTAGAATTGGTAGAGCCTAGGGTCCGGTTGCTTGAGGGGATGTTTAGGGTATGGAGCTTTGTTGTACTTTCTGGTTGCTGTTACATGGTTTGCAACTTGTACGTTACACTTATCATTGTGGCTGGATGCGTATTTGGGCTTCCTGCTTGTTTTTATTTCGCAAGCTTTTCCTAAAAGGTTCATTTTCTCTTGCACATTCAGAGAACGTATGGTCTTAAAGTAGTTGTGGAGATGTTGACACATCGTTGAGAAGCAATGTGGTGCTCTTTTTTCAAAGTGAAGAGAAGTGATATGAACTAGTGGAGTTGGTACTATTTACTGCAGCCATTTAAATGCTTCTAGTCGTGTGGCTTTTAATACATGTATGAATAAATATTTGGGTGTAGTTTCGTACTTCATTGTTCCAGTAGTACAATGAGAAGTGGTAACTATCATTGCATACCCTGATCTATACCTTTTAAACCCGTGCTATTGTGCTTCGAAGTGAAGTTTGAGAACGTATGATAGTTGACCACGAAGATGATTTATTGCGTCGTAATGAGTTTTAAGATAAAGTGCGATACCTTACTTACTTACTTACCTGGATACTTGGATGGCCCGTCTTCACTGGTTGTGCGGTCCCCATCTATAATTTCCACTTTTCGGGTTTTTCTGGTTTACCCGTTGTGGTTCCGTGAAGTCCTTAGGTCGACCTGGTTGAAGTCAGCCACGAGTTGTCACCACCACAGGCCCGTCGCCGCCTTTGTGGATCAAAGGGACATTTGCCACTATGCGACTAGTTTCGTACTAGGACGGTGGTGGATCCTAGTATTGGTGTACTTTTAGCTGCACTTCCTGATGGAAACGCCGGACTCGTTCTCAGCTTTGAAAACCTTGCCAGGGGGATAAATGTCCCGCTGCACATCGTAGGCCGACACCCTGGAACACCTCCCAGGCACGATCAGATAGTTAACTGTTGGTAGGTGCGATATCAATAGTACGTAGTAAGTTACACCCCCAATATCCATGTAATGAAGTGGGTTAAATGGTGTTTATAGTTGAGAATTGGGAAGGAAATGGAGTAATAGGTCTTAAGAACACTGGAGAAACTTGGTGAATATTATGGTGAATATTAATTCTTTGGAAGTAGTTATGCTTCAATGAGAGGGTTGTTTAATTTCTAGTTATGAGGGTAGTGTTAGTAAGGAGTTGTTCGGAACTGGGTCCTTAGTATAGATGGTACATCTCTATCGAATAGAAAAGCGGTTACGTTCTATACTATTCCCTGTATTATTGCACTATGTTGTTGGAGTTGACCGGTCGTGATTTCGTCAGAAGATGACGGACTTACTCCTCGATCCGGCAATCCGCACCTGGGTTTTCTTGCCGATCGTCGTTATAACGTTTTTGATCGGCGTGCTTCGCCATTACGTATCCTTGCTGCTCATGAGCAAGAAGAAAGTGAGTTCTTTAGGAACTTTTCCGGTTACAGTGTGAACTTTTTATTTGCTTCCTATCACAACTTTTTGAAGGCAGGATACTATATAGGATTCAGCCAGAATGATGCTGAGATATTTGCATAGATAGAAAACGGCAGGCGAAACGAAATGCCCGCATGGTGTAGTGGTGAATGCGTTAGCCCTGGGAAAGGGGAGTAGCATATTCGATCTCCACCGCAGACACCTGCGGTCCAAAGTTTTGCAAATGGCTCAGTATCATTCTTTCCCGGTTAGTTTATTTTGCACTGCTTGCACAATCTTTCGTAGACAGTTTCCAAGAAAAAAAAAGCCAACTTTATGGAATCGAGGTGAACTGGAGATAATGTATTAAGCGTTTAGACTTCTTTATCTCCTTCAACCCGTTAAAGATGAATATTCAGCTACTGTTGACTGTTTATTAGCATTTTGCCACCGAAATTCCATTGTTAATTGATACTTATTTCCCGCCACGTGTTTAAGGCTGGAACTGACAGTCAAAGGTTTCTGTTTGACACTAAGGCTTAGGTTTTCCTCTTTGACCGCTTCTTCGTTGGTTCATGTCCAAAAAGGTGCGTTTAGCGCAACGATTAGAGGTGTTGTTCAATGCACACGAAATCGATTGCTGGTTCGATACATCGCTAAGGATTACCAGACCTTCTTTCTCTCTTGGATCGGCAGATTGGTACCATATTTCAAAAAACTCTATAAACCTAGCATAAATAATCGATATATCTACTTATATGTTCTTATGAACTGATCTTTTGAGTTGATGCGAGGTTGGTATAGTTGTCGTTGTCGCTGTTGTTGTGTTGGTCAACGGTTGACGTCTCGGCGATTTCGCCTTCTTCAGATTCGTGCTGGACTCTCACGGCTGTGAGGAAGGCGAAATCACCTAAACTTCAGCCATCGACCAACAATAACGACAACTATACCAAACTCGCATCAGCTCAAAAAGATCAGTTCGTAAGGTACCACATTTGTTAGGAAGGATATAAACGTTGACTTGGTATATTGGTGCGCTACAGCAAGTCATTGCACGGACCACATATGCACGCAGCCACCTCCATGGTCCTTGATGAAGTCGAATGCACGGCGTATCCCTGAAGGATTAATGAACACCGAACGCTTTACGCTGTATCGTCCGTGATATCTGTAATATTTTATTCGCTTCTACAATAAGAAGAATGAAGATTGATGTTAGATAATGGCAGGTGAGTTGGGTTATGACCGAAATCCGATGCCTATTCAAATGTAAGGACATTTTTAATGGCATAGCCAATGACATTGGGGCATTTAAATCATTTCTGAGTGGTCCTCTTTTTAAATATTTTTACTCCAACAAAAGTACAGGACATATCAAAATTGCTGTTTCAACGTAATAGCGTACATGATGTTTATTTCAAAGACGTACCATTTACCGCTTAACCCACTAGTTTGTAGAATTTACGTATTTTTCAACTTATGACATGTAATTGCTGAAATGCATATACTTAAAGGGCTTAAAACTTCGAAAACACCAGATATCTATGTTTTATACAAGACGTACATTACGAACAATTTTTATGTTCTTTATGAGTCACGAATAAAAGTGAAGTCCAGTATTAGTGGGCAATCACTAAAAGGAAGGCATATGTAAGGAACTAGTGCTACTCTATACTGCACACATCTTCAGCACTTTTGTAGCTTGGGTGACGTGAGTATTTCCAATGCAGTGTGTGTGTGTGTGTGCGCGTGCGCGTGAGTGTGTCTATATGTGTTTGTTTTTATTCTCTATAAAGTTAAAGGAGTAGTGATTATGGTCGCTGTAATGCATCGCGATGAAGAAAATGATGTCGAACCTCCCGACTTATCGTTTAGTTGGTAGTCAGCGAATATTAGCATGAAAGAAGTGCTGAAATATACGAGATCTATAATTATGAATGAAAAGGAACGTATGACTACATCAAGGTTCTCGTCCCAACCTTGTACACGAATTAACAGTTGTTAACGTAAAATCATGTTGTGCCTAACAGTTACTTAACTCTTAAGAACAACATTATTTTTCCACATTGACTTGTCAGAGGAAAGTGTCTTGGTATGTTTATGATTTTACTTACATAGGGTGGTATGATTGTCTTCAAGGTTGTATTGGTTTTAGCTCCTCCCAACGGTTTACCACGTCATCGTGACTGGGAGGTGCTCCTGGGTGTGAGACTGCGATGTATAGAGAGGGCATTCATCCCCCTAGCAGGGCCTTGCAAGCTGAAAAAGGAGTCAAGCGTTTCCATCAGGAAACGTAGCTAAGAGTAAACCATTACCAGGATCCACCACCGTCCTGGTAGCAAAGTCGCATGTTGGCAAATCTCCCTCTAATCTACAAAGGCTGCGACTTCCTGTAGTCGTGAAGACCTAGGGCAGACGTTGGCCAAACTGACCTCGGGATTCCAGAGAACCACAATGCCTTAACCAGCAAATCTCCGAAAAATGGAGATTATGCTGCGGCCTGCACAACCAGTGAGGACGGGCCGTTCAAGTATCAAGTATTGGTTTTGGCTAACTATCAAGCATGCCACCTGTCCCTTGTATATATCTATTTTGCGTTGTCTACGTAAAAAAATGTTTGGGCTACAATTTTAGCTGTGTTATTGAAATAAACTTTTGACTGATTGGGCCCTCAAGGATGTCCATGTTGCCACAGTTTTGTTTAGATTTGTTGCAAAATGGTTCTTGATAAGTTGAAATGAAGGGTTTTTTTTTATTGGAGAGCCATTGAGCCATATGATCACCATTCTTAGCTGCTTAGCTTTCTTTACACCAAGTGATAGAAGCTGATGAAATTTCTTATAAGCAAGTATAAGTATAGAAATTCGTCAAGCGATATCATAAACGTCATAACCGGCTTCACTTTAGATCGAGTTGGAAAATGTTGCTGACGGACAGTACTTGTTGCGGTCGAGGCTTTTACGAGAGAATGGGCGTTTCCTGCCTCGGTCATCGTTTTATTCCAGACGAAATTTCCTCTCGGCGGAGGATCACGGTAGTGGCTTTGTTGCTTTGTTTATAGTAAATTGAAAGGTTAACATTGTGATTTCGACCAGCTACCCAGATCAATCCCCTTTACGGGTGATTTCTGATGGCACTGGTAGATAGAAAACTTGCCGAGAGAAAGGAGCGAAACGAAGGACCCGCATGTATTATGGTGAACCGTTTAGTTTCCGAAAAGAGTAATAGCGCATTCATTTCCCATCGCAGACGTTTGCGGTCCGGAGTTTTGCAAATATCTCAAATCATTGTGGCTTTGCTTCTGTTTTGGAGCTTTTTCAAAAATACTTCTTGTCACCAGGATATTTATCGAAAGCAATGCAACGACCCAGTAAGGGCCCGAATCCGATGGATCCTACCCAAATGACGGAAATGCTGAAGGGAAATATGATGAATATGGTGAGCCTCGTCGTGCTTGGAAGCCATAATTTTTCTGTCATTTTTAGGAAAGCAAGTGAAGATGCCGGTAATTGAGGATAATTCAGATTCCAATGATTGTTGTGGGAGGCTGGATTAATTGGACTTTCTCGGGTTTCGTCACAACGCGGGTTCCATTTCCGTTGACGTTAAAATTCAAAGCAATGTTACAGCGTGGTGTTGATCTGGTTTCACTGGATTCGGCATGGGTACGTATGACTGTCTATTATGCTCATATTATAACGTAGAAATATATTGCTAGCACTGACTAGTTTCATGGGTATGCGGTGTCCTATTGGCATTTATTTGCAAATTTAATGGACTTTTTTCCTGACTGCCAACTTTGCACTTTGCTTCAACAGGGTTTCCCCTCTGGATTATTAAAGGATAAAAAGGATAAAGCTCTCGGCATTGATCAATCCCGGAGGGATGCGCCATGCGTTCAACTTCATTAAGCATCGTTTAGAGGCGACTGAATGCATATCTGACCTTTAGAATGACTCGCGGTGGCGTATCGACGTATCGAACTAGCACTGCTATCCTCCCAGACAAGTCTGATCGCAATTTACCGACCCTAGAGGAATGAAAGGCTTGGTGAGCCTTGGGCACGGGGATCCTTCCTGTATATTTTTGTAGGGCGCTTCCAACCACCGCTCAGCACTTTTTGTGGATAATTAGTGTATCACAATGTACTACATGGCCAGAAGAGGTAAGCAGTTTGATGCCCAAAAAGTATCTAACCATTTGACCTGAATTCTTATGAGGTAACTCGATGTACAGTTAAAGGAAACAGGAATAGCAAGCGTTGTTTAGGTTTTATAACATCGCATTTCTTTCGGGCTACATTTAAAAGTAAGTGAAACAGAGCGCACACTAACGTGTTTATGTTCTTTTCCAGGTATCGTCTGCTTCATGGTATTTCTTATGTATGTTCGGACTAAGATCGATTTATACACTTGTGTTGGGTGAAGAGAACGCCGCAGATCAATCGAAAGCAATGGAGGACCAGATGAGTGGTAATTAACATCTGTCAGTACATAAATAAACTTCTTCGACACTGCAAATGTTTTTCGAAGACAAAACGGTATTCTTTTAACTAGGAAGTTAATTGATCAATATAATCATGAGTGCCTTCTATTCATCGCCAACATGCTTGAAGCCCTTGGATATCCTATTTGCAGAACTTGCTTGAATAGTCTGTGAAAGATGTCCGATCGTTTTCTCGCTGGAATTAACTGAAAAGCATTTCTGTCATAGTCAGTGAACAAATATTCCGGACGTTTCAAATGCATGGCACTAGTTCCAGAAGATGAGCAAATAAAGTGCTGTAATTTTTTTAAAATAAGATCCGTTATCACGTCTACTGTGCTGATCCCAGCACTTCTCACATTCGATTCGTATCCTCGCATCCGTTATCCACGAAGATCTTCTAACTTTACCTGTGGCTTCGGCTGCTTCTTGAGGATTTTCATTTCATCTTGAATGTCGTAGAATGCTGGTCAAGCAATTCTCCCTGGAGTCCTGAGATAGCCGGGCTGGAGCGTTCCCAATTGGATTGCAGAGTGTTTTTTCCCAGATGAGTCCAGTACCAATTCCTCGATCCAGGAGGGATGAGAGGCTTGGCTAGCTTGGCGTGGAATCGAACTAGCACCATGCTCATGGTGACGGACATCACTGCCACTGTGCTCTCCGCCCCCTTTTGGGCGGAGCTAATGAGACATCCTTTCCTACTACAACATGTACCACAGTAGAACTTGCACTGGGTTTCAGCCTCGGATCCAACAGCTGTTTTAAAGAGCAGCAACTTCTATGTATTTCGCTCTTAAGTATTACCTAATTTCCATCTTAACTAAAGATTTTCAAAACTTGTTTTCTATGAAGACCAAAGATAGGTAATGTTACTCAAACGCTTCACCTTAGTTGTACCAATCATGTATTGCGTGTATCGATAGGATTTTCTTGTAGGTGCAAGTAACTCAACTGACAAATTACTACTGAGTGGCTGAAAGAAGGACTCGTTGTAGGTCGCATGATGAACTATTCCGTGTTGGTTCTGATAAAAGAAAACCCATGGGCTTTCCTCCTTATGTGGGGGATCTAAGTAGAGTTAGCAACAAAGCTACCGTTGTCTCCCGATGTAAAGAATGGCGCCGTTCGGCATTGACCAATTTCTGAGTGATGCGCCACACATTCGACTTCTTCGGTGACGTAGTGCTAGCTGAGTGCATATCTGGCCCATAGAATAACTTTCGTTGGTGTACGTCAGCATTTTTACCCTCCTGAACAAGTCACAGCAATTTCCCGATCCCGCAAAGATGGAACGATCCGGGGCGTCAGGGCTTAACACCGAACCAACAACCAATCCAGTATGTATTACAAGGGACCACATAGGATGTTCTTCATTGTTTCCTGTAGTAAGCACTGCATTTCTAGGTAACTCCGTCCACATTGAGAGTGGCCTGGCAAGTTAACCATGAGTATGTCCAACCTCCAAAGCAGAGCGCGACTGTACTGGTGGCTGCTCTGTTGTTTAATGAAATGAAAATAAGGTAGCGAACTAAATGTGACAATGCTGGC